>CM053027.1:626489410-627689410 GCA_028564925.1 Lithobates sylvaticus | reverse complement strand
CTCTAACTTTCACAAAGACCAAATAATATCCACTAATTTGGGTTATTTTTACCAAAGATATGTAGCAGTATAAATTGTGGCCAAAATTTATGAAGAAAAATTTATAATTTGCTAAATTGTATCACAGAAACATTTATAGCGCAAAAAATAAAAAAAACCCAGAGGTGATCAAATACCACCAAAAGAAAGCTCTATTTGTGGGAAAAAAGGACAAAACATTCATTTGGGTACAGTATTGCATGACTGAGTAATTGTCATTCAAAGTGTAAGAGCACCAAAAGCTGAAAATTGGTCTGGGCAGGAGGGTGTTTAAGTGCCCAGTAAGCAAGTGGTTAATAATGTCTGTATTATTATTTGTGTAATCATCCCTAATTTTCTTAGATTTCTGTATCGCCACCCAGTGGTTATTATGCATTTTATTTCGGCCAGGAAAAAAATCACATAATGGCCCCTAGGTGGAGCTGATCATATAGGAACTACATATCAGAGAAAATACAGCAATTTTCATTCTAAATGTGAGGATAATTGTCACAATGAAGATTTTATACACAGACCTCTATAAGGTGGAGCTAGAGAAACAAATTTCAAGTTTGACATGAACATTGCCTTCTTAGCTGTGTCTCTGTCCTTATTATGATAAATCTTCTTATACATTAAAATGAATTTGTACAATAGATTAACAATATGCCATTTTAACCACATCCTGCCTGGCCTATAGCAAAATCACGACCGGGCGGTGGCTCCCCTGTTCTGATTGGATGTCATATGACGACCGGCAAAGCAAGCCGTTTGTGCAGCCCGATCAGTAGTGCGGGGTGTCGCTCCAACACACTGGATCTCCAATCACGGTAAAGAGCCTATTGCCACGTACACACGATCGGAATTCTCGTCGGAAAAAACTCTGACAGTTTTTCCGACGGAATTCCGCTCAAGCTGTGTTGCCTACACGCGATCACACCAAATTCCGACGGTCAATAACACAGCGGCATAAAACACGTTCGACAGCACTATAAAAGGGAAGTTTAATGCTTCCGAGCATGCGTCGAATTGTTTCCGAGCATGCGTCGGAATTTTGCGTGTCGGAATTGCATACACACAATCCGAAAATCCGATAGAAAGGTTTTCCGTCGGAAAAATTGAGAACAGGTTCTCAATTCAAAGTCCGTCGGAAATTCCGACAGAAAAAGACCGTTGGGCATACACGCGGTCGGAAAATCCGATGAAAAGCTCCCGTCGGTCTGTTTCCATCGGAAATTCCAACCATGTGTACGCCGCATATGACGTATGCTCTATACCTTGTGATCAGCTGTGTCCAATCACAGCTGATCACAGAATTACTAGGAAGTGCCGGTTATCGACTTTCCTCTATTCACACTGACAGGGCGTGAATGGAGGAGAACAGATAAGCAGCTCCTGATAATCAGTGCAACCCCTTTAGTGATGCCCACCAGTGCCCACCTGTGATGCCAATCAGTGCCTATTAGGGATGCCAATCAGTGCCAGTCAGTGCTGACTGTCAGTGCCTCCTCACCAGTGTTGCCCATCAGTGCCACCTATTAGTGCCCATCAGTTCTGGCTATGAGTGCCCATCAGTGCTGCATATCAGTGCCGCCTAATAGTGCCCATCAGTCCTGTATATTAGTGCCTCCTCATCAGTGCCCATCAGTGCCACCTATCGATGCCCATTAGTGCCAACTATTAGTGGCCATCAGTGCCTTCTCATCAGCCTTATCATCAGTGCTGCCCATCAGTGCCACTTATTAGTGCCCATCAATGCCGGCTATCAGTGCTGCATATCAGTGCCCCCTAATAGTGCCCATCAGTCCGGTATATTAGTGCCTCCTCATCAGTGCCCATCAGTGAAGGAGAAAACATATTTTACAAAATTCTATGACAGAAACAAAGAACAACTTTTTAAAAAAAAGAATATTTTTTTTACTTATTTGTTTAGCAAAAAATAAAAACCCATTGGTGATCAAATATCATCAGAAAGTTCTATTTTTTGGGGGAAATTTATAACAATGTCATATGTGTACAGTGTTACATGACCGCGCAATTGTCATTCAAAGTGTGACAGCGCTGAAAGCTGAAAATTGGCCTGGGCAGGATGGGGGGGGGGTGTGCCCGGTATTGAAGTGATAAAGTGGAAGCCTAGCCTCTCACTCCTGCAGCTGTAGGTCCCATGTCCCAAGAGAGTGAACCCCTTCCCGGAACGTTCTATTTATCTGCTCACCCAGAATTATTTTTCTCTCCAGCCAGCTTTCCAGACTACATGTCCCACAATCCCCTGCTTTCAGGATAGGATAGGCTGTATAGGATTCTCTCCCTCTGTAGTCAGGAAGGGATGCAATAGTACCAATGTTGGGTACTAGGGTAAAGAAACTCAATGCTGTCTTTGGTAAGGAGTGTCCCACAGTGGCAGAAGCAGCAATATTCCGAAGTCCTGGGATGAGGAGTGCGGTATGAGGAGCCTGGAATGAGGACTGTGTCTCTCCTTTTCTTACCACTATTCCAAAGTCCAAAAAGTTTAACTATTGCTACATCTAAGGAGCCTTGGGTGAGAACTCGGTGCACACTGTAGACTTACTATTTATTATGTTGACAACCTTACCTTCTTTTGTTACCAATATTTAGAAGTCCAAGACATTTACCACAAGTTTGCTACATTTATATTTAAACTTTAAATTAAAATCATCTGATGACTCCACAAAATTCTTAAATTCACTGGCAGAGCTGATCCAAAAGGGAAAAATATCATCTATGTACCTGTGCCAAAAAAGTACCTGGCAGTTACATAGACATACTGTACGTGTATCCTCATCATGTGGTATTTTCACCTTCATTATCTAATTTTTTTTTCAATAATCCAACTAGGAATTCTTCTAGTAGGTCATACGGGGCAATCTCCTCATCCAGTGCAGGAAGCCTATGTGATAAAAGCAAACAGCAGCTTCACCAGATCTCTATAGTTCCCATATCACAGGTCTGAAAAACCATGAATATGTAATTTAACTGATTGCCGACCGCCTCATGCCCCACTCATATACTGCGGCAGAAAGGCACGTACAGGCAAACTAACGTACCTGTATGTTGCCCTTTAAAAGGCGACTTGCAGCGCTTGCGCCCGCGGCAAGCTCCGTGATTAGGATACCCGCGATCGTGTCACAGAGAGAAAGAATGGGGAGATGCCGATGTAAACAAGCATTTCCCCGTTCAGCCTAGTGACACTGTCACTGATCACAGCTCCCTGTAATCGGGGGCGGTGATCAGTGACGTGTCACGCGTAGCCACGCCCCCCACCGTTAAAATCACTCCCTAGGACACACTTAACCCCTTAACTGCCCCTTAGTGGTTAACCCCTTCACTGCCAGAGTCATTAACACAGGAATCAATGCATTTGTATAGCATTGATTGATAAAGGACAATGGTCCCAAAAATGTGTAAAAAAATTCAGATGTGTCCGCCATAATGTCACAGTCACGAGAAAAATCGCTGATCGCTGCCATAACTAGTAAAAAAAAAAAAAATTATAAAAAAGGCCATAAAACTATCCCCTATTTTGTAGACGCTATAACTTTTGTGCAAAGAAATCAATAAACGCTTTTTGCAATTTTTTTTTTAACCAAAACCATGTAGAAGAATACGTATCGGCCTAAACTGAGGAATAAAAATGTTTTTTTATATGTTTTTGGGGGATATTTATTATAGCTCTTTTTTTATTTATAGCGCAAAAAATAAAAACCGCAGGGGTGATCAAATACCACCAAAAGAAATCTCTATTTGTGGGAAAAAAAGGACATCAATTGTCAGTTAAAGCGACGCAGTGCCAAATCGCAAAAAGTACTCTGGTCTTTGGCCAGCCAAATGGTCCGGGGCTTAAGTGGTGAATAAGATCACCAAAGAGAAAACAGATTAAATGTAGATATATTTATAGAAGTCTGGCTTTTAAATATTTTTTTTTTTATATTTTTTTAGATGGATTGATGAACAAAGTTTTTGGTCAAGGTGGTCTTCCTGAGCACAACTGAGTCACCCTGGTGATGAGACATATGGGTGTTACAGATCACTGGAGGAATCACACAGGACACAAGACATATCAATAATCTAAATGCCTGTAGGAGACCGGGAGGGGACCTTATCCATATGTTTTGGAGATGTCCAAAACTATATCGATACGGGAAGGAGGTGGTGGATAGGATTGCTCAGGTATTCAATACCAATCTTGACCTGGATCCTATCCTGTGTGTACTTGGGGGACTGGAGAAGGAGGGTAGGTCAAGAGAGGTGCAGCTGGCAATTATCCGATGCCTTTTTCAGGCTAGAAAATTAATAGCCCAAAAATGGCAATCCTCTAGCCCACCATTTACCCATGAATGGGAACAGAATATGGAGAGAGTGATTCTCATGGAAAAAAACGACTTATATAAAACAGGGTAATTACACCAAATTTCAGAGTATACGGAAAATGTGGTTTGAACAAGCTCGGATATAGTAATATTAACTGGATAACAACATGTGAGGATTAAGACGTTAAGTGTCATAAGGAGTGGGAGAGAGTAAGAAGATGGATGGAGGGGGGGAGGGGAGTGAAAGGGGGAGATGAATGGGAAGTCGGAGGGGAAATAGGCATTGTAATTATTATACACAGCCCTCTCTCACAGCTCAAGGCAAGGAGGATGTATGTGATTGTATATACAAATTTATATGTGATTGTAATAGCATGTTTATTTTTGTTGCAAGTGTTAAAAAAGTTAATAAAAAAATATTTGATTAAAAAAAATAATAATCTAAATGCCATAAATGTTTTGGATAATCTTCAACATTGATCCAGCTTCAGTGTTCCTGAGGAGACAAAGCCTTTAGAATAAAGTCAGATAATATCAGATACAGGATGGTTGGCACCGGAGAGAGGCCATTTTCATGTTCTTATTGCAAAAACACTTTTACAGGAGAGCAAAATCTTATTCAACACCAGAAATTCCACAAAGTTTAGAAGTCATATCAGTGCTCTGAATGCAACCAAGTATTCCCATGGAAGTTAAAACTTAACAAACACCAGATGATTCACACTGAAGGGAATCCGCATCAGTGTTCTGAATGTGACAAAGCTTCCACAACGAGATATCATCTTATCAGCCACCAGAGGGTTCCCACTGGAGAGAAGCCATATCAATGTTCTGAATGTGACAGAGCTTTCACAGAAAAGCATAGTCTTACAATACACCAGAGGGTTCATACTGGAGAGAAGCCATATCAATGTTCTGAATGTGACAGAGCTTTCACAGAAAAACATAGTCTTACAATACACCAGAGGGTTCATACTGGAGAGAAACCATATCAATGTTCTGAATGTCGAAAAGCTTTTACATCAAAGTCACACCTTATCAGCCACAAGAGGGTTCACACTGGAGAGAAGCCATATCAGTGTTCTGAATGTGACAAAGCTTTTACATTGAAGTCAACCCTTATCGGACACCAGAGGGGTCATACTGGAGAGAAGCCATATAAGTGTTCCGAATGTGGCAAAGCTTTTACATTGAAGTCAACCCTTATCGGACACCAGATGATTCACACTGGAGAGAAGCCTTATCAGTGTTCTAAATGTGGCAAAGCTTTTATATCAAAGTCAGAGCTTATTAACCACCAGAAGATTCACAGCCTTCAGCTCCAGTATAAGGAGGGTTGTTAACAGGTAGCAGCTAAGTTGCAATGAAAAAGCTAGTGAAAAAGCTCATCAGTTTTATCAATCACGTCATCACACAAGTTGGTATGAAAGTAAAAATATATAATGCTAAAATCTGTGAGCAAATAGGAATGGAATGTACAGATGTATTGAGTTTAGCTATTATGTCCATCAGGTACACACCTAGAAATCCTTATATCATTTTATCTTTTGGACAACGAATCACTGAATTGTGTTTTCTCCATGATTCTCATCTTTCTCTTGTTTATGGAGCTTTGACTGAACATATATTACATTTTCATCATTCTCTTTTTTCAGGACAAATTGGGCTTTCATTTAGTGGTAAATGGTTATGGATTTCTCCTGATTTTTTTTTTTTATATATCAAAGGAAAACTGTCCCAAAATAGTAAAAAATATTCATGTTTTTAAATGTAGCTGTATATTTCTTGTTACCACCATAACCTACCACCAAAAAACAATCCAACATTTATTTTCCTGCTCCTGACAATAGCAGTGATACCACATATGTGTATGTTATTTATTGTTTGTAAAACAAATCCTGCTCAAAATATAATGACCTTTGACCTTTTTATTAATATTTTTTTTCTTTTTTATTAATTTTACACACATTTTTTTTCTCTCTATGCAAGGAAAGACAAATATTCATTGTATCTTTCCTCTCCATTCACAGAGAGAGAGACACAGGGGCTGGCTTCATAGTGACTGATCACTCAGTGGGAGCCAATCAGAGGCTACTACAGCGATCAGGTGACCCAGAATTGGAAGTTCTCTCAGTCCCTGTGCTGGGAGCGCACTGTGCGGAGCATTTCCAATACGAAGGGAAATATTCAAAAATGCAGCCCCATGGAAAAAAAGCCCAGGGCAGTGGGGCCACATATTTGTGTTTATGACCGCATGAAGGGGTTAAAAATAATTATCTGAAGATTGCATAAAACCCTCCAAACATCATATATTTTCTGAAAGACCACCAAAGAGAATAAAATAGCGGTAGTTCCAATTTTTTTTTATGTTACCCAATATTAGAGCAGTAAAAAATATATATTTTTTTACTTTAGGGGCACAAATGCAATAAATTACCCATTTGGTAAAATATAAAAGATGGGGCTGCTCTAGGTAAATAGATACCCAACATGTCAAACCTTAAAATAGCGTGCGTCCGTGAAATGGTGACACACCCTAGTACCCTGTATTTTCCATAGTGCAGGAGGAGCTCTAATGCTAGAACTATTGCCCTCACTCTGGCATGTGCAGTGATATGTAACGTTTTTTATTTTTATGTGGAGATGGGGTGGCCTTAAAATTTTGGAGATGGGGGTTTTATGTGCTTGGGTGGGACAAAAGTTCCTTACGTGATGATTTTTTTGGTGGCAGGTTCTCTTTATTGGGACATCCATCTTCCTCCCCTCTACCCGGCAACACCCGCCATTCTGGTCATGGGCCCACAGATGGGCAAACAAAGCCCAGGATACATGGCAAGGGGGCACAATTACTGGGGGGGTTTTGCTAGCCATTGGACCACTTCCATTTAAAAGCCATCAGTTGGCTTATCAGATACACACAATCCCAGAGTCTGCAGTCACTAGGAGTGTGTGTAAAACCCCCTGCTGGCAGGTCTGTATGATGTACGGACCTGGCGGTGAAATTGTTAATCAGGGCTCCCACCCCAAAGATGAAGCACTGCGTAGAAGTGTAAAAAATAAACCTGAACCTGTGGAGAAAAAGTCAGTAAATACATATAGAGGACCTTTCACCGGACTACTACACTGTGATGTCATGATGCTTCCGGTAAGATTCTGGAAAGCAATTAGGATTAGACACATGCAAATAGTTTTTTGACGAAATTTGACAAATTTGTTAATTCGGAAATATTCTAATTAACGAAAAACCCATTTAGCAATTTTTACGAAAGTCGAAAATTAAAAGTTGGAAATTTGAAAATCCGAAATTTTAAAATAAGAACGAAAATCCAAAAAGTCAAAAGAACGAAAATAAGAACGAAAATTAGAAAATTTGAAAATCTGAAATAATTACTAGCTAAATAATAATACCTATTACTAACTATTAAATTTTATGTATTGGAATTTCCTTTCAAATTTGGTTAGTTAGTGAACGTAACGAATACGAATTTATCTGAAGTTACAAATTATCTGAAATAACGAATGCCACATCTAAACAAATGGAATGTAACAAATAATAATAAATAATAGTAATAAAACATTTTTATTATTATTAATTTGTTATGTTCCATTTATTTAGATGCAACATTCCTTATTTCAGATAATTTGTAACTTTGGATAAATTCTTATTATTATTATTATTAATTCATTACGTTCCATTCGTTTAGATACAACATTCGTTATTTCCTTATTTTGGATAATTTGTAACTTCGTATAAATTTATATTTGTTACGTTCACTAACAGCCAAATTTGAAAGGAAATTCCAATACCTATAATGTAATAGTTAGTTATTGTTAGTTAGTATTTTGGATTTTCAAATTTTAGGATTTCCATTCTTTCGAATTTTCTCGAAATAACCAATTTCAAAAAAACGAAAAAACAAAAACAAACGAATGAAACGAAAACAAACACATTTTTTGCCAGTGCACATGTCTAATGAGGATTACCAATGTCATGAGGAATCACCCCAACACAGCACAGGAGCATCCCCCGAATATCACCAGAAGGATGGTGATGTCATCCACACCTAGGTGACAATGGAGGTAAAATTTGTATCATCTCTCTAATGGAGCTTTTTGTCACTGGGTTAAATCAGATCTGGCTTATTAGTCATATGAAGGAATTCATTGATGAGACCTCTCCACTCTCGCTCTGAGTTCTGCTCCAGTTCTTAATGTCTTGTACCTGTAGTGTATTGTGAGTGTGACTACACCACCCCACCCTGTAATATAAAGGGCCTATTCACACCAGCGCATTGCATCAAATGCACATTATACATGTGTTTGGGTTAAGAATAGGGATGAACAGAATGTACCTGGGTATGGTGAATAATATCTCTCAAATCTCAAATATAAATCCCATTACATAGTTACATAGTCAGGTTGAAAAAAGACCATCCAGTTCAACCATAAAAAAAATTAAAAATAAAAATAAAATAAAAAATATCATACAATCCCATATACACAATCCTATACCCACAGTTGATCCAGAGGAAGGCGAAAAAAAACCCCCAGAAAAGCAGGATCCAATTTGCTTCAGCAGGGGAAAAAATTCCTTATTATCCCAGAGCGGCAATCGGATTTTCCCCGGATCAACTTTACCTATAAATGTCAGTACCCAGTTATATTATGTACATTTAGGAAAGAATCCAGGCCTTTCTTAAAGCAATCTACTGAGCTGGCCAGAACCACCTCTGGAGGGAGTCTATTTCACATTTTCACAGCTCTTACTGTGAAGAAACCTTTCCGTATTTGGAGATGAAATCTCTTTGGCTATAGATGTAAAGAGCGCCCCCTTGTCCTCTGTGTTGACTGTAAAGTGAATAACTCAACACCAATTTCACTATATGGACCCCTTATGTATTTATACATGGAGATCATATCCCCCCTTATGTACTTATACATGGAGATCATATCCCCCCTTATGTATTTATACATGTAGATCATATCCCCCTTACCTTATGTACTTATACATGGAGATCATATCCCCCCTTATGTATTTATACATGGAAATAATATCCCCTCTTAATCTCCTCTTCTAAAGAGAACTGAACTGCATATTCCAGATGAGGTCTTACTTTGTACATTAAAGTCAATAAGAGATGAATCTTAGAAACCAGTAATGCCCATTTTTTTTTTAGCTAAAAGGCGGGCATGGAGAGTTAGGCACTGCCCTGGTGAACAGGCACCAATAAACATTTTTTGTAAACTTTGTATTCTTTTTTTTAGAGGGAGAGAGCAGGCAGATTAGAAACAAAAAAAAATCTGTTTCCCAGGATTAAAGCCTGAAAATCTGTACAGTGTGTCTTAAATTGCAATTTCTGAGGGTAACTGCAAATAAATATTTTTTTTAAGAGACTGGAAAATGTGACTTTCTCTATTTCCCTGATACCATTTTTGTGATTTGTTGCCCAAAACTGAACTGCATATTATACAGGTGAGATCCAACTAATGCTTTGTATATGACTCACATTATCTCTCTCCTTCCTATGAAGCCTATGTGCACAAGCTTCAATTTCAGAGCAATGAGCCAACATATTGGCTGACTGGAAATAACAAAATTAGAGTTCTTATTCAGAAATTGAAGAGGGATATTTTTTTTTCCAGTTTAGGAAAACAGCTTTTTTTTTTCTTGCTCTGCAAGGACAGAGAAAGATATAATGTATCCTCCTCATCCATTCACAGAGACAGAAAACACAGGGGTGGGCTTCACAGATCACTCTGATAGCCAATCAGAGGCTATCACTCTGATCAGGTGACCTGGAATCTCAAGTTTTGGGTCCAGATCGTTAGTACAGGGGCCTGGAGATCATGGTGAGACCCCAGTCTCTGTGTTGGGAGTGTGCCATGTGGCGAGCTCCCAGTACAAAGGGACGAGCGCAAATATGCGGCCATATGGCAAAAAGCCTGGTGCAGGGGGGGGGGGGCACGTATTTGTGTGACGTTGGCGCCGAGAGGTTAAATAGGGTTACATCTTTGAAATAGTGAGAAGTCATATTTTAGCCATTAACCACTTCAGCCCCGGACCAATTGGCAGCCAAAGGACCAGGCCCCTTTTTGCAATTCGGCACTGCGTCGCTTTAACTAACAATTGCGCGGTCATGCAACGTGGCTCCAAAACAAAATTGGCGTCCTTTTTTTCCCACAAATAGAGCTTTCTTTTGGTGGTATTTGATCGCCCCTGCGGTTTTTATTTTTTGCGCTATAAACAAAAATAGAGCGACAATTTTGAAAAAAATGCAATATTTTTTACTTTTTGCTATAATAAATATCCCCAAAAAATATATAAAAAACATTTTTTTTCCTCAGTTTAGGCCGATACGTATTCTTCTACATATTTTTGGTAAAAAAAATCGCAATTAGCGATTATTGATTAGTTTGCGCAAAAGTTATAGCGTTTACAAAATAGGGGATAGTTTTATAGCATTTTTATTAATATTTTTTTTTTTATTAGTAATGGCGGCGATCAGCGATTTTTATTGTGACTGCGACATTTTGGCGGACACATCGGACATTTTTGACACATTTTTGGGACATTTGTCATTTATACAGCAATCACTGCTATTTAAATAGCACTGATTCCTATGTAAATTACAGTTGTAGTTAGGGGGTTAACCACTAGGGGGCGGGGAGGAGTCAGTGTGACGTGTTGTGTTTTTTTTTTACAGTAGGGGGGCGTGGCTGTACGTCTGACGTCATTGATCGGCGTTCCCGATGACAGGGAACCGCCGATCACTGACAGTCAGTGTAGGAAGCGCGGGGAGAGGTTTGTTTACATAGACCTCTCCCCGTTCTTCCGCTCCGTAACCCGAACGCGGGATACCAGCGGCGATCGGGTCCGCTGGTCCCGCGGCCGTGGTCACGGAGCTCCCGACCGGGTCGCGCGCGCGCCCCCCGGGCAGGCAAATTAAAGGGGACGTACAGGTACGTCCTTTTGCCTGCCCGTGCCATTCTGTTGACGTATATCTACAGGAGGCGGTCGGGAAGCGGTTAATATACAATTGTGCTGTTTTTATGTCAGATACATCATTTATAAACTCTTCAGATCAGCTGCACACTATAATAAGACCCTTGGTGTTTATTTACTAAACCCGGAGAGTGTAAAATCAGTCAGAAACCAAAAATCGACTTCTAACCTCAGCTTGTTCAATAAATAGGAAGTAAAGTCTTCCTCTTTAATTGTACCTACAGGTAAGCATACAATAAGACTTACCTGTAGGTATTGTAAATATCGCCTAAATTTGCCCCGTTTAGGAGAAATTTACTATGTATGCCCCCCAACTGTACCAGGCCACATGCCCTCAACATTTCTTGGGCAGTTATATATATATATATATATATATATACTTCTCACATATGGTTGTAATTTGACTTTTCACCTCCCCCCATTGTAAGAGATAAGGTTTCATCTTCGTCTAAAGACACAGAGCTTCAGTATGTTATCTTAAAGACAAAAGTTATTTCTTTATATTACAATATTTCTTGAATAAGTACATTACACTTTAAACGTATATAATCTATTTACTGATATATGTAGTATTTTGGTTTAGAAGATAGGAAGCTTGTATTGTATTGTATTAGGTTTAAAACAAGGCAATTTTGCCATCAATGGAATGTTACGGGTTTGTATTTCAACATCCTGTTGGACTGAGTGACCCCCACCTTTTTAGAAAGGTGGGAGGGAATAATGCTCATTGAAAGCCTTTGTGTTCTCTGTGGAACCAATAGACAAATATGAACCGTAAGCCAGCCTTTTTAGGAAGGTGGGGTTGTTTTCATGGACTGATTTTAGAATAAAACTTGTAACAGAGTTTTTGGGAGACATTCACGCCAGAAGACACGAGGAGACTTTTAAGGATAACTTGCTCACACACACACACACAAAGATACATTTATACAATCTTCATTTCAAGAATAAGAAGCTTACCGATGCTATTTTATATTATTCATTTTGACACTGTTTTTGTAATATTTTGCTATTTTTATTATTAAATCAATTTTGGATTTTTTTACGGATTTTTCTTGAAATTCTCCTCATCGATATGAATTATGAAATATAGTTATTAATTCAGTAATAGCAAGGGAAAGACACATTGGAAGGAGATGCTGGTGCTGCTCACCCTGATAAAAAAAAGGAAATCGGAAGTTTCCCCCATGGGGGTTTTTAGGCAGCTAGGTGTAGGTAATGATAAAAATAAACGTTTGGTAAAAAGTAAAACATTTTTTCTCTTTATTGAAAAAATGAGTTGTTACATGAGTGTTAGGATGTGAGCCCGAACAGGAATATATTCATGCCAAATACATAAAATAGAAAACATAAGGGTCATATACAGCATATGATAATGACTGTTACAAGACATTCTGACGCGTTTCGACCCATAGTATTTGGGGTCTCTTCAGAGGATGAGTTTGCTAGAAAAAAATAAAAATAAAAAATGTTATCTTATATCTTGTTTTTTAACTAATTTGAGATATATATACTATTAAAAATTTTTCTTTTCTAGCAAACTCATCCTCTGAAGAGACCCCAAATACTATGGGTCGAAAAGCGTCAGGAAATGTCTTGTAACAGTCATTATCATATGCTGTATATGACCCTTATGTTTGCTATTTTATGTATTTGGCATGAATATATTCCTGTTCGAGCTCACATCCTAACACTCATGTAACAACTAATTTTTTCAATAAAGAGAAAAAATGTTTTACTTTTTACCAAACGTTTACTTTTATCATTACCTACACCTAGCTGCCTAAAAACCCCCATGGGGGAAACTTCCGATTTCCATTAATGCAGTAATAACTCATATTTTACAACAACTACAAGGTTGTGGGATTATAGGAGTAATTGGTGTTTACCAAGCCATAGTTGAGATTCCTATTACTGGGATCTGGCAGGTCCACCTGTCCATCATTCGCTCACACATTTCATCTTCAGTATAATGCAGTTTATATTTACAATAATTTCTTTGATCACTACTACGCATGTGATGAGGGAGTTGGACACCTTATTATAGTGGTGTCCAGGATGCTGCCCACTTCCCTGCCTGTACCTACAGTGGGCAAAAGAAGACCTTTAGCAGGGCACACGGAATGTGCCAGGTAGCTAAATACAGATGGTAGTGGTGGGCAGGATCCAGACACAGTGTAGTCCCTACCTACCTACCTACCACCTGTCTGTCATAAATGTTTTGCCTGCCCACCACCTATCACTGTAATAGGAAGGCTGCAGGCAATGATTCAACTGTGGAGGGCACGCAGGACCATCACCTCCGCCATACATAACCTAGGAAAGATTCTAATCATCTGTTGTATAAAATGTGAAGGGCAGGTGGTTGGATGGGTAGGAAACATAGTAAGTGGTGGGCACAACAAGGGAATTGAGACTGAATAAGGTGAAGCTGAGCACTGAATTTGAATAAGTAAATGTTTGTATTTCAAATTTTCCAGTTACCATTTATTGGGTGAACTGGGAACCAGCAGGACAAACATACATCAGCTCTACAGATTCAGTCACTTTACATGAGGGCTTTGACATTTATGCAAAGCTTTCCAGACTTGCTCCCGAATCAGTTTTGTCTTCACTCCATAAATAATTGGATTTAGCATGGGTGGGACTAGAAGGTACGTATCGGCTAGAACTATGTGAACATAAGGTGGAATCCTTTTACCGCCATACCGGTGGGACAGGAAAGTGAAGAGGGCCAGACCATGAAAACTTAGAAAAACGCACATATGAGGTATGCAGGTGTTAAAGGTTTTCAGTCGGGCGTCTTTGGATGGAAGGCTGAAGACAGCGTGGAAGATGGCACAGTAGGATACCAGGATGAACATCAGATCTACTCCCAAGACTGCGAATGCCACAGCCAACCCCAAAGCGCTGTTTATTCTGATGTCGGCAGCAGCGAGTTTCACAATCGCCATGTGCTCACAGTATGAATGGGGCACAATGTTGGTTCTAAATGCTGGAAATCTCTGTATCAAAACTATGCAGGGAGAAAACAAAGTGACCGCTCTGAGCAGTAAGAAGATGACCAGTTTAATGATGATGGTATTGGTCATTATGGACCCATACCTGAGCGGCTGACAGATGGCGATATAACGGTCAAAGGACATACCAAGCAAAAGTCCTGACTCCCAGCTGGTGAAAGAATGGAGGAAGAACATCTGGAGAAGACATGACTCAAAACTAATGTGTCTCTTCTGGAACCAGAAGACAGACAGCATTTGTGGGGCAATGCTTGTGGACAGAAGAGCGTCATTGGAGGCCAACATAGAAAGGAAAATAAACATAGGCTTGTGGAGGCCAGAAGAGGCTGAGATGACAGTCAGAAGCATCATGTTTCCAAGCAATGCCAGGATATAACATAAGAAAACAATGGCACCTACCCACTTATAAGCTCCTTCTAGTCCGGGAATCCCAACCAGGATGAATGAGGTGGGATAGAATGTGCCATTGACTTTGTTGTTCTGGTTTCCTCTGCTGATCATCTTCTACACCGAAGACCACAGATCTCTATGGAGGATTAGTATACTGGAGGGTTTTGTCACCTAATAGGATGGAAGCTCTAGAATTACAAATGGAATATGGCTAGAACTGGAAAAATATGAACCTGTTCTTCCCTTCTCTGAGTTCTTCTGCTGCAGGAACCACAAAAAATGTCCAGAATGTCCACAGATGGGGAACACATGACACTCCCCTCTCCCTCACAATAGACCTCCCAACATTCTGAAATGACAAGAAGGGACATCATTCAGTATATAGGCAAAGGAATAACCCTGGCCACACCCCCAGATACAGGGTTTGTGATTATTATTAGGGATGAGCCGAACACCCCCCTGTTCGATTTGCACCATAACCTGTGAACAGACCTAAACTTCACGTGAACTTTAGAACCCTATTAAAGTCTATGGGACTCGAACGTTCAAAATCAAAAGTGCTAATTTTAAAGGCTTATATGCAAGTTATTGTCATAAAAAGTTTGGGGACCTGGGTTCCCCCCAAATTCAATTAATGGATATTAAGGGGAACCCCGCATCAAATTTAAAAAAAAAATGACCATTCAGGTCTGGTAGGGATTTTAAGGGGAACTCAAAGCACCATGTCCCCATGTTGATGGGGACAAGGGCCTCATCCCCACAACCCTGGCCGGTGGTTGTGGGGGTCTGCGGGTGGGGGGCTTATCGGAATCTGGAAGCCCCCTTTAACAAGGGGACCCCCAGATCTCGGACCCCCCTATTTGAAATGGTAAGGGGGTACAAAAGTACCCCTACTATTTCACAAGGAAAGTGTAAAAAATTGTTAAAAAAAAAACACACTAACAGCATTGGGAAAAGTCCTTAATTAAAAATAAAAAAAAATAACAAAAAGATTCCAGTGGTGGTAATCCACTCTTGCTATCCAGCGATGGGTGATCTCTTCTCCGGGGTCCAGACATGGATGATCTCTCCCGATGGTCCAGCGCAGCGCATCCTGCCTCCATGGAGACACTGCAGGAATCCCAGCGCCTGACAGGTCTTAGCTGAGGAGGACGGGGCCACCTGTCACCTGACCCCGCCCCCCTCTGACGCAAGGGGAGACCCAGGCTTCCCCAGTGATGTACGGGTGACCCCGCCCCCCTCTGATGTAACCCAGGTTTCTGTTACATCAGAGGAGGGCGGGGTCACCCGCACGTCCCTGGGGAAGCCCGGGTTCCCCCTTGCGTCTGAGGGGGGCGGGGGTCAGGTGACGGATGGCCCTGTCCTCCTCAGCTAAGGCCTGTCAGGCGCCGGGATTCCCGCAGTGTCTCTGGTGGAGACAGGATGCGCTGCGCTGGACCCTCGGGAGAGATCACCCATCGCTGGACCCCGGAGAAGAGATCACCTATCGCTGGATCCCGGAGAAGAGATCACCCATCGCTGGACCCCGGAGAAGAGATCACCCATCGCTGGATAACAAGAGTGGATTACCACCGCTGGAATCTTTTTAAAATGTTTAAAAAAAATTTTCAATTTTTGGGCCAAAATGTATTCAGCCACATGTCTTTAGTAAAAAAAATGCCAATAAGCGTATATTTATTGGTTTGCGCAAAAGTTATAGCGTCTACAAACTAGAGTACATTTTCTGGAATTTACACCGCTTTTAATTTATGACTGCCTATTTCATTTCTTGAGGTGCTAAAATGGCAGAGAAGTACAAAACCCCCCCAAATGACCCCATTTTGGAAAGTAGACACCCCAAGCTATTTGCTGAGAGGCATGTTGAGCCCATTGAATATTTTTTTTTTTAGTCCCAAGTGATTGAATAAAGACAAAAATAAAAAATAATTTTTTTTTTCTTCAAAAAGTTGTCACTAAATGATATATTGCTCACACATGCCATAGTTATATGTGGAATTGCACCCCAAAATACATTTTGCTGCTTCTCCTGAGTATGGGGATACCACATGTGTGGGACTTTTTGGGAGCCTAGCCGCGTACGGGGCCCCGAAACCCAAGCACCACCTTCAGGATTTCTAAGGGTGCAAATTTTTGATTTCACTCCTCACTACCTATCACAGTTTCGAAGGCCATAAAATGCCAAAATAGCACAAAACCCCCCCAAATGACCCCATTTTGGAAAGTAGACACCCCAAGCTATTTGTTGAGAGGCATGGTGAGTATTTTACAGCTCTCATTTGTTTTTGAAAATGAAGAAAGTAAAGAAAAAAAATTTTTTTTTTTCTTTTTTCAATTTTCAAAACTTTGTGACAAAAAGCGACATCTGCAAAATACTCACAATACCTCTCAGCAAATAGCTTGGGGTGTCTACTTTCCAAAATGGGGTCATTTTGGGGGGTTTTATGCCATCTGGGCATTCCATGGCCTCCGAAACTGTGATTGGCAGTGAGAAGTGAAATAAAAAAATTACTCCCTTAGAAAGCCTGAAGGCGGTGCTTGGTTTTTGGGGTTCCGTACGCAGCTAGGCTCCCAAAAAGTCCCACACATGTGGTATCCCCGTACTCAGGAGAAGCAACAGAATGTATTTTGGGGTGTATTTCCACATATGCCCATGACATGTTTGAGCAATATATCATTTAGTGACAACTTTTTGTAAAAAAAATATATATATTTTTTTTTTTTCATTATTCAATCTCTTGGGACAAAAAAAAAAAAAATATTTAATGGGCTCAACATTGCTCTCAGCAAATAGCTTGGGGTGTCTACTTTCCAAAATGGGGTCATTTGGGGGGGGTTTGAACTGTCCTGGCATTTTATGCACAACATTTAGAAGCCTATGTCACACGTCACCCACTCTTCTAACCACTTGAAGACAAAGCCCTTTCTGACACTTTTTGTTTACATGAAAACATATTTTTTTTTTGCAAGAAAATTACGTTGAACCCCCAAACACTATATATATTGTTAAAGCAAAGGCCCTACAGATTAAAATGGTGGGTGTTGCATTTTTTTTTTCCACACAGTATTTGCGCAGCGATTTTTCAAACGCATTTTTTGTGGAAAAAATACACTTTTTTTTATTTTAATGCACTAAAACACACTATATTGCTCAAATTTTTGATGAAATAAAAAATATGATCTTAGGCCGAGTACATGGATACCAAACACGACATGCTTTTAAAATTGCACACAAACACGCAGTGGCGACAAACTACATACATTTTTAAAAGCCTTTAAAAGCCTTTACATGATACCACATTAGATTCACGGAGGAGGTCTACTGCTAAAATTACTGCCCTCGATCTGACCTTCGCGGTGATACCTCACATGCATGCTGCAATTGCTGTTTACATATGACGCCAGACCAACGCTTGTGTACGCCTTTGCGCAAGAGAAGGGGGGCAGGGGTGCTTTTTTTTTTTTTTTTTTAGTTTTTTTTTTATTTATTTAGCTTTTTTATTCTATTTTTAAACTGTTCCTTCCATTTTTTTTCTTTGTTATGATTTTTATTGTTATCTCAGGGAATGTAAATATCCCCTATGATAGCAATAGGCAGTGACAGGTACTCTTTTTTGAAAAAATTGGGGTCTATTAGACCCTAGATCTTTCCTCTGCCCTCAAAGCATCTGACCACACCAAGATTGGTGTGATAAAATGCTTTCCCAATTTCCCAATGGCGCGGTTTATATCCGGGGGGGGGGACATTCCCTCCTACTGCTTGTAAAAGCAGTCTAGAGGCTAATTACCCGCTAGAATTGCTTTTACATGAAAGCCGATCACTGGCTGAAAAGAATGATACCAAGATGATACCTAAACCTGCAGGCATCATTCTGGTATAACCATTCAAAGTCCAGCAACATACTGGACATATATTGTAATCTTTTTTTTTTTCATGCAGCCTCTTGGCTGAACGAAAAAAAGAGATTGATTGGTGGGTATGCCCACCATTAGAATACCTCCCTTCATCCACCCACTTCTAATGATGGGCATACATGCACCATTTATATATGCCGATGCATGGGGGCATCCTCCCGCAAAAGTTATGCCGTGTACACACGGTCGGAATTTCGACCGTATGTACGTGGCATTAGGAGCCAATCGCTCCTCCCCGCCCCCTGCTGCCCCCATGCTTCGGCATATATGCTCTTTTTTTTAACTGTGGTGGTGAAATCACCTCCTACAGCGTTGGAGTCGCGGCTTTATGTATCGTGGGAGCAAACGCTGTTGCTGTCAAGATAAATAAATCCGCGCTGCAACTGCATGGCGCACCTGAAAACAAAAAAATGCTTAACACTAAAACACAGTAAACAAAATTACATACCTGAAAAGCAAGCATGATAAAACATGATAAAACATAATAAAACATTGCAGAATAGAATGGAGTAAAAAAAGAGCAACAATAGAGAGAGAGAGAGAACAATAAAACGACAACTATTTTTGTTTTTTTTATTTTTTTGAGATTCACAGGTAAAAAAGCTCCTGACTGTTAGCGACTGAATCAAAACGCTACCACAAAAAAAATGTTAGCGATCGCAGGGATCAGGCCTGACTCTGCGAACACTGCAGTTATGTGTGCTTAGTGTTTTGTAAGTGACAGTGATCGATCGATACTGCACTTGGGTGGGCTGGGCTGGGCGGAGGGGGAAAACGCAGGTGCTAGCAGGTATCTGGGCTGATCCCGCTAACAATGCGTTTTTTTGGAACCCTAAACTGCTGGGACGCTAGTATAGATCTGATCAGATCAGATATTGATCTGTTCAGATACTATACCACTGAGGGAGGTGTATGCTTTGCGCGTGGGTGTTTGCGGTACTGGCACTAACCTGGGGCGACGCAGACCTTATTTGACCCTAAAACCTAATTGATATCACCCGCCGGGCGATCAGGGGGTTAAACCGTTATTGGGTAATAAATGGCGGGTGCCCTGACAGTATAAAAAACAAGCTAACTAACCAGCGTCACCCGTAACAGTAATACAAAAAAAAACTGGTTACCTAGCGACACTAATGCAGGGATCAGAAAAACGATCGCTTAGTGACACTGGCAAAAGGGGGTGAAAGGGTTAACTAGGGGCAATCAGGGGGTTAAACCTTTATTAGGTAATATATGGGGGTACCTGACGCTATATAAAAACCTGACGGGGAACCTAAATAACGAAATAACTAACTGGCTAACCAGCGTCACCAGTGACATTTTATACGGTGATCACTGGTGAAAGGGTTAACTCTAGGGGCAATCAGGGGGTTAAAACCTTTATTTAGGTTGTAATATGGGGGTACCTGACCTATAAACCTATTTATGAACCTATATAAACATGGCGGTTAACCTAAAAAAAAACTGGTTACCTAGCGACACTAATGCAGCGATCAGAAAAACGATCGCTTAGTGACACTGGCAAAAGGGGGTGAAAGGGTTAACTAGGGGCAATCAGGGGGTTAAACCTTTATTAGGTAATATATGGGGGTACCTGACGCTATATAAAAACCTGACGGGGAACCTAAATAACGAAATAACTAACTGGCTAACCAGCGTCACCAGTGACAGTTATACGGTGATTACTGGTGAAAGGGTTAACTCTAGGGGCAATCAGGGGGTTAAAACCTTTATTTAGGTTGTAATATGGGGGTACCTGACCTATAAAACTATTTATGAACCTATATAAAACATGGCGGTTAAAATAAAAAAAAAAATGGTTACCTAGCGACACAATGCAGCGATCAGAAAAAACGATCGCTTAGTGACACTGGCAAAAGGGGTGAAGGGGTTAACTAGGGGCAATCAGGGGGTTAAACCTTTATTAGGGGGGGGTAGGGGGCTACCTAGGACCTAAAACTAACTGCCCTGACAGTTATTACAGTCACACTGACACTAAATGCAGTGATCAGTAAATAAATGATCACTGCAATTAGTGACACTGTGACTGGGGGGGGAGGGGGTGATCTGGGGGTGATCAGGGGGTGACAGGGGGGGTGTTTTGTGTGCCTAACTGTACTGGTGTCAGTGTAGTGTTGTGCACTAACCTTAACATGTTCGCCGCTCGGCGTCTCCGGTCACATAGACCGGCGCACCGAGCGTGACATCACTTCCGCCTTCCTGTCTATACAATAGACAGGAAGGACTTTTCCCAACGGTGTCTGTGTGTTTTTTAACAATTTTTTACACTTTCTTTGTGAAATGGCCTGTACGTGCCATTCTGCCGACGTATATCTACATGGGGCGGTCGGCAAGTGGGGGGGTGTCTGTGTGTTTTTTATTTTTTACTTTCTTTGTGAAATGGTATACCCCCTTACCATTTCAAACAGGGGGGGGATCTTGGGGTCCCCTTGTTAAAGGGGGCTTCCAGATTCTGATAAGCCCCCTGCCTGCAGACCCCCACAACCACCGGCCAGGGTTGTGGGGATGAGGCCCTTGTCCCCATCAACATGGGGACATGGTGGTTTGAGGGGTCACAGACCCCCAAAGCACCCTCCCAATGTTGAAGGCATGTGGCCGGGTACGGTTCGGGGGGGACACTCTCTCGTCACCCCCTCTTTTCCTGCGGCCTGCCAGGTTGCGTGCTCGGATAAAGGGTCTGGTATGGATTTTTGGGGGGAACTCCATGCCATTATTTTCTTAAATTTGGCGTGGAGTTCCCCTTAAAATCCATACCAGACCTGAAGGGCCTGGTAATTGAATTTGGGGGAACCCCACGCATATTTTTTTTTTTTATCAATGACTTTCAATGACTGATCTCTGTATTACGGGAAGCCGACATTTCATTATAGCCGCGAGTGCTTTTAAATGACTTTTTTTTTCCTGCAGAAATAACACTTTGTGCAGGGACAGTTCTAAGCACGGGAAACATGCGCCCCTTTACAGGCATACTATACACACCCCCAGGTACGAAATTTAAAGGAATATTACACATTTATTGTTTCACTTTTTTTTCACTTTAAGCATTATTAAAATCACTGCTCCCAAAAAAACTTCTGTTTTTAAAACTTTTTTTTGCATTGATAAATGTCCCCTGGGGCAGGATCCGGGTCCCCAAACACTTTTTATGACAATAACTTGCATATTAGCCTTTAAAATTATCACTTTAGATTTCTCCCATAGACTTTTACAGGGTGTTCCGCGGCTTTTCGAATTTGCCGCGAACGCCCCAAATTATTCGCTGTTCGGTGAACAGGGGAACAGGCAATGTTCGACTTGAACTCGAAGCTCATCCCTAATTATTATTCAATATTCAAAAAAATGATTGGTTACGCCCATGTGTGCTTTTCTAGCCATTACGGTTCCACTCCACTGGCTGTAGAAAATTACAAATCCAATAGAGGTTGGATGGAAGGTTTAGTAAAGTGTAACACTTTTGATATTGAAATAGCAGATTTTATCAGACCAAAAGGAAACAACTAAGGATCAAAGAGGGACAACTGAGGAGAAAAGAGGGACAACCGAGGAGAAAAGAAGGACAAAGGGATTTGATTCCAAAAGGAGGGACAGTTGGATCCACCACCCACTTGAGTTTAAGTCAAGTGGCAGCCAGGCCGGGGACCAAAATAAATGTGATCTCAGTGATTGTGGCAGTGGTATGAATGTGGGGGGTGGGGATAAGGCGGACCTCCTGGAGACATGACAGGAAATCAGACTAAAATCTCTCCAAAGTGAGATGAAATCTCCTCTTAAACAGGTGCCCCATTGGAAGGTTTCCCCTTGATTCCAGTTCTGGAGAAAAATCTACAATATAGGAAGTCCCCTCACTTTCTATACCAGACACAAGGGACATTGGAAGGATAACAGTGGAGGGATAACAGTGGAGAGATAATGGTAGAGGGATAACAATAAAGAGATAATGGTTGAGGGATAACAGTGGAGGGACAACAATGAAGGGATAACAGTTGAGGGACAACAATGGAGGGATGATGGTGGAGGGACAACAATGGAGGGATGATGGTGGAGGAATAATGGTGTAGGGATAACAATGGAGGGATAATGATGGAGGGATAACGATGGAGGGATAACAGTGTAGGGATAATGGTGGAGGGATAATGATGTAGCGATAATGGTGGAGGGATAATGATGGGGGATAATGGTGGAGGGATAACAGTGGAGGGATAACAATAGAGGGATAATGGTGGAGGGATAACAATGGAAGGGTTACAATGGAGGTATAATAGTCGAAGGATAACAGTGGGGGGATAAAGGTGGAGGGGTAATAGTGGAGGGATAACAATGAATGGATAATGATGGAGGGATAATGGTGGAGGGATAACAATGGAGGGATAATGATGGAGAGAAAACAGAGGAGGAATAATGGTGGAGGGATAACGGAAAGTGAAGCATTTAAAATGGGCGTGGTTCTACAAGAACCACGTAATGCCATACCCCTTTGCACATCTCTACACCCCCCAGAATGCCTCTGTCCACCTCAGCACTCCTCTATACCCCCAGCACACTTCTGTACCCCTTTGTACATTGCTGCACTTCCTACACACACCTCTGCACCCCCAGCACACCTCAGCACCTCACAGCATCCTCCATACCCCCCAACACACCTCTGCACCTCCCAATCACACTTCTGCAGCTCCCACACACCTCTAAACCTCTCAGCATCCTCCATACCCCCCCAGCACACCTCTACACCCCACACACACCTCTGCATCCCCCAGAACACATCTGCACCCCATCACACCTCTGCACCCCACAGCACACCTCTGCACCCCACACACCTCTGCACCCCCATCACACCTCTGCACCCCACAGCACACATCTGCACCTCCCACACACACCTCTGCACCCCCACACACCTCTGAACCTCTCAGCATCCTCCATACCCCCCAGCACACCTCTACACCCCCCACACACCTCTGCACCCCCCACACACCTCTGCATCCCCCAGAACACCTCTGCACCCCCACACACCTCTGCACCCCCCACACACCTCTGCATCCCCCAGAACACCTCTGCACCCCCACACACACCTCTGCACCCCACACACCTCTGCACCCCCACACACCTCTTCACCCCCCAGCACACCTCTGCACCCCCACACACACCTTTGCACCCCCAAACACCTCTGCACTCCCCACACACCTCTGAACCCCCCACACACCTCTGAACCTCCCAGCATCCTCCATACCCCCCAGCACACCTCTACACCCCCCACACACCTCTGCAATCCCCCAGAACACCTCTGCACCCCCCAGCACACCTCTGCACCCCACACATCTCTGCACACCCACACACACCTTGGCACCCCCCAAACACCTTTGCACTCCCCACACACCTCTGCACCCCCCACACACCTCTGCACCCCCCACACACCTCTGCACCCCCACACACACCTCTGCACCCCCCACACACCTCTGCACCTCCCAGCATCCTCCATACCCCAGCACACCTCTACACCCCTACACACCTCTGCACCCCCCAAAACACTTCTGCACCCCCACACACCTCTGCATCCCCCAGCACACCTCTGCACCCCCAGCACACCTCTGCACCCCCCAGCTTCCTCCATACCCCCTTAGTACACCTCTGAACCTCCCACATACCTCTGCATCCCCCCAGCACACCTCTGCACCCCCACACACCTCTGCATCCCCCACACACCTCTACACCCCCCACAAACCTCTGCACCCCCCACACCTCTGCACCCCCAGCACACTTCTGCACCCCCCTCACACCTCTGCACCCCCCAGCACACCTCTGCACCCCCCACAAACCTCTGCACCCCCACACACACATATGCACCCCCACACATACCTTTGCACCCCCACACACCTCTGTATCCCCCCAGCACACCTCTGCACTCCCCACACACCTCTGCACCCCCCACAAACTTATGCACCCCTCACACACCTCTGCACCCCACACACACCTTTGCACCCCCACCCACACCTCTGAACCCCCCAGCACACCTCTGCACTTCCACACACCTCTGCACCCCCAGCACACCTCTGCACCCCCCAGCACACCTCTGCACCCCCACACACCTCTGCACCCCACAGCACACCTTTGCACCCCACACACCTCTGCACCCTATCACACCTCTGCACCCCACAACACACATCTGCACCTCCCACACACACCTCTGCACCTCCACACACCTCTGAACCTCTCAGCATCCTCCATACCCCCCCAGCACACCTCTACACCCCCCACACACCTCTGCACCCCACACACACCTCTGCATCCCCCAGAACACCTCTGCACCCCCACACACCTCTGCACCCCCCACACACCTCTGCATCCCCCAGAACACCTCTGCACCCACACCCACACCTCTGCACCCCACACACCTCTGCACCCCACACACCTCTGCACCCTCCAGCACACCTTTGCACCCCCCACACACCTTTGCACCCCCAAACACCTCTGCACTCCCCACACACCTCTGAACCCCCCACACACCTCTGAACCTCCCAGCATTCTCCATACCCCCCAGCACACCTCTACACCCCCACACACCTCTGCAATCCCCCAGAACACCTCTGCACCCCCAGCAAACCTCTGCACCCACACACCTCTGCACCCCCACACACACCTTTGCACCCCCCAAACACCTTTGCACTCCCCACACACCTCTGCACCCCCCACACACCTCTGCCCCCCCCCCCAGCACACCTCTGCACTCCTCTCATACCTCTGCACCCCCACACACCTCTGCACCCCCCACACACCTCTGCACCTCCCAGTCCCCTCCATACCCCAGCACACCTCTAAACCCCTACACACCTCTGCACCCCCAACACACCTCTGCACCCCCACACACTTCTGCATCCCCCTAGCACACCTCTGCACCCCCCAGCACACCTCTGCACCCCCACGCACATCTGCACCCCCCAGCTTCCTCCATACCCCCTTAGCACACCTCTGAACCTCCCACATACCTCTGCACCCCCCCCAGCACACCTCTGCACCCCCACACACCTCTGCATCCCCCACACACCTCTACACCCCCACAAACCTCTGCACCCGACACACCTCTGCACCCCCAGCACACTTCTGCACCCCCCTCACACCTCTGCACCCCCCAGCACACCTCTGCACCCCCCACAAACCTCTGCACCCACACACACACATATGCACCCCCACACACACCTTTGCACCCCCCACACACCTCTGAACCCCCCCCGCACACCTCTGCACTCCCCACACACCTCTGCACCCCCCACACACTTCTGCACCCCTCACACACCTCTGCACCCCACACACACCTTTGCACCCCCCACACACACCTCTGAAACCCCCTAGCACACCTCTGCACTTTCACACACCTCTGCACCCCCAGCACACCTCTACACCCCCACACACCTCTGCACCCCCAGCACACCTCTGCACTACCACACACACCTCTGCACCCCCCCCCACACCTTTGCACCCACCACACACCTCTTCACCCTCACACACAACTTTGCACCCCCCACAGACCTCTGCACCCCCCACACACACCTTTGCACCCCACACACACCTTTGCACCCCACACACACCTCTACTACTCCTAGAGTCCTCTTTATCCCCCAGTATGCCTCCATACGCCCATCAAGCCTTTGTAACCCCCAGCAAACCTCTTACCCCCCCCCCCCCCACACACACACACACCTCTGCACCTTCCAGCATCCTCTGTATTCCTCCAGCACACCACTGTACACCACAGCAAGTGATATTTGAACCCCTCACACCCCTGCTCTGTACCCACTTAATGTGTATCCCCAACCCCCCCCCCCCCAGCACATCTCTGTACAAACACTTTCCCAACACACACACACACACAATACTTCCAATAGAGACAGATCACCCTGTTGCCACTCACCTCCACATTGATCTCTATGGTGCCCGCAACATCTCCCCTGCACCTCCGGCTGTCAGTTCTCTATGCAGTGGAGGGGGAGATCAGCAGCTCTGTGGTGCCCACAGCATCTCCCTCCCGTTATCAGTTCACTCCATGCTTTACACTGGAGTGGGGAGGAGCCCCTGACCCGGGCAGACACCGGATTCATTACACAAGTGAGTCCCTTTGATTGTACGCCCGAAGGGGGCACCTGCCCGGGTCCGGGGGCCCTCCCTGCCCACTTTTGTTTCTGGGCCCCACTGGAAGTACAAACATCACCTAACATACACATATGTGGTATCGCTGCCATCTTCAGGAGCAGGAGAGTCTATTTGGGGTTAGTCTTTGGTGGTAGGTTGTGCTAGTACCAAGAAATATACAGATAAATTAAAAATATATATATATATATATTTACTATATTGGGCCAGTTTTTCTTTGAAAATAAAAAAAAAAAAAGAAATCCAATTTGTCCTGAAAAAAACCTTTTTATCTACAGTAACAATGATTTAGTAAACTAACACTGATCAGAGTAAAAAGAAGTGAGCTTTTCTTTATTTGTTACATTTTTTCTTGTCTATAAATTGCATAAAAATACCCCTGGGCTGCAATCTCCCCTAGGCCTGGCAGGCCCCCACCTCTCCACCCCCACTCAGCCGCATTACCCCCCTGACATGCAGATGATGCTGCAGAGCTTTTCAGAAATGCTGGCAGCAGGGCTGGCTCATAATGCATCACAGATCACTGCCACCATAAAAGCAGATTTGCAGAGTCTGGGAGCCCGCATGGATGCAATCGAACAAGTGGTTGACAACAATTCTGCCCGCACCAACCAAAATACCTCCTGCATTCAAACCCTTCAAGACCAACTCGAGACTGCATTATCCAAAATCGATGATTTGGAAAACAGAAGCAGAAGGTACAATTTCCGCATACGCGGTATCCCAGAGTCGGTCGCAGATGTACCCGGAACTGTTAAATCATTCATCAAGGAACTTATCCCAGACATCCAGGGTCATAGACTCGAACTCGACAGGGCCCACAGAGCTCTCCAACCCCCCCGTCAAGATGGACTCCCGAGGGACATTGTGGTCAAACCGCACTTTTATGGAGTCAAGGAGGACGTCATGAGAAAAACTCGCAATCTGGACAACCTCTCCTTTCAAGGGAATAAGATTCAAATCTTCGCAGACATATCGCCTTCCACGATCCAGAAAAGGAGATCCCTCAAACCCCTTCTGGAGATTCTCAACCAAAATTCTATCAAGTACCGATGGCAATTTCCATTTCGTCTCCAATTCCAATTTAGGGACAAATCCTTTGGTTTCTCCAACTTTCAAGAGGGAGAACGTCTCCTACTCAAGCTGGGACTCATCTCTCAGGAATTAGACCCTCAGCAACCGACAACTAAACCAGGCTCATCCAAGCGCCCCCCCCCGGGCAGCCCCCTGACACCGCTGTGGAACAAACAACTTCCGAAGAGATATCGGGACTCCCAACCCCCAAGATGAAATCCCTCTTCACACTCCCGGCCGGGAGATGGCTTCCCCTTCTGCTAGGGTATACTCCGTGACTCTCGCCCTCCCCTAACGGACGGGCCGATGATAACCCCGGACGCCCCTGACCTTGAACTGGCAGGACACTGCCTTTAATGGTTTCTCTGTTCGGTTTTGTTTTGTTCTTTCTTGACCTCCTGGGCTTGCTACCATTACACTATGGGCCCCATTAGCCCACTATATGGCTAACTGGGATACCTATCCAGACTGTATGCCCCCTCCCCGGCTGGGGCAGGGGCTGTTTCTTCAATGCCCAATAGGTCGTTTTATACCACGCTCACTCCCTCTCCCTTTGATTAGGTGCTGCAACATCCTTCTCCCCTCCCCCCCCCTCCCCTCCCCTTTTGCAGGACTTTACTTGTTTACAGGTATTTACAGGGTTGCTCACCCATGCTTAAAATGTTTATACTGCTAAGTTCTTGGGTTTTTTTCTCCAGCACTTACGATTTTTTTTTTTTTTTTTTTTTAAGTAAATGTTAATAGGCCGACCCTACTAAGGGGTCATTTGTCCCCCAACAGGGGGTCTGAAGACCGGAGCGGTGACTCATGCCACTCTCTCTGTTGTAACAGAGCGGGTCCACCCACCCCTCTGGTGACAGCAGGCAGACAACCTCTTCAGAGGTTGCACTTTTTCCAAGTCCCCCCTAATCGGGGTCCTTGGACTCGGACTCGGCTAGCCGGTCCGGTGATTTTTCTTTTTGAACTGTGTTTTATTTTGCCTTATTTTATTCTTTATTTTTTCTTATTGTGTTTATTCACCTGTCTGATTGAGATACTTGATTGTACAAGTTTGGTTATTGACCTTTTTGTCTTCCTTCCCAGCCTTCTTATGTCCTACTCTACCTTTCTGGATCTCTCCTCTCCCCCTTCACCTTCCCCTATCCCTCTCTTAGGAACCTCCGCGGAGATCCCTCTCCTACCACGCACCAAAGAGCCTCCAAGCACCTGCCCTTTCTTCAAAGGAGTCCACCCGTCTCATCTCAAAGGTAAGCTCCACTTTTACATCACCGCAACCTCTCCCTGCCGCCCATGACTGACACAAATACTCGCAAACCTTTCCTAAAGGTTGCTACTCATAACACACAGGGACTCAATTCGCCCTCTAAACGCCGCAAGGCTCTGCAAAGCTACCACTCCAGAAGTCTTGATGTTGTCCTTCTCCAGGAGACCCACTTCCCCTCCAGCTTCACCCCCCCCTTCCTTCACCGTAACTTCCCCACTTTCTACCTCGCAAATGCTGAAACAAAAAAGAGAGGGGTTGCCGTCATTATTGCGAAACGGATCCCTTTCAACCATATCCACACGATCAAAGACAAGGAAGGCAGGTTCATACTTGTTAAAGGGTTCATTGAAGGGGTAATGCATTCCTTCCTCTCTTACTACGCCCCTAATCAGAACCAAGCAAACTTTTTCGCCTCAATGCTCTCGACCCTATCCCCGCACTTGGAAGGCAAAATCATTGTCGGAGGTGACTCCAACATT
Organism: Lithobates sylvaticus; assembly: GCA_028564925.1. Taxonomy (NCBI): domain Eukaryota; kingdom Metazoa; phylum Chordata; class Amphibia; order Anura; family Ranidae; genus Lithobates; species Lithobates sylvaticus. Next base: position 627,659,765 of record CM053027.1, on the reverse strand, counting down.
GCTTTTGACCACTCTCTCGACAAATCCCCTCACGTTAGAGCCCATCTGCGGAAGCCACCCAAACAAAGTCTCAGAATAGCACGCCTCCTCCACGATCATGGTCTTATTGATGTATGGAGAGAACTGAACCCCACTGGCAAGGACTTCACCCACTATTCCGCACCTCATAAGACATATGCCAGAATAGATCACATATTCATCCCCAACTCTCACATCCACACTGCCACTAAAGCTGCAATACAAGAAGTCCCGTGGTCGGACCACTCGCTGGTTACCCTCAGAATCTCTAGCTCCTTATCGCCCTCAGGGCCGCCCCAATGGCGCCTGAGTAAATCTCTCCTCTCTAACCCAGTCCATTGCACCCTGATGGAAAGGGAAATCCAAGAGTTTTTCCGTCTTAACGACACTGGAGATACATCCCCAAGCACCCTTTGGGGAGCCCATAAAGCGGTCCTGAGAGGTAAAATGATACAACTAGCCTCTTCACTTAAAAAAGGAAGAAAGGAGGAAATAGATAAACTTGAGTTAGATTTCGAAATACTCAGTAAAGCACATAAGACTAACCCCACTCCCGCTACCTTGGCACAGCTGGACTCCGCCCGTGTGGCGCTGAACTTAGCCCTGACATCTAATGCCGACAGGCATCTGAGATGGCTAAGCGGGAAATTTTACCTTCAGGCCAACAAAATTGGCCCCCGTCTGGCGGCTAAACTATCCCCGAAGGTCAGAAATTTCGCCCTCCCTAAAATTAAATCCCTGTCGGGCACCCTCACCCAGAACCCCCAAAGAATTCTGGAATCCTTCCAGGACTTCTACACTAAACTCTACTCGGCCTCACCCCCAGGAGACCCAGAATCCGCTGACTCCTTCCTGAACAACATCTGCCTCCCCAGAATCTCAGATTCACATAGGTCCATTATGGAATCCCCCTTCCAATTAGAGGAAGTTCAGGAGGTCATTAAAAACCTCAAGCCAGAATCCGCTCCAGGCCCAGACGGATTCTCCGCCCTTTATTACAAAAAGTTTTCTGAGGTCCTCTCTCCTCATCTGGTCCGTCTCTTCAACTCCCTGCGAGGGGGCTCCACCCTAGAACCTGCTGCAAACCTAGCATTTATTTCGGTGATCCCGAAACAGGGCAAGGACCCAAGCGAAGTAGGCAATTATAGGCCTATCTCATTAATCAATAATGATTTGAAAATTATGACGAAAGTCCTTGCAAATAGAATGTCCTCCTTTATAGCCTCTTACGTTCACAAGGACCAGGTGGGCTTCATCCCGGGGAGACAGGGACCGGACCAGATCAGGAGGGCAGTGGACTTAATCTCCCTTATGCATTCCTCCTGGGATGGGAACCCGCCCCAACCAGGATATGTTCTCTCAATAGACCTCCAAAAGGCCTTCGACACGATCACCTGGCCATACCTCTTTTCCACCCTCCAGAGATGGGGATTCGGCCCGGAATTCCTCAGAACCCTCTCCTCCTTGTACTCCTCCCCTAAAGCACAGATTAAACTGCAAGGTCACCTATCCGACCAATTCCCAATCTTGAGAGGCACCAGACAGGGATGCCCACTATCTCCCATCCTCTTCGCAATAGCGATAGAAACCCTGGCTCTGGCTATTAGGCAAAACCCAGACATCCACGGAATAAAGTGCGGTCAACGCACACACAAATGCGCCCTCTTCGCGGATGATGTCCTCCTATTTATCTCCTCTCCTCTCATTTCCACCCCCAACATCCTCAAACTCCTAAATTCCTTTGGAACGATCTCAGGCCTCCATGTCAATATGGCAAAATCAATGGCGTTAAACGTTACAATCCCCCAGGATATGGTTAACAGACTTAAAGCTCATTTCCCCTTCACCTGGTGCGCCTCCTCTCTCCCCTACCTGGGGATATCCCTCACCCCTAGAATAGATCTCCTGTACCAACACAACTTTCCCCCTATGTTCAAGAAGCTCTCAGATGAACTTACACAGTGGTCTCTTCACAAATTATCCTGGCTCGGCAGAGTCAACTCGGTCAAGATGACGTTATTACCCAAACTTCTGTACCTTTTCCGGGCGCTTCCTATTCCCATCAAAAAAGGTGCACTGGACAAACTACAAGCCTCCATCACCCGGTTCATCTGGGGGGGGAAGGGTCATCGCCTCTCTAAAAAAGTCCTATTTAGAGCTAGGAAAAAAGGAGGCCTGGGCCTCCCTAACATTTGGTGGTACTATCAGGCGGCACAATTATGCCAATTTTCGGCAATCTACTTTAAAGGACCAAAACCAGACTGGGTGGATATAGAAAGACAGGCGACCCCCAACCACACCCTGGACTTCCTAGTCTGGAAACCACACAAAGACCGACCCCCGATCCTTTCACCCACACTCTCTCATTCGATGTCCCTTTGTGATTCTCTACATAAAAATACCCACCTCATTTCCCCCTGGCATCCACTTGCCCATATCTTTCACAACCCCCAATTCCCCCCGGGACTCAACATCAAGGCTTTTGGATGGTGGCTCGATAAGGGCCTCTACAGAATAGGGCAATTCTTCAATAACAACGGTCCCATCTCTCTCAAATACTGCATCTCCAAATTAGACATGCCAGCTTCCGAAACCTTTCGTTACCATCAACTGACACATTTCCTGAGGGAAATTTGGAAAGCCTCAACCAATCCGCTCTCAGTCACTCCATACGAACTTTGGTGCTCCTCAGACATGGGCGTCAGGGGAGGAATTTCCCTCATCTATTCAGCGCTAGCTGACCCACAGGGAAAGGCGGATTACATGCTAAAGTGGGAGCACGACCTACAATTTGATTGGGATCTGGACACCTGGCACTCAAACTTTGCCCGATCGTACAAAGGCATTCTTAACACCTCCCTAATAGAGGCAGACCTCAAGGTAATCTCTCGCTGGTACCTGGTCCCCACCAGACTCACCAAATTCTACCCACAATCTTCCCCATGGTGCTTCAGGGGTTGCGGGCTCACTGGGTCCCTCCTCCACACTCTCTGGGAATGCCCCAAAATTAGAGGGTTCTGGAACAGAGTGTTTAACCTAATCCGCAAAACCACCGGCTTTGCTGTACCGCAAGACCCCACCATAGCGCTGCTGAATAGCAAAATCCCAAAGGTTCCTAAATTGACCAACTGCCTCATTCACTTCATCCTCCTGGGAGCCAAGATTACCCTGGCCCATGCGTGGAAATCTCACTCAATTTCCTTCCGCCAAACCAAGCTTAAAATATCCTGGATAATGGCGCAAGAAAAAATCTCTAGCACTATCCTAGACACTTCAGACAAATTTCGCCTCATCTGGGATCCCTGGGCGAGGTATGTAGGCATCTCATTACTCCCCCAATGAGAAAGCTTACCAACGGATTAACTTTAATTCAGGCAATCCTATCTTTGCTCCGGATCTCCGCGAAGGTTCCCTCCTCCTCTAACCCTTCCTTCTCCTCCCCCTCTCTTTCCCCCTCTCTTTATTCTCTTCTTTCTTTCCCATTTTCTCACCTCATGAAACTTCTTTAAGCCGCAAGCCCCGAGTGGGCACTGATGTCCACTCTACTGCTCAAATTGTAGTTATGAACAGTTCCAGGGCTGTATGCCCTCCCCCTCGGGGGATGGCAAACAGTCCAGGGGTTAGAGAATTCTAGCCCACCTAAACCGAGCCCTTCCTGTTATTGACCTCAGCTTGTGGCTACATATTTTTCTTTGTGTGACAATATAAGTAAATGAAAGCCTTGTGTCAAAAAAAAAAAAAAAAAAAAAATATAAATATTTTTCTTTGTGTGACAATATAAGTAAATGAAAGCCTTGTGTAATAATATCTTATGATCTCCACATCATAGAATGAGATGATAAGAAGGGATTGGAACACATATGAGGATCACACCGATGTCACAATCTACCAATGAGAAACAGCCCAGCGTTATGTCACAGGCCGACCTCAACATCTCCTCCACCCCCAGAATTATATGGAAATCATCATTTCTTCCAATCAGTCCGTTCATAAAACCGGCTTTTCACTTTGTGAGAAGATCCTTCAATACGTACAATAAAGACCCTCCATGGAATTCTCTCTCTTCTCCTTCCAATATAACGAATGATCAGATCTCATCTCTCCCGTCCCGTCTTCTCTCTTCATACAGAGCTGCAGTCGTCTTATATTAATACCGACTGAGAATTATCACCGGTCTGCTCTCCCGAGGACGGCCGCCGTCTACAAAACCCAACAGACCACCACCTCCCCCGACATCATTATAATTGGATCGTCTGAGATTTGTGTGTTGGAAACAAAACATCAGATATAGAAATACCAACAAAACATAAAAAAAAACCCTGTGTGTAAAATAGTCAAATGTCTGTGACCCCATTCCATCCCACCTCCAGTATATGAGCTTATTGGACATCCCTTTTCAAAACCATGGCCATTTATTTGGAGTTGCCCCCCACCACCTCCGCTGCCCCATCAGGGCCATTATTTATATAGAGTTGCCCCTCTTTCCCCATAGCCATTAGTATGCAGTTCCCCCCAACCATGGCCATTGATATAGAGTAACCCCCTCCTTCCCCTATAACCATTATAAGGAGTTAACGCCCTTCCCCCATGACTATTAATATGGAGTTGCTCATTCCTTCTCCTTGGCCATTAATATGGAGTTGCCCACCCCTCCTCCTTGGCCATTAATATGGAGTTGCCCATTCCTCCTCCTTGGCCATTAATATGGAGTTGCTCATTCCTCCTCCTTGGCCATTAATATGGAGTCGCCCACCCCTCCTCCTTGGCCATTAATATGGAGTTGCCCATTCCTCCTCCTTGGCCATTAATATGGAGTTGCTCATTCCTCCTCCTTGGCCATTAATATGGAGTCGCCCACCCCTCCTCCTTGGCCATTAATATGGAGTTTTTCCCCAACCATGGCAATTAATATGAAGTTGCCCAATTTGTGCCTTTATTTTGGAGGGTGTCTGTGGGAATTTGGCCCCATTGGTGAAGTCAGGTACTGATGTTGGATGACAAGATCTGGCTCCTTATTGAAATATCAATTTATCCCAATGGTGTTCAGTAGAGTTGAGGTCAGGGCACTTGAGTTCCTCCACATCAAACTGGTCACACAATTTCTTTATGGAGCTGAACATCTCATTAAAAAAAAACATGGCCATTATTATGGAGTTCCCCCATGGCCCTTAATATGAAGTTGCCCCTCTTTGTGGCTATACAGCATATATTTTTCTTTGAAGACTTTCCACAGGATCTTGAAGGGTGTTTGTGGGAATTGATGTGATTTGCGAGGTCAGGTACTGATATTGGACCAGAAGACCTGGCTCTAGTCCCATCCATTCCCATTCAGTAGGGTTGAGGTCTGGGCTCTGTGCAGGACACTCAAGTTCCTCCACACCAAACTGGTCACACCATGTCTTTATGGAGCTGGCTTTGTACACAGTGGGGGTGGGGGGGGCACAGTCATGCTGGAACAGGAAAGGGTTTTCATGAAACTGTTACCACAATGTTGGAAGAGCACAATTATCTACAATGGCTTTGTATGGTGCAGTATTAACAGAACCCTTCACTAGTAGGGATAAGCCGAACACGCCTGGGTTTGGTTCCCAGAGGTTTGGCTGGACATATCAAAAGTTTGGATGCCGAATCTAAACCCCATTAAAGTCAATCGGAAACAAATTTGTAAAATCAAAATTCTAATTTTTTAGGGCTATTAGCCAAGGGATTGGTAAAAAGTGTATGGGGGCTGGACACTGCCCCAGAAGACACAAAAACAAAAAAAGATTAAAAAAACATTGCTTTGCAGAGAGCAGTGATTGTAATAATGCTGTAAGATACACCAATCACCCATTCCCACATGTGGAGGGAATAACATTTATTATCTCATTACAATGGCCTTTGAAAGTGGGTGGCATATATTATGCAACAAGTGAACATGTTGTCCCTGAAGTTGGTGTGTTAAAAGCTGATGTAGCGGCCATGACCCCTTGAGGGGCGGCCTTGACTTTTGGACTTACCAGTTACCTCCTCGTGGCTTGTCGTGAATGTCCAGGGGTTCAACAACTTTGGATGCTGACACATAAAAGTCCTTTTTTTTTTTATTCTGCAGTGGTAACGTCCAACATAACACAGTCTCAGGTGGGAATAGAGGTCAAGGGTGTAGAAACTCGGGCACCTTGAACTGCTGACATCCACTGAATGTCTCTAATCAACCCAGAGAGTAGCCACTCGCAGCTGGGCGCTTCAATGCCGGATAGACCTCTAGCCAGAGATCTAGAAGCCAACAATGTGATCCGGAAACTTGCAAAAGTCTTTGACGCAGAATAAACTTGCAACTGAAGATGAAAAGGAACCTTTCCCACAGTATCTGGAACATTCTCTGTCTCCTTGGCCGTACTGTGGAAGTGTGGATTCTTTAGTGTCCATACAACTCAGCTTCCAGGCTCTTACCGAGATGCCAGCTTGTTGGCCCTCCTCCGAAGAGTCCTCCCCTGGTCACTTGTACGAGTTGCCGTGTCCCTCCAATACCGAGAGCACACCGGGACGCCTTGAATCCTCCTTCAGTTACTGGGCCTCGGGCTAACCGGCTCTGAGACTCGGGAACAGACGGATCCCCACCCAGACCATGCGGGTCTATGGGGCTAGTCAGACTGACCATGTTTGCGGGACGGCAAACGCTCCTGGGCCCAGGACCCCTTGCGGGGCTACCCCGGTCCAGAACCAGGAAGCAAGACTGCGGCCGAACCCCGAACACGTGACCTCAGCACCTTAAGTACCCCTTCCCAGACTATGCAACAGGGCCAGACGCGCCCACTGATTGGCTCTGGGGAAGATTGGTACCCAACACGTCCAACCAGGCCTGGTTCTCAACCTGTCATGGGTACCTCACTGCACCTATGACCAGGCAGAACCCTAGTACAGGCCAGCCAGACTGATGCCAAAGTAAACCTGTACAATTAACCCTCAGAACCCCATTGGTGTTCTGAGGGAAAAAACTAAATTTCCACTTATAGCGCACACTTGTTAAAGTGTGACCGCTACACTGATAAAATGTTGATTACAGTTTGTTGCGTATGGGGATGTGTAGTCGCAGACTGGTCAGGGTGCCCATACTGACCCGGGTCCACAGCCAAAAGTGCCAACACTGGGCACGTCAGCATCAGAACTGGAGCACGGAGCAATGGCAGAAGGTGGTCTGGTCTGATGAATCACATTTTCTTTTACATCTTGAGGATAGCCGGGTGTGTCACTTACCTGGGGAAGATATGGCACGAGGATGCAGTATGGGAAGAAGATAAGCCGGCAGAGACAGTGTGACACTTTGGACAATGTTCTGCTGGGAAACCTTGGCTCCTCCCATTCATGTATATGTTACCTGACACTAGGGATGAGCTTGATGTTCAGGTCTCTGTGTCTACAGTCAAAAGTGCTGGTCATGGACATGGTGCATCCTCTGCAGGTGGCCGTAGGGCATGCGCCCACAAAGAGAAACTGTGAGGGGTTACAGTGTTCTGGCACCACCAACACCCAAGGCCAAATATTCTGCAAAATATATAGGGCAGGCCGTATAGTATATATACTTCTGTTGAGAGTATATAGTGCCTGGGGGCCCCCTACACCATTTTATTTTTAAATTTGGGTGCGGGGTTCCCCTTAATATCCATACCAGACTCAAAGAGCCTGGTAATGGGCCCTGGGTGGGGGGGACCCATACCATTTTTCTCAATGATTTTCATCTATATTGCCGGGACCCGACAATTCATTATAGCCGTGAGTAGTTTTAAATGACAATTTTTCCTTTAGAAACGTCATTTTGTGCAAGGATTGTTCTAAACACGGGAAACATGCGCCACTTTACAGACATACTATAGACACCCCCAGCTACGAAATTTAAAGGAATATTTCACTTTTATTGTTTCACTTTAAGCATTAAAAAAATCACTGCTCCAGAAAAAAACGTCCGTTTTTAAAACTTTTTTTGCATTGATACATGTCCCCTGGGGAAGGACCTGGCCCCACACTTTTAGGACAATACATTGCATATAAGCCTTTAAGATTAGCTGTTCGTGTCCCATAGACTTTAACAGTGTTCGTGTTTTCAAACAAATTTTTTGCATGTTTGCATGTTCTGGTGCAAACCGAACCGGGGGGGGGGGGGGGGGGTGTTCCGCTCATCCCTACCTGACACGTACCATCTACCTAAACAATGTTGGTGGCCAAGTACACCCCTTTATGGAAATGGTATTCCCTGATGGCAGTTTGACTTTTCAGCAGGATAATGTGTCCTGCCACACTGCAAAAATGGTTCAAGAATGGCTTCTGTAACACAATAACCAGTTTTAACTGTTGTGTAACAGATAAAGTGTGCAACCAAAAATGTATTAATTCATTTGAAAAAAAAAAATGGATAAAAAACTCTCTGCATATATAAAAATGCAAACATGTGATATAACCATATAATTAGGGTACAATATTGGCGTGTAGATTATAGTCCATAAAGTACTTCAATCAGTGCAAATAAAGGTGACGGACATTCAGGAGATCAATCAGTTGTTCTGTTCATCAAAAAACAAATCAATCAGAGCCTCTTACCGGAATTGTTGGATCTCAAATTATAGAGATATAAAGGGCACACACAGGGGGGATCACTCAGCCGAGGAAAGCACATCCACAGACTCATCCAGTAATGGGATCCTCTATCCTATTTTGGACTCCCTAATAATGCCATATTCCTCACAGATAAGGCAGAAAAACTTTCTCCAAGTAATCTACAACCGTGGGGTACTTCATAAGATAATAAGAAGAGGATTCATGGTGCAGTTCTCCACTTTAATCGATTTATTCAAAATCCTAGGCACTAACATCCAAAAAACGGTACCCAGTACATTCAAAACAGCCACGGCTCAAGCCAGCCAGCTGATGCGTGGTGACGTCAAGACCAGTAGCTCCACCCTGACGCGTTTCCCCATACAAGGCATCGACTAGTAACGGAGGCTATGTCTGGACGTCACACACCACGCTCCTTAAACATGCACAGGAAGGAGAGACACCGGAAGCACCATTGCAGGCTTTATCCGTTAGTGTCATCCATATACATGGAACCTATTAGCACTAATTACCTTAAAAAATATATAAATTGGTTTACTTCTATTCATACAAAATACCAGAAAACCATGAATACTAAATCAAACAATTATAAAAATTTGCATATATACAATTAATGATATTTAATGCTCCATAAATACATTCTCCTCAGGTGTCCATGTGGCCTCCAGAACATTGGACGGACCACAAGGGCACTTAATGTGTAAATAGGGGTACACCTTGCCAATGAAGGTAAAGGGTTTATTGGCCACAGTGTTTCCAGGCACTTTCACCAGTATCATAATATAAACCCTTCCTTACTTCAGGCCATAGCCATAGAAAGGTTCATCCCCCATTGGAGAGGGAATAACCTGAAAAGACATGTTTCACGTAGAGAAACCAGGTGGATATTTCATATCCAATTCTATAGTCCCCTGGGACTCAACGTGGGATGGGATATTAATTGTTATTAGGGATGACCCGAACACCCCCAGATTCGGTTCGCACCAGAACCTGCGAACGGACCGAAAGTTCGCACAAACGTTAGAACCCTATTAATTACAATGGACGCAAATGTCCAAAATCTAAAGTGCTAATTATAACGGCCAATATTGATGTTATTGTCCTAAAAAGGTTTGAGGACTCGGGTCCTGCCCCAGGGGACATGTATCAATGCAGAAAGAAGTTTTAAAAACTGACATTTTTTCTGGAGCAATCATTTTAATGATGCATAAACTTTAAAAAAAAAGTGAAATATTCCTTTAACCACTTCAGCCCCGGACCAATTGGCAGCCAAAGGACCAGGCCCCTTTTTGAGATTCGGCACTGCGTCGCTTTAACTGACAATTGCGCGGTCGTGCGACGTGGCTCCAAAAGAAAATTGGCGTCCTTTTTTTCCCACAAATAGAGCTTTCTTTTGGTGGTATATGATCGCCCCTGCGGTTTTTATTTTTTGCACTATAAACAAAAATAGAGCGACAATTTTGAAAACAATGCAATATTTTTTGCTTTTTGCTATAATAAATATCCCCAAAAAATATATAAAAAAAAACATTTTTTTCCTCAGTTTAGGCCGATACGTATTCTTCTACATATTTTTGGTAAAAAAAATCGCAATTAAGGATTATTGATTGGTTTGCGCAAAAGTTATAGCGTTTACAAAATAGGGGATAGTTTTATAGCATTTTTATTAATATTTTTTTTTTTTACTAGTAATGGCGGCGATCAGCGATTTTTATTGTGACTGCGACATTATGGCGGACACATCGGACATTTTTTACACATTTTTGGGACCATTGTCATTTATACAGCAATCAATGCTATTTAAATGCATTGGTTCCTGTATAAATGACAGTGTAGTGAAGGGGTTAACTACTAGGGGGAGGGGTTATGGGCTGTGACGTGTGTTTTTTTTTACATTAGGGGGCGGGGCTTACGTCTGACGTCATTGATCGGCTTTCCCGATGACCGGGAACAGCCGATCACTGACAGTCAGTGTAGGAAGCGCGGGGAGAGGTTTGTTTACACATACCTCTCCCCGTTCTTCAGCTCCGTAACCCGATCGCGGGACACCAGCGGCGATCGGGTCCGCTGGTCCCGCGGCCGGGGCTCACGGAGCTCCCGACCCACAGGCAGGCACATGCACGATCACGTACAGGTACGTGATTTTGCCTGCCCGTACCATTTTGCCGACGTATATCGGCGTTAGGCAGTCAGGAAGCGGTTAAATATCATACCTGGGGGGTGTCTAAAGTATGCCTGTGAAGTGGCATGTGTTTCCCGTGTTTAGAACTGTCCCTGCACAAAATGACATTTGTAAAGGAAAAAAAGAAGCCATTTAAAACTGCTTGCGGCTTTAATGTCACGTCTTGCTGCACCACCAGGTTAAGGATGTGAGCCATACAGGGCACGTGGGTCAGTTGTCCCTGTCGCAGGGCAGAGAGGAGGTTGGTGCCATTGTCACAAACCACCATTCCTGGCTTAAGCTGGCGTGGCGTCAACCACCTCTCGGCCTGCCCCTGCAGAGCTGACAGAATCTCTGCCCTAATGTGGCTCCTGTCCCCCAAACACACCAGCCCAAGCACGGCATGGCATCTTTGCGTAGCCCCTTAAACGCATACAGAGCACCGCTGGTTCCGAGGACAGAGCACTCGAAGAGGCCATGGAGGATGAAGAAGAGGAGGGGGTGGAAGAGAGAGGTGTGTCACAACCAGTAGTAGCATTTTGGAGGCGTGGTGGCGGAACAACCTCCAACACTACTGCACTTTGTCCTGCATCCTTCCCAGCTGCCAAAAGAGTGACCCAATGGGCCGTGAAAGATAGGTAACGTCCCTGTCCATGCCTGCTGGACCATGAGTCAGCGGTAATATGCACCTTACCGCTGACCTCCCTGTCCATCGAGGCCAAGACATTGCCTTCCACATGCCAGTAGGGAGCCGGAATCGCCTTCCATGAGAAAAAGTGGCGTTTGGGAACCTGCTACTGAGGAACCGCACATTGCACAAACTCACGGAAGGGTACAGAGTCTACCAACTGAAAAGACAGCAGTTGAAGTGCTAGCTATTTAGCCAAGCTAGCATTCAACCGCTGGGCATGTGGATGGCTGGGAGTGAACTTCTTTCGAAGGTGCAGCAGCTAAGGGAAGGGAAATTTGCCTGGTACAATCGGACGTCGGTGTACTGCTAGCAGAGTGCCCGCAAGTACTTGGCTGTGACACACCTAATTCTACACCTTCATTCCTCTCAGTGCAGGTTTCAGACAGGACTGAAGGTATAGTGGGGTTGGAGATACCAGCTGATGAGGAGCAAGGAGAGGTCCGCTTTGTTCTTTGGTGTGGGTCTTTTAGGTATGCTTGCCAACGAGCTGCATGGCAGGTCGACATATGTCTGGTCATGCTTGTGGTGCCCAAGCGGCTGATGTTTTGGCCACGCGAGATACGCTTAAGATATATGTTGCAAATAGCAGCGGTACGATCTGATGCACTCGTCTCAAAAAAGGCCCACACCAAAGAACTTTTGGAATAACGCGCAGAGGCAGCGCCCTGCACAGGCGGAGCTCGGTGGTGTGATTCAGTTGGTGTGCTGCCCTTAAGCTGGCCCCCGGAGGGCATCCTGCCTCGTTGGAGATGTGCCGCCTCCTCCTCCTCCTATCTCTGATCAGACACCCACGTGGAGTCAGTGACCTCATCATCCCCTCCCTCTTCACCACTGGAGCAAACCTGGCAGTATGCTGCAGCTGGTGAAACATGACTGCCAGATTGCTGTCCTTGAGCATCCTTTCTCTCTGGGCTCACGCTACTGCCTTCCTCTAGTTGGGTATGATCATTAGAGCCTTCAAAACACTGGGCATCCTCCTGGAGCATGTACGCAACACTGTGGTCAAACAGTTCGGGGGACTCCTCAGGAGGACATGGTGGGTCTAGGGAAGGGGTGACTGATGACATTGAGACGAGGGAAGAGTACGCGTTGGCAGCTGCTTTGCCAGTACCCTGAGCATGGGTGAGAGAGGATGAGGATGATGAGGAGGGCTTGGTCATCCACTCTACCAAGCCTTCGGCATGATGCGGCTCAACATGTCCAGCTGCCGAAAATAAGGACATGCGTGTCCCATGGCCACGTGCTGATGACGATGCACCGCGTCCACGACCAGCACTGTTGTCTCTAGACACAGAGCCTGCTTGCCCTCTTTTCTTGGCTCGTGACTGTATGCCTCTCCTTGTTGGCCTTCCAGACATTGTAATGGCCTGTAGGGAGATGGGAAAAACAGCAATTGGATAGTGTATATTGTGCTGGAGTCACACAACACACACACTAACTCCTGCAGATGGCTGGATTAGATGACACCAGGGCTCAAGTCCTGTGGGAACGCATGGGAACGGAGTTCCTGTACTTTTTCCACAACAGGAACTCAGTTCCTGTTAGCAGCCGTGTCCTGCAAGACTTTGAAGTATGCGAGCCGTGTGGCAGGTGCTACACAAGCAGCTGTCGACACAGCTCGCAATAGTAAGTGCTGCACACCTGAGCATTCAGGCATTTCCAGTAGGGGGCCCCATGACAGCTTCCGCTTTGATCTACCTGTCAATCACAGCTAGCTGACAGGTAGATCAGGTCCCTGCTGCTTAGAGATTGTATTTAGTCCGACTTCTCGTGATGCGCTCCTCCCCGCCGGCCCCTCCTGATTTTTTTCTCCTCATCCCCCCCCCTAGTCTCTTGCATACTTGCTCTGTGTGTCCCGCTGAATCTCCCTCTCCTCTATCTTCAGTGCCATATGATGAGAGAACCCAGAGGAGGAGCACAGCTATTCTGCTCACAGGACATGCAGGGAGAAAGGTGAGCTGAGGGAGGAACATCAGTGTAAACAGTGTAAACTCACCACATAAACACTCTATATACAAAATAAAATTCCCCAATAAAGATCAGAACATGATGTTCACATTACATGGAAGCACAATTGTATGAATGCTGATTATTCAGAGAATAACCGTCTTTATGTTTATTGAGGATTGTTTTTTTTTTTTTTATGTACTAACAGTTAAGCTTCATACACACAATACGAAAATTGGATGAAAAATACCACTTTTGAAGCGTTCGTGCATATGAGCGTATCATTTTTTATTTTTGGTGGGCTAGTGGATCTTGGGTGGGAGTTCCCACACTTTTTTCCCCAGGACTTGACCCCTGGATGACACCAGCAAAGAAGTGCAGATACAGGTGCAGGTGTATACTGTGCTGTGCTGGACTCACACAACACACACACACTAACTCCTGCAGATGGCTGTATCAATGGAGAACAACAGCACTAAAGGGTAGATACAGGTGCAGGTTTATACTGTGCTGTACTGGACTCACACAGCACACACTAACTCCTGAAGATGGCTGTATCAATGGAGAACAACAGCACTAAAGGGTAGATACAGGTGCAGGTTTATACTGTGCTGTGCTGGACTCACACAGCACACACTAACTCCTGAAGATGGCTGTATCAATGGAGAACAATAGCACTAAAGGGTAGATACAGGTGCAGGTTTATACTGTGCTGTGCTGGACTCACACAGCAAACACTAACTCCTGTAGATGGCTGTATCAATGTAGAACAACAGCACTAAAGGGTAGATACAGGTGTAAACTGCGCTGGAGGCACAGAACACACACTAAGTCCTGCAAATGCCTGGTAACAAAGATACAAGAACACACTGTCCCTGCGTATCAATGCTCTTTCCCTGCACGGAACACACTACACAAGGCCGCCGCGCCGGCGGCCTTATATAGTGTGGGGCGTGTACTAAAACCCCTGAGCTATAATTGGCCACAGGCATCCTGCCTGTGGCCAATTATTGCTCTCCTCGCTGCCGGCGCTATGATTGGCCAAGCATGCAGGGGTCACAGTGCATGCTTGGCCAATCATCAGCCAGCAATGCACTTCGACTGGCGCAGTGCATTGTGGGCCTTTCGTATCACACAAATTTGATGCGAACGGCCTGCAGAGTTCTTGACTCGACGAACGCACGAACGGCCGATGTTCGATTCGAACATGGGTTTGAATCGAACACCAGGCCCATCCCTAATTGTTATATAGATAACAGATAAAGTAGTGTCCTCTCATTATGAATTTTTCATTATGATCTTCCCCCCCTTTTTTTCTTTCTTTTATTTTTTTCCCAACCTTTTTTTCCTTACTGGCTCATCCTTATTAATTTTATTGGATGTATGTTGCCGATATATTGGATCTCTTATTTATTTCCACCTTTTTTATTTTTATTTTATTGGGGTGGTGGTTGGAGATGGGTGGACAGGAGAGATCTTTATAGGTCCGCCTTAACCTCCACTAATGGTTTTCCTACCAGTTATTCTGAATAGAGGAAGTTGAGTCTTCTTATGTTTCATGAGTATCCTTAGATATGTTTTTATACATATTTTTATATTTGTATTGTTAATATTTTATAATTCTTGTATGTATCCATTGTTTCCATCGTAATCATGATTAATTGGATGTGTATTTATGGAATATGTAATATCATTAATTGTATATATGCAAATTGTTATAATTGTTTGATTTAGTATTTATGGTTTTCTGGTATTTTTCATAAATATAAGTAAACCAATTTGTATGTATTTTTAAGGTAATTAGTGTTAATAGGTTCCATGTATATGGAATGGATAAAGCCGGCAATGGCACTTCCGGTGTCTCTCCTGCCTGTGCATGTTTAAGGAGCGTGGTGTGTGACGTCCAGACATAGCCTCCGTTCCCAGTGAGTGCCTTGTATAGGGAAACGCGTCGGGTGGAGCTACAGGTCTTGACGTCACCACGCATCAGCTGGCTGGCTTGTTTTGAATGTACCGAACACCGTTTTTTGGATGTTAGTGCCTACAATTTTGAATAAATCTATTAAAGTGGAGTATTGGAAGTGCGTGCCAGCGTGGGACGCAAACAACGAGAACCGGAAGTAACGTATTTGGGCAACCAATCAGATTGGTTGCCCAAATACGTCACTTCCAGTCCTCGTTGTTCATTTACGTGCCTGATATTACTTCCCTGTTGTGAGTAGGCACTTGGCTTGTTTATTCTTATTAAATGGACACCAAGTGGAGTCTAAATGGAGTCCGGCGCACCTTGTTCTTGTTTTATTATAGCAAAATGACAGCCAGGAAGGGGTTTCATTATCCTGACTGAGCGTCACATGACATCCAGCAGGATAAGCCGTGACACACCGCATTCTGACACACCACATCTCCGATCGAGGGAAAGAGCCTCTGAGGGAGACTCTCTACCACGTGATCAGCTGTGTCCAATCACATCTAATCACAGTGTAAACAGGAAAAGCCGTGTATCAGCTTTTCGACAGGCGTGAGTAGAGGAGAGCCAATCGGCTGCTCTCCTAACAGGAGGATCTGCGCTGATTATCAGTGCAGCCCCCCGATGATGCCCACCCAGGACCACCAGAGATGCCCACCCATGGCCACAGAGTAAGCCTACTAGAGTCCACCAGGGATGGCAATCATTGCTCATTAGGGATGGCACTCTGTGCCCATCAGTGATGCCTGCCAGCGCCTCTGATCTGTGCTGCCTATCAGTGCTGCCCATCAGTGCTGTATATCAGTGCCTATTAGTGCAGCCTCATCAGTGCCCATCAGTGAAGGAGAAAACTTACTTATTTACAAACTTTTGTAACAGAAACAAGAATTTTTTTTTCCAAAATCATTGGTCTTTTTTTATTTGTAGCACAAAAAATAGAAAACTGCAGAAGTGATCAAAAACCACCAATAGAAATCTCTATTTGTGGGGAAAAAAAATTGTTTGGGTACAGCGTCACATGACCGCGCTATTGTCATTGAAAATGTGAGAGCGCTGAAAGCTGAAAATCGGTCTGGGCAGGAAGGTGTATAAGTGTCGGGATTGAAGGGGTTAAAAAAACATCTCCTGACATTTAGGGGTCTCCTAGTAAAATCAGCACACAGTACACACATTACACATTGTTAGGCACATAGGTATCCCTTTCATTGCCCCTAGATGTTATCCCCTTCCCAGCCAGTGTCATTAGTACAGTGACAGTGTATAGTATTAGCACTGATCTCTGTATTAGTGTCACTGGTGATGTCAGTGTCAGCTAGTCAGTTCCCACCCAGCGTCAGTTAGTGTCAGATTGTCCACCGCACTATCACAGTCCCACTATAAGTCACTGATCACCACTATTACCGGTATAATAATAAAAAATAAAAGAAATTCCAGTATATATACACCATAGTTTGTAGATGCTATAAAACTTTCACACAAACCAATTAATATACATTTATTAGGATTTTTCTTTTATTACCAAAGACAAGTAGCAGAATACATTTTGGCCAAAATTTATGAAGACATTTTTTTATTTATTTATTCGATATGTATTATAGCACAGAAGTAAAAAAAATATAAATAAATATATTAAAAATAACAATAATAATAATAAAAAAACATATCAATGAAAGGCAATGACTCCATTTTTCTATTTTAATGGTTTTTATTGGAAGTTCTCTTATTGAACAATCAGTTACAAAATACAAAGTGTTACAAATCACAAGTGACATTGTCCATCCTTGTTTAGATAGACATAGCACATTGACATGGAGTGATAAAACACAATATAAGTGGGATATTTGTGAGACAAGTCCTCCCTGTGCACGTGCCAATAATAAAGGACATCCAGGGACTCACACCCCCCTTCACACACTCCCCACAAATATATCCCCCTGCTTCTTATATGATGGAGATCAGCCATGGAGTATATCTGAGGTGTATATCAGGGTGTGCTTCTTCCCCACATGAGACCTGTGATGTCCAGCAACATTCATATAGAAGACATTTCCCGCACTCAAGGCACTAATACACCTCGAGGGTTGTGTGGGATCCCTGATGTACAGGAAGACAGGACTTCAGTGAGGAACAATTCCCTCACTCAGGACAGGAATACGGCTTCTCCCCTGTGTGAGATCTCAGATGTGTGGAAAGACCGGACTTCCCTGAAAAACATTTCCCGCACTCAGGACAGGAATGCGGCTTCTCCCCTGTGTGAGATCTCTGATGCGTGGAAAGATGGGAATTCATTGAAAAACATTTCCCGCACTCAGGACAGGAATACGGCTTCTCCCCAGTGTGAGATCTCTGATGTGTGGAAAGATTGGACTTGTCTGAAAAACATTTCCCGCACTCAGAACAGGAATACGGCTTTTCCCCCGTATGAGATCTCTGATGTGTGGAAAGATTGGACCTATGTGAAAAACATTTCCCACACTCAGAACAGGAATATGGCTTCTCCCCTGTGTGAGATCTATGATGTTTGTAAAGACTGGACTTCTGTGAAAAACATTTCCCACACTCAGAACAGGAATACGGCTTCTCCCCTGTGTGAGATCTCTGATGTGTGGAAAGACGGAACTTGTCTGAAAAACAATTCCCGCACTCAGAACAGGAATATGTCTTCTCCCCTGTGTGAGATCTCCGATGTGTGGAAAGATGGGACTTCTGGGAAAAACATTTCCCGCACTCAGAACAGGAATATGGCTTCTCCCCCGTGTGAGATCTCTGATGTGTGGAAAGATCTCGCTTCTGTAAAAAACATTTCCCACACTCAGAACAGGAATAGGACTTCTCCCCCGTGTGAGATCTCTGATGTGTGGAAAGTTTGTAATTGTCTGAAAAACATTTCCCGCACTCAGAACAGGAATACGGCTTTTCAGCCATGTGAGATCTCTGATGTGTGGAAAGATTGGACTTCTGTAAAAAACATTTCCCGCACTCAGAACAGGAAAACGGCTTCTCACCTGTGTGAGATCTCTGATGTGTGGAAAGACTGAACTTCTGTGAAAAACATTTCCCGCACTCAGAACAGGAATACGGCTTCTCCCCCGTGTGAGATCTCTGATGTGTGGAAAGACTGGACTTCCTTGAAAAACATTTCCCGCACTCAGAACAGGAATACGGCTTCTCACCTGTGTGAGATCTCTGATGTGTGGAAAGATGGGACTTGTCTGAAAAACATTTCCCACACTCAGAACAGGAATATGGCTTCTCCCCTGTGTGAGATCTCTCATGTGTGGAAAGTTTGTAATTGTCTGAAAAACATTTCCCGCACTCAGAACAGGAATACGGCTTCTCCCCCGTGTGAGATCTCTGATGTGTGGAAAGTTTGTAAATGTCTGAAAAAAATTTCCCGCACACAGAACAGCAATACGGCTTCTCACCCATGTGAAATTTCTGATGTCTGGAAAGATGGGACTTCTGTGAAAAACATTTCCCGCACTCAGGACAGGTATACGGCTTCTCTCCTGTATGAGACTTTGTATGCGCATTAAGCTTGGATTTATAATGGAAACACTTCCCGCACTCAGTACAGGAAAACCTCTTCTCTGTTGGAAGGACGGCACCGTCCCGCACAGTCGGAGGTTCCTCAGGATAAGAGGAAGACGATGGTCCATCTACACTGTGTGGTGCCGGATGGACATTTGAGGTGGTCGGGTTTTCTCCTGGACTATACTGTGTGATGTCCTCATCTTCTACTTCACAGTCTGGAGACAAAGTGAGACAATCCTCTGAGGTTTTCCTCATCTCCCGTCCATCTACTAAAATAGAAATACAAAGATTATTACTAGACATGAGCTGATTGGTTCCCCTAAACCAGGACTCCGCCCACATCAGGCAGCTTTGTCTCTGAGGATCTTACAATTCCCCCCTCAAGGTAACTAGTAAATGGGTCCTCTGATCTCCTAGCAGATCATTTCTTTATTCATGGACCTTAGTCAGAGAGTGAGGACACAACGAGAACTGTCTATTATAGGAGTGACAGTGATGAGGGGATTATAGGACGAGTGTCCCCTCCCCCTCTATCACTCATCACCATCTTCCCAACACAAGAAGTACTGAACTCCCGGATAAAGTCATGAATAACAGCAGGGCTGAGCCACACCAGAGGTCAGAGAGTGAGGACACAACGGGAACTGTCTATTATAGGAGGGACAGTAGTGGTGGGACAAGGTCAACTAGTGCCCAGGGCGAAAATGCCAAACTGTCCCCCCCGCCAAGGAGTTGGGAGGAGTTAGAGAAGTATATGCAGCGCTGAATCTTATATATTGGGTACAGCAGGCTGCTGCAATGATTACAACTTACCAAATCTCCCAAGGACCCCCTAATTGCAAAAGCAGCGATATGGAGGTCTAGATTCTAATGCCTATCAGGTGTGACATACTTCCTCTTATGTCTTCACCTATCAGAGTATACACATATCCGTATCCTTAGAGAGTAGTAGTATGCATGTCATTAGAACGTGTAGCTAGTCCTGGGTACAGGTTATAGTAAATGTGGGATATAAGGAGAAATGGTGATAAATTGTCTTGTATATGGAGGTATACACATGCCAGGCTGTGATGCTTTGTATCACAGTATGGCAAAAATAATTCCCTGAAGTGTTTGGTGGGCAGTACTCCCTGCAGAATATCACCTAATCGGCCACCCGAAAACCATTTGCCATTTGTGTACCTACAGCACAGTGGTGAAGACTTTTAGAGGTTCAGGCCGGGTTCTCTCTGGTGTGATGTGGGAAACCCTGCGATTCCTGTGCGGGTTTCTGCCACCTAAATGGCCAGCAGTTCACACTGACAACTGCCAACCGCTGCAGGTGTCAATGTGAAATTAAGGACACCCCCAGATTGGTTTGAGTATCGCAGTGGGTACTGTGAAATGGTACAGGAATCGGATGGCATGGGTG
This sequence comes from Lithobates sylvaticus, assembly GCA_028564925.1. Taxonomy (NCBI): domain Eukaryota; kingdom Metazoa; phylum Chordata; class Amphibia; order Anura; family Ranidae; genus Lithobates; species Lithobates sylvaticus. The sequence goes on along the minus strand of CM053027.1, from coordinate 627,639,445 downwards.
TGAACACAAATGCCAATCCGATTCCAGTGCGGACCAAAAAAAAAAGGGTCCCGCCCCATTTTGGATCCGAATGTGATGCATCGCAAAGACATGGCATGTGATCTGCACAGAAATGCGGTGCGAATCACATGGGATGTCTATCATCGCAATAGTGTGAACCCAGACTAAAACAGGTAGAGAAGAGGCAACATATTATCTCCTAAGCACCTGCAATAAGGCATATTACACTTTACTTATAGCACCCCCACCCCTTAGCAGCGTCCTGGGAATTTGTGTGTTTGGGAAAAGGGGGACGAGGTCTGATTAGTGAACTAGAAGCCCTTTTACTGCCAACCTCTTCCTGAGAATGCTAGTTAGTTGGTGTTATCCTGACCCACTATCTTTAATACATTCTGACCTAAAACCTGGATGTCAGGAAAGTCTGCCAAAATCCACATGCCCCAATCTGTATACCTCCACTGAATCAGAACAATGCAGTCAGCATGCCAACCAAGCAACTAGCATTTTCAGATAAAAAAAACAGCAATGCCAACCTCCCTGTTTCATGTTAGGTTTCCTTTAACCTGAATATTGTTACTTTAATTAGTAATAAAAGAGTGATATTTGTTGAGACGAAGAAGCTCTTCAGGAATAGTGTATTTCCTCATCTCTGAGTAATACATACCTGTCAGACCCCCCTCCATGCATTCCAACCCCCCCCACCCCTCTTTCCACAATACATGCTATCAGTCTGCTGCAATACCAAAACCCACATAATATTCAGCTGTAGGACGTTGAAACTGTTTCCTCCCTCCTTTCAGTAACAACAATAGAGGTCAGTGGCTCAGCTCAGGTCCTCGGTAGGGATGAGCTTCGAAGTTCAAACTCATGTTCGACTCGAACATTGCCTATTCGCCCGTTCGCCGAATAGCGAACAATTTGGGGTGTTCGCGGCAAATTCGAAAAGCCGCGGAACACCCTGTAAAAGTCTATGTGAGAAATCTAAAGTGCTAAGTTTAAAGGCTAATATGCAAGTTATTGTCCTAAATAGTGTTTGGGGACTCGGGTCCTGCCCCCAAAAAAGTTTTAAAAACTGAAGTTTTTTCGGGAGTAGTGATTTTAATAATGCTTAAAGTGAAACAATAAAAAAAGTGTAATATTCCTTTAAATTTCATACCTGGGGGGTGTGTATAATATGCCTGTAAATGGGCGCATGTTTCCCGTGCTTAGAACTGTCCCTGCACAAAGTGTAATTTCTGAAGGAAAAAAAGTCATTTAAAAGCACTCGCGGCTATAATGAATTGTCGGCTCCCCTTAATACAGAGAACAGTCATTGATTAAAAAAAAAAAAAAAAAAGCGTGGGGGACCCCGACAATTCAATTACCAGGCCCTTCAGGTCTGGTATGGATATTAAAGGGGAACCCCGCATCAAATAAAAAAAATTGGCATGTAATTCCACCAAAAATCCATACCAGACCTTTATCCGAGCACGCGACCTGACAGGCCGCAGGAAAAGGAGGGGATGAAAGAGCGCCCCCCCCTCCTGAACCGTACCAGGCCACATGCCCTCAACATTGGGAGGGTGCTTTGGGATCCCCCCCAAAGCACCTTGTCCCCATGTTGATGAGGACAAGGGCCTCATCCCCACAACCCTGGCCGGTGGTTGTGGGGGGTCTGCGGGCGGGGGGCTTATCGGAATCTGGAAGCCCCCTTTAACAAGGGGACCCCAGATCCCGGCCCCCCCTGTGTGAAATGGTAAGGGGGTACAAATATACCCCTACCATTTCATCAAAAAAAGTGGCAAAAGTGTTAAAAATGACAAGAGACAGTTTTTGACAATTCCTTTAAGTCTTCTTCTTTCCATCTTCTTCCTTCCTTCCTTCATCCTTCGGTTTCTTCCTCCATCTTCTTCCTCTGATCCTCTGCTTCTTGCTCGGTGTTCTCGTCCGGCATCTTCCTCCACGGCGTCTCTTCCTCGCATCGTTCTCAGGCCACTCTGCATCAATGGGAGGCTCCCGCTGTGTAACACTACTCTTATTCTGACAGTTCTAATATAAAGGATGACGTCATGGGGAAAGCCCTACAGAAGTCCCTGTGTGTCAGAAAGGGGCGGGGTCACCAGTTGGCCCCATCCTCCGTTATATAACTGTCAGAATAAGAGAAGCGTCACACAACAAGAGCCTCCCATTGCGGGGAGCGGCCCGAGAACGAAGTGAGGAAGAAGAGACGCCGTGGAGGAAGATGCCGGACAAGAACACTGGAGCAAGAAGCAGAGGATCGGAGGAAGAAGAAGATAGGAGGAAGAAACCTAAGGATGAAGGAAAGAAGAAGAAGGAAGGAGAAGGAAAGAAGAAGAAGAAGATGTAAATAAAAGGAATTGTCAAAAATGGCTCTTGTTATTTTTAACACTTTTGTAACTTTTTTTGGTGAAATGGTAGGGGTACTTTTGTACCCCCTTACCATTTCACACAGGGGGGGGCGGGATCTGGGGGTCCCCTTGTTAAAGGTGGCTTCCAGATTCCGATAAGCCCCCCACCCGCAGACCCCTACAACCACCGGCCAGGGTTGTGGGGATGAGGCCCTTGTCCTCATCAACACGGGGACAAGGTGCTTTGGGGGGACCCCAAAGCACCCTCCCAATGTTGAGGGCATGTGGCCTGGTACGGTTCAGGAGGGGGGGCGCTCTCGCCCCCCATCTTTTTCTGGGGCCTGCCAGGTTGTGTGCTCGGATAAAGGGTCTAGGATGGATTGTTGGGGGAACTCCATGCCATTTTTTTTTTTTTTGACACGGGGTTCCCCTTAATATCCATACCAGACCTGAAGGGCCTGGTAATTGAATTTGGCGGGAACCCCACGCATATTTTTTTTTTTCAATGACTTTCAATGACTGTTCTCTGTATTACGGGGATCCGACAATTCATTATAGCCGCGAGTGCTTTTAAATGACTTTTTTTCCTGCAGAAATGACACTTTGTGCAGAGACAGTTATAAGCACGGGAAACATGCGTCCCTTTACAGGCATACTATACACACCCCCAGGTACGAAATTTAAAGGAATATTACACTTTTATTGTTTCACTTTATGCATTATTAAAATCACTGCTCCTGAAAAAACGGCAGCGTTTAAACGTTTTTTTTTTTTTGCATTGATACATGTCCCCTGGGGCAGGACCCGGGTCCCCAAACAATTTTTAGGACAATAACTTGCATATTAGCCTTTAAAATTAGCACTTTTGATTTCGAACGTTCGAGTCCCATAGACTTTAATAGAGTTCTAAAGTTCACACGAATTTTAAGTCTGTTCGCAGTTTCTGGTGCAAACCGAACAGGGGGGTGTTCGGCTCATCCCTAGTCCTCGGTGCTGCGATCAACTTCTAGGAATGCTGCCATTCGGTTCTCTGCAGCTTTGTCCCTCCATAGGACACACATAGGCTGACTGTACAGGTGAGCAGGAGCCTGAAATGCGGGGGAGGGGGCGGGGGGCAGTGATTGCACACACAAGTTCTGTTTTTTCCTCTTGTCATTAGCAAAGGGCTGCATTTCTCTGCTCTGGGGAAACAAACTGAAGGACGCTTTACCCTCACTCCCCAGCGCTGTATACACAGAAGGAGGTTTTCTCCGTGGCTGTCCTCCTCTCTTCTGCCCACAGGTTGCTATTGGAGGGAAGAGAGAGAGCAGTCTCCTCCCTTTAGCAGCTATCAAGATTCCTGCTCTGCCTTCTGTAAGTGAGGGAACTTCAGATCAGCGCAGCTCCAGTGCGCCCCTCCCTCTTCATGTAATACTCCACCCTGGGCACCCACCCATTCTGTCCACCCCTTGTACCGGCCCTGAGTGACAGTGATGAGGGGATTATAGGACGAGTGTCCCCACCCCCTCTATCACTCATTGCCATCTTCCCTACACAAGAAGTACTGAACTCCCTAAATTAGTCCTGGATTTAGTCATGAATAACAGCGGGGCTGAGCCCCACCAGGAGGTCAGAGAGTGAGGATGGGGGGAGAACCACCAAGATGAAGACTGGACTGATCCTGAAGTCCACCATCATTGGGTTATTGACTCCTCCCTCATGATCACTTTCTGTTTAAGGTTCCAAAGTTTGAGGATGTTATCACATTATTATCAACATGTAAAAGTCTGTGCTCCAATCAAAATCATCAGATATAAAATCAAACCCTATAATCTGATTCCACCCTGAAATGAAATAAGTAATCAGGAAGCTGCTCACATAATACCCAGATATGAGGTATAACAGAATTCCTCCAAAATATGCAGCGCTGGCCCTTTAAATCATATACAAAAAAACGCACCACAGGTGAGGTCATCAGGGGCTAGATCACTGATCCAATCCCTGATGTGATGATGTCAGCACGTTGGGCGGAGCATAACAATCTAACGTCATCACGCCCATTGCGGCTGGACGGAGTGCGGAGGAGATACACTGTGCATGTCTACCGATGGGTGTGACAGATATTTCTATGTGATAAAGTGAGAGATGTTATAGATCTATACTATGTGGAGAGTTCTTCTTGTCTCGGGGCTGAAACTATACAGCGGGGGTCAGCAACCTGTAGATCACGACTACGTGACTGGTAGATCTCGGTCTGGGCTTGCTGACCCGCCGATATCTCCTCTGTAGTGCCACCTCCAGTGCCATGCAGAGTGATACCAACTGCACTCCACCTCTAATCCCGGCTAGTGGTCTCCAGAGTGGTGCCAGCAGCAGAAGGAAGAGATCTTCAGGTCAATGTAAAGCACCGGGCATATTAGTATAAGGCTGCTTTCACAGTGATGTGCTGCGGTTTACCCACACCGCGGGTGCAGTGCAGTGTACCTGCAGCTTTCCTGGGGGTTTGCTGCACTTATCCATTGACTTCTATTATATCCTGCGGGTTTGCTGCACTTTCTGAATACAGGAGTTTTGATACGCTTTCAGAAAGTGCCCCACACCTGCAGGATATAATAGAAGTCTATGGCAAAGTGCAGCTAACCCAGGAAAGTTGCAGATGCACTGCAGCACATCAGTATGAAAGCAGCCTTATAGGGGGCTCAGAACAGTAAGGGTTCATTTACATTTACACATGTCGTAGCCGCAGCAGGAGTTATATGTACTGTCATGGTTGGCGGGTGTCATGGTTGGCAGGTGTCATGGTTGGTGGGTGTCATGGTTGGTGGGTGTCACACCTACCAAGCATAACCCATTCAAGTGAATGATGCCACTCTGCAAGTGCCCTGCAACCTTGTGCAGTACAGAAAATAAGGGGTTAAAGCAGGCAGCATTGTTGCTTTCTCACCACCTGCTTTAACCCCTTGGACCTTACAGAAGCATGAAATTGTGGGGCGCATGCAGAGTGCCCTTATTTACTTAAATGGGTTAAAATTGGCAGGCAGTACACTGCTGCTCTTCTGAAAAGCAATCCAAGTGTGTGTTGACAGGTGGTGAGGAGGTGATATGTTGCCTCCTCACCACCTGATTTACACCCATGATTTACACCCATGTTGTTCAGGTAGATCTCCACCTCGTTAAGGTTGCCTACCTCTGCTATACAGACATATCCCTCCACCCGGCACTGCCAGCAAACAACACAACTAGTAACCCCGGGAGAATTCCTCTGTCAGAGATCTCGCTAGATCCGGGTATGGGACAGAAGACCTAAGACACAGACCCCAGATGTCTAAGACAAGCAACACCTATAGAGAAAATCAACATTTTGCTGCCAGCTGAACCCCCAGAATCTCCATAAATCCATCCTAGATACATGAACTGTGTCTGCAGCACAGAGAAGGAAGAGGTGACACTGGTGACACTGGGCAATACTGTGCCCGGTGATCTTTGACTTTTCCCATGTTGTTCAGGTAGATCTCCACCTCGTTAAGGTTGCCTACCTCTGCTATACAGACATATCCCTCCACCCGGCACTGCCAGCAAACAACACAACTGCACATTGCTCGGGGTTCTCTTCTTCAATTACCCCGGGAGAATTCCTCTGTCAGAGATCTCGCTAGATCCGGGTATGGGACAGAAGACCTAAGACACAGACCCCAGATTTCTAAGACAAGCAACACCTATAGAGAAAATCAACATTTTGCTGCCAGCTGAACCCCCAGAATCTCCATAAATCCATCCTAGATACATGAACTGTGTCTGCAGCACAGAGAAGGAAGATTATCAGAGAGAAATACAGGAATACAGGACGGGGAACACAGCTCAGGAAAGTGATCAGGGGATTACATGCTGATATCACCCAGTCCCCACCCTACTCTGGACCAATGAGCAGTATGGGTGGAGGAATGTATTTAGTGTTAAGGACCCACCTGTGCTGATCTCGGTAGGAGTGTCCTCCTCTATAAATGTCCCCGTTATTCCATCCTCCTCCATAGACTGCTGATCATCCCTCACATACATCTCTTCTTCTTCTGCTTTAACCTCAAATTCTATATCGATTGGATCTCCACTCTAAATGAGGAAAATTTGAGAAAATATCATCTGTAAGATATAAGCTTTATTACTGTGACATCACATATATAAAATCCACACATCTCCATCCATGTTCTAGATGCTCCATTCCACCAAACTTGTAATAATGAGGGATGGTGAGATCTTCCTGTGTGGTATCTCATGAATACAGAGAATGGTGACTAGGGATGAGCTAAACACCCCCCGGTTCAGTTCGCACCAGAATCCTCAAACGTACCGAAAATTTGTGCGAACCTTAGAAACCTTTTAAAGTCTATGGGACTTGAACGTTCAAAATCAAAAGTGCTAATTTTAAAGGCTATATATGCAAGTTATTGTCCTAAAAACGGTTTCGGGAGCACCGATTTTAAATGATGCTTAAAGAAAAAAAAAAGTGAAATATTCCTTTAAATATCGTACATGGGGGGGTGTCTACAGTATGCCTGTAAAGTGGCACGTGTTTCCAATGTTTAGAACAGTCCCTGCACAAAATTACATTTTTAAAGCAATAAAAGTCATTTAAAACTGCTTGCGGCTTTAATGTAATGTCTGGTCCCGGAAATATGGATAAAAATCAGTGAGACAAACGGCATGGGTACCCCCCCCCCCCCCCCAGTCCATTACCAGGCCATTTGGGTTTTGTATGGATTTTAAGGGGAACCCTGCACCTAAAAAAAAAAAAAAAAAAAAAGGAAAGGCGTGGGGCCCCCAGGCCCTTTGTACTCTGAACAGCAGTATACAGGCGGTGCAAACAAGACCGGGACTGTGTAGGTTTGTTGTTCAGTAGAATATGTTTGCAATTTTGAACTGGTACATTTTTAAAGTGTAGCTCCAGTCAGAAAAATCTATTTTGAAGCTTTTTGGAAAACATAGGGAAGGGTTATCACCCCTGTACCTTTTTTTGCTGTCTGTGCACCTCTTCAAATGTTTTTTGAAAAATGTGGGTTTTTAGTGAAACAAGGATTGTTGATAAAGCATCAGTAGAGATGAGACACGTTTTTTCCCATATAAACTCTTACAGGAGAGAATTTCCCTCCCTAGGGGTAGATTCCATCTCACTTCCTGTTGTCTCCTTCCGTTTGCAAGTAGGAGTCATTTGTAAGTTGGATGTATGAAAGTAGGGGCCTGCCCTATATGCTCTGCAGAAATTTGGGCCTAAGGTGTTGGTGTTGCCACAACACTGTAAGCCTTCAAAGTGACTCTTGGTGGGCACTGGAATGCCCTGCTGTGAACTATTATATCAAGAAATTTAATTACATGCCATTGTTCAACAGTGGTAAAAAAATTGGGCTTTGGTGGTGGTGCCACAACACTAAGTCCTGACAGTTACTTTTGGTGGGCGCTGCAATGGACCCCCTGTGAAATAATAGATCAAGAATTGTAATTATATGTCCCTTTTGAACAGGGGCGGAAAAATTGGGCCTTTGGTGGTTGTGGTGGTGTTGCCACAACACTGTAAGCCCCTTACAGATACTCTAGTTGGAGCACAGGAATAAGACCTGCTGCAAAGTATTGCATAAAACATTTTAATTATACGCCCCTGTTAAACAGGGGCTGAAAAATTGGGCCTTAGGCCCCTTTCACACTGAAGCATTTTTCAGGAGCTACAGTGCTAAAAATAGCGCCTGTATAGCTCCTGAAAAAAGCGGGTCCTTGAACTCCAGTGTGAAAGCCGGAGAGCTTTCCCACTGGAGCGGTGCGCTAGCAGGACAATAAAAAAAGTCCTGCTAGCAGCATATTTGGAGCGGTGAAGGACCGGTGTATTCACCGCTCCTAACCCATTGAAATCAAATGGGGCACCGCTGGGATACCGCGGTAATACTGCCGGCAAAGCGCTGCTTTGCGGGGGGGTTTTAACCCTTTTTCGGCCGTTAGCGGGGGCTAAAACCACCCCTCTATCGGCCGAATACCGCGGCTTAAACAACGGTAAATATATCGCTGCTTTACCGCCGCCGCCCCCAACGCCCCAGTGTGAGAACAGCCTTAGGCACTGGTGCTGTTGCCACAACACTGCAACCACTCACAGATATTGTAGTTGAGCGCAGAAACAAACCCTTCTGCAAAATATTGCATCAAAAATTGTAATTATACACCCCTGTTAAACAGGGGCTGAAAAATTGGGCCTTAGCCAGTGGTGGTGGCGCCCAGAACCAAAAAAGCTATCAGCATGATCATTTAGGGGGAAGAGGATAGTCACTCAGTATAACAGTATAGTCAGCATCAGCAGTCTTGAAGGGATCTGATATTTCAAAAAAAAAATATTCGGTTACATCAGCATCAGGTGCTTGGTAGCTGGTGGTGATCCAAGACTGATTCATTTTTATGAAGGTCAGTCGATCAACCGAGTCGGTGGACAATCGCACCCTGTGATCGGTTACAAAGCCTTCAGCAGCACTGAATGTGCATTCCGAAAGAACGCTGGATGCAGGACAGGCCAGTAGCTCAATTGCATACTGGTCAAGTTCTGGCCATTGATCCATCCTCAAGATCTAGTAACCCAGAGGATTTTTGGTGGGAAAGGTGTCCAAGTCTGACCTTGCCCCTAGGTATTCCTGCACCATGTAAATAAGATGCTGGCGATGGTTGCTGGAACCGATCATACCTTGGGGCTGCAGACTAAAAAATTGTCTTAACGCAACTGTCAGATGGCCACCTTCTCCACTGCTCCTTCTGTGACTGACTGAAGCCTCAGCAACACGCTGTCCAGGACAAGGAATTTGTAACCTCCCAGGCTCTAGGAACGCGTTGCACAGACCTTTCTGCAAGGCCTCCCAAAGATGTTTCATCCTCTGCTCCCTCTGTGATGGCAAGATAAGGTCGGCAACCTTACCCTTGTACCGTGAATCGAGGAGGGTTGCAAGCCAGTAATGATCCCTCTCCTTGATCTGACGATTACGAAGATCCTTCTACAGGCTTTGCAGGATCAGGGAGGCCATGCAGAATAGGTTAGCTGAGGCATTCGGTTCGGAGTGCTCTGGGTCACTAAGGACGACATGATTTGCAGCCACCTCCTCCCAGCCACGTACAAGTCCAAGTCCATGGGTTTCTTGGGACTGTAAATGATCCCTTAAGGACTTCCTTACCTCTCAAGGCCCCCTTTATCCAGACAGTGTTCCTGCTGGCCTGCCGATCGCACAGGAAGAGGACGAGGAGGAGGGGGAATTGTCCTCGTCCTCTTCCTGTGCGATCGGCAGGCCAGCAGGCCAGCAGGAACACTGTCTGGATAAAGGGGGCCTTGAGAGGTAAGGAAGTCCTCCTCTTCCTGCCTCTGTTCTGCCTCAAGTGCCCTGTCTATTATCCCACGCAGCGTGTGCTCCAGTGGACAGGTGGACAAGAGGGACAGTGTCACTGATGCATGCACTGTCAATGCTCACCATCCTTGTGGCCTCCTCAAATGGTGACAGGACAGTGCATGCATCCCTGATCATGGCCCACTGGCGTGGGGAAAAAAAAAAAAAAAAGCTCCCCTGACCCTGTCCTGGTGCCGTAGTCGCACAGGTACTCATTGATGGCCCTCTGCTGCGTGTGCAGATTAGGCGGTTCTTGAGCAGGTTCAATTCCTTTTGGAGGTTAGCCAGCTGAGCACTGGCATTATATGACCGGCAAAAATGCACACAGACTTTCCTGGCCTGCCTCAGGACATCCTGTAAGCCCGGGTACCTGCCCAAGAACCGCTGCACCACCAAGTTAAGGATGTGAGCCACACAGGGCACATGGGTCACTTGTCCCTGTCAGAGGGTGAAGAGGAGGTTGGTGCCATTGTCGCAAACCACCATTCCTGGCTTAAGCTGGCATGGAGTCAACCACCTCTCAGACTGCCCTTGCAGAGCTGACAGAATATCTGCCCCAGTGTGGCTCCTGTCCCCCAAGTACACCAGCGCAAGCACGGCATGGCATCTTTTTGCCTGCATACTTGCGTAGCCCCTTGAACGCCTATGGAGCACCGCCGGTTCCGAGGACAAAGCACAGGAAGAGGCCATGGAGGAATAAGAAGGAGGGGGTGGAGGAGAGAGGTGTGTCAGAATCACCAGTAGTAGCATTTTGGAGGCGTGTTGGTGGAACAACCTCCAACACTACTGCACCTTGTCCTGCATCCTTCCCAGCTGCCAGAAGAGTTACACAATGCGCCATGAACGATAGGTAACGTCCCTGTCCATGCCTGCTGGACCATGAGTCAGCGGTAATATGCACCTTACCGCTGACTGCCCTGTCCAACAAGGCAAGGACATTGCCTTCCACATGCCGGTAGAGAGCCGGAATCGCTTTCCGTGAGAAAAAGTGGCGTTTGGGAACCTGCCACTGAGGAACCGCACATTGCACAAACTCACGGAAGGGGGCAGAGTCTACCAACTGAAAAGGCAGCAGTTGAAGTGCTAGCAATTTAGCCAAGCTAGCATTCAACCGCTGGGCATGTGGATGGCTGGGAGTGAACTTCTTTCGAAGGTGCAGCAGCTGGGGCAGGGAAAATTGCCTGGTACAAATCGGACGTCGGCGTACTGCTAGCAGAGTGCCCGCAAGTACTTGGCTGTGACACACCTAATTCTATACCTTCATTCCTCTCAGTGCAGCTTTCAGAGAGGACTGAAGGTATAGTGGGGTTGGAGATACCAGCTGATGAGGAGCAAGGAGAGGTCCGCTTTGTTCTTTGGTGTGGATCTTTTAGGTACGCTTGCCAACGAACTGCATGGCAGGTCGACATATGTCTGGTCAAGCATGTGGTGCCCAAGCGACTGATGTTTTGGCCACACGAGATACGCTTGAGACATATGTTGCAAATAGCAGCAGTGCGATCTGATGCACTTTTTTCAAAAAAGGCCCACACCAAAGAACTTTTGGAATAATGCGCAGAGACAGCGCCCTGCACATGCAGAGCTCTGTGGCGTGATGCAGTTGGTGTGCTGCCCTTAAGCTGGCCCCTGGAGGGCATCCTGCCTTGTTAGAGATGTGCCTCCTCCTCCTCTCTCCTATCAGGCACCCACATGGAGTCAGTGACCTCATCATCCCCTCCCTCCTCATCCCTGGAGCAAACCTGGCATTATGCTCCAGCTGGGGAAACATTACTGCCAGATTGCTGTCCTTCTTGGGCATCCCCTCTCTCTGGGCTCACGTTACTGCCTTGCTCTAGCTGGGAATCATCATCAGAGCCTTCAAAACACTGGGCATCCTCATGGAGCATGTACACAACACTGTGCTCAAACAGTTTGGGGGACTCCTCAGGAGGACATGGTGGGGCTAGGGAAGGAGTGACTGATGCCATTGAGACAAGGGAAGAGGCCGCGTTGGCAGCTGCTTTGCCAGTACCCTGATCCTTGGTGAGAGAGGATGAGGAAGATGGGGACGGCTTGGTCATCAACTCTACCAAGTCTTCGGCATGTTGCGGCTCAACATGTCCAGCTGCCGAAAATAAGGACAACCATGTCCCATGGCTACGTGCTGATGAGGATGCACCGCGTCCACAACCAGTACTGTTGCCTCTAGACACAGAGCCTGCTTGCCCTCTTTTATTGGCTCGTGACTGTCTGCCTCTCCTTGTTGGCCTTCTAGACATACCAATGGCCTCCAGGGAGATGTAGCTGCACAAAGCTGGGACGTATATACTGATTATACTGCAGCTAGAATCAACTGCCTGCCTGTAGTATTATTACTATGAGAACACCACCAATTGGGGTAGCTTTAAGTGCACACTGTGCAGATGACACAGTACATCAACTGTAATTGCTACAGCTGGGGATAGGATCAGCAGAACACCAGCAATTGGGGTAGCTTTAGGCGTACACTGTGCAGATGACACAATGCACCGACTGTAATCACTGCAGCGGCCTGCCTGTGGTATAGGATCTGAAGAAAAACAGCAATTGGGGTAGCTTTAGGTGCACATTGAGCAGATGACACAGTAAACCGACTGTAATTGCTACAGCTACCTGCGCATAGGATCAGCAGAACACCAGCAATTGGGGTAGCTTTAGCTGTACACTGTTGCAGGTGGCACAGTACACCGACAAGGCAAATGTATTAAGGTAAAGCTTTAGGTGCACACTGTGCAAAAGACACTAACTAACTGAAGCTAACTGACTTGCCTGCCTATTCTATATAACTTAAACCAAATGACAATGTCTCTCTGTCTATCTCTCTGTCTATCTCTCTCCGCCACCGCAACACACTACACAAGGCCGCCAAGCATGCGGCCTTATATAGTGTGGGGCGTGTACTAAACCCCTTGAGACATAATTGGCCAAAGCCACCCTGGCTTTGGCCAATCATGGCACTCTTTTTTTCTGCGCTGGGATTGGCCAAAGCTTGCGGGTCATAGTGCATGCTTGGCCAATCAGCAGCCAGCAATGCACTGCGATGCCGCAGTGAATTATGGGCCGTGACGCGCCACTCAAATTTAGCGCGAACGGCCCATAACGTTTGGAATTCGCCAAACGGGCAAACAGACGATGTTCGATCGAACACGATGCTCACCCCTAATGGCGACATCTCTCTGGGGGGTTCATGTAGCTGGATGTGTCCACCATGGTGTCCTGGTACAGATCTTTGTGTTCTTTTAGGAACTTTGACTCCTCCAGCACCCCATCCTCGTCATCCTCCTCTTCTTTTATCTGTTCTTTAACATTAACTTCAGAATTAATGAGGTTTACACTCTGAATATATAATAAAAATGACATCAATTATAACGTAGTAAGGGTGTAATCGAACATCGGGCGTTCGCCCGCTCGGCGAGCCCAGAACTATTTGGGCCACTCGCATCAAATTCGTGTGATGCGAGCAGCCCGCAATGCACTGCGCCAGTTGCAGTGCATTGCTGGCTGATGATTGGCCAAGCATTCACTGTGACCCGCATGCTTGGCCAATCAAAGAGCCAGCAGCGAGGAGAGCAATAATTGGCCATAGGCAGGATGCCTGTGGCCAATTATAGCTCAGGGGGGTTTAGTACATGCCCCACAGTATAAAAGGCCACCGCACCGGCGGCCTCGCATATTGTGTTGTGTTGTTGTCAGCATCAGTGATAGTGTTATGTGCTGCTGACTGCTGACATTATGTGCTATGATTCTGGGGATTAGTGTGTGCGTGCTGTAAGTACAGCATTGCAGTATCACATCTGGGGGGTGTCTATAGTATGCCTGTGAAGGAGGGCATGTTTCCTGTGTTTAGAACTGTCCCTGCACAAAGTGTAATTTTTGCAGGAAAAAAAGCTATTTAAAATGACTCGCGGCTAATGTATTGACGGCTCCCGTAACACAGAGAACAGTCATTCATTGAAAGCCATTCATAAAAAAAAGTCATTGATAAAAAAATAAAAAAGCGTGGGGGTCCCCCCAAATTCAATAACCAGGCCCTTCAGGTCTGCTATGGATATTAAGGGGGACCCCAGCCAAAAAAAAAAAAAATGTGGGGTCCCCCTCAAAATCCATACCAGACCCTTATCCGAGCACGCAACCTGGCAGGCCGCAGGAAAAGAGGGGGGCGAGAGCGGCCCCCCTCCCTCCTGAACCGTACCAGGCCACATGCCCTCAACATTGGGGAGGATGCTTTGGTGGTCTGAGACCCCCAAAGCACCTTGTCCCCATGTTGATGAGGACAAGGGCCTCTTCCCCACAACCCTGGCCATTGGTTGTGGGGGTCTGCGGGCGGGGGGCTTATCGGAATCTGGAAGCCCCCTTTAACAAGGGGACCCCCAGATCCCCCCCCCCTGTGTGAAATGGTAACCATTTCACCAAAAAAGTGTCCAAAATAGTAAAAATGACAGGAGACGGTCTTTGACAATTCCTTTATTAAAATCTTCTTTCTTCTGGTCTTCCTTTCTTCCATCATCTTCGTCCATCATCTTCGTCCATCATCTTCGTCCATCATCTTCGTCCATCATCTTCGTCCTCCGATCCGCTTTTTCTTGCGCTGGTCTTCTCGTCCGGCATCTTCTTCCATGGCGTCGGCGTCTCTTCTGGGCCGATCCGCGCAATGAGTGGCTCCCGCTGTGTGAGGCTTCGCTCCGTCTGACAGGTCTTTTCTACCGGAGGGCACCTGGTGACCCTGCCCCCTCTGACGCACGGGAACGTCATGGGGAATTCCCTATGGCTTTCCCCATGATGTCAGAGGGGGGCGGGGTCACCAGGTGCCCTCCGTTATAAAAGACCTGTCAGACGGAGCGAAGCCTCACACAGCGGGAGCCTCCCATTGCGAGGAGCGGTGTGACAGAAGAACAGATGCCAACGCCATGGAAGAAGATGCCGGACGAGAAGAAGCGGATCGGAGGAAAAAGAAGATGGAAGAAGATGCCGGAAGGAGAAGATGAAGAGTCCGAAGGATGAAGAAAGGAAGACCAGAAGAAAGAAGAAAGATTTTGGTCTTTTTTACCAACTCAGACCCCCAAAGCATCCTCCCAATGTTGAGGGCATGTGGCCTGGTACGGGGCTCTTACCCCCCCTCTTTTTCTGCGGCCTGCCAGGTTGCGTGCTCGGATAAGGGTCTGGTATGGATTTTGAGGGGGACCCCACGCCATTTTTTTTTGGCTGGGGTTCCCCTTAAAATCCACCCCAGACCTCAAGGGTCTGGTATGGATTTTGAGGGGTCCCCACGCCATTTTTTATTTTTTTTGGCTGGGGTCCCCCACGCTTTTTTATTTTTATTTTTTTTTATGACTTTTTTTTTTTTTTTTTTTTAAATGAATGACTTTCAATGAATGCCTGTTCATTGTGTTACGGGAGCCGTCAATACATTAGCCGTAAGTCATTTTAAATAGCTTTTTTTCCTGCAAAAATTACACTTTTTGCAGGGACAGTTCTAAGCACAGGAAACATGCGCCCCTTCACAGGCATACTATAGACACCCCCCAGGTACGAAATCTAAAGGAATATTACACTTTTATTGTTTCATGTTAAGCATTATTAAAATCACTGCTCCTGAAAAAACGACAGTTTTAAAAAAAAAAAATTTGCATTGATACATGTACTCTGGGGCAAGACCCAGGTCCCCAAACACTTTTTATGACAATAACATGCATATTAGCCTTTGAAATGAGCACTTTTGATTTTGAACGTTCACATCCATTGCAACTAATAGGGTTCTAAAGCTCGCACGGACTTTAGGTCCGTTCGCGGGTTCTGGTGCGAGCCGAATGGGGGGGGGGGGGTGTTCGGCTCATCCCTACTCCAGAGAGTTAAGCACAGCTGACATATTTTTATGCAGAGTGGGTTACCAGGCATGGTGGGTGCAAAAAAAGGTAGATTAATGAGCACCAGACACTTCTTGAATGCAAAGAGATTTATTGTCTCTTGAACAGAACTGTGGGAGAGAGGGTTGGGTCCAGGACACCCTTAGTAGGTGCAATGGTTATTGGCAGACTCCAAGACTTCTATATGTAGACAGCAATGCAGGCAAAGGCATCCTGCAAGATGCCACATCTGCACGAGTATGGCCGCCATCTCCTATGGCAACAGTCTTATAACAGTTTCTAACACAAGTTGTAACAAAGGTCTTTACTTCCTCTACAATCTCCTTTTGTAGATCTTCACTCAACTGAGCTCCCAGTCTCTCTCACTGGACTTGCTGATCCACTGCCACTGGATCCCCTGAGCTCTTCCAAACTTCTCACACAGTATCTTCCTCAAGAGTCACCCCCGCTTCCCTGCTGGGTCCCTAGCTTTGCACTCACAGATACTCCTCAAGTGTCACCCCACTGGCTGGCTCGGTCCCTGGCTTGACACACAAGGCTTCTCTGCAAGCGTCACCTCCGCTGGTTGGGTCCCTGGCTTGACACTTGCTGAAGCTTGCTAATTCTTCACTGTTCCCTGTTGGTGAGAATACTGCTCTGGTACTTGCTTCAGCTACTCACTTTGGTCCCTGGTAATAAGGTAGATGGTCCCTTAGTGGCGACAGCTTCCCCTCTACCTCCGTCCTTGACTGGTTCTCTGGCCGGCAGAACCATCACTTCTGGTTGGACTGCAAGCCGCCATCCCAACCCTACACTGCTCTCTTGCTTCTGGATGGTCCCTCAGACAGCCAAGCAGCCAGACATCACTGGTATAGGCCTCAGGCTTTGGCCTAGCAGGCTGGGGCAGCACAACACACATCCACCCAGACAGCCATCCAGGTGGCACAGAACACCGATCACATGACCTCACCCAAATAAGTAGGCTCTCCCAGCAGGCCAAGGGATTCAAAAAAATTTCTGCCCATTGGCTGAGACACCCCATCTATTCCTAATTTTTCCTTGCAATTCCCTTGTCTTATCTAATGCCACCAGATACCCAGCCACCTAGTGCCAGAAGAGAGAAGTGCAGCAATTCCAGAATTAGGGTGAGATCAATTCACCCCTAACAATTGGCCATGGCAACTATCACTCAGCAAATACATTTAGGAGCAACCCTGCCTAAACCTCAGGGTGCTACAACCTCCCCCTGCCTAGGAAACTACATCTCGTAGTTTGTGGAAAAAAAAGATAATCTGAGCCCTCAAGCCTGAGAGCGAATGTCCTGGCAAAAACTGGGATGGGTGGGGAAACAAAGAAAGGAATAATAATAACAGTAATACAAGGGGCGTACCACATTAAATAAACATATGTAACATATACATAAGCGAATGGTAGTTCACACAAGACAGATAAATATCAGACATTATGTACAATTTATGTGTGGTATACCAAACAATTGAGGGAAAACATATTGATGGGGACAAGGGCCTCATCCCCACAACCCTTGCCTGGTGGTTGTAGGGGTCTGCGGTTGGGGGGGGGGGAAGTAGACCGGAAAGTGGGGGTGGAGAGGGAAAGAGACCGGAAAGTGGGGGGGGGGGGCGAGGGAAAGAGATGGAGAAGTAGGGGAGAAGGAAGTTGATGTGGAGGTGGGGGAGAGGGAAGTAGATAGGGAAGAATAGGGATAGATGCCTGTTTCTTGTGGTGTGTGTGTGTGTGTGTGTGTGTGTGTGTGTGTGTGTGTGTGTGTGTGTGTGTGTGTGTGTGTGTGTGTGTGTGTGTGTGTGTGTGAAGGGTGCCCTATATTAATATCAGTTGATTAAAAATAATTGTGTTTACTGGGGGGGAAATGATGGGCAAAAGTGATTAGTAGGAAAAAGAGGCAAAGGAGCAATAAGGGGGGGGGGGGGGGCAGTAGGCACTGACAGTAGGAACTGGTGCTTAGTGGCTGGAGAGAAATGAGGGACAGGGGTTGGGTAGGGGGCAGCGGGGTAAACTGGGAAGCTGTGGAGAAACATGGAGCTGGACAGGAAGGCAGTGGGGGGATGGGAAGGTAGTGGTGCTCAGTGGGAGATGAATACCTGGCTGATGGTGTCCTGGTCTGGAGGTTGATGAGGAGCTCCTCTGAAGAGTCTTCTATCGTTGGGTGACTTCTGACTCTTCCCAGCACGGTGACTGGACATGAAGGGGGAAATCTCTCCCAACTCTCGGCTTCTCTTCCTCCTGTTCACAAGTGTCCACAATCAGGGGAAAGTTCACCTTAAAGTGTCATTCCACCCTGTGGGAGGTCCTAGGCCTGCAATGTGCAGACTGTAGACATGAAGCTGATTCTGCTCTGACCTGTGTGAGGATCTTCTCTGTCTCTCCTCCGTGTCCCCGATGGAAGATGGAGGCTTCTTGTCCTGGCTGAGAGGTGTGAGGGACGTTCTGTGTCTGCACTACAGATCTGGGAAGACTCCAATCACATTGTGAGCCAGCTTCCTCACAGGGGGCCCCTCCCCCCCACAGACACCCTGGGGCCACACTGACTACAAACACAGTGTGGGGGAGGGGGATTATCAAAGAGGACCCCTCCCCCCATTCTCTGGGATGACACAATAGAATCTCATTCCAGATTGGTCATATGAAGAAGGTTTGTTGGATATTCTTCTGGTTAGTGGAGGGAAATCAATGCTGATTATTGAGTGCAGTGAGGAGAAGATTGGGAGGAGCAGGATGGGAAATTTTTCTCCAAGGAATTAATTTCTAGCAGTGAATGTGGTTTTCATTCAGTAAATTCCATATATTCCAAAATGAGATGATAAAAGGAAATGAAATGTTTAACTCCATAGATGCCCTGGGGCCACACTGACTACAAACACAGTGTGGGGGAGGGGGTTTCACAAAGAGGACCCTTCCCCCCATTCTCTGGGATGATACTATATTTGGATAAATGGCTTTATATTTAGGATGTATCTGGTCTATAAACCAGAGGCTCTGGATGGACAGTTGGATAAATGGTTCTACATTTAGGATGTATCTGGTCTATAAACCAGAGGCTCTGGATGGACAAATGGATAAATAGAGGGCTGTTAATGGGGGAGGGCTATGTATGGGGGAGGGGCGGGTACAGGTAATGAGAAGTACAGACACTCTCTTTAATATTAGAGGACAGGATTGGTCAGTTCCAGTAGAGGGGGAGGGGGTGGTAACATTGGGGCTCAGTCACAGCACATGTTATTGTGTGTATAATGCGTGTTCTCTGGTGTGCAGTGTGGGGGACTCAGATTTAGCCAAATTATCTGTTTGTGTAAATGAGCCCCAAAGGTGACCATACACTATACAATCTGATTGTACAATCTCCTTTCCATCATCTACATAGTACAAGGATCTGCCCGATCCTATACACACTGCATGGGGGGTTTGGGTGTTTCCTCCTATTACATTGTTTTGGAAAATCTGAAGCAGATTTAACAATCAGATTGTATTGTGTGTGGCCAGCCTTAGGCCCCTTTCACACTGGGGCGGGAGCCGCGGTGACAGTAAAGCAGCGTGAGCGGCCGAAAAAGGGTTAAAATCCCCTGCAGTGCGCCGCCGTATCGGCGCTTTGCGGCGGTATTACCGCTGTGTCCCATTCAAATCAATGGGAAGGAGCGATATAGGAGCCGTGAATACACGGCTCCTATCCCACTCCAAAGATGCTGCTAGCAGGACTTTTTTTTCCATCCTGCCAGCGCACTGCTCCAGTGTGAGATCCCGCCGGCTTTCACACTGGAGTGAATGGGGCCGTTTTTTTCAGGCGGTGTACAGGCGCTATTTTTAGCGCTGTACCGCCTGAAAAATGCCCCAATGTGAAAGGGGCCTTAGACTTGTGTGTTCTATTCCAGAATCCCCCCAATATGTCGCTTGTCACCCACTTCCTGTGTTCTCTGTACTGCCCCTCCCCCATAGTGACTGCATAATCTCCCTCCTGTGTCCCCTCCCCCACACCTCCATTATGAAAATGTATGTTATACCGCGCATGCAGAAGATGGAGCGTGTGATGTCATGTGCCTCGTCTCACACATGCGTCGTACAACATTCCTTTCATCTCCTCCAAGATCTCCGGGAGAAGGTTTTCCCCAAGAAATGAGTGTCATGGCGTCCAGCACATGTAGAAGATGAAGTGTATGAGGTGATCCCCCGGTGTGTGCAATATGAGAGTCCTGAGAGATGTGAGAGCTCAGCTCCGGATCTCTCTGAAGACACCAGTGTGATGAGGGGAGGAAGGAAGAGGACACAAGAAAGGGAAAGCTCCTCATACACTAGGAGATTATTGAAGGAGAATTTGGAGAAATCTTCTCACTACATTCCATGGATTGATGAATGGCGCTCAGAAGGAGTTCAAGATTTCATTTCCTTTTATCATCTCATTTTGGAATGAATGGAATTTACTGAATGGAAATCACATTCACTGCTAGAAATTCATTCCTTGGAGAAAAATTCCCCATCCTGATCCTCCCAATCTTCTCCTCACTGCACTCAATAATCCACATTGATTTCCCTCCACTAACCAGAAGAACATCCAACAAACCTTCTTCATATGACCAATCTGGAATGAGATTCTATTGTGTCATCCCAGAGAATGGAGGGATGGGTCCTCTTTGTCATTCCCTCCCTCCCTTGCACTGTTTGTAGTCAGTGTGGCCCCGGGTGTCTGTGGGGGGAGGGGCCCCCTGTGAGGAAGCTGGCTTACAATGTGATTAGAGTCTTCCCAGATCTGTAGTGCAGACACAGAACGTCCCTCACACCTCTCAGCCAGGACAAGAAGCCTCCATCTTCCATCGGGGACACAGAGGAGAGACAGAGAAGATCCTCTCACAGGTCAGAGCAGAATCAGCTTCATGTCTACAGTCTGCACATTGCAGGCCTAGGACCCCCCACAGGGTGGAATGACACTTTAAGGAGAACTTTCCCCTGATTGTGGACACTTGTGAGCAGGATGGAAGAGAAGCCGAGAGTTGGGAGAGATTTCCCCCTTCATGTCCAGTCACCGTGCTGGAAAGAGTCAGAAGTCACCAGACCAGAGAAGACTAATCAGAGGAGCCAAGAGGGACCATCCGAGAGGACCCCAACCATAGAAGACTCCTCAGAGGAACCAAGAGGGACCATCCGAGAGGACCCCAACCATAGAAGACCCATCAGAGGAACCAAGAGGGACCATCCGAGAGGACCCCAACCATAGAAGACTCATCAGAGGAGCCAAGAGGGACCATCCGAGAGGACCCCAACCATAAAAGACTCATCAGAGGAGCTTCATATCAACCCCTTGAACAGGACTTCATCAGCCAGGTATTCATCTCCCAATTCACCCCACTGCACTCCATACACTCCTCTCTTCCCCCACTGCCCCCATCTACCCCTGTGTCCCCCCACTGCCCCCTGTCCAGCCCTGTGTCTCCCCCCACTGCCCTCTCCCCCCTCTATTACCCTACTGCCCCCCTGTTGACTCCTGTGTATATAATTATATATATATATATATATATGTGTGTGTGTGTGTGTGTGTGTGTGTGTGTGTAGTAGCATTGTACAGGGGACGCGCACGGGGTCTCTCTCTTTCTCTTTCTCTTTCTCTTTCTCTTCCTCCCTGCCCCCCTATCACTGCCACCTACCAGCGATTCAGTTTGTGGGCTCTGCCTGTTCACCCAGGCCTGTCTTTGGGGTATGTACTTATGACGCATTGAGTGGTCTCCAACGATGATTCTTGTCATGCACTTCTAGTTTACACGCATATATATTTACAACATCATCACTTAATATGTATGAACTCTAATCTGACTTCATCAGCTGTAATAATGTAAATCTATGATAATTCTTTTATGTGCGTTTTTTTAGAAATCACAACTTAGCACAGGCATACATCATCACCCTGAAGAAGCCATTGTTTTGGCGAAACATGTCGGTTTGATTACCTGTACCAGTGGCCAATATACAAGCAAGGCCTAATACACTCTGTTACATACCATTGTATTTACTATTTGTCCATACTAAATTGCTCATTTTAATTGCACACATTAACCTTTGATGTTTCTTTTTTCTGTTATTTACCTTTTATGTAATTCCAACAACATTTTGTAATTTTTTCTATATATCTGAGCAATTGAATCTATCAACTTTTATAATTAAATTCTTGGCACCGCAATAATCCCCTTCCTCCCTCTACCTTTTGGGTACACAATTCTGCATTTATTTATATATATATATATATATATATATATATATATATATATTGTATATATATATATATATATATATATATATATTTATTGTGTGTTCTCTCATGCTATTGGGCTCTTTGCTGGGATCGTTTGGGGTGTGGTTGTATTTCATTGTGTCTGTCTGACATACACCAGTTAAGAAGACGGAGTGATACCATCTAAGGCCCGATGCTGGTTTGGGCGCCACACCAGTCGTAGCTCAGGCGTGTGGAAGAGCTGTGCTGTGTGTAGCCTACAAGACTGCTCAGTGCTCACTGTGAACAGATTTGGAAACAAGTTGTTAGACATCACAATGGTAAATTGATTGACAATGTTGCTGGATGTGGACCCAGTGTTGCCAAGCTACCAGAATGAAATTTACTGGCACGACACCCAAAATTTACTGGCAAAGCCAAATTTTTACTGCCACTTTACAAAAGTTACAAAATTTCAGTATTTAGGCTACAAACAAATACACTATCTGAATAGCAATGCAATTTAAGGTAGATATTAAAGGTAAAACATATTTCTGTTATTTTCAATATAAAAATAGTCCATCAGATTTTGTTCACCCTCATCTCCTGCCCCCTCACCTCCTACCACCATCACCACCTCCTGCCCCAACCAGCTCCTGCCCCAAACATCACCTCCTGCCACCACCAGCTCCTCCTGCCACCGTCACCTGCTGCCCCAACCAGCTCCTGCCATCACCAGTCCCCTCTGGCTCCTACCACCATCACAGGATCCTACCACCATCACCGGCTCCTGCCACCATCAGTGCCTCCTGCCCCCACCAGCTCCTGCCACAAGCTCCTCCTGCCCCCACCAGCTCCTGCCACAACCAGCTCCTCCTGCCACTGTCTGTCCCCACCAGCCCCTGCCACCATCACCAACTCCTCCTGCCACTGCCTACCCCCACCTGCTCCTGCCACCTCCTGCCCCCACCAGCTCCTGCCATCTTCACCAGCTCCTGCCACAAGCTCCTTCTGCCCCCACCAGCTCCTGCCACCATCACCAGCTCCTGCCATAAGCTCCTCCTGCCCCCACCAGCTCCTGCCACAAGCTCCTGCCCCCACCAGCTCCTGCCATTTTCTGCCCCCACCAGCTCCTGCCACCATCACCACCAGCTCCTGCCACAAGCTCCTCCTGCCACCTCCGGCCCCCACCAACTCCTGCCACCAGCTCCTCCAGTCACCGCCAGCTCCTCCTGTCCCCTCCTGCCCCCACTACCATCACCAGATCCTGTCACCGCCAGCTCCTCCTGTCACCTCCTGCCCCACCACCAGCTCCTCCTGTCACCGCCGGCTCCTCCTGTCACCACCGGCTCCTCTTGTCACCGCCAGCTCCTGCCCCCACCACCATCACCAGCTCCTGTAACCGCCAGCTCCTCCTGTCACCGCCAGCTTCTCCTGTCACCGCCAGCTCCTGCCCCCACCACCATCACCAGCTCCTGTCACCGCCAGCTCCTCCTGCCCCCACCACCAGCTTCTGCCCCACCAACTCCTGCCACCTCCTGCCCCCACCACCATCACCTGTCACCGCCAGCTCCTTCTGTCACCGCCAGCTTCTCCTGTCACCACCAGCTCCTGCCCCCATCACCAGCTCCTCCTGCCAACACCAGCTCCTCCTGCCCCCACCACCATCACCTGTCACCGCAAGCTCCTCCTGCCCCCACCAGCTCCTGCCACAAGCTCCTCCTGCTCCCACAACCTTCTTTTTTTATTACCTTAAAGCAAGGAAGTCTGAGAATGCAGGCTTGCCCTGAGCTGGTCCGGTTGGGCTGGGCTGGGCTTTGCTGTGCTATCCTGTGCTTTTACTGAATCATCTGGGCAGACCACCGCCAGCACCACGAAGGCAATACTCCTCCATTCCACCTGCTCAGGTTCTGTATTTTTAAAGGCTGGCGCGCCTGGTGGGATGCGCCATGACATCACTCGCATGACCCCCAGTAGCGCGCCACGCAGCTTCTGTCAAATCTGCTACCCCTGAGCCCAGGTGGAATACAGGATCGGCTCAGCTCGGGAGTCGAGCAGCTCGCCAGAACTGCGCATGCGCACTTCAAAGCCGACACGATTACTGCTATTTTTATGGGCGCGTTTGTCCTATCACGGACATTTACGGACAGGGAGAAAGTGCCTTGTTTTTACGGACTGCCCGTAAAAATATGGGCCGTTGGCAACACTGTGTGGACCTGTGCTGTGACTGTCTCTTTGTTGGATTGGGCTCTCTTGTTTTCTTGTTTTGGAGTTTTTATTTTATTTTTTAGACCTGCTAAGGGAGGACAGATTGGGGGGCATTGAAAGTATAGTGCAGTTAGTGTTATTGTAGGGTTCTTTTCAAAGGAGTCTACCTTGTTGTGGTGACAGGCTTCATATTTTTTTTGCAAAAAAATATAAATCATTACTGTTAAATCTTGAAAGCACTGATGACTTGGAATACACTTTTCATGTTTATATATATTAGGTTGTAAAAGTGGGTGCACTGAAGGACTCGGTGGGATGGGCAGTGGGCAGATTTAGTGTCCACCAGTGGGGAAGGTTGATTGGTCAAGCCCGCAGGCCCAGGTCTAAAGCTTTTGTAAGGGCCCCAAAATTGATGATGGCTGCCCTGACCCTAGCACCAAAATAATCCCACGCAGTTGTTTATTGCCTGTCCTATGAACAATCCTCCTTCTGAGCCTGGGAGCTGCCAGTGGAGGTGTTTCACTTTCGGCTCTCATTCACTCCCACAAGCAAAATCAAGGCTACGATGATTGGAGGAGCTGCTTCCCCTGTCAGAGCTCTCTCATAAACCAGAACACTTGTGTCCTCATTCAGGAGAGAGCACGTGAGGTCGGGTCTGTAGACACTAGGGATGAGCTTGATGATCGGGTTGAACATAAGTTCAACTCAAACATCAGGTGTTCGCCCGTTTGCCGAATAGCGAACATTATGGGGCGTTTGCGGGAAATTTGAGCGCCCGTGGAACGCCACATAATGCACCTGACCTGCATGCTTTGGCCAATGCCAGCACCCTCTGCTAAGAGAGCCATAATTGGCAAAAGGCAGGGTGCCTTTGGCCAATCATGGCTCAGGGGGACTAAGTCCACGCCCCACACTATATAAGGCTGCCTGCATGGCGGCCCTGTATAGTGTTGTTGGTGTGGACGAAGACATAGCTTGATTTAGATTAAGCAGGCAGGTTATTAGGCTATTCAGTTAGTGGCAGTGTATTTGTATATTATATAGATATATAATCTCTATATATATATATATATATATATATATATATATATATATATATATATATATCGCCGGCTCCTGATGAGCAGTCGCTAATGTATTTTTCAAACTTAAATTGTCTGAAGCCACAGTTGGGTTTCAAGCTAATTATTCTAAAGTTCTGGTTTCTGTACCAGTTCAGCTGGGTTGCACTGGTTTCTCCTTGACCGTAGGTGTCGCTGTCATCGCTGGTGGGTTTAGAAACGCAGTTTAGCTGGATGTATTGAATGCCAACTATCACTCAGAAATAGCCCAGTGGGAGTGTTCTTCCTGCTGTGAATTCTGGGAGATGGTATTTAAGGTACCGACGCCATTGGGGGTTGAGTTTGGATTCGTTTTGGTTCTCCTCCGGGGCCCTCCTGGCCTGGGGGAGAGCCGCATGTATCCTGAGCCTCTGGGCCAGCTGGCCCGAGGCTATGCACCTGAGAGAGTAGACCCAAAACAGCTTTGGGGTCTACTGATCCAGGGGGAGGTCCTGTGCCGTCTCGCCTGCGGAGAGAGGCCAAGAAACTGGAGGATCCAGGGGAGGACTTTTCTGGGAGAGGACCGTGCGCAAGGCTGGTGTCTCTGGAGGAGCCTGGAAACTCAGTTAAAGGATGCAACCCGGATCAACACCCATACGGTATCACCTGTTTGGCTGAAAGAGACTGGTATTGTATGGCAGTTCTTTGAATTTCTCAGGGATGCTTTAACTTAATTAACATGTCTGTGGCAGAGACTTTGTCAAATACCACACCGGTTGCTAGGTCGAGTGAGAGGGGCCTATCCCGGTGGTTGCTGGATCTAGTCAGTGGAGCTGTTGTCCTCTGGATCTGATGGATACTTTAAATCTGAACTTACCAAGTTCCTGAACTCACCCTTAACCCTCTGACCCTCTTTTTTATTGAAAGACTTTGCCTTTATTTTAAATAATGAAAAAGAAGGACTAAGTATTGGAAATTCACATTCTTTGGGCCACTTTCCAACGGGACCCCTGAGACGGAGACTAAGCAGGTGAGGTAACGGTAAGCCCAAATCAAACCAGCAGCTTCTTCGGGGGTTAGTGCTACATATATATATATATATATATATATATATATATATATATATAGCGCTGGTATCCTTGCCTACTAAATTATATTAGCATTTTAAATGAAAGTCTATGGACGTTTCTATGGCTTAGTGTTTGGCGCCATCTATCGGCCAAACACTGATAGTGGACTTAAATGATTTTTGCTTTCACAAAGCACTGAACTATTTACAAGAAGTGACTGTTATTTACACTGGAGAGTTGACCTTTTTACCCAGGATGCCGGGTGACCTACCCATGGACACCCTCTCTGACAGTGCATGCTAGGAGATAAAAGGAGCCCGAGTGGCCATCTTAGGTCTCTTGGGGACGCATGACCTGTCTGTGAGGATTTGTTCGGAGGCCTCCCAGAAGAAGCGGCCTACAGCCATTGCGGAGCGCAACTCCAACAGTTTGTGTGAGTGACCTGACGGTGCCAGAGACACAGTGACCGGATTGGAGAGATCCAAAGACACTCGTTTGAGCATCGGAGGACCGGGTTCACCCAGCAGAATGGAACGGAGTGACGGAGTCGGCTGACATAGAAGCAAGCTACAAACACTGGACCAAAGCTACCATACCGAGCTTCCGGTCCAGTTGGTGAGCGGGTTGTGGCCCACAGTTTATTAAACTTTTGCACCTAGTCAGACTTATATACAGACCTCGCTGGGATCCATAGTCCTACGGAGGAGGACTATAGCAACTGACACTAGGCAGGCATAAGGCCTATTTGCTATTGTATCATAGTTATGGAAGCAACACCAGAATCATCTTTAATTACTTTACCTCTTGGATTACAAATTATAAGAAATTATCATAGCTAGCAGAAAAACAAGAAGACTAAAGACTGAGTACTTTTAATGAGATCTATCATATAGCTATCAAAGTAGGGGGAGCTCCCTTGTATTTATATTGTTCATAATTGTTTTATAAAAATGAATTGTCCTGTCATTCTATGTTGGGATGACAGCACAATTATTGTAATCACCTGTTTGCCAGTACTTATAGTAAAATATACTTTGGTTAAGTACCTCGTGTGGAGTATTGTTTTCTCCCAGCAGGTGGAGCCAGTGGATCCTGAGAAGACAATACAGGTATATTGTATTATATTATACTGTACTGTACTGTACTGTATTGTATTGCACCACAGCTGTGGTGCAATACAAGGGGACTGAGCCAAGTTAGTGGGGTTTATTAGCAGAGTGTAAGCCCAAATAAAACCAGCAGCTCCTTCGGGGGTTAGTGCTACACGTGGGGGCTTGTCCGGGATCCTGTCACTCTGCAAGCAAGCCAGCCCCCTTGGTGCCACTATGGACCCCATCACAGTGGTCCAATGGTGTGAAGCAGAAGGCACACACTCAGAAGCGAGTGTGGCCATTGAACTCCCATGAGAAGACTGGGGAGAAAAACAAGTTAAAAAAATTGTGCAAGCATTGTCCCCAGACAGGAAGGCTTATGTGGTCGCAGTGAGACCAGACTATGGGACCGATTGCACTTATGCATTACTAGAGTGGAGAAAGGGTGTCCGAGAACTTCCAAGATGCCAGTGTAAAATTGTCAGAAAGGACAAAAAATTCTACCTGCCCCATCCCACCAGGTCAAAAGAGGACTGTCCCGGTTGGGAGCAGATAGAGCCCCTTGAGTAAGGACAGCTGCTAAATCACAGTCAGAGCAACAGTTGGCTGACCTGAAACGGCAATACAGTGACATACAGGTAGAGGTTTCAGGAGACCTCCAGCATTATAGCCGAGCACATTAATGGATTAAGTGTCACAGGCGGAGATCAGAAAGACAGCCAGATAACACCAAAACCTGGGTCGGTAATGAAGAGGTGCACTCATGGCTGCCTGCAGGAAGTGACCATCTGGAAAGACTTCAGTATTGATGGCCAGATAGGAGAGAGGGGGCAGAAAGATGAGCTGTCCTACACAAATCTCCTGCATCAAATTGAGTTGGGGCTACAAAAAGGATATTTGGAGTCCGAAATCAGAGAGGCTGTAATCCATGCCATTAGTCTAGGCTTAAGTGTCAGGGGCATGTTGGAGATGAAAAGTGGATTGACACTGACACAGCTCAAGAGGATACTAAAAAGATATTACGAGGAGGAAGATGCCGCTGAACTATTCCATCAGCTGATAAATATGATACAGAGTAGTCAAGAGACTCCCCAGAACTTTTAATTCCGATCCATTGACCTTTAAAGACCACCTGCTGTCTGTATCAAAGGGGGAAGGCTCTGAAGAGCACTTTGGAGCCAAACTGGTTCAGAAAAAATTCCAGAGGTCTGTGACTACAGGACTAAGGAGTGATTATATCAAGCTACAGTTGAAGCAGTACCTGGAAGATCCCTTAACTCCAGATGAGGTACTCATTGAAAAGGTTAATGAGGCAGACAAGATGGAGATCGAGAGAGATCAGAAGCAGAGGAAACTTCAACCTCCCAGCACCACAAGTGCCAAAGTACAACAGTTGGATGTCCCCTCAGGCACTCGAGAACTCAGTGTCCTGACAGCGTGTGCTGAGCGGAGATCATGGCTTTCATCTACCCACAAGTCAGCTTGGACTGGAGAAACTGTTCCAGACACAGAAGGAAATACTAGAGATGATGACTATGATGATTGCAAGGCTGGTGGAACCCAAGACGGAAGAAGTCTCTCCACCCAAGACCCTGGCGGCCTCTACCACTAACCTCCCTATGAAACCGACGAAGC
Organism: Lithobates sylvaticus; assembly: GCA_028564925.1. NCBI lineage: Eukaryota > Metazoa > Chordata > Amphibia > Anura > Ranidae > Lithobates > Lithobates sylvaticus. The sequence continues at coordinate 627,610,587 of CM053027.1, read as the reverse complement.
AGAAGGTCTGTTTCAAATGTGGAGGGGGTCGGACATCTCAGGCGAGTGTGCCCAAGCCCAATAGCAAAGACAACATCCCAAAAGTCGGCGGAAAACTTCAAGGGGCCCCAGTGAAGGAGTCAACTGGGCGCCCTACTACCATAGCTAACTCCAAATCAACCCGTACGCACCAGACCCCTGGGACTGCAGCCAAGCCAAGGCGGAAGAAGAAGAGGCTACCTGTCAGGAACTTGGTAGGAGGCCGAGATGCCGGGAGGGCTCCCCTTGCGGCCGAGTGCAGCACAACCCTGAAAGTGACACAAGGATGTGGTGCCCACAGAAGCACGGGTTGCCTGGTAGTAGCAGCTGATGCCAGGAACGTGGTAGAGCAAAGTCACTGGAAGCAACGTGCTTAGGAGGTCCGGAGGAGAGGTCCAATGGAAGTCCAGTAGCAGAGTCAAAAGCCAGGCCAGGGATCAAACACAGTAAGACAGTCCAAGATCAGAGCCAGAAGTCCGGGTACAGGAGACAGGAAAACAGAGTCTGTTAGCCAGGCCGGGGTCAGATCCAGGAAGCAGGCAGGGAGACGTCAGATGCAAGCTGGTAGGTAGAGCCAGGAGATCAGCAGGAGCAGGTCAAACAAGTCGGGTCGGTACACAGGTGATCAGGTAACAGGAATCGCAAACACAAGTATACATGGAGAGCTGATGATAATCCAGTGATGCGGCACTCGTTTAAATAAAACAAGGTACCTGTGTCATGTCGTGCGTGCGCCGCTGCGTACGCACATTCGCCCGTTAGCGGCACTATTGCGCATTCACCCTATTGCGGCGCTATTGTGCATCCGTGTGCGCTGATGCGCGTTAGTGCGACCTTGCCCATGCTGGTTTACTGACCTTATAGAATTGTGCATAGGGATGCACCTATTTACCTGACACTACCAAAGCCAAGTGTGAAGGTACAAGCCACTAAGCAGGCCAAAAGTACCAGTTCTAGTGGACTTCTTCCCAAGCTAGTGGGGCCTTCTCCAATTGTCCCTATCCAGGTAGAGGGGATATACACAAAATCCCTGCTGGACACTGGAGCTCAAGTAACATTGCTCTACAGGGACTTCTACGACAAACATCTGAAGCACCTCCCATTACAGAAACTGGAGGAACTAGAGATATGGGGGGTTGGGTACCCATAACTTACCCTATGATGTTTACCTGCCGGTCAAACTCACTTTTGACCCAAGTACAGCAGGGTAGGCTGAAACCTTTGACATGTTGGCCGTGGTGTGCCCTCGCCCTCCAGGGGCTGACAAAAGTTCCCTCATTATTGGAACGAACACTGACTTGGTAAGAAGACTACTTACACCGCTTGTACTGCAGAAAATAACCCTCCCCACAAAAATACACCTCATGCTTGCCCAGGTGTACCGAGATCTTAAACAAGAAGAGAAGGCCCCACGAGGTAGTGGGAAAAATCTGGCTTCTGAACAAGAAAGAAAGACTGGTCCAACCAGGTGAAATACTCTGCCTGAGAGCCTCCATCAAGTTAAGCTGGAAAATGTGAGGAAGCTTTCGGACAATTGAAGTGGAGTCTTACCACTGCTCTGGTTTTGGACTATGCAGATCCTGCCAAACCATATGAGCTACATGTGGATGCCAGCCGAGACGGGCTAGGAGGAGTGCTCTATCAAGAATATGATGGACATCTGCGGCCCATTGCCTATGTAAGCAGAAGTCTAATTCCTGCTGAAAGAAACTATCCTACTCACAAACTTGAATTTCTGGCTCTGAAGTGGGCAGTGGTAGGCAAGTTGAAGGATTATCTTTACGGTTCGTAGTCAAGACACATTACACAATACAGTGCAGCCGTAGTGCAGTTGCTACTACTTTTCTGGTGGAGTACACAGTACACAATACAGTGCAGTGTGATGTTGCCAAACAAATATACATCATGTCCGGAAGGCCACCAAGGAGAGGCAGACGCTCACAGGCCACTAAAAAAAGAGGGCAAGCAGGCTCTGTGTCTACAGTCAACAGTGCTGGTCGTGGACATGGTACATCCTCTGCAGGTGGCTGCATTCTGTTATTGAGCCAGAACATGGTGGAGTGGATAACAAAGCTGTCCTCATCCTCCTCATCCTCTGTCACCCAGGCTCAGAGTAGTTTGCCTTCCAATGCAGCTGCCAAAGTAGCCTAGTCCACCGGCTCCTTGTCTACAGTCACTCCTTCCGTAGCCCCACCATCATGCACAGAGGAGTCCCCAGAACTATTCGACCAGTGTCGGGTACATGCTGATGGAGGATGCGCAGCGATTTTAAGGCTCCAATGTTGGTTCCCAGGTTGAGGAAGTCTAGAGAGAGGGGGGTGCACAAGAAGGACAAGAAACTGTCAGTCATGTTCCCCCAGCCGCAGCATACTGACACTCTGCTCCAGTGAAGAGGAGGGAGGGGATGATGAGGTCACTGAAAAGGCATAACTCCAACATGGCAGGATGTCCTCTAGGGGGCAGCTTAAGGGCAGCCACCCTACTGCATCACACCGCAGAGCTCCACAGGTGCAGGGCGCTGCTGACCCAAAGGGCCTGGTAATGGACTGAGGGGAGAATCCCATGCTGTTTTTTTTCAATGAGTTTTATCTATATTGCCGAGACCGACAATTCATTACAGCCGAGATAAGTTTTAAATGACAATTTTTCCTTTAGAAATGTAATTTTGCTGTGGTACTGTTCTAAACACAGGAAAAATGTGCCACTTTACAGGCATACTATAGACACCCCCCATGCACAATATTTAACCATCTAAGCCCCGGACCAATTTGCAGCTAAAGGACCAGGCCCCTTTTTGCGATTCGGCACTGCGTTGCTTTAACTGACAATTTCGTGGTCATGCAACGTGGCTCCCAAACAAAATTGGCTTCCTTTTTTTCCCACAAATAGAGCTTTCTTTTGGTGGTATTTGATCACCTCTGCGGTTTTTTTTTTTTGCGCTATAAACAAAAATATAGCGACAATTTTGAAAAAAATGCAATATCTTTTTACTTTTTGCTATAATAAATATCCCCAAAAAATATATAAAAAAAAAAAAAATTTTTCCCTCAGTTTAGGACGATACGTATTCTTCTACATATTTTTGATTAAAAAAAAATAAAAAATCGCAATTAACGATTATTCATTGGTTTGCGCAAAAGTTATAGCGTTTACAAAATAGGGGATAGTTTTATAGCATTTTTATTATTTTTTTTTTTTACTAGTAATGGTGGCGATCAGCGATTTTTATTGGGACTGCGACATTATGGCGGACACATCGGACATTTTTGACACATTTTTGGGACCATTGTCATTTATACAGCAATCAGTGCTATGGCAGTGAAGGGGTTAACCACTAGGGGGCGGGGAGGGGTTAAGTATGTGCTGTGTGTGTTTTTTTTACTGTAGGGGGCGTGGCTTGGCGTGTCACATCACTGATCGTCTTTCCCTATGACAGGGAACAGACGATCAGTGACAGCCTCACTAGGAAGCACGGGGAGAGGTTTGTTTACACATACCTCTCCCCGTTCTTCAGCTCTGTGACCCGATCGTGGGACACCATCGGCGATCAGGTCCGTGGGTCCCACAGCCATGGAGCTCAGGACCGGGTCGCGAGCGCACCCCATGGCTGGGCTCTTAAAGGGCAATGTACGTTAAAGGGTTAAAAAAAAAAATTGCACATGTCCCCTGGGGCAGGACCCATGTCCCCAAACACTTTATGACAATAACTTGCATAAAGCCTTTAAAATGAGCACTTTTGATTATTCATGTTCGTGTCCCATAGACTAATGGTTTTCGTGTGTTCTGCTGAATTTTTTGCCTGTTCGGTATGTTCTGGTGCAAACCAGGGGGGGTGTTCGGCCAATCCCTACTGGCCTGTCCTGCATCCAGCGTTCTTTCTGAATGCACATTCAGTGCTGCTGGAGGGTTTGTAATGGCTCATAGAGTGCACCTGTCCACAGACTCCGTTGATAGGCTCACATTCATAAAAATGAATCAGTCGTGGGTGCGCATGCGCGGGCGCTCCGTAATGGCCGCTTAAGCCGGGAGCTCCGCTACACCCCGAGCCCACAAGAGACACAGCCGCAGTACAGCAGCACAGCACCGACCCTCCGATCGGACATCACACCAGGGAACTCAGCGGGAACCCGCCTGAATGTCCGGACCGGCCGCCAGGCGAGATCTGGGGCCGGAATTCAACAAGTCAGGGGGAGCCGGGTGTACCAAGATGGCCGCCGAACATCAAGTCGCACCGCCTGGAGTTGGACAGAGCCCACAGGTCACTCGGACCCCCCAGAAAGGACGGCTCTCCAAGAGACGTCATAGTGAAACCTCACTTCTACGCCGTCCAGGAGGAAGTCATGAAGCAGTCCAGACTTCAGCAACAGGTATCCTATCACGACCACCAAATCCAAATCTTCGCTGACTTATCCCCCGCCACGATCCAAAAAAGGCGAGCTCTCAAACCGCTACTCACAGCACTATCCCGCCAGGAGATCAAGTATCGGTGGACCTTCCCCTTTGCGGTGAAATTCACTTTCAAGGGCAAATCTTATGCTTTCTCCAGCTTACCAGAAGGCGAGAGACTCCTACTTCACCTCAAATTGATCTCCCAAGAAGCTCCAATGGAAGTCTCAGCAGCCGCTGCGATCTCTGCCAAGCGTCCACCACCAACGAGCCCAGTCTCCCCCCTTTGGGTTTCCGGAAAGACCAAGAAATCCAAGGAAGGTAGACCCCCCTATGTGCTCAAAACATTTTTATTTTTATTTCTCCTCCCCCCCCCTTTTTTTTTTTTTTTTTTTTTTCCCCTCCCCTATTTTCTCTCCTTTTATGCAATAGGTCGGACAGCCTTTCCAATCTCTGCAAGACACGACCAGCTCGAATTGCGCACAGAGACGCCTCATCTGAATGGAACTATACAGAATACGACGCAATCATCTCATCCCCACTTGAGTGGGCGCCCCATTACCTACCAGGATCCTCCTAGACATACTCAACTCCTCCCGGGAGCAATACATGGGGGTTCAGTAAACTTTCCCTGATAAGGGGGGAAATAATAGTAGGGCAAATGTCTCATAAAAAGTATATTAATCTGTTGTTTTTTTATACTTTAGCTTGATTTTCATAGTCATGTCAACTTGTGTCTTTTCTCCCTTGTTCTTTTTTTTTTTTTTTTTTTTCTCTCTTCTTTTTGCTATGCGTATAGCTTGGTCAATCTTTACGCAATTAGCGGTACTTTGTGTCAGTCTAATTAATCAGTTCTCTTTTTGACAGGGTTAGGGGTGTAACCCTTGCGCCTCCACCCATCCCCCGGAAGCAAGTCCTTGCCTTCGCGGAATGGGTAGTCGGCCATCCCTTAGGGATAGCCGACGTCTTTTCTTAGGCTTCTGGCTGGTGGACACCACGCCAGACGCCTGTGCTCTTCTCAGAAGATGCTGTTTATTTGTGTTATTGTTACCTGATCCCCTCCCCTTTTCTAACCTCTTTCTTCTCTTGAGCCAATCGACGGGCCACACATGGACTACACTTCCGAATCCAGACCGATCACCTACCGCCCCCTCTCTCAGGACCCACCGGGAGAAGACACCAAAGGGTAAGTCTCTACTCAAACAGCCTTTCACTTATCCGCACCAATGGCCGAACTAAACCAGAACGGTAGGGACCTTAGGGTAGCCTCCCACAATGCTCAAGGGCTGAACTCCCCCAGTAAGAGGAGATTAGCCCTAGACCACTACCGCTCCCTTAAACTTGATGTCGTTCTCCTCCAGGAAACGCATTTCCCTAGTCGATACAACCCCAAATTCATCCACTCTTATTACCCAAACTTTTTTTTTTCAAAATGCAGAAAACAAAACTAGAGGGGTAGCTGTCCTTTTCTCTAAGACATGTAACTTTGTCCACTCCTCCACACACAAAGATCCCGAGGGGAGTTAATGTGCCCAGTAATGCCATTCTGCCAACATAAATGTGCAGGAGGCGGTCCTTAAGTGGTTAAAGGAATAGTTAATTTTTATTGTTTCACTTTAAGCATTTAAAAAAAAAAATTGCATTGATACATGTCCCCTGGGGCAGGACCCATGTCCCCAAACACTTTATGACAATAACTTGCCTGATCCCCTCCCCTCTTCTAACCTCTTTCTTCTATTGATCCAATCGACGGGCCACACATGGATTACACTTCCGAATCCAGACCGATCACCTACCGCCCCCTCTCTCAGGACCCACCGGGAGAAGACACCAAAGGGTAAGTCTCTACTCTTCAAACAGCCTTTCACTTATCCCCGGCAATGGCCGAACTAAACCAGAACGGTAGGGACCTTAGGGTAGCCTCCCACAATGCTCAAGGGCTGAACTCCCCCAGTAAGAGGACGATTAGCCCTAGACCACTACCGCTCCCATTCATGCGTTCTGCGCCAACCATCGAGGCTAGGAGGCGGTCCTTAAGTGGTTAAAGGAATAGTTAATTTTATTGTTTCTCTTTAAGCATTAAAAAAAAAAAGCAGCAGCTATCAAGCACCTGATGCTGATGTAACTGATGTTTCTATGGATGTGGGGAAAACTTGCATAAGCCTTTAAAATTAGCACTTTTCCTCCTCAATCTTGATGATGCTAGCTTCCAACAATATTTTTGGTTTAGGGCACCACCACCACTGCCTAAGGCCCAATTTTTCTGCCCGTTCCTGCACACAAGAGTAACTGTGAGGGGTTACAGTGTTCTGGCACCACCGACACCTAAGGCCCAATTTTCTGCAGTTTTTAGGGCAGGCCTTTTAGTATACATACTTCTGTTCAGAGTATATAGTGCCTGCCCCCCCCACCCCATTTTGTTTTTTTAATTTGGGTGCAGGGTTCCCCCTAATATCCATACCAGACAGAAAGAGCATTTTAATGGGCTGGGGAAGACCCATGCCATTTTTCTCATTGATTTTCATCTATATTGCCGGGACCCGACAATACATTACAGCCGCAAGCAGTTTTAAATTACTTTTTTTCCCTTTAGAAATGTAATTTTGCTGTGGTATTGTTCAAAACATGGGAAAACTTTACAGGCATACTATAGACACCTCCCAGGCATGATATTTAAAAGGAATATTTCATTTTTATTGTTTCACTTTAAGCATTCTTAAAATCACTGCTCCCGAAAAAAACCTCAGTTTTTAAAACTTTTGTTTGCATTGATACATGTCCCCTGGGGCAGGACCTGGGTCCCAAAACACTTTTTAGGGCCAAAATTTGCATACAAGCCTTTTATGAATACACTCTTTAACAATCAGCTATTTCTTCACACAGAATTTAAATTGGTCAATCGTTTTTCAACCGATCCGAATCCTTATTGTTCTGAAAAGTTGGAATTCATTCGAAAATGAATAAACAAAAACTAATTTTAATGGATTTCAATGAAATTAGTTATTTCATTCGCAGTTTCAGAATAACCAAAAATTCATCCAAATTTGTATTCGGGGCGAAAACGAATTGCACGTGTCTACTAAATACCTTGGACTGCCCATTTTCAAAAAAGGAGGTCATTGGGAGTATTTGTACTATCCCGGCATTTTTGGGCCTCAAGAAATGAGATCGGCCGTCAGTACATCAGGACTGGTCAATTATCAAATAAATGTACTATAGTCTGTGGTTTCTATAAATTTCATACAGACTAAGCGATATACACTGATTATTATTTTTTTTTTTAAGCAAAGCAATGTAGCAGAATACATTTTGGCCTAAATCTATGAAGACATTTTACAAAAGCTTTAAAAGCAAAAATTAAAGGATGCAGGCTCTTTTTTTCCCAAAATTTTCATTATATAGTAAAAAGTAAAAAAACAAACACTCAGTGGTGATTAAATACCACCAAAAGGTGTTTCTATGTGTCTCAAAAAATGATATCAATTTAATTTGAGTACAGTGTTGTATGATTGAGTAAATGTCTCTGGACTAAAAACCGGAAAATGGCCGGGACAGGAAGGGGGTTTACCATGCCGGTCTTAAAGTGCTTAACAAAGTGACAAAAAAGTAAACCCCCAACTTTAGCTAACACTTCTAAATCAGTTACAGCAACAGTTTATTTAGGAAAAAAAGGGGGTTTAAACCATATGAATAAAATCTGACAGTTGTAAGCACCCCTGGCAGTGTTATTTGGTGGGTCCCGACCCCTTCAACTGCAATCTTTGATTGACAGTTTGTGAAAAGGTTACAAGGGAGACTCAGAAAAAAATAGAAACTTAAACCACTTGAGCCCCCATTGTTCATTTAAATTGGCCCTGGGATAGCGGCTATTTGTCCCAGTGTGGTTTTAAAACATCACCTGGTCTCAGCAGCTCCGGCGGATGATGGTGGGTCTGTGACAGCTGGCATCCAGCCTATGCCCAGAAGCTGAAATGATTGAAGAATGAAGTAAAATGGCGGGAACAGATCTGTTTCATCTCTGTCCTCCCTCTCCCTGCAGCAATAGATTGTTTAATACCCAACCACCTGCTTACTGGGCCCTTTCACCCCCTTCCCACCCAGGCCAATTTTCAGCGCTGTCACACTTTGAATGACAATTGCGCCATCATGCAACACTGTACTCATATGACATTTTTTTATATTGTTTTTCCCCACACAAATAGAGCTTTCTTTTGGTGGTATTTAATCACCACTGGGGTTTTTATTTTTTGCTAAACAAAAAAGACCAAAAATTTGGAAAATAACAACATTTTTCATAATTTGTTATAAAATTTTGCAAAGCAAAGTATTTTTTCTCCTTCATTGATGCGTGCTGATAGGCTGCACTGATAGGTGGCATTGATGAGGCACCGATTGGCAGCACTGATGGGCGCCGATTAGCAGCACTTGTGGCAAATGTTGGGACCAATTTCCCATGGCTTCCAATATCATTTCTATGCTGATGACACCTAAATCTTTCTACCTCTCAGCTCATTCCATCATCACGCATCACTAATTTACTAACAGACATATCAGCCTGGATGTCACACCACTTCCTCAAACTCAACCTATCCAAAACTGAGCTCATAATATTTCCTCCTCCATGTGCCTCTTTTATCAAGATTGATGGCACAGCCATCAACCCTCCTCTCCATGCCAGGGTGTTAGGTGTAATCCTGGACTATGAAACTATTCTTTCAGCCCCACATCCAATCATTGTCCAAAGCTTGCCGCTTCAACCGCCGCAACATTTCCAAAATACGGCCCTTACCTAACTGACACCACAAAGCTCCCGATTCACTCCCTGGTTATCTCTCGCCTTGACTACTGCAACTCCCTCCTCATTGGATTACCTTTACAAAGGCTACCCCCCTTCAGTCCATTATGAATGTTGCTTCCAAACTCATCCACCTTACAAACTGCTCAGAATCTGCTACCCCCCTCGCTTCCAATCCCTCCATTGTCTGTCACTCTTCCAAATTAAATTCAAAATACAAACAATAAAACTTACAAAGCCATCCAGAACTCTGCCTCCAGCTACTTCTCTAACCTAGTCTCAAAATACCAACCAAATAGTTCTATTCTTTCCTCCCAAGACCTCCTGCTCTCTAGCGCCCTCATTACCTTTTCCCCTGTTTGCCTCCAGAGCTTCTCCGATCTTCTCCCTACCTCAATCTGTCCAACTATCTCCTACTCTGTCCACTTTTCCCTGAAAACACTTCTTTAGAGAAGCCTATCCTGCCTCCACCTAACCTCCACCACCTCCCCTCTGGGGTGCCCAAAATTCTTCTTGTATTGTAAATGTACTGTCTGCCCTCATGTTGTAAAGCGCTATGCAAACTGTTGGTGCTCTATACATTCTGTATTTTGACAAAAAGAAGAAATAGTTTCATTTTATAAAGAGGCTGTAACATTATGTAAATTGTTAGTGTAACATTAAAATTAACATTGTGTGCATCGCGTTGTAGTGTAGAAAAGGGGAATAAAGTTCTGCAAAAGTAAAATTGCAGACATTCACCTTGAGCTTTACCTTTTCCCTTCATTACATAAACATTGCACCAATGTGACATTATTTTACTCAGACATTGTTGTTTATATTTTGGAGTAAAAATATGGTGGTGCACAAATGGACATAAATGCCGCATTGGAATAAATTACAGGAAAAATGCTTAATTTTTTACCATTTATTCAACAATATATGAATCCAAAATTCCCTACAAAATGAAAAGCCACCTGTCCCAAAAAAATTGATGCATAAAACATTTGAGTAAACTACAAAACGTTAAAAGGTGCAATATGAAGAACATAAACAACGCCAAAAACTAAAATAAAAAGCTCTGAGACTAAAAAGGGCTCAGGAAGAGAAAAGCCCCGGGGACTAAAGTGGTTAATGACAGATTGTACAATTTATGCAATTATTGAGTTTGCCCATAGTTATACTTCAGGTACAAAATGTTAACATTTCCAGGGTCAAAAAGTGTTCTTCAAAGTTGACTCAATAAAAAGAGACCTGTCCACGCAGAGTCAATAAAGAGAACCCCAATCAGTGGACTTTCCATCCCCCACTTTGTAGTTTGGATCTTTTGCAGGTGTACTGTGTGATTGTTCTCTGGAGATGAGCAATAGTTAAACAGAGAAACAAGATAATAATAATAAAGGACATCTAATCTTCACTTAATGGATTCCCTTAGACTTGTGACAAAACTGAATGAAATGCAAGTGGCCAGATGGGATTAAGTGGTACTGTTGAACATACCTCATAAAACAGCAGTAACTCACTGGTGGAAGGCCTATGCCATATTAGCTATTTGCTTTGTCACCGAGCACAGACTTCTCCGTGGCTGGTGTCCCAACCACAAACTTTCATGCAAAGCGGTCATCCATGAGAGAAGGCGGAATGTGAACAAGGGGTATGGATCATGGGAGGGCAGGTGGAACGTGTAATGGGAGGTGTGGACAAGGCAGGCTTAACCAAAGCCCTCAAAATTGACTGATATAGCAATAGTCATCAGAACCTGGAATGGACTCTCCCACGTAGGCTTCAGAGACTTGGCAAGATGCCACTTGACCATTACCCTGTCTTGGTACAGAGGCAGTGTTGTAAATATATTAAGTCAGGATCAGGCAAAGAAGAAAAACACTTGGGAACACAGCTCCGTTAGTGAATCATGGATATGCATTACATTTTCAGTCAAAGCTCCAAAAAATATGAGAATTGTGAGTAAACATAGTTCAGTCATTGATTATATGAAAAAAAAAAAAACTGTCAAAAAAGGTAAAAATAGTAAAAGGACTTGAAGTGTGTGCCTGATGGACATAAACTCAATACTACTGTTCATTACATTTCTGTTTGCTCAGACTTTTTTGTTTTTCAAAGTAGCATAGAATACCTTTTCACTTTTTTATACTAGCTTGTGAGATGACATGGAGGTGTGAAACTAATGAAATACCTGAAACTCTTTCATTTTGGGTTTAGCTTGTTACCCCTTTAACTTCCCCTCTTCTTTAAAAATTCCCTCCCTGCAGCTGAAGCTTGTGAACCCTCTTCTGGTGTGTGATAAGATTGGACTTCTGTCTAAAAGCTTTGTCACATTCAGAACACTGATATGGCTTCTCTAGAGTGTGAATCTTCTGGTGTTTGATAAGGTTTGCCCTATGCGCAACCTTTTTTCCACATTCAGGACATTGATGTGGCTTCTCTCCAGTGTGAATCCTCTCATGTATGGTAAGCTCCTGCTTGCCTTTAAAAGCTTTGTCACATTCAGAACACTGATAAGGCTTCTCTCCGGTGTGAATCCTCTGGTGTCTAATAAAGCCTTCCCTATTTGTAAAATCTTTATCACATTCTGAACATTGATATGGCTTCTCTCCAGAGTGAACCCTCTCATGTTTGATAAGCTCCAGCTTGCTTTTAAAAGCTTTGTGACATTCAGAACACTGAAATGGCTTCTCTCCGGTGTGAATCCTCTGGTGTCTGATAAGGTTTTCCCTACTTGTAAAAGCTTTATCACATTCTGAACAATGATATGGCTTCTCTCCAGTGTGAACCCTCTCATGCGCGATAAGCTCCTGCTTGGTTTTAAAAGCTTTGTCACATTCAGAACACTTGTATGGCTTTTCTCCAGTGTGAGACTTCTGGTGTCTAAGAAGGTTTGAATAAAACGTAAAAGCTTTGTCACATTCTGAGCACTGATGTGACTTCTCTCCAGTATGAATCATCTGGTGTGTGATAAGGTATGCCCTACGTGCAAAATGTTTTCCACATTCAGGACATTGATATGGCCTCTCTTCAGTGTGAATCTTCTCATGTTTGGTAAGCTCCACTTTACTTTTGAAAGCTTTGTCACATTTGGAGCACTCGTATGGCCTCTCTCCAGTGTGAATCCTCTGGTGTCTGATAAGATCTGACTTCTCTTGAAAAGCTTTGCCACATTCAGAACACTGATATGGCTTCTCTCCAGTGTGAATCTTGTGGTGTGTCATAAGCTGTGACTTTTCTGCAAACATTTTTCCACATTCAGGACATTGATGTGGCTTCTCTCCAGTATGGACCCTATTGTGTTTCCTAAGGTGTTCCGTCCGTGTAAAAGCTTTATCACATTTAGAACACTGATATGGCTTATCTCCAGTGTGAATCCTCTGGTGTACGATAAGACTTAACTTCACCGTAAAAGCTTTGCCACATTCAGAACACGGATATGGCCTGTCTCCAGTGTGACCCCTCTGGTGTCTGGTGAGATTTGCCTTATTTGTAAAACCTTTTTCACATTCAGAACATTGATATGGCTTCTCTCCAGTATGAACCATCCAGTGTCTGATAAGTTCGGACTTCCCTTTAAAAGCTTTGTCACATTCAGAACACTGATGTGGCTTCTCTCCAGTGTGAATCCTTGTATGTGTGGTAAGCTGTCCCTTTGACATAAAAGCTTTACAACAATCAGAACATTGATAAGGCTTCTCTCCAGTGTGAATCCTCTGGTGTCTGATAAGCTCTGACTTCCATGTAAAAGCTTTGTCGCATTCAGAACACTGAAAAGATCTCTCTCCAGTGTGAGCTTTCCGGTGTGCAATACTTTTTGCCTCCATTGTAAAACCTGTCACATGCCAAACAAAAAAATAGCTACTAAAAATGACTCCTTATCTATGCATGGGTTGGACTTCACTATAAAGCCATTGTCTCTTCCAGAACACTGAAATGACTTCCCTCCTGTTGTCCTCTGAGGCTGGGTCAGTGTTGAAGAGTTACCAAAACATTTGTAACACTTTGAAAATGGATATGTATTGAGTCCTGTGTGAATCCTTCACTGAACGGCAATTAAGACCTTCAGTCATATAAGACACCCATATGGCTCATTTCTCATGTGACTTAGTTGTATAACGATCAACACGACTGAAAACTTGGTTCATCAATCCACCTGAACAGAAAATATGAAAGTCAGAATTCTATATACAGGGCTAAAAAATATTGATTTCTATATTTACAATCATTAAATATCTAATATAGAAGAATATGTACAATATTATACATGTTTAAATATTTCAATTTTATTTTACTGAGGACGCGATATTTCATTGGCTGGTAAAATTGACGGTCTATTACAATATTTTGCAGTAGAATCTGATACTTTTTTATAATTCAGAGCATTGTGCTCAATAGCTATGTGTGAAAGTGCTTGGGTTTGATTTGTAGGTCCGTTCAGAAAGTGCCTCTAATAATTCAAACATTGTAGATTTAAAATTCGAATTTGTAGTGTGAAGGATGGGATTTTTGAAGCACAACTGTTGTTACATAAAATATATTTATTTTATTGTAAACAAATTTAATATAAAAAAAAAAAAAAAAAACATGCTGATATGTCATACATTTCATAAAAAGATCTGTGATACCATCTTATCCATTGGTTTCATAATGATAGTAGCATAGACATGTGCTGGTCTTATGTGGACTGACGCATTTCATGGAATAAATCCACTTCTTCAGGAGCAGTCAGTCTATAAAGTATCAAAATGATCTAGAAAAAGAATATACATACAGTGTGGATCGAAAGTTTGGGCACCCCAGGTAAAAATGTGTATTAAATGTGCATAACTAAGCCAAGTAAAGATGGAAAAATCTCCAAAGGGCATCAAATTACAGATTAGACATTCTTATAATATGTCAAAAAAAGTTAGATTTTATTTCCATCATTTACACTTTCAAAATTACAGAAAACAAAAAAATGGCGTCTGCAAAAGTTTGGGCCCCCTGCAGAATTTATAGCATGCACTGCCCCCTTTGCAAATCTGAGACCTGCCAGTGTCATGGATTGTTCTCAATCATCGTCTGGGAAGACCAGGTGATGTCAATCTTAAAAGGTTTTAAATGGCCAGACTCATCTGACCTTGCCCCAACAATCAGCACCATGGGTTCTTCTAAGCAGTTGTCTAGAAAACTGAAACTGAAAATAGTTGACGCTCACAAAGCTGGAGAAGGCTATAAGAAGAAAGCAAAGCGTTTTTTTTAGATGTCAATATGCTCTGTTCGGAATGTAATTAAGAAATGGCAGTCATCAGGAACAGTGGAAGTTAAAGCAAGATCTGGAAGACCAAGAAAAATATCAGACAGAACAGCTTGCAGGATTATGAGAAAAGCTATTTAAAACCCACGTTTGACTGCACGATCCCTCCAGAAAGATCTGGCAGACACTGGAGTTGTGGTACACTATTCCACTATAAAGAGATACTTTTACAAATATGGTCTTCATGGAAGAGTCATCAGAAGAAAACCTCTTCTATATCCTCACCACAAAAAATCAGCGTTTGAACTTTGCAAATGAACATATAGACAAGCCTGAGGCATTTTGGAAACAGGTTCTGTGAACCGATGAGGTTAAAAAGTACCAGTTACACTAATGCGGCGTACACACGGTCGGAATTTCTGATGGAAACAGTCCGATGGGAGCTTTTCATCTGATTTTCCGACCGTGTGTATGCCCAACGGTCTTTTTCTGTCTGAATTTCCGACGGACTTTGAATTGAGAACCTGTTCTCAATTTTTCCGATGGAAAACCTATCGGATTTTCCGATCGAGTGTATGCAATTCCGACATGCAAAATTCCAACGCATGCTCGGAAACAATTCGACGCATGCTCGGAATTAAACTTCCCTTTTATAGTGCTGTCGAACGTGTTTTATGCCGCTGTGTTATTGACCGTCGGAATTTGGTGTGATCGTGTGTAGGCAACACAGCTTGAGCGGAATTCCGTCGGAAAAACCGTCAGAGTTTTTTCCGACGAGAATTCCGATTGTGTGTACGCGGCATTACCGGTAACGGATTTTCTAGGAAATCTTCCAGGACGGCACACCTGAGAGGATGACTGGTCTCACCACAAAGTAAACACCCACACCAGTGTCAGAGGGTACATTCTGTGAAGAATAAAACATCACCAACAGTTAAGGGTAGGGAAGTAGGCCTGCCGTCCTGGAAGATTTCCTAGAAAATCCGTTACCGGTAAGGGGTGGGGACGAACGAGCGCCCCCCCCTCCTGAGCCGTAACAACATGGGGGGTGCCCTGTGCGGCCCCCCCACCCCAAAGCACCCCCCATGTTGATGAGGACAAGGGCCTCTTCCCGACAACCCTGGCCGTTGGTTGTCGGGGTCTGCGGGCGGGGGCTTATCGGAATCTGGGAGCCCCCTTTAATAAGGGGGCCCCCAGATCCCGGCCCCCCACCCTATGTGAATGAGTATGGGGTACGATGTACCCCTACCCATTCACCTAAGGTGTAAAATGTAAAGTACAAAAACACACACACTTTTGAAAAAATATTTTTATTGCACTGCTCCGGGGGTCTTCTTCCGTCTTGGGGGTCTTCTCGCCGGACTCCTCCGCTCTCTTCTGCTCTTTTACCTAGCTCTTTCACGAGCGGGGGGAGTCCGGCTACCTTCTTCGTCGTCGCCGCCGTCGTCTGGGGGTCTCGATCCGCCTTCGGGGGTCTTCGGGGGTCTCTTCTGTTCTTGCGGCGGTCGTCGTCTTCCGCACCGCCGGCGCCTTCTCCTTCTTCTTGTCCTTCTTCTTGTTCTTCTTCCGATGTTGACCCGACGCTCTCTCTGCGCCGAGACTTATATAGGGACATGGGGGACAGGGTCACATGCACATGTCACATGGTGACCCGCCCCCTTGTGTTGTCACAGTCCCGGAGGATGCTGGGACTGTGACAACACAAGGGGCGGGGTCACCATGTGACATGAACATGTGACCCTGTCCCCCATGTCCCTATATAAGTCCGAGCGCAGAGCGGCACAGGCATTCCGGGCAGAGAGAGTGTCGGGTCAACATCGGAAGAAGAAGAACAAGAAGAAGGACAAGAAGAAGGAGAAGGCGCCGGCGGCGCGGAAGACGACGACCGCCGCAAGAACAGAAGAGACCCCCGGAAGACCCCCGAAGGCGGATCGAGAACCCCAGACGACGGCGACGACGACGAAGAAGGTAGCCGGACTTCCCCCGCTCGGTAAAAGAGCTTGGTAAATGGCGGGGGAGTCCGGCGAGAAGACCCCCAAGACGGAAGAAGACCCCCGAAGGCGGATCGAGACCCCCAGACGGCGGCGACGACGAAGAAGGTAGCCGGACTTCCCCCGCTCGGTAAAAAGAGCTTGGTAAATGGCGGGGGAGTCCGGCGAGAAGACCCCCAAGACGGAAGAAGACCCCCGGAGCAGTGCAATAAAATATTTTTTCAAAAGTGTGGGTGTTTTTTTTTACTTTACATTTTACACCTTAGGTGAATGGGTAGGGGTACATCATACCCCATACTCATTCACATAGGGTGGGGGGCCGGGATCTGGGGGCCCCCTTATTAAAGGGGGTTCCCAGATTCCGATAAGCCCCCGCCCGCAGACCCCGACAACCAACGGCCAGGGTTGTCGGGAAGAGGCCCTTGTCCTCATCAACATGGGGACAAGGTGCTTTGGGGTGGGGGGGGCCGCACGGCCCCCCTTTCCCAGGGCACCCCCCAGGTTGAGGGCACGCGGCCTGGTACGGCTCAGGAGGGGGGGGCGCTCGTTCGTCCCCACCCCTTTCCTGGCCTGCCAGGCTGCGTGCTCGGATGAGGGTCTGACATGGATTTGGGGGGAACCCCCACGCCGTTTTTTCGGCGTGGGGAGTCCCTTTAAATACATGCCAGGTCACGGAGCTAGCGCGGCGGCAGTAACTGCCTACGCTAGCTACGTAACCTGAAGTCACGTGCTAAATGAACGGACTTGCCGATGAGCGGCAAGTCCCTTCATTTCAAAAGTCCCGCGGACTTGCCCACTAACGGCGGGATTGTCCACCGGACTGCCAAGTCCAGCGGATAATTTGAAAACAAAACTTCAAACTTTAGTCCGCCGTACTTTGGCCAAAAAAAAGTCCGCCGGCGCCCACACACACGAGGGGATTATCCGCTGGACTTCAGTCCAGAGGATAATCCCGCGGGATTGTCCCTTCGTGTGTACGCGGCATTACTGGTACTTTTCTCCAGTCATCTTCCAGGACGGCACACCTGAGACGATGAGCAAGAAGTTCAGGCCTACCTTAGGGTGGGACCACCGCCTGTAGGACCTTCCTGCCAAAAGCCAAGTCCTGAGGGGACAACAGCTCCACTCTGTAATGCCTCAGGAAGGTATTATGGCTTGTCCATGTTGCTGCCTTGCAGATTTGATCTATGGAAGCACCTGCCCTTTCTGCCCAGGAGGTCGCCAGAGATCTGGTTGAATGAGCCTTAAGGTGGGATGGAACCGGTTTATCCGAGTGTTTATAGGCTAATGCTATTGCCTGCTTAATCCACCTGGCTATCGTAGGTTTTGAGGCCTGAAGACCCTTTCTTTGGCCACCAAAAGTAACTAGAAGATGATTTGATCTCCTAAACTCTCTTGCCCTTTCTAGATTGTCTTTTAGTCTATGTCTAACATCTAAAAAGGTGCAAACTTTCTTCCTTATCATTCTTAGGATTCTGGCAGAATGATGGAAGAATAATCTCTTGTGACCTGTGGAAACCAGAGGTCACTTTGGGTAAATAAAGAGGATCCTGTCTAAGGATTATCCTGTCCTCTAGGATCAACAAAAAAGGCTCTTTTATTTTCAGGGCCTGTAGGTCACCTATCCTTCTAGCTGTAGTAATAGCTAGAAGAAAGGCCATCTTAAGAGAAAGACAATTAAAATGAAATTTGATCCAACGGCTCAAATGGCCCTTTGGTTAGGGCGTCCAGAACCAGGTAGCAGCAGCAGGAGTTATATGTACTGTCATGGTTGGCGGGTGTCGCACCTACCAAGCATAACCCATTCAAGTGAATGATGCCACTCTGCCACCTTGTGCAGTACAGAAAATAAGGGGTTAAAGCAGGCAGCATTGTTGCTTTCTCACCACCTGCTTTAACCCCTTGGACCTTACAGAAGCATGAAGTTGTGGGGCGCATGTAGAGTGCCCTTATTTACCTAAATGGGTTAAAATTGGCAGGCAGTACACTGCTGCTCTTCTGAAAAGCAATCCAAGTGCGTGTTGACAGGTGGTGAGGAGGTGATATGTTGCCTCCTCACCACCTGATTTACACCCATGATTGCAATGCACACTATTGTGACACAGTATTATGGCAATTAGAGGGTTAAATCAGGTTTGAGGAGGTGACACAGGGCAATACTGTGCCCGGTGATCTTTGACTTTTCCCATGTTGTTCAGGTAGATCTCCACCTCGTTAAGGTTGCCTACCTCTGCTATACAGACATATCCCTCCACCCGGCACTGCCAGCAAACAACACAACTAGTAACCCCGGGAGAATTCCTCTGTCAGAGATCTCGCTAGATCCGGGTATGGGACAGAAGACCTAAGACACAGACCCCAGATGTCTAAGACAAGCAACACCTATAGAGAAAATCAACATTTTGCTGCCAGCTGAACCCCCAGAATCTCCATAAATCCATCCTAGATACATGAACTGTGTCTGCAGCACAGAGAAGGAAGATTATCGGAGAGAAATACAGGAATACAGGAATACAGGAATACAGGATGGGGAACACAGCTCAGGAAAGTGACCAGGGGATTACAGGCTGATATCACCCAGTCCCCACCCTACTCTGGACCAATCAGTGAGCAGTATGGGTGGAGGAATGTATTTAGAGTTAAGGACCCACCTGTGCTGATCTCTGTAGGAGTGTCCTCCTCTATAAATGTCCCCGTTATTCCATCCTCCTCCATAGACTGCTGATCATCCCCCACATACATCTCTTCTTCTTCTGCTTTAACCTCAAATTCTATATCGATTGGATCTCCACTCTAAATGAGGAAAATTTGAGAAAATATCATCTGTAAGATATAAGCTTTATTACTGTGACATCACATATATAAAATCCACACATCTCCATCCATGTTCTAGATGCTCCGTCCCACCAACCTTGTAATAATGAGGGATGCTGAGATCTTCCTGTGTGGAATCTCGTGAATACAGAGGATGGTGACTAGGGATGAGCCAAACACCCCCCGGTTCGGTTCGCACCAGAATCCTCGAACGTACCGAAAATTTGTGCGAACTTTAGAAACCTTTTAAAGTCTATGGGACTTGAACGTTCAAAATCAAAAGTGCTAATTTTAAAGGCTAATATGCAAGTTATAGGAGTGATGATTATAACGGGTCCACCACATATTAACCATTCAATAGCAACGCCCTCCAGGTTTTGGCATTGAAATAAACATCAAAATACAACAGACATGGCATAGTGATTAAAATAAGCAGATCTCGGTAATGACACCGAGAACTAGTGAGGGTAAATATCCGAACTCCCAATCCTGGTAAACTAGCTTGGGGCAACATGTAGCCCCTGGTTAATGGTTTATGTGTTCATTAACCAACTCTATATGTGGAGTTTGATATTGATTCTATAATCCCTTCAAAGTGAACAGTGCTTAAAAAAGTCAAAATATGTAATTAAAAGAGGAATTATGACAGCTCGTGTCGCTATATTATCAGTCCCAAAGTGAGCAGATCTTGAGATGACATTAGGCGAACGATGCTTATAGTAATAAATTGTGGAGTCCACAGTTATATCTATCGTGTGATCCACAATTAATAATAAAAAAATTATCTTTATTATTAAAAATATTTTGAATATGTAATTAAAAATGATTCTAAAAGTGAAAATAATGATAGAACTATTCCTTTAAAAATCCGTTTAGTAGCCGGATATTAGTATAAAATAAATATATAAAAGTGGTATCCCAACCGCATAGGTAGAGGCGGTTATGATTATATTGTCGTATATGACCTGGTGTTATGGGGGGGATTTGTTCTCCCTACAGTGTGAGAGTGTTATTATCATCTGTGTCCCTCCTTTCATTACACCAGATTCCGGAAATATTGTGTATGACTATTACAGTATACAGTAATCACATCAAAATGTTGGGTAAAACTACATAAACAGAAATGAATTCTTGTATCCATTCAAATGAAATGGGATCTTAACCCAAATTAAAGTGACTGGTGTGTCACCATGTCTGTTGTATTTTGATGTTTATTTCAATGCCAAAACCTGGAGGGTGTTGCTATTGAATGGTTAATATGTGGTGGACCCGTTATAATCATCACTTTTATTTTCGGGGCGTTTTAATTTGAATACATGCCTCTATTCCGCGCTCCATTCACCACATGACAGCCAGCTAACTGTCAGCAAAGGACGTCGGAATGGCAGGATTATTCTGTTTAAAATGGCGCAGGTTGACCTTAGACAATGGGCTACATAAAAATGGCTGCAGGGTCAAAGGCATGTTCCCCCTTTTCATCTAATTGTTAACGATCTCCGATAGCCTCATATAGAAAAGAAGGGTAGATACACCTCAATGGCTCGTGATCATTTTGAAGCCAACTACCTATTTATATGTTTAGATGCTTTCAGTTGGACACGAGACGTATCCAATGAATACAATAAGCCTAAGGACCACTACAAAATGGCCGCGATCTATGTTTGACACGTGGACCATGACAAAATGGCCGCTAATTCACTTCCGGTTTCACGAAATAAATACAAGTCCATTTCAGCCAATCAGGTTCCCCTGAGGAAGTCACGTGCATGTGACGAAACGTAGGGAGTGGCCGGACCAGATACCGGAAGTACTGTGAGACTAGCATCTACCTGCTGTCAGTTGCTAGCATTTTTTCGTTTTATGTAAGAATCCTTTATCCTTTTATTAAATACTTCGTTGAAGACGTACTTCACTATTGGGTTCCCTCTTTGTATTTACATCCCCCACTCGTTGACGGGCCTACTGGGCTGGAGAGCCCAAGCCAATTCATAGATCGGTGGGCCAATCAGAGTCATCCAGTGAATAGGATAGTTCAAAGATGAGAGTGAAGACCATACAGCCCCCAGTGGTGGAAATCGGTGGAACCATCTGATCCGAGGAGCAAAGACAAGACAAGATATCTTCCTATATCTACTCACGCTTTTGAATGCGTGCTTTCAGGTGAGAGTCTAGAGAGCACGTTTAAGGATCCCATTCCCACACATCCACCACAGCCCAAGTTTGAACCACTGTACCATTTACGTCTGGACATGATACACAGTGTTTTTTATTTATCTTGAAGAACGGTTTTGCACCAACGAACAGCACCAGTCACCTTTTGGACGTTGTTACTTTCAGTCCAATTTTAGATTTTTTATTCACTCACTTATAGCCCATTTGGACTGTGTTTTATTATTCACTTTGTGACACTAGTTTTATGTGGCACCTTTTGGTAGTGATTTGTTTTTTATATCACTTAGTTCATAGGAGATTAATTTAATATTTTATTCACTATGTTTACACTATTTTACACATTCATAGCACTTGGTGTATGATTGTAACGTGTATGTATTGATTAAGACTGTGTTTTATCTATATTTATTTATTTATTGCACATGAGCGCGAAATCATTCTTATATTATACTTTTATGGGATTGTGTTGCACCGTCAGATTTTGCAGCTCTTTTAGGAATTATTTTCCACATTTGTCACGTTTTATTGGTTTATTCACTGATATTTATTACACATTATTGAGTGTGTGCATATGATCTAGTTGACTAACAGCGCAAAGGTCACCCACACTTCCATTTAATATGCAAGTTAATTGTCCTAAAAAGGGTTTCGGGAACACTGATTTTAATGATGCTTAAAGTGAAAAAAAAAAAAAAAGTGAAATATTCCTTTAAATATCGTACATGGGGGGGGTGTCTACAGTATGCCTGTAAAGTGGCACGTGTTTCCCGTGTTTAGAACAGTCCCTGCACAAAATTACATTTTTAAAGCAATAAAAGCCATTTAAAACTGCTTGCGGCTTTAATGTAATGTCTGGTCCCGGAAATATGGATAAAAATCAGTGAGACAAACGGCATGGGTACCCCCCCCCCCCCCCCAGTCCATTACCAGGCCATTTGGGTTTTGTATGGATTTTAAGGGGAACCCTGCACCTAAATTAAATAAAAGGAAAGGCGTGGGGCCCCCAAGCCCTTTGTACTCTGAACAGCAGTATACAGGCGGTGCAAACAAGACCGGGACTGTGTAGGTTTGTTGTTTAGTAGAATATATGTTTGCAATTTTGAACTGGTACATTTTTAAAGTGTAGCTCCAGTCATAAAAATCTATTTTGAAGCTTTTTGGAAAACATAGGGAAGGGTTATCACCCCTGTACCTTTTTTTGCTGTCTGTGCACCTCTCCAAATGTTTTTTGAAAAATGTGGGTTTTTAGTGAAACAAGGATTGGTGATAAAGCATCAGTGGAGAGGAGACACGTTTTTTCCCATATAAACTCTTACAGGAGAGAATTTCCCTCCCTAGGGGTAGATTCCATCTCACTTCCTGTTGTCTCCTTCCGTTTGCAAGTAGGAGTCATTTGTAAGTTGGATGTATGAAAGTAGGGGCCTGCCCTATATGCTCTGCAGAAATTTGGGCCTAAGGTGTTGGTGTTGCCACAACACTGTAAGCCTTCAAAGTGACTCTTGGTGGGCACTGGAATGCCCTGCTGGGAACTATTATATCAAGAAATTTAATTACATGCCATTGTTGAACAGTGGTAAAAAAAATTGGGCTTTGGTGGTGGTGCCACAACACTAAGTCCTGACAGTTACTTTTGGTGGGCGCTGCAATGGACCCCCTGTGAAATAATAGATCAAGAATTGTAATTACATGTCCCTTTTGAACAGGGGCGGAAAAATTGGGCCTTTGGTGGTGGTGGTGTTGCCACAACACTGTAAGCCCTCACAGATACTCTAAGTTGGAGCACAGGAATAAGACCTGCTGCAAAGTATTGCATAAAACATTTTAATTATACGCCCCTGTTAAACAGGGGCTGAAAAATTGGGCCTTAGGCCCCTTTCACACTGAAGCGTTTTTCAGGAGCTACAGCGCTAAAAATAGCGCCTGTATAGCTCCTGAAAAAAGCGGGTCCTTTAACTCCAGTGTGAAAGCCGAAGAGCTTTCACACTGGAGCGGTGCGCTAGCAGGACGGTAAAAAAAGTCCTGCTAGCAGCATATTTGGAGCGGTGAAGGACCGGTGTATTCACCGCTCCTATACCGCTCCTAACCCATTGAAATCAAAAGGGACACCGCTGGGATACCGCGGTAATACTGCCGGCAAAGCGCCGCTTTGCGGGGGGTTTTTAACCCTTTTTCGGCTGTTAGCGGGGGTTAAAACCACCCCGCTATTGGCCGAATACCGCGGCTTAAACAACAGGAAGGCATCGCTAAATATATCGCTGCTTTACCGCCGCCCCCCCCACCGCCCCAGTGTGAAAACAGCCTTAGGCACTGTGGCTGTTGCCACAACACTGCAACCACTCACAGATCTTGTAGTTGAGCGCAGAAACGAACCCTCCTGCAAAATATTGCATCAAAAATTGTAATTATACACCCCTGTTAAACAGGGGCTGAAAAATTGGGCCTTAGCCAGTGGTGGTGGCGCCCAGAACCAAAAAAGCTATCAGCATGATCATTTAGGGGGAAGAGGATAGTCACTCAGCATAACAGTATAGTCAGCATCAGCAGTCTTAAAGGGATCTGATATTTCAAAAAAAAATATTCGGTTACATCAGCATCAGGTGCTTGGTAGCTGGTGGTGATCCAAGACGGATTCATTTTTATGAAGGTCAGTCGATCAACCGAGTCGGTGGACAATCGCACCCTGTGATCGGTTACAAAGCCTTCAGCAGCACTGAATGTGCATTCCGAAAGAACGCTGGATGCAGGACAGGCCAGTAGCTCAATTGCATACTGGTCAAGTTCTGGCCATCGATCCATCCTCAAGATCTAGTAACCCAGAGGATTTTTGGTAGGAAAGGTGTCCAAATCTGACCTTGCCCCTAGGTATTCCTGCACCATGTAAATAAGATGCTGGCGATGGTTGCTGGAACCGATCATACCTTGGGGCTGCAGACTAAAAAATTGTCTGAACGCATCTGTCAGATGGCCACCTTCTCCACCGCTCCTTCTGTGACTGACTGAAGCCTCAGCAACACGCTGTCCAGGACAAGGAATTTGTAACCTCCCAGGCTCTAGGAACGCGTTGCACAGACCTTTCTGCAAGGCCTCCCAAAGATGTTTCATCCTCTGCTCCCTCTGTGATGGCAAGATAAGGTCGGCAACCTTACCCTTGTACCGTGAATCAAGGATGGTTGCAAGCCAGTAATGATCCCTCTCCTTGATCTGACGAATACGAAGATCCTTCCACAGGCTTTGCAGGATCAGGGAGGCCATGCAGAATAGGTTAGCTGAGGCATTCGGTTCGGAGTCCTCTGGGTCACTAAGGACGACATGATTTGCAGCCACCTCCTCCCAGCCACGTACAAGTCCAAGTCCATGGGTTTCTTGGCACTGTAAATGATCCCTTAAAGACTGCTGATGCTGAGTGCTAGGCTCCACCTCCATGCTGACACAATTCCCCCTCCTCCTCCTCCTCGTCCTCTTCCTGTGCGATCGGCAGGCCAGCAGGAACACTGTCTGGATAAAGGGGGCCTTGAGAGGTAAGGAAGTCCTCCTCTTCCTGCCTCTGTTCTGCCTCAAGTGCCCTGTCCATTATCCCACGCAGCGTGTGCTCCAGTGGACAAGAGGGACAGTGTCACTGATGCATGCACTGTCACTGCTCACCATCCTTGTGGCCTCCTCAAATGGTGATAGGACAGTGCATGCATCCCTGATCATGGCCCACTGGCGTGGGGAAAAAAAAAAAAACAAGCTCCCCTGACCCTGTCCTGGTGCCGTAGTTGCACAGGTACTCATTGATGGCCCTCTGCTGCGTGTGCAGATTAGGCGGTTCTTGAGCAGGTTCAATTCCTTTTGGAGGTTAGCCAGCCGAGCACTGGCATTATATGACCAGCGGAAATGCACACAGACTTTCCTGGCCTGCCTCAGGACATCCTGTAAGCCCGGGTACCTGCCCAAGAACCGCTGCACCACCAAGTTAAGGATGTGAGCCACACAGGGCACATGGGTCACTTGTCCCTGTCAGAGGGTGAAGAGGAGGTTGGTGCCATTGTCGCAAACCACCATTCCTGGCTTAAGCTGGCATGGAGTCAACCACCTCTCAGCCTGCCCTTGCAGAGCTGACAGAATATCTGCCCCAGTGTGGCTCCTGTCCCCCAAGTACACCAGCGCAAGCACGGCATGGCATCTTTTTGCCTGCATACTTGCGTAGCCCCTTGAACGCCTATGGAGCACCGCCGGTTCCGAGGACAAAGCACAGGAAGAGGCCATGGAGGAATAAGAAAGAGGGGGTGGAGGAGAGAGGTGTGTCAGAATCATCAGTAGTAGCATTTTGGAGGCGTGTTGGTGGAACAACCTCCAACACTACTGCACCTTGTCCTGCATCCTTCCCAGCTGCCAGAAGAGTTACACAATGCGCCATGAAAGATAGGTAACGTCCCTGTCCATGCCTGCTGGACCATGAGTCAGCGGTAATATGCACCTTACCGCTGACTGCCCTGTCCAACAAGGCAAGGACATTGCATTCCACATGCCGGTAGAGAGCCGGAATCGCTTTCCGTGAGAAAAAGTGGCGTTTGGGAACCTGCCACTGAGGAACCGCACATTGCACAAACTCACAGAAGGGGGCAGAGTCTACCAACTGAAAAGGCAGCAGTTGAAGTGCTAGCAATTTAGCCAAGCTAGCATTCAACCGCTGGGCATGTGGATGGCTGGGAGTGAACTTCTTTCGAAGGTGCAGCAGCTGGGGCAGGGAAAATTGCCTGGTATAAATCGGACGTCGGCGTACTGCTAGCAGAGTGCCCGCAAGTACTTGGCTGTGACACACCCAATTCTACACCTTCATTCCTCTCAGTGCAGGTTTCAGAGAGGACTGAAGGTATAGTGGGGTTGGAGATACCAGCTGATGAGGAGCAAGGAGAGGTCCGCTTTGTTCTTTGGTGTGGATCTTTTAGGTACGCTTGCCAACGAACTGCATGGCAGGTCGACATATGTCTGGTCAAGCATGTGGTGCCTAAGCGATGTTTTGGCCACACGAGACACGCTTGAGACATATGTTGCAAATAGCAGCAGTGCGATCTGATGCACTTTTTTAAAAAAGGCCCACACCAAAGAACTTTTGGAATAACGCGCAGAGACAGCGCCCTGCACATGCAGAGCTCTGTGGCGTGATGCAGTTGGTGTGCTGCACTTAAGTTGGCCCCTGGAGGGCATCCTGCCTTGTTAGAGATGTGCCTCCTCCTCCTCTCTCCTATCAGGCACCCACGTGGAGTCAGTGACCTCATCATCCCCTCCCTCCTCATCCCTGGAGCAAACCTGGCAACATTACTGCCAGATTGCTGTCCTTCTTGGGCATCCCCTCTCTCTGGACTCACGTTACTGCCTTGCTCTAGCTGGGTATCATCATCAGAGCCTTCAAAACACTGGGCATCCTCATGGAGCATGTACACAACACTGTGCTCAAACAGTTTGGGGGACTCCTCAGGAGGACATGGTGGGGATAGGGAAGGAGTGACTGATGCCATTGAGACAAGGCCGCATTGGCAGCTGCTTTGCCAGTACCCTGATCCTGGGTGAGAGAGGATGAGGAAGATGGGGATGGCTTGGTCATCAACTCTACCAAGTCTTCGGCATGTTGCGGCTCAACATGTCCAGCTGTCCAAAATAAGGACAACCGTGTCCCATGGCTACGTGCTGATGAGGATGCACCGCGTCCACGACCAGTACTGTTGCCTCTAGGCACAGAGCCTGCTTGCCCTCTTTTATTGGCTCGTGACTGTCTGCCTCTCCTTGTTGGCCTTCCAGACATACCAATGGCCTCCAGGGAGATGTAGCTGCACAAATCTGGGACGTACATACTGATTATACTGCAGCTAGAATCAACTGCCTGACTGTAGTATTATTACTATGAGAACACCAGCAATTGGGGTAGCTTTAAGTGCACACTGTGCAGATGACACAGTACACCAACTGTAATTGCTACAGCTGGGGATAGTATCAGCAGAACACCAGCAATTGGGGTAGCTTTAGGCGTACACTGTGCAGATGACACAATGCACCGACTGTAATCACTGCAGCTGCCTGCCTGTGGTATAGGATCTTAAGAAAAACAGCAATTGGGGTAGCTTTAGGTGCACACTGAGCAGATGACACAGTACACCGACTGTAATTGCTACAGCTACCTGCGCATAGGATCAGCAGAACACCAGCAATTGGGGTAGCTTTAGCTGTACACTGTTGCAGGTGGCACAGTACACCGACAAGGCAAATGTATTAAGGTAAAGCTTTAGGTGCACACTGTGCAAAAGACACTAACTGAAGCTAACTGACTCGCCTGCCTATTCTATATAACTTAAATCAAATGACAATGTCTCTCTGTCTATCTCTCTGTCTATCTCTCTCCGCCACCGCAACACACTACACAAGGCCGCCACGCATGCGGCCTTATATAGTGTGGGGCGTGTACTAAACCCCTTGAGACATAATTGGCCAAAGCCACCCTGGCTTTGGCCAATCATGGCACTCTGTTTTTTCTGCGCTGGGATTGGCCAAAGCTTGCGGGTCATAGTGCATGCTTGGCCAATCAGCAGCCAGCAATGCACTGCAATGCCGCAGTGAATTATGGGCCGTGACGCGCCACTCAAATTTAGCGCGAACAGCCCATAACGTTTGGAATTCGCCAAACGGGCAAACAGACGATGCTCGATCGAACACGATGCTCATCCCTAATGGTGACATCTCTCTGGGGGGGGTTCATGTAGCTGGATGTGTCCACCATGGTGTCCTGGTACCGATCTTTGTGTTCTTTTAGGAACTTTGACTCCTCCAGCACCCCATCCTCGTCATCCTTCTCTTCTTTTATCTGTTCTTTAACATTAACTTCAGAATTACTGAGGTTTACACTCTGAATATATAATAAAAATGACATCAATTATAACGTAGTAAGGGTGTAATCGAACATCGGGCGTTCGCCCGCTCGGCGAGCCCAGAACTATTTGGGCCGCTCGCATCAAATTCGTGTGATGCGAGCAGCCCGCAATGCACTGCGCCAGTTGCAGTGCATTGCTGGCTGATGATTGGCCAAGCATGCACTGTGACCCGCATGCTTGGCCAATCAAAGAGCCAGCAGCGAGGAGAGCAATAATTGGCCACAGGCAGGATGCCTGTGGCCAATTATAGCTCAGGGGGTTTAGTACACGCCCCACAGTATAAAAGGCCGCCGCGCCGGCGGCCTCGCATATTGTGTTGTGTTGTTGTCTGCATCAGTGATAGTGTTATGTGCTGCTGACTGCTGACATTATGTGCTATGATTCTGGGGATTAGTGTGTGCGTGCTCTAAGTACAGCATTGTAGTATCACATTTGGGGGGTGTCTATAGTATGCCTGTGAAGGAGGGCATGTTTCCTGTGCTTAGAACTGTCCCTGCACAAAGTGTCATTTTTGCAGGAAAAAAAGCTATTTAAAATGACTTGCGGCTAATGTATTGACGGCTCCCGTAACACAGAGAACAGTCATTCATTGAAAGCCATTCATAAAAAAAAAGTCATTGATAAAAAAATAAAAAAGCGTGGGGGTCCCTTCCAAATTCAATAACCAGGCGCTTCAGGTCTGCTATGGATATTAAGGGGGACCCCAGCCCAAAAAAATGGCGTGGGGTCGCCCTCAAAATCCATACCAGACCCTTATCCGAGCACGCAACCTGGCAGGCCGCAGGAAAAGAGGGGGGCGAGAGCAGCCACCCTCCCTCCTGAACCGTACCAGGCCACATGCCCTCAACATTGGGAGGATGCTTTGGGGGTCTGAGACCCCCAAAGCACCTTGTCCCCATGTTGATGAGGACAAGGGCCTCTTCCCCACAACCCTGGCCATTGGTTGTGGGGGTCTGCGGGCGGGGGGCTTATCGGAATCTGGAAGCCCCCTTTAACAAGGGGACCCCCAGATCCCCCCCCCCCGTGTGAAATGGTAACCATTTCACCAATAAAGTGTCAAAAATTGTAAAAATGACAGGAGACGGTCTTTGACAATTCCTTTATTAAAATCTTCTTTCTTCTGGTCTTCCTTTGTTCATCCTTCGGTTTCTTCATCTTCTCCTTCCGGCATCTTCTTTCATCATCTTCTTCCATCATCTTCTTCCTCCGATCCGCTTCTTCTTGCGCTGGTCTTCTCGTCCGGCATCTTCTTCCATGGCGTCGGCGTCTCTTCTGGGCCGCTCCGCGCAATGAGTGGCTCCCGCTGTGTGAGGCTTCGCTCCGTCTGACAGGTCTTTTCTAACGGGAACGTCATGGGGAATTCCCTATGGCTTTCCCCATGACGACAGAGGGGGGCGGGGTCACCAGGTGCCCTCCGTTATAAAAGACCTGTCAGACGGAGCGAAGCCTCACACAGCGGGAGCCTCCCATTGCGAGGAGCGGCCTGACAGAAGAACAGATGCTGACGCCATGGAAGAAGATGCCGGACGAGAAGACCAGCGCAAGAAGAAGCGGATCGGAGGAAGAAGAAGAAGATGGAAGAAGATGCCAGAAGGAGAAGATAAAGAAACCGAAGGATAAAGAAAGGAAGACCAGAAGAAAGAAGAAAGATTTTGGTCTTTTTACCATTTTTGACACTTTTTTGGTGAAATGGTAGGGTACCCCTTACCATTTCACACAGGGGGGGGGCCGGGATCTGGGGGCCCCTTTGTTAAAGGGGGCTTCCAGATTCCGATAAGCCCCCCCGCCCGCAGACCCCCACAACCAATGGCCAGGGTTGTGGGGAAGAGGCCCTTGTCCTCATCAACATGGGGACAAGGTGCTTTGGGGGTCTCAGACCCCCAAAGCATCCTCCCAATGTTGAGGGCATGTGGCTTGGTACGGTTCAGGAGGGAGGGGGGGCCGCTCTCACCCCACCCTCTTTTTCTGCGGCCTGCCAGGTTGCGTGCTTGGATAAGGGTCTGGTATGGATTTTAAGGGGGACCCCACGCCATTTTTTTTGGCTGGGGTTCCCCTTAAAATCCACCCCAGACCTCAATGGTCTGGTATGGATTTTGAGGGGGCCCCACGCCATTTTTTATTTTTTTTGGCTGGGGTCCCCCACGCTTTTTTTTTTTTTTTTTTTTTTAATGAATGACTTTCAATGAATGACTGTTCTTTGTGTTACGGGAGCCGTCAATACATTAGCCGTAAGTCATTTAAATAGCTTTTTTTTCCTGCAAAAATTACACTTTTTGCAGGGACAGTTCTAAGCACGGGAAACATGCGCCACTTCACAGGCATACTATAGACACCCCCCAAGTACGAAATCTAAAGGAATATTACACTTTTATTGTTTCATGTTAAGCATTATTAAAATCACTGCTCCTGAAAAAAACGGCCGTTTTTTAAAAAAAAAAATTTGCATTGATACATGTCCTCTGGGGCAAGACCCAGGTCCCCAAACACTTTTTATGACAATAACATGCATATTAGCCTTTGAAATTAGCACTTTTGATTTCGAACGTTCGCATCCATTGTAACTAATAGGGTTCTAAAGCTCGCACGGACTTTAGGTCCGTTCGCGGGTTCTGGTGCGAGCCGAATGGGGGGGTGTTCGGCTCATCCCTACTCCAGAGTTAGGCACAGCTGACATCCTTTTATGCAGAGTGGGTTACCAGGCATGGTGGGTGCAAAATAAGGTAGATTAATGAGCACCAGACACTTCTTGAATGCAAAGAGATTTATTGTCTCTTGAACAGAACTGTGGGAGAGAGGGTTGGGTCCAGGACACCCTTAGTAGGTGCAATGGTTATTGGCAGACTCCAAGACTTCTATATGTAGACAGCAATGCAGGCAAAGGCATCCTGCAAGATGCCACATCTGCACGAGTATGGCCGCCATCTCCTATGGCAACAGTCTTATAACATATGGCCTCATCCCCACAACCCTTGCCTGGTGGTTGTAGGGGTCTGCGGTTGGGGGGGGAAAGAGACCGGAAAGTGGGGGGGGGAGGGAAAGAGACCGGAAAGTGGGGGGGGGGGGAGAGGGAAAGAGACCGGAAAGTGGGGGGGGGAGAGGGAAAGAGACCGGAAAGTGGGGGGGGAGAGGGAAAGAGACCGGAAAGTGGGGGGGGAGAGGGAAAGAGACCGGAAAGTGGGGGGAGAGGGAAAGAGATGGAGAAGTGGGGGAGAAGGAAGTTGATGTGGAGGTGGGGGGAGAGGGAAGTAGATAGGGAAGAATAGGGATAGATGCCTGTTTCTTGTGGTCAGTGTTTGTGTGTGTGTGTGTGTGTGTGGGGGGGGAAGGGTGCCCTATATAAATATCAGTTGATTAAAAATAATTGTGTTTACTGGGGGGAAATGATGGGCATTAGTGATTAGTAGGAAAAAGAGGGAAAGGAGCAATGAGGGGGGGGGGCAGTAGGCACTGACAGTAGGAACTGGTGCTCAGTGGCTGGACAGGGGGCAGTGGGGGGATAGGAGGGTTATGGGGGGGTGGTGTGGAAAGGGGACAATAATGGGACTGGGGCAGTGAAGTGGGAAGGGGCATAAGGACAGAGTGCTGGACAGGAGAAATGAGGGACAGGGGTTGGATAAGGGGCGGCGGGGTAAACTGGGAGGCTGTGGAGAAACAAGGAGCTGGACAGTAAGCCAGTGGGGGGATGGGAAGGTAGTGGTGCTCAGTGGGAGATGAATACCTGGCTGATGGTGTCCTGGTCTAGAGGTTGATGAGGAGCTCCTCTGAAGAGTCTTCTATCGTTGGGTGACTTCTGACTCTTCCCAGCACGGTGACTGGACATGAAGGGGGAAAATCTCTCCCAACTCTTGGCTTCTCTTCCTCCTGCTCACAAGTGTCCACAATCAGGGGAAAGTTCTCCTTAAAGTGTCATTCCACCCTGTGGGGGGTCCTAGGCCTGCAATGTGCAGACTGTAGACATGAAGCTGATTCTGCTCTGACCTGAGGATCTTCTCTGTCTCTCTTCCGTGTCCCCGATGGAAGATGGAGACTTCTTGTCCTGGCTGAGAGGTGTGAGGGACGTTCTGTGTCTGCACTACAGATCTGGGAAGACTCCAATCACATTGTGAGCCAGCTTCCTCACAGGGGGCCCCTCCCCCACATACACTCTGGGGCCATGCTGACTACAAACTCAGTGTGGGGGAGGGGGTTCACAAAGAGGACCCCTCCCTCCATTCTCTGGGATGACACAATAGAATCTCATTCCAGATTGATCATATGAAGAAGATTTGTTGGATATTCTTCTGGTTAGTGGAGGGAAATCAATGTTGATTATTGAGTGCAGTGAGGAGAAGATTGGGAGGATCAGGATGGGGAATTTTTCTCCAAGGAATGAATTTCTAGCAGTGAATGTGGTTTTCATTCAGTAAATTCCATTCATTCCAAAATGAGATGATAAAAGGAAATTAAATGTTTAACTCCATAGATGCCCTGGGGCCACACTGACTACAAACACAGTGTGGGGGAGGGGGTTTCACAAAGAGGACCCCTCCCCCCATTCTCTGGGATGATACTATATTTGGATAAATGGCTCTATATTTAGGATGTATCTGGTCTATAAACCAGAGGCTCTGGATGGACAGTTGGATAAATGGCTCTATATTTAGGATGTATCTGGTCTATAAACCAGAGGCTCTGGATGGACAGTTGGATAAATGGTTCTATATTTAGGATGTATCCAGTCTATAAACCAGAGGCTCTGGATGGACAGTTGGATAAATGGATACCGTGAATGAATGGTGTTTTGAGATTTCCGCCCTCCTATGCTCAACACCTCTCTGCGCTACTAGGGTGCGTGTACTTACAATATTTGGGGTAGTGAGTGATGTAGACCCCAAATAGTAGTATGGTAGACAGATATATAAATAAATAAATAATTATATATTGTGCGAGTGAATAAATAAATAAGTAAATATTCAGTGTAAAACTGTGTATACAAAATTATAAATAAATAAATACATAAATAGATATAAATTGTATATAGATGTAATATGATGTGATTACAAAAATAAATTTCAGTGATGTGCTGAATATATTTTGTAGCAGCTGCTTAAAATTAACAGTAAGATTGGAATGATATAAATAAGGGGTTAAACACCAGAATGCTCTATGGCTGTGTCTATCCGATACTTATAGCAGCGCTAAGCGATGGTTTTTCAACTTGTTTTGAAAAATTGTGCATATATATAAACATAGGTGTATATATATAAAAAAAAGGAGGTAAGCAAAGGTAAAGAAAGTGCACCTTTAAATACACCTTACAGAGTAAAAAATACCTTTAGGTTACGCCTTAAAATATAACGTGCATAAATTGATGAAACAAACGTGCACGTGAACAAATAAATAAATGAATGAAGAAATAAATAAATTGCACTGCGTGTCTTCATAAAACAAAGAGTCCGCATGATATATAAATGATCCTCCAATCTGATGGATCAGCAATATGGCAATGGTGACAGTTCAAACAAACATGCGACAGTATGGTTCTGCGTGGATATTCCGTGAGTGATCCAAAACCTTCCACCTTAGATATCACCGTGTTTAGAGGGTTTATCCCCTTTTGGGGGTACACTCACCAGAAGTATACTTAAATAACGCCTGTAGTATTTAGACCATGAGGACCTTCTGCACCAGCATCAGCTACAGATTTCACCAGCGCGTAAAATACAACCAGAACATCAACTTCCTTCTCCAGTGTTATTCAGTCATATCCCTCTCAGCGCGTTTATTAAAGTTGTGCATGAAAATAAACATGGGGCCACATAGCGTAATATTGCTAAAAATTCATTTATTGAAACAATTTTCCCCTAAAGCATGAAAATTCCCCCTAGTGGGTTAAGCGTACCAGGAATGGTTAAAATTGCAGCATTTGGTTGAATGTATGAGCGATACTGTGCCTGCTCTATAGCGCCGGATGTGGAGCCTTTCCGATTCTCTGAGAGAGAGAGAGTGGCGTCCTTCCTGTCCGGACCCGCCGGAGCGCACCGTGGACCGCAAACGTATGACGTCACTTCCTGTTGACCTACGCCCTGCCGCGTTTTCGCCATTTCCGACTTCTTCTCGAGGGCGTCTCGAGAAGAAGTCGGAAATGACGAAACGCGTCAGGGCGTAAGTCAACAGGAAGTGACGTCATGAATTTGATGAATTTGATGAATTTTTAGCAATATTACGCTATGTGGCCCCATGTTTATTTTCATGCACAACTTTAATAAACGTGCTGAGAGGGATATGACTGAATAACACTGGAGAAGGAAGTTGATGTTCTGGTTGTATTTTACGCGCTGGTGAAATCTGTAGCTGATGCTGGTGGAGAAGGTCCTCATGGTCTAAATACTACAGGCGTTATTTAAGTATACTTCTGGTGAGTGTACCCCCCAAAAGGGGATAAACCCTCTAAACACGGTGATATCTAAGGTGGAAGGTTTTGGATCACTCACGGAATATCCACGCAGAACCATACTGTCGCATGTTTGTTTGAACTGTCACCATTGCCATATTGCTGATCCATCAGATTGGAGGATCATTTGTATATCACGCGGACTCTTTGTTTTATGAAGACACGCAGTGCATTTTATTTATTTATTTGTTCACGTGCACGTTTGTTTCATCAATTTATGCACATTATATTTTAAGGCGTAACCTAAAGGTATTTTTTACTCTGTAAGGTGTATTTAAAGGTGCACTTTCTTTACCTTTGCTTACCCCCTTTTATTATATATATACACCTATGTTTATATATATGCACAATTTTTCAAAACAAGTTGAAAAACCATCGCTTAGCGCTGCTATAAGTATCGGATAGACACAGCCATAGAGCATTCTGGTGTTTAACCCCTTATTTATATCATTCCAGTTGGATAAATGGCTCTATATTTAGGATGTATCTGGTCTATAAACCAGAGGCTCTGGATGGACAGTTGGATAAATGGTTCAATATTTAGGATGTATCCGGTCTATAAACCAGAGGCTCTGGATGGACAGATGGATACATGGAGGGCTGTGTATGGGGGAGGGGGTGAGAAGATGGGGAGGGCTGTGTATGGGGGAGGGGTGAGAAGATGGGGAGGGCTGTGTATGGGGGAGGGGTGGGTACAGGTAATGAGAAGTACAGACACTCTCTTTAATATTAGAGGACAGGATTGGTCAATTCCATGAGAGGGGGGGGGGGGGGTGGTAACATTGGGGCTCAGTCACAGCACATGTTATTGTGTGTATAATGCGTGTTCTCTGGTGTGCAGATTTAGCCAAATTATCTCTTTGTGTAAATGAGCCCCAAAGGTGACCATACACTATACAATCTGATTGTACAATCTCCTTTCCATCATCTACATAGTACAAGGATCTGCCCGATCCCATACACACTAAATGGAAGGTTTTGGTGTTTCCTCCTATTACATTGTTTTGGAAAATCTGAAGCAGATTTAACAATCAGATTGTATTGTGTGTGGCCAGCCTTAGGCCCCTTTCACACTGGGGCGGGAGCTGCGGTGACGGTAAAGCAGCGCTATATTTAGCACTGCTTTACCGTCGTTTTTCCCGCGGGATTCGGGCGCTCGCAGTGCGGTTTTACCCCCCGCGAGCGTCCGAAAAAGGGTTAAAATTCCCCGCAGAGCGCCGCCGTATCGGCGGTATTGCCGCGGTGTCCCATTCAAATCAATGGGTAGGAGCGGTGAATACACGGCTCCTATCTCACTCCAAAGATGCTGCTAGCAGGACTTTTTTTGCCGTCCTGCTAGCGCAACGCTCCAGTGTGAGATCCCGCCGGCTTTCACACTGGAGTGAATGGGGCCGGTTTTTTCAGGCGCTGTACAGGTGCTATTTTAGCGCTGTACCGCCTGAAAAACGCCCCAATGTGAAAGGGGCCTTAGACTTGTGTGTTCTATTCCAGAATCCCCCCAATATGTCCTTGTCACCCACTTCCTGTGTTCTCTGTACTGCCCCTCCCCCATAGTGACTCCATAATCTCCCTCCTGTGTCCCCTCCCCCACACCACCATTAGGGAAATGTATGTTATACCGCGCATGCAGAAGATGGAGCGTGTGATGTCATGTGCCTCGTCTCACACATGCGTCGTACAACATTCCTTTCATCTCCTCCAAGATCTCCGGGAGAAGGTTTTCCCCAAGAAATGAGTGTCATGGCGTCCAGCACATGTAGAAGATGAAGTGTATGAGGTGATCCCCCGGTGTGTGCAATATGAGAGTCCTGAGAGATGTGAGAGCTCAGCTCCGGATCTCTCTGAAGACACCAGTGTGATCAGGGGAGGAAGGAAGAGGACACAAGAAAGGGAAAGCTCCTCATACACTAGGAGATTATTGAAGGAGAATTTGGAGAAATCTTCTCACTACATTCCATGGATTGATGAATGGCGCTCAGAAGGAGTTCAACATTTCATTTCCTTTTATCATCTCATTTTGGAATGAATGGAATTTACTGAATGAAAATCACATTCACTGCTAGAGATTCATTCCTTGGAGAAAAATTCCCCATCCTGCTCCTCCCAATCTTCTCCTCACTGCACTCAATAATCAACATTGATTTCCCTCCACTAATCAGAAGAACATCCAACAAACCTTCTTCATATGACCAATCTGGAATGAGATTCTATTGTGTCATCCCAGAGAATGGAGGGTGGGGTCCTCTTTGTCATTTCCCCCCTCCCTTGCACTGTTTGTAGTCAGTGTGGCCCCAGGGCGTCTGTGGGGGAGGGGCTCCCTGTGAGGAAGCTGGCTCACAATGTGATTGGAGTCTTCCCACATCCGTAGTGCAGACACAGAACGTCCCTCACACCTATCAGCCAGGACAAGAAGTCTCCATCTTCCATCGGAGACACGGAGGAGAGACAGAGAAGATCCTCAGGTCAGAGCAGAATCAGCTTCATGTCTACAGTCTGCACATTGCAGGCCTAGGACCCCCCACAGGGTGGAATGACACTTTAAGGAAAACTTTCCCCTGATTGTGGACACTTGTGAGCAGGAGGAAGAGAAGCCGAGAGTTGGGAGAGATTTCCTCCTTCATGTCCAGTCACCGTGCTGGGAAGAGTCAGAAGTCACCGACCATAGAAGACTCATCAGAGGAACCAAGAGGGACCATCCAAGAGGACCCCAACCATAGAAGACTCATCAGAGGAGCCAAGAGGGACCATTCGAGAGGACCCCAACCATAGAAGACTCATCAGAGGAGCCAAGAGGTACTGGCAAAGCCAAATTTTTACTGCCACTTTACAAAAGTTACAAAATTACAGTATTAAGTGCAAATTTCAGTATTTAGGCTACAGGCAAATACACTATCTGAATTGCAATGCAATTTAAGGTAGTTATTAAAAGGTAAAACATATTTCTGTTATGTTCCTTAAAGTGTCATTCCACCCTGTGGGGGGTCCTAGGCCTGCAATGTGCAGACTGTAGACATGAAGCTGATTCTGCTCTGACCTGTGTGAGGATCTTCTCTGTCTCTCCTCTGTGTCTCCGATGGAAGATGGAGGCTTCTTGTCCTGGCTGAGAGGTGTGAGGGACGTTCTCTGTCTGCACTACATTCTCAAAGGAGTCTACCTTGTTGTGGTGACAAAATAAAGTGATCTAGCGCATAAATATAAACACAATCCTGAGATAATAAACTTAAAAATGTGCCACCACTATTGGTAGTGCATCCATATAAATATAAGGTGCAATCAAAATAATAAATTGATCCAAAGGTGCACCAACAATGCAGCAAGTGAATTGAATAAAGTGAATGATCTCTAATAATAACTATGGATAAAGTCTCTGATCAAGTGGTCAAGTAGGTAAACAGTTCAATCAGTGGGTCACACTAGGTGATGACCCATGTAAAAGTAATTAAGATGGATGTAAAGAAGGTTCTATGCTGGATGTTCTCCTATTAGATGTCCCCAGTATGGGAAAGACAACTGTCAGCAAACATGGTGTGTGCAATCCAACAACGGGCTATCTAGCCTCTCACCTCATATACTCTTTCATTCAGCGTGTAGTATAAGCGATTACGGTCCTCCTTCACCCTTTAAATTCCTTCCCTTGTTTGGGGGAGCCTTATCCCGATGCGGTATACTAGAAGTTTTCCCTGGGATCGCTGTCCTCTGTATGCTGTTTGAGCCAGCCAAAGTTTGGATAGATATATTTGGCCACTTGGGTGGCTTTAGAAGGTGAGGAATGATGTTATTTTTTGGAAAAACCAAACAGAGATCCGGGCCCTCAAGTTCCAGATCGATGCAACAAAGGTTACTAAGTCTCAGACTTCAATTTAGATTTGGTGCCAAAAAACTGACAAAAAAAAAAAAAAACGCAGCAGACAGCCTAGTCAGTATTGCATAGTAGCTCTGGCTGCAACTCACATAGAGAGCACCCAATCTGCTTTAAAATGCGCCCAAATTAGAAGGGGGTAAGATGGAAAAGCAGCAGTGTCCACAAGGAGCAGGTTGCTTGTAGGTGGAAGTTTCCAGATTATCTGCTATCAAATGGTAACCAGACTGTGTTACCAAATCTAAATTGAAGTCTGAGACTTAGTAACCTTTGTTGCATCGATCTGGAACTTAGAGGGCTTAGAGAACAATCACCGACAATGGAATGAGGAAGTGCCTGTCTGTAGACACTAGGGATGAGCTTGATGTTCGGGTTGAACATAAGTTCAACTCGAACATCGGGTGTTCGTCCGTTTGCCGAATAGCAAACATTATGGGGTGTTCACGGAAAATTTGAGCGCTCG
Source organism: Lithobates sylvaticus (assembly GCA_028564925.1). Classification (NCBI taxonomy): domain Eukaryota; kingdom Metazoa; phylum Chordata; class Amphibia; order Anura; family Ranidae; genus Lithobates; species Lithobates sylvaticus. The sequence goes on along the minus strand of CM053027.1, from coordinate 627,571,530 downwards.
TGGAACGCCCCATAATGCACCTGACCTGCATGCTTTGGCCAATGCCAGCACCCTCTGCTAAGAGAGCCATAATTGGCAAAAGGCAGGGTGCCTTTGGCCAATCATGGCTCAGGGGGGACTAAGTCCACGCCCCACACTATATAAGGCTGCCTGCACGGCGGCCCTGTATAGTGTTGTTGGTGTGGACGAAGACATAGCTTGATTTTGATTAAGCAGGCAGGTTATTAGGATATTCAGTTAGTGGCAGTGTATTTTTATATTATATATATATATATATATATATATATATATATATATATATATATATATATATATATATATATATATATATATATATATAGCGCCGGCTCCTGATGAGCAGTCGCTATTGTTTTTTTCAAACTTAAATTGTCTGAAGCCACAGTTGGGTTTCAAGCTAATTATTCTAAAGTTCTGGTTTCTGTACCAGTTCAGCTGGGTTGCACTGGTTTCTCCTTGACCGTAGGTGTCGCTGTCACCGCTGGTGGGTTTAGAAACGCAGTTTAGCTGGATGTATTGAATGCCACCTATCACTCAGAAATAGCCCAGTGGGAGTGTTCTTTCTGCTGTGAATTCTAGGAGATGGTATTTAAGGTACCGACGCCATTGGGGGTTGAGTTTGGATTCGTTTTGGTTCTCCTCCGGGGCCCTCCTGGCCTGGGGGAGAGCCGCATGTATCCTGAGCCTCTGGGCCAGCTGGCCCGAGGCTATGCACCTGAGAGAGTAGACCCGAAACAGCTTTGGGGTCTACTGATCCAGGGGGAGGTCCTGTGCCGTCTCGCCTGCAGAGAGAGGCCAAGAAACTGGAGGATCCAGGGGAGGACTTTTCTGGGAGAGGACCGTGCGCAAGGCTGGTGTCTCTGAAGGAGCCTGGAAACTCAGTTAAAAGGATGCAACCCGGATCAACACCCATACAGTATCACCTGTTTGGCTGAAAGAGACTGGTATTGTATGGCAGTTCTTTTAATCACTCAAGGATGCTTTAACTTAACAAGTCTGTGGCAGAGACTTTGTCAAATACCACACCGGTTGTTAGGTCAAGTGAGAGGGGCCTATCCCGGTGGTTACTGGATCTAGTCAGTGGAGCTGTTGTCCTCTGGATCTAAAGGATACTTTAAATCTGAACTTACCAAGTGCCTGAACTCACCCTTAACCCTCTGACCCTCTTTTTTATTGAAAGACTTTGCCTTTATTTTAAATAATGAAAAAGAAGGACTAAGTATTGGAAATTCACATTCTTTGGGCCACTTTCCAACGGGACCCCTGAGACGGAGACTAAGCAGGTGAGGTAACGGTAAGCCCAAATCAAACCAGCAGCTTCTTCGGGGGTTAGTGCTACATACAATATATATATATATATATATATATATATAGCGCTGGTATCCTTGCCTACTAAATTATATTAGCATTTAAAATGAAAGTCTATGGACGTTTCTATGGCTTAGTGTTTGGCGCCATCTATCGGCCAAACACTGATAGTGGACTTAAATGATTTTTGCTTTCACAAAGCACTGAACTATTTACAAGAAGTGACTGTTATTTACACTGGAGAGTTGACCTTTTTACCCAGGATGCCGGGTGACCTACCCATGGACACCCTCTCTGACAGTGCATGCTAGGAGATAAAAGGAGCCCGAGCGGCCATCTTAGGTCTCTTGGGGACGCATGGCCTGTCTGTGAGGATTTTTTCGGAGGCCTCCCAGAAGAAACGGCCTACAGCCATTGCGGAGCGCAACTCCAACAGTTTGTGTGAGTGACCTGATGGTGCCAGAGACACAGTGACCGGATTGGAGAGATCCAAAGACACTTGTTTGAGCATCGGAGGACCGGGTTCACCCAGCAGAATGGAACGGAGTCGGCTGACATAAAAGCAAGCTACAAACACTGGACCAAAGCTACCATACCGAGCTTCCGGTCCAGTTGGTGAGCGGGTTGTGGCCCACAGTTTATTAAACTTTTGCACCTAGTCAGACTTATATACAGACCTCGCTGGGATCCATAGTCCTACGGAGGAGGACTATAGCAACTGACACTAGGCAGGCATAAGGCCTATTTGCTATTGCATCATAGTTACGGAAGCAACACCAGAATCATCTTTAATTACTTTACCTCTTGGATTACAAATTATAAGAAATTATCATAGCTAGCAGAAGACTAAAGACTGAGTACTTTTAATGAGATCTATCATATAGCTATAAAAGTAGGGGGAGCTCCCTTGTATTTATATTGTTCATAATTGTTTTATAAAAATGAATTGTCCTGTCATTCTATGTTGGGATGACAGCACTATTGTAATCACCTGTTTGCCAGTACTTATAGTAAAATATACTTTGGTTAAGTACCTCGTGTGGAGTATTGTTTTCTCCCAGCAGGTGGAGCCAGTGGATCCTGAGAAGACAATACAGGTATATTGTGTTATATTATACTGTACTGTACTGTATTGTATTGCACCACAGCTGTGGTGCAATACAAGGGGACTGAGCCAAGTTAGTGGGGTTTATTAGCAGAGTGTAAGCCCTAATAAAACCAGCAGCTCCTTCGGGGGTTAGTGCTATATGTGGGGGCTCATCAGGGATCCTGTCACTCTGCAAGCAAGCCAGCCCCCTTGGTGCCACTATGGACCCCATCACAGTGGTCCAATGGTGTGAAGCATAAGGCACACACTCAGAAGTGAGCGTGGCCATTGAACTCCCAGGAGAAGACTGGGGAGAAAAACAAGTTAAAAAAATTGTGCAAGCATTGTCCCCAGACAGGAAGGCTTATGTGGTCGGAGTGAGACCAGACTATGGGACCAATTGCACTTACGCATTACTAGAGTGGAGGAAGGGTGTCCGAGAACTTCCAAGATGCCAGTGTAAAATTGTCAGAAAGGACAAAAAATTCTACCTGCCCCATCCCACCAGGTCAAAAGAGGACTGTCCTGGTTGGGAGCAGATAGAGCCCCTTGAGTAAGGACAGCTGCTAAATCACAGTCAGAGCAACAGTTGGCTGACCTGAAAACGGCAATACAGTGACGTAGAGGTTTCAGGAGACCTCCAGCATGATAGCCGAGCACATTAATGGATTAAGTGTCAAATGCGGAGATCAGAAAGACAGCCAGATAACACCAAAACCTGGGTCGGTAATGAAGAGGTGCACTCATGGCTGCCTGCAGGAAGTGACCATCTGGAAAGACTTCAGTATTGATGGCCAGATAGGAGAGAGGGGGCAGAAAGATGAGCTGTCCTACACAAACCTCCTGCATCAAATTGAGTTGGGGCTCCAAAGATATTTGGAGTCTGAAATCAGAGAGGCTGTAATCCACGCCATTAGTCCAGGCTTAAGTGTCAGGGGCATGTTGGAGATGAAAAGTGGATTGACAATGACACAGCTCAAGAGGATACTAAAAAGTTATTACGAGGAGGAAGATGCCGCTGAACTATTCCATCAGCTGATAAATATGATACAGAGTAGTCAAGAGACTCCCCAGAACTTTTAATTCCGATCCATTGACCTTAAAGACCACCTGCTGTCTGTATCAAAGGGGGAAGGCTCTGAAGAGCACTTTGGAGCCAAACTGGTTCAGAAAAAATTCCAGAGGTCCGTGACTACAGGACTAAGGAGTGATTATATCAAGCTACAGTTGAAGCAGTACCTGGAAGATCCCTTAACTCCAGATGAGGTACTCATTGAAAAGGTTAATGAGGCAGACAAGATGGAGATCGAGAGAGATCAGAAGCAGAGGAAACTTCAACCTCCCAGCACCACAAGTGCCAAAGTACAACAGTTGGATGTCCCCTCAGGCACTCGAGAACTCAGTGTCCTGACAGCGTGTGCTGAGCGGAGATCGTGGCTTTCATCTACCCACAAGTCAGCTTGGACTGGAGAAACTGTTCCAGACACAGAAGGAAATACTAGAGATGATGACTATGATGATTGCAAGGCTGGTGGAACCCAAGACGGAAGAAGTCTCTCCACCCAAGACTCTGGCGGCCTCTACCACTAACCTCCCTATGAAACCGACGAAGCAGAAGGTCTGTTTCAAATGTGGAGGGGGTCAGACATCTCAGGCGAGTGTGCCCAAGCCCAATAGCAAAGACAACATCCCAAAAGTCAGCGGAAAACTTCAAGGGGCCCCAGTGAAGGAGTCAACTGGGCGCCCTACTACCATAGCTAACTCCAAATCAACCCGTACGCACCAGACCCCTGGGACTGCAGCCAAGCCAAGGCGGAAGAAGAAGAGGCTACCTGTCAGGAACTTGGTAGGAGGCCGAGATGCCGGGAGGGCTCCCCTTGCGGCCGAGTGCAGCACAACCCTGAAAGTGACACAGGGATGTGGTGCCCACAGAAGCACGGGTTGCCTGGTAGTAGCAGCTGATGCCAGGAACGTAGTAGAGCAAAGTCACTGGAAGCAACGTGCTTAGGAGGTCCGGAGGAGAGGTCCAATGGAAGTCCAGTAGCAGACTCAAAAGCCAGGCCAGGGATCAAACACAGTAAGACAGTCCAAGATCAGAGCCAGAAGTCCGGGTACAGGAGACAGGAAAACAGAGTCCGTTAGCCAGGCCGGGGTCAGATCCAGGAAGCAGGCAGGGAGACGTCAGATGCAAGCCGGTAGGTAGAGCCAGGAGATCAGCAGGAGCAGGTCAAACAAGCCGGGTCGGTACACAGGTGATCAGGTAACAGGAATCGCAAACACAAGTATACATGGAGAGCTGATGATAATCCAGTGATGCGACACTCGTTTAAATAAACAAGGTACCTGTGTCATGTCGTGCACGCTGCGTACGCACGTTCGCCCGTTAGCGGCACTATTGCGCATTCACCCAATTGCGGCGCTATTGCGCATCCGTGTGCGCTGATGCGCATTAGTGTGACCTTGCCGATGCTGGTTTACTGACCTTGTAGAATTGTGGATAGGGATGCACCTATTTACCTGACACTACCAAAGCCAAGTGTGAAGGTACAAGCCACTAAGCAGGCCAAAAGTACCAGTTCCAATGGACTTCTTCCCAAGCTAGTGGGGCCCTCTCCAAGTGTTCCTATCCAGGTAGAGGGGATATACACAAAAGCCCTGCTGGACACTGGAGCTCAAGTGACATTGCTCTATAGCAGGGGTCTCAAACTGGCGGCCCTCCAGCTGTTGCAAAACTACAAGTCCCGTGAGGCTTTGCAAGGCTGACAGCTACAATCAAGACTTCCACAGGCAGAGGCATGATGGGACTTGTAGTTTTACAACAGCTGGAGGGCCGCCAGTTTGAGACCCCTGCTCTACAGGGACTTCTACGACAAACATCTGAAGCACCTGCCATTACAAAAACTGGAGGAACTAGAGATATGGGGGGTTAGGTACCCAGGACTTACTCTATGATGAAACCTTTGACACGTTGGCCGTGGTGTGCCCTCGCCCTCCAGGGGCTGACAAAAGTTCCTTAATTATTGGAACGAACACTGACTTGGTGAGAAGACTACTTACACCGCTTGTACTGCAGAAAAGAACCCTCCCCACAAAAATACACCTCATGCTTGCCCAGGTATACCGAGATCTTAAACAAGAAGAGAAGGCCCCACAAGAGGGAGTGGGAAAAATCTGGCTTCTGGACAAGAAAGAAAGACTGGTCCAGCCAGGTGAAATACTCTGCCTGCAAGCCTCCTTCAAGTTAAGCTGGAAAATGTGAGGAAGCTTTCAGACAATTGAAGTGGAGCCTTACCACTGCTCCGGTTTTGGCCTATGCAGATCCTGCCAAACCCTACGAACTACATGTGGATGCCAGCCGAGACAGGCTAGGAGGAGTGCTCTATCAAGAATATGATGGACATCTGTGGCCCATTGCCTATGTTAGCAGAAGTCTAATTCCTGCTGAAAGAAACTATCCTACTTACAAACTTGAATTTCTGTCTCTGAAGTGGGCAGTGGTAGACAAGTTGAAAGATTATCTTTACGGGTCGGGGTTCGTAGTCAAGACACATTACAGTGCAGCCGTAGTGCAGTTGCTACTATTCTGGTGGTGTACACAGTACACAATACAGTGCAGTGCGATGTTGCCAAACAAATATACATCATGTCCGGAAGGCCACCAAGGAGAGGCAGACGCTCACAGGCCACTAAAAAAGAGGGCAAGCAGGCTCTGTGTCTACAGTCAACAGTGCTGGTCGTGGACATGGTACATCCTCTGCAGGTGGCTGCATTCTGTTATTGAGGCAGAACATGGTGGAGTGGATAACAAAGCTGTCCTCATCCTCCTCATCCTCTGTCACCCAGGCTCAGAGTAGTTTGCCTTCCAATGCAGCTGCCAAAGTAGCCTAGTCCACCGGCTCCTTGTCTACAGTCACTCCTTCCGTAGCCCCACCATCATGCACGGAGGAGTCCCCAGAACTATTCGACCAGTGTCGGGTACATGCTGATGGAGGATGCGCAGCGATTTAAAGGCTCCAATGTTGGTTCCCAGGTTGAGGAAGGGAGTCTAGAGAGAGGGGGGTGCACAAGAAGGACAAGAAACTGTCAGTCATGTTCCCCCAGCCACAGCATACTGACACTCTGCTCCAGTGAAGAGGAGGGAGGGGATGATGAGGTCACTGAGGAGGCATAACTCCAACATGGCAGGATGTCCTCTAGGGGGCAGCTTAAGGGCAGCCACCCTACTGCATCACACCGCAGAGCTCCGCAGGTGCAAGGCGCCGCTGACCCAAAGGGCCTGGTAATGGACTGAGGGGAGAATCCCATGCTGTTTTTTTTCAATGAGTTTTATCTATATTGCCGAGACCCAACAATTCATTACAGCCGAGATAAGTTTTTTAAATGACAATTTTTCCTTTAGAAATGTAATTTTGCTGTGGTACTGTTCTAAACACGGGAAAAATGTGCCACTTTACAGGCATACTATAGACACCCCCCAGGCACAATATTTAACCATCTAAGCCCCGGACCAATTTGCAGCTAAAGGACCAGGCCCCTTTTTGCGATTCGGCACTGCGTTGCTTTAACTGACAATTGCGTGGTCATGCAACGTGGCTCCCAAACAAAATTGCCGTCCTTTTTTTCCCACAAATAGAGCTTTCTTTTGGTGGTATTTGATCACCTCTGCGGTTTAAATTTTTTGCGCTATAAACAAAAATATAGCGACAATTTTGAAAAAAATGCAATATCTTTTTACTTTTTGCTATAATAAATATCCCCAAAAAATATATAAAAAAATACTTTTTTTCCCTCAGTTTAGGACGATACGTATTCTTCTACATATTTTTGGTTAAAAAAAAAAAACGCAATTATCGATTATTCATTGGTTTGCGCAAAAGTTATAGCGTTTACAAAATAGGGGATAGTTTTAAAGCATTTTTATAAATTTTTTTTTTTTACTAGTAATGGTGGCAATCAGCGATTTTTATTGTGACTGCGACATTATGGCGGACACATCGGACATTTTTGGGACCATTGTCATTTATACAGCAATCAGTGCTATGGCAGTGAAGGGGTTAACCACTAGGGGGCGGGGAGGGTTAAGTATGTGCTGTGTGTGTGTTTTTTTACTGTAGGGGGCGTGGCTTGGCATGTCACATCACTGATCGTCTTTCCCTATGACAGGGAACAGACGATCAGTAACAGCCTCACTAGGAAGCACGGGGAGAGGTTTGTTTACACATACCTCTCCCGTTCTTCAGCTCTGTGACCCGATCGCGGGACACCATCGGCTATCAGGTCCGTGGGTCCCACAGCCACGGAGCTCAGGACCGGGTCGCGAGCACACCCCATGGCTGGGCTCTTAAAAGGGCAATGTACCTGTACGTTAATGTACCCAGTAATGCCATTCTGCCAACATAAATGTGCAGAAGGCGGTCCTTAATGGTTAAAGGAATAGTTCATTTTTATTGTTTCACTTTAAGCATTAAAAAAAAAAATTGCATTGATACATGTCCCTTGTCCCCAAACACTTTGACAATAACTTGCATATAAGCCTTTAAAATTAGCACTTCTGATTATTCATGTTCGTGTCCCATAGACTAATGGTTTTCGTGTGTTCTGCTGAATTTTTTGCCTGTTCGGTATGTTCTGGTGCGAACCAGGGGGGTGTTCCACCCATCCCTACTGGCCTGTCCTGCATCCAGCGTTCTTTCTAAATGCACATTCAGTGCTGCTGGAGGGTTTGTAATGGCTCATAGAGTGCACCTGTCCAAAGACTCAGTTGATAGGCTCACAGTCATAAAAATGAATCAGTCGTGGATCAGCAGCAGTTATCAAGCACCTGATGCTGATGTTACTGATTGCTTTTTCTATGGATGTGGGATCCCTTGAAGACTGCCTATGCTGAGTGACTATCCTATTCCTCCTCAATCTTGATAATGCTAGCTTCCAACAATATTTTTGGTTTAGGGCACCACCACCACTGCCTAAGGCCCAATTTGTCTGCCCCTGTTTAACAGGGGCATGTAATTACAATTCTTGATCTAATATTTCACAGTAGGGCCCTTTCCTGCACACAACAAGAGTAACTGTGAGGGGTTACAGTGTTCTGGCACCACCAACACCTAAGGCCCAATTTTCTGCAGAGTATTTAGGGCAGGCCGTATAGTATACATACTTCTGTTCAGAGTATATAGTGCCTGGGGGCCCCCCACGCCATTTTTGTTTTTTTTAATTTGGGTGCAGGGTTCCCCCTAATATCCATACCAGACCCAAAGAGCATTTTAATGGGATGGGGAGGACCCATGCCATTTTTCTCATTAATTTTAATCTATATTGCTGGGACCCGACAATACATTACAGCCGCAAGCAGTTTTAAATTACTTTTTTTCCCTTTAGAAATGTAATTTTGCTGTGGTATTGTTCAAAACATGGGAATACTAGGCATACTATAGACACCTCCCAGGCATGATATTTAAAGGAATATTTCATTTTTATTGTTTCACTTTAAGCATTCTTAAAATTACTGCTCCCGAAAAAACCTCAGTTTAAAACTTTTGTTTGCATTGATACATGTCCCCTGGGGCAGGACCCGGGTCCCAAAACACTTTTTAGGGCCAAAACTTGCATACAAGCCTTTAAAATTAGCACTTTTGATTTTTAATGTTCATGTCCCATAGACTAACGGTGTTCACGTATTCAAACAAACTTTTTTGCATGTTCGGATGTTATGGTGCAGTGATAGCCAGGCCGTCTATGATGGTGAAGCAATGCATGCAGTATCTGGGGGTTCTATCAGCCACAGTTCCAGTTGTCCCATGGGTCAGGTGGCGCAGTAGGAGGTTTTAATGCAACTTTCTTCTTCAGTGGGATCGTCACTCCTTGTTCCAGAAAATCTGACAATTCCGATAATCTGGTCCCTGGTTTGGTGGTCAGTAGATTGCAATCTTTCCAGCAGAGTTCAATTGAAGGCCTCAGAACCAATAGTGGTGACGGCCAATGCCAGTCTGGCAGGCTGCAGGGCACACTGTCTGGGACAGCAGGTTCAAGGCCGATGTAACTTTTGTGGGGTGAAGAGTTCAAATTTCCTGGGATTGGATGCTGTCAGACGCGCTCTCTTAGCGTTCCAACGTATGTTGTGCAGTCGAGCTGCCAAGAGTCTTTGAACAACTACGGGGGCTTATGTGTCTCATCAAGGGGGCACAAGAAGTCGCCCTCTCCTTCAGGTGGCATGTCGGCTCTCTTACTTCATGTTATCTCCCAGAGCCTGGGAATGTTTTAGCAGATAACTTGAGTCGAGGCTTTGAGGATCACAACGAAAGGGGCCTCAATCGATAGATCTTAGGGCTTTGGAGGGGAATTGTGAACTGCCTTGCTTCTCCTCCCGGACCTGGCATCCACAGGCATTGGGTCGGGGTGCTCTGTCCAGGTCTTGGAATTTCCCCTTGGTATACGTGTTCCTGCCGCTTCCATTGGCTCTCAAAATCCTGCTGAAGATTCAGCGAGAAAGGATCACAGCAATAGTAGTCTTACCTTACTGGCTCAGGCAGCCGTGGTTCCCTCTGGCTTGGAGGATAAAGTTGGGCTCACCAATCCCACTGCCTCCTTGTCAAAATCTCCTTTTGTGGAGTGGGGCCTGGCACCCGAACCGCAGAAGGATAAAGTTAATAACTTGGAAGTGAGAGAGGGAGGCTTTAGCTGGCTTGGGTCTCTCGGGCAGTATAGTGGAGACATTATTACAGGCTCGTAAGAGGTCCACGATTGTAACCTATTACCAGATCTGGAATACTACAGAAAGGGTTTGGGGCCTTGGATCTCCTTCGGTATCGAACATTTTGGAGTTTCTGCAGAGTGGTCTCTTAGGGTTAGCTTATAATTCCCTGAAGGGTCAAATCCCCGCTTTGTCGGCTATGTCATGTACAAGATATGCTCTACATCAGTTGGTGATCCAATTTTTAGGGGCAGCCATAGAAATTAGACGTCCATTGAAATAGTTTTTTCCAAAAGAGGACTTAACACTAGTCTTGGGAACATCGCTGGTTCCTCCGTTTGATCAAGCTTTCTCTTGTTCATTATTACTTTTAACAGTTTATTTGTTTTTTTTTTTTTTTACTAGCCGTTGCCTCGGCCAGAAGAGTCTCTGTGTTGTGCGCCTTTTCATCTAAAGAACCATATTGTTTGGTGCTCCCAGACAAGACAGTCCTTAGGCCGATACCAAGCTTGCCATATAATTTTGTAGGAACTGGGAGGTCATTCTCCCAGCCTTTCCGGCAGATACAGCTGATGAGTGGAGTAGGTTGGACCTGGCCTCTGCGGTTTCAACTTACCTGGAATGGACTAAAAGCAGATCAGTTGTAGTTTTCCCAATGGGCCCTAAAAGGGTATACAGGCAACATCCAGAATTGTGTCTTCCGGATTTGTCAAAGACCATACATATTGCATACAAAACGCTGGGCCTTCCTCCTCCTTCAGAGATCAAAAGCACTTTCAATGAGGGGTATGGCAGCATACGTAAGGGTCGCCCCTGAGGTAGTTTGCAGAGCAGCAAGCTGGAGCGCGCCCAACACCTTTTTATTAGGCATTACAGGCTTAATTTGGCTCTATGGTTATTACGGCGGCTGTTGCCCCTTAAAAATTTGAGTAGCATTGCATTGAGGGTTTGGCTGATTTTTTGTCTTCCCTCCCTTTTTAATGTTGCTTGGTACATTCCATAGTAGGCTGACATGGGGAGGTCCAGGAATAAGGAAAATTGTTGCCCATACTTACCGTAATTTTCCTTTGCTAGATCCTCCCCATGTCAGCCGGAGGATTCCCACCCAGTTTATCCGTCGCGAGGCGGGTATTTTTTGAACACTGGTGTGGGCAGACAGCCGCCCTTTATGGGCTAGAAAAAAAGGTGGTCCTGGAGGGGTCAGAGGGGGCGGAGCTGACCCATAGTAGGCTGACATGGGGAGAATCTAGGAAAGGAAAATTACGGTAAGTATGGGCAACAATTTTCCTTAATCCTGGCATTTTTGGGCCTCAAGAAATGAGATCGGCCGTCAGTACATCAGAATTGATCAATTATCAAATAAATGTACTATAGTCTGTGGTCTCTATAACTTTCATACAGACTAAACGATATACACCGATTTTTTTTTTTTAAGCAAAGCAATGTAGCAGAATTTTTCCCTAAATCTATGAAGAAATTTTACAAAGCTTTAAAAGCAAATATTAAAGGATGCAGGCTCTTTTGTTCCCAAAATGTTCATTATATAGTAAAAAGTAAAAACGCTCAGTGGTGATTAAATACCACCAAAAGGTGTTTCTATGTGTCTCAAAAAAATGATATCAAATTCATTTGAGTACAGTGTTGTATGACTGAGTAAACGTCTCTGTACTGAAAACCGGAAAATGGCCGGGACAGGAAGGGGGTTTACCATGTCGGTCTTCAAGTGGTTAACAAAGTGACAAAAAGTAAACCCCCAACTTCAGCGTTCTAGCTCTGTTTAATACTTAACCACCTGCTTACTGGGCACTTTCATCCCCTTCCCGCACAGACCAATTTTCAGCTTTCAGCGCTGTCACACTTTGAATGACAATTGCGCCGTCATGTAACACTGTACTCATATGACATTTTTATCATGTTTTTGCCCACACAAAAAGAGCTTTCTTTCTTTTGGTGGTATTTAATCACCATTGGGGTTTTTATTTTTTGCTAAACAAACAAAAAGACCAAACATTTTTAAAATAACACATTTTTCATAATTTGTTATCATTTTGCAAACAAGTAATTGTTCTCCTTCATTGATGCAAGCTGATAGGCTGCTCTGATAGGTGGCATTGATGGGCACTGCTGGGTGAGACTGATGGAGGCACTGATGGACACTCATAGGTGGCACTGATTAGCAGCACTTGTGGCAAATGTTGGGACCAATGTCCCTTTAACAGAAGCCAACTATCTGCTTTACGATTTTCTCCTCATGCTAGCAGCAACCGACTTCTGTTTACATCTTTTGATCAGCTGTCATTGGCTGACAGATAATCACGTGGTAAATGACCCTTTACTGCAATTGGCCCTTTACCCTAATCTCTGATCAGCTGAGTCCAAAGAAATCGGCAATCACAGAGCACACTTTCGGCACTGCAGGGGGGTTGCGGGCTGCGTGAGCATGGGCGGACGTCCATGACTGGGCGAGCCCTCGTTTCTCACCAATCTTAACAAACTACGCCACACCTTGCTTCCCTTTAACACCAAACTCCTTAAAGTCTGATCTAGAACCAGCCGAGCAACCATTACACTAAGAATAACCTCCTTGATCCCCCTTCCATGTGGATTTTACCCTCAACAATCCACAGAAACTGCTCACCTAAAACTCGCACATGATTTACTAATGTCTAAAACCAATGGACACTATTCTGTACTCCCACTCTTGGACCTCTCTGCTGCCTTTTACAAAGTTGACAACCTCCTCTTCGTCCAAAAACTCCATTCCATTGGCCTCCATGACTGTACTCTTCACTGGTTCTCATTCTACCTATCCCACCACACCTTCAGAGTCTTACAGTTCTACTTCCTCCTCTCCTCTTTCTCTGCTGGGGTCCCCCAAAGTTCTGTTCTTGGCCCTATCCTATTCTCCATCTACACCACCTCTCTGGGTTAGATGATCGCCTCCCATGGCTTCCAATACCATTTCTATGCTAAAGACACCTAAATCCCTCTACCTCTCAGCTCACTCCATCAGTCTCATCACACATCACTAATTTACTAACAGACATATCAGCCTGGATGTCACACCACTTCCTCAAACTCAACCTTTCCAAAACTGAGCTCATATTTCCTCCTACATGTGCATCTTCCCCTGACTTATTTGTCAAGATCGATGGCACAACCATAAACCCTCCCCTCCATGCCAGGGTGTTGGGTGTAATCCTGGACTATGAACTATCCTTTCAGCCCCACATCCAATCATTGTCCAAAGCTTGCTGCTTCAACCTCCGCAACATTTCCAAAATACGTCCCTTACCTAACTGACACCACAAAGCTCCCGATTCACTCCCTGGTTATCTCTCGCATTGACTACTGCAACTCCCTCCTCATTGGATTACCTTTACAAAGGCCCTTCAGTCCATTATGAATGTTGCTGCCAAACTCATCCCCCTTACAAACTGCTCAGAATCTGCTACCCCCCTCGCTTCCAATCCCTCCATTGTCTGCCACTCTCCCAAATTAAATTCAAAATGCAAAAAAAAATAAAAATAAAAAAATAAAAACTTACAAAGCCATCCAGAACTCTGCCTCCAGCTACTTCACTAACCTAGTCTCAAAATACCAACCAGATAGTTCTCTTCATTCCTCCCAAGACCTCCTGGCTCTCTAATCACCTTCTCCGATCCTATGGAACTCCCTACCTCAATCTGTCCAACTATCTCCTACTCTGTCCACTTTTCCCTGAAAACACTTCTTTGGAGAAGCCTATCCTGCCTCCACCCCACCTCTGGGGTGCCCAAAATTCTTCTTGTATTGTAAATGTACTGTCTGCCCTCATGTTGTAAAGCGCTATGCAAACTGTTGGTGCTCTATACATTCTGTATTTTAATGATAAAAAGAAGAAATAGTTTCATTTTAAAAAAGAGGCTGTAACATTATGTAAATTGTTAGTGTAACATTAAAATTAACATTGTGTGCATCATGTTGTAGTGTAGAAAAGGGGAATAAAGCTCTGCAAAAGTAAAATGCAGACATTCACCTTGAGCTTTACCTTTTCCCTTCATTACATAAACATTGCACCAATGTGACATTATTTTAATCAACAGACATTGTTCTTTATATTTTGGAGTAAAAATATGGTGGTGTACAAATGACATAAATGCTGCATTGGAATAAATGCTTAATTTTTTACCATTTATTTCTCAAAAAACAAGGGAACAACAATATATGAATCCAAAATTCCCTACAAAATTAAAAGCCATCTGTCCCAAAAAAAAATTGATGCATAAAACATTTGAGTAAACTACAAATGTTAAAAGGTGCAGTATGAAGAACTTAAACAACGCCAAAAACTAAAATAAAAAGCACTGGGACTAAAAAGGGCTCAGGGAGAGAAAGGCCCCGGGGACTAAAGTGGTTAATGGCAGATTGTACAATTTATGCAATTATTGATTTTTCCCATAGTTATACTTCAGGTACAACATTTTAACATTTGCAGGGTCAAAAAGTGTTCTTCAAACAAAGTTTACTCAATAAAGAGACCTGTCCATGCAGAGTCAATAAAGAGAACCCCAATCAGTGGACTTTCCATCCCCCACTTTGTAGTTCGGATATTTTGCAGGTGTACTGTGCGATTGTTCTATGGAGATGAGCAATAGTTGAACAGAGAAACAAGATAATAAGGACATCTAATCTTCACTTAATGGAATCCCTTAGACTTATGGCAGAACTGGATGAAATGCAAGAGGCCAGATGGGATTAAGTGGTACTGTTGAACACATCCCATAAAACAGCAGTAACTCACTGTTGGAAGGCCTATGCCAGATTAGCTATTTGCTTTATCACCGAGCACAGACTTCTCCGTGACTGGTGTCCCAACCACAAACTTTCATGCAAAGCTGTCATCCATGAGAGAAGGCGGAATGTGAACAAGGGGTATGGATCATGGGAGGGCAGGTGGAACGTGTAATGGGAGGTGTGGACAAGGCAGGCTTAACTGTAGCCCTCAAAATTTACTGATATAGCAATAGTCATCAGAACCTGGAATGGACTCTCCCACGTAGGCTTCAGAGACTTGGCAAGATGCCACTTGACCATTACCCTGTCTTGGTACAGAGGCAGTGTTGTAAATATATTAAGTCAGGATCAGGCAAAGAAGAAAAACACTTGGGAACACAGCTCCGTTAGTGAATCATGGATATGCATTACATTTTCAGTCAAAGCTCCAAAAAATATGAGAATTGTGAGTAAACATAGTTCAGTCATTGATTATATGAAAAAAAAAAAAAAAAAAAAACTGTCAAAAAAAAAAAAAAGGTAAAAATAGTAAAAGGACTTGAAGTGTGTGCCTGATGGACATACAAACTCAATACATCTGTCCATTATATTTCTGTTTGCTCAGACTTTTTTGTTTTTCAAAGTAGCATAGAATACCTTTTCACTTTTTTTATACTAGCTTGTGAGATGACATGGAGGTGTGAAACTAATGAAATACCTGAAACTCTTTCATTATGGGTTTAGCTTGTTATCCCTTTAACTTCCCCTCTTCTTTAAAAATTCCCTCCCTGCAGCTGAAGCTTGTGAACCCTCTTCTGGTGTGTGATAAGATTGGACTTCTGTCTAAAAGCTTTGTCACATTCAGAACACTGATATGGCTTCTCTAGAGTGTGAATCTTCTGGTGTTTGATAAGGTTTGCCCTATGCGCAACCTTTTTTCCACATTCAGGACATTGATGTGGCTTCTCTCCAGTGTGAATCCTCTCATGTATGGTAAGCTCCTGCTTGCCTTTAAAAGCTTTGTCACATTCAGAACACTGATAAGGCTTCTCTCCGGTGTGAATCCTCTGGTGTCTAATAAAGCCTTCCCTATTTGTAAAATCTTTTTCACATTCTGAACATTGATATGGCTTCTCTCCAGAGTGAACCCTCTCATGTTTGATAAGCTCCAGCTTGCTTTTAAAAGCTTTGTGACATTCAGAACACTGATAAGGCTTCTCTCCAGTGTGAATCCTCTGGTGTCTGATAAGGTTTTCCTTACTTGTAAAAGCTTTATCACATTCTGGACATTGATATGGCTTCTCTCCAGTGTGAACCCTCTCGTGCATGATAAGCTCCTGCTTGGTTTTAAAAGCTTTGTCACATTCAGAACACTTGTATGGCTTTACTCCAGTGTGAGACTTCTGGTGTCTAAGAAGGTTTGAATAAAACGTAAAAGCTTTGTCACATTCTGAGCACTGATGTGACTTCTCTCCAGTATGAATCATCTGGTGTGTGATAAGGTATGCCCTACGTGCAAAATGTTTTCCACATTCAGGACATTGATATGGCCTCTCTTCAGTGTGAATCTTCTCATGTTTGGTAAGCTCCACTTTACTTTTGAAAGCTTTGTCACATTTGGAGCACTCGTATGGCCTCTCTCCAGTGTGAATCCTCTGGTGTCTGATAAGATCTGACTTCTCTTGAAAAGCTTTGCCACATTCAGAACACTGATATGGCTTCTCTCCAGTGTGAATCTTGTGGTGTGTCATAAGCTGTGACTTTTCTGCAAACATTTTTCCACATTCAGGACATTGATGTGGCTTCTCTCCAGTATGGACCCTATTGTGTTTCCTAAGGTGTTCCGTCCGTGTAAAAGCTTTATCACATTTAGAACACTGATATGGCTTCTCTCCAGTGTGAATCCTCTGGTGTATGATAAGCCCTCTCTTTGTTGTAAAAGCTTTGCCACATTCAGAACAGACTTAACTGGTGTCTGGTGAGATTTGCCTTATTTGTAAAAGCTTTGCCACATTCAGAACACGGATATGGCCTGTCGGACTTCCCTTTAAAAGCTTTGTCACATTCAGAACACTGATGTGGTGTCTGTGTGAGTATTGTGCCTTATTTGTAAAACCTTTTTCACATTCAGAACATTGATATGGCTTCTCTCCAGTATGAACCATCCGGTGTCTGATAAGTTCGGACTTCCCTTTAAAAGCTTTGTCACATTCAGAACACTGATGTGGCTTCTCTCCTGTGTGAATCCTTGTATGTGTGGTAAGCTGTCCCTTCGATATAAAAGCTTTACAACAATCAGAACATTGATATGGCTTCTCTCCAGTGTGAATCCTCTCGTGTCTGATAAGGTCTGACTTCCATGTAAAAGCTTTGTCACATTCAGAACACTGAAAAGATCTCTCTCCAGTGTGAGCTTTCCGGTGTGCAATACGTTTTGCCTCCATTGTAAAACCTGTCACATGCCAAACAAAAAAATAGCTACTAAAAATGACTCCTTATCTATGCATGGGTTGGACTTCACTGTAAAGCCATTGTCTCTTCCAGAACACTGAAATGACTTCTCTCCTGTTGTCCTCTGAGGCTGGGTCAGTGTTGAAGAGTTACCAAAACATTTGTAACACTTTGAAAATGGATATGTCTTGAGTCCTGTGTGAATCCTTCAGTGAACGGCAATTAAGACCTTCAGTCATATAAGACACCCATATGGCTCATTTCTCATGTGACTTAGTTGTATGAAGATCAACACGACTGAAAACTTGGTTCATCAATCCACCTGAACAGAAAATATGAAAGTCAGAATTCTATATACAGGGCTAAAAAATATTGATTTCTATATTTACAATCATTAAATATCTAATATAGAAGAATATGTACAATATTATACATGTTTAAATATTTCGATTTTATTTTACTGAGGACGCGATATTTCATTGGATGGTAAAATTGACGGTCTATTACAATATTTTGCAGGAGAATCTGATACTTTTTTATAATTCAGAGCATTGTGCTCAATAGCGATGTGTGAAAGTGCTTGGGTTTGATTTGTAGGTCCGTTCAGCAAGTGCCTCTAATAATTCAAACATTGTAGATTTAAAATTCGAATTTGTAGTGTGAAGAATGGGATTTTTGAAGCACAACTGTTGTTACATAAAATATATTTATTTTATTGTAAACAAATTTAATATAAAAAAAAAAAAAAAAAAAACATGCTGATATGTCATACATTTCATAAAAAGATCTGCGATACCATCTTATCCATTGGTTTCATAATGATAGTAGCATAGACATGTGCTGGTCTTATGTGGACTGACGCATTTCATGGAATAAATCCACTTCTTCAGGAGCAGTCAGTCTATAAAGTATCAAAATGATCTAGAAAAAGACCAGGTGATGTCAATCTTAAAAAGGTTTTAAATGGCCAGACTCATCTGACCTTGCCCCAACAATCAGCACCATGGGTTCTTCTAAGCAGTTGTCTAGAAAACTGAAACTGAAAATAGCTGAAGCTCACAAAGCTGGAGAAGGCTATAAGAAGATAGTAAAGCGTTTTCAGATGTCAATATCCTCTGTTTGGAATGTAATTAAGAAATGGCAGTCATCAGGAACAGTGGAAGTTAAAGCAAGATCTGGAAGACCAAGAAAAATAACAGACAGAACAGCTCGCAGGATTGTGAGAAAAGCAATTCAAAACCCACGTTTGACTGCACGATCCCTCCAGAAAGATCTGGCAGACACTGGAGTTGTGGTACACTATTCCACTATAAAGAGATACTTGTATAAATATGGTCTTCATGGAAGAGTCATCAGAAGAAAACCTCTTCTACGTCCTCACCACAAAAATCTGCGTTTGAACTTTGCAAATGAACATATAGACAAGCCTGAGGCATTTTGGAAACAAGTTCTGTGGACCAATGAGGTTAAAATAGAACTTTTTGGCCGGAATGAGCAAAGGTACGTTTGGAGAAGAAAGGGCACACAATTTAATGAAAAGAACCTCTTTCCAACTGTGAAGCATGGGGGTGGATCAATGATGCTTTGGGGTTGTGTTGCAGCCAGTGGCAGGGGGAACATTTCACGAGTAGAAGGAAAAATTGATTCAATAAAATTTCAGCAAATTTTGGATGGTAACTTGATGCCATCTGTGAAAAAGCTGAAGTTAAAGAGAGGATGGCATCTACAAATGGATAATGATCCTAAACACACCTCAAAATCCATGGGGGATTACATCAAGAGGCGTAAACTGAAGGTTTTGCCATGGCCTTCACAATCTCCTGACCTCAACATTATTGAAAATCTATGGATAGACCTTAAAAGAGCAGTGCGTGACAGACAGCCCAGAAATCTCAAAGAACTGGAAGACTTTTTGTAAGGAAGAATGGGCAAAGATACCTCAAACAAGAAATGAAAGACTCTTGGCTGGCTACAAAAAGCGTTTACAAGCTGCAATACTTGCCAAAGGGGGTAGTACAAGATATTAACTCTGCAGGGTGCCCACACTTTTGCAGACGCCATTTTTTTTGTTTTCTGTAATTTTGAAAGTGTAAAATGATGGAAATAAAATCTAACTTTTTTTGACATATTATAAGAATGTCTAATCTGTAATTTGGTGCCCTTTGGAGATTTTTCCATCTTTCCTTGGCTTCGTTATGCACATTAATACACATTTTTACCTGGGGTGCCCAAACTTTCAATCCCCACTGTATACTGTACATATATTATAATCATGAAGCACCTATATGACCTAAAATACCCAACCGCCCAGTATGTGCCAAAGTTAGGGAAGTGCGAGGGAATAAACCCGCAGAGTGGGGCCTACCAGGGGGGACCAAAAAACAAAGGGAGACCATACCATAGCTCCAGAAATTAGAACTCAATGACTAGAGAATTCAGAACAAACATGAAGAGCATTGTACCCGAATAAAGGATACTGGCCAGGTTTCAAACGCTCAAATAATGAGTACCTGATATAAGACAGGGACTCCCGTCTCTTACTAACAGATTTCTCCCAGCCACATCAAAAATCCAATGTTAGTCACAGTAGATGTAATAACTGGTGATGGAAGGATCTATTAAAGCTACAATGCAGTGGGATGGAGCTGAGGAACCACAAGTCCTGTAGGGACACTCCCCCCCCACTATATAGCCTCCTTTACTTGGGCACAGGTGGCCAACATCCCAGGATGCCCATGGCATCTGGGTGGACCTAGATGTCTGTAGCAGGCCAGGCCTATGGTGCCTGCATGCCACGTTGCCATCCAAGATCAATGCACATATCCACCAGCATGCCTTAGATCTTCAAATGCAGTCTGAAGCTTTTATTGCAGAGAGATCACAAAATAACAAGTGCAATGTTTCGGAGCCGTGCAGGACCCCTTCATCAGGCATGAGAAAGGTGTATAGAGTTACACAGCAAAATATATATGAACTACTACCAATCCAAAATCATGGAAAATGTAACAAGGAATAGAAGAATGGGACAGGGAAGAAAAAACGGTTACCATGGTCGGGGCGTAAATAAAACACTACTGTCACACACCTGGTTGAGGCCGAGGTGACGGGAGGGCTTTCCCTTACACCTCCTGTCCCGTTTATCCTGAAGGTGGTGACCGGATATAACAGGGTGGGTGCCTGGATGGAAATCCTGAACAGAAGGTACTTGCAGCAGGTGCCAAGCAGCAGGCAGTTTTGTGGACTGGCCGATCTCAACAGGTGCAGGACAGCAAGCAGACTGGTAGACTGGCAGGTGCAGGTACAGAGCAGCAGGTGCAGAGCAGGAGACAGCAACCAAGCTGGAAAGCAGGCGGATGTAGGGTTGCAGGTGGTCAGGCAGGCAGAAGTCGGTAATGGCCAAGCGGGAGATCAAAAAAGGAAGAACTCCGGACAGCCGCACACCGAGAAAATAAAATCCAAAAAGTTTATTTAAAAGCAAAAACCACTGCAATCCATACACGGCAAAAAAGGGGGGTACAGAGCTGACGCGTTTCGCACAACTAGTGCTTACTCATAGCTATGAGTAAGCACTAGTTGTGGTGCGAAACGCGTCAGCTCTGTACCCCCCTTTTTTGCCGTGTATGGATTGCAGTGGTTTTTGCTTTTAAATAAACTTTTTGGATTTTATTTTCTCGGTGTGCGGCTGTCCGGAGTTCTTCCTTTTTTGATTTCCAATCATTGTGCTATTAGCCAGCACCTGGGGCTCCCACACAGGAGCAGGAGCATTCGCTTGGGAAGGAGAGTCTTGGAGCGGTGGTTGTTTGTTTCTCATCTGGCCAAGCAGGAGAGGTACTGAATCGGATATAGAGAAGAGTCAGGGCCAAGCCAGGGTCAGTATCAAGCGAGCATAAAAGGCACTGGAACAGAATGCAAAAGGCAGAGTCGGGTCAAAAGCCGGGTCAGGAATCAGGTATCAGGAAGGAGCACAGTCAAACAGGCCAGGTATACACAGGTACAAGGACAGGATCAGGTCACAGACGGGAGAAAATGATGACCACTCAGCAATCTTCTGGTTTATGGAGCAAGTTTAAATAGGCAAGAGGGCACCAAGTACTCACGCACGCTCATGCTAATGTGCATGCGCACATATGATAGCGAGTCAGGAATGCCTAGTTGTCACTTGCAAATTTTTGCCCATGCGTGCGAGTTACGGAACCTCTAGTTGTCACTCGAGAATTCTTATTAGCAAGTGCACATCTTCCTGCCCACTTATGCATACGATTTCCCTGACAATTACATACTATCAAAGGGAAAAAACAAAAAGGGGGAACAATACAGCAGTCATCCAAGTGGTCCTCTCACAGATGGGGAAACGGCAAAATACATTACCATGGACCTAAAAAATATCACTAGTGCCCCCGGACACATGAGCAACCCGTCTACTGGGTTGAATATTATGTCCCGTCATGGTACAAAGAGATTAAATAACAACGAACAACAGAAAAAAGGAAGATGCTGTACATAATTGGTATGAAATATAATAAATCAAGTGCACCCCAGGCAAAGAAATTACATCACCCAGCTCACTTCAGGTTGTGTGTATCTCAGGCCAAATAAAAATTATCTGTCGCCAAGGAAAATGCAAGAGACATTAGTATTGAGATCACCTATTGTACTGTGCCCAAAGTATAAATTCAGTAGGCCTCATGGCAGAGGAGCAATTCAGCCCAATCAGCTCACCTGATGGGTCATTTCTTCAATCACCATCCCACGCAGCTTGTGAGTCTGAAGTATGAAGGTAGCAAAATGTACTGCGACGAGTCTTCTCTATTTTTGCCAGAGTGGTCCTGATGTCACGTCTATGTTTTTTTAAACCGTTTTATGAAAAGTCCTCTAGTTTTGCCCACATAGGTCAATGTGCAAGGGCACTTCAAAATATAAACACAGAAGTCAGTGTTGCAATTGAAGTAATCAAGTATTTGATATTGATGGCCCTTATGCGGGTGTGTGAAATGCTCGCCACAAATGAGTAAATTGCACACATTGCATCTAAAAAACTTGTGTTACAAAGAGAAACAAGGTGGATTCATCACTTCAAAGCTGCAACTAAACCAGGCCTTAATAATGTTTTGAGTTTCACCCCCTTTTTTGTCTTTTTTTCCTCCCTCTGCTTTTTCTGTTTTGATTAATAGTTTGTCATCGATAGGTGGGTCAGAGCTGTCACTTCAAAGTACGAAGATGTATTGGTTTGTCAGCCCAGTAGGAAGCCCTCAATGCCTGGAGACTACCATCCTGGTGCACTTGGGTGGATACCGGTGGCCCCACATGCTGCAGTTGAACCCTGCACATACTTGGCACATACCTTGTGCCAGTTTGCAGGCATTAGCCTGGAGATATGTGCACCTCCGGCACCCAGGGGGGGTCGCTGGTGGTTGATCCTGTCATCCCTTAGATGGCAACCTGGCACGCAGGTGGCCATTTTGGTGCTCCAGGATGACGCGGATACCACTGTATGCCATGACCATCTTGGTCCACCCAGATGCTGCATCAGTCCTGGGATGTTGGCCACCTGTGCCCCATTAAGGGGGGCTATATAGTGGGGGGGAGACATTGTCTGGGCAGGAGTCATGGTTCCTCTGCTCCATCTCCAAGGATATTTAGTGTCTGTGTGTTTTTTTTACTATTTTACACTTTCTTTGTGAAATGGTAGGGTTACAATGTACCGTTACCATTTCAAACGGGGGAAGCGGGATCTGGGGGTCCCCTTGTTAAAGGGGGCTTCTAGATTCTGATAAGCCCCCCCGCCCGCAGACCCCCACAACCACCGGCCAGGGTTGTGGGGATGAGGCCCTTGTCCCCATCAACATGGGGACATGGTGCTTTGAGGGGTTACAGACCCCCAAAGCATCCTCCCAATGTTGAGGGCATGTGGCCTGGTATGGCTCAGGAGGGGGGCGCTCTCTTGTCCCCCCCTCTTTTCCTGCGGCCTGCCAGGTTGCGTGCTCGGATAAAGGGTCTGGTATGAATTTGGGGGGGAACCCCACACATTTTTTTTTTTTTTTTTATCAATGACTTTCAATGTTCTCTGTATTATGGGGAGCCGACAATTCATTATAGCGATTGCTTTTACATGACTATTTTTCCTGCAGAAATGGCACTTTGTGCAGGGACAGTTCTAAGCACGGGAAACATGCGCCCTTTACAGGCATACTATACACACCCCCCAGGTACGAAATTTAAAGGAATATTACACTTTTATTGTTTCACTTTAAGCATTATTAAAATCACTGCTCCTGAAAAAACGGCCGTTTTTAAAACTTTTTTTTGCATTGATACATGTCCCCTGGGGCAGGATCCGGGCCCCCAAACACTTTTTAGGACAATAACTTGCATATAAGCCTTTAAAATTTGCATTTTTGATTTTGAACGGTCGAGTCCCATAGACTTTAATAGGGTTCTAAAGTTCACACGAGCTTTAGGTCTGTTCGCATGTTCTGGTGTGAACTGAACCGGGGATAGAACTGATATAGTGGACTTTAACAGTACCAGTAAAAGGACTTATAAACCAAATAATGCTAAAATGTCTTTATTTAAATATTTTTTACACATATAAAACCATTTGATCAATATACTCGGGCATTAAAGTGATTGTAAACCCTTACAAACCCCTTTGGCCTACAGGTAAGCCTAGATTAAGGCTTACCTGTAGGTCCAATAAATATCTCCTAAACCTACATCGTTTAGGAGATATTTAGAAAAAAAAAGGCATCGCTGTCTACGGCGCACAGGGAGAGGACAGATGGATGGGCTGCAGAGCAGGGATGCAAGGCAAACAGGAGACAGGAGGGACAGGTCAAGGATGGGCTCGGGATTGGGGGAGATTAGGTCGGGTCAGATGCAGGCTCAAGGTCAGAATGCAGGAAACAAGGTCAGGGCGCATGGAGAGAGATACCAAGGCAAGCATGTGAGGGCTTGCCGGGTATTTATGGGACTGCCAATAATTGTCCTCATGTAACACCTGAGCGCAGGGAGTGTTGTCTGCTCCAAACTGGCAGGATCCATCCGCTGGTGGACGTCAGTACTGCGGCCGAGTGATGACATGACCCTAGCAGGGAAGGACTCCCCTGGCAGTTCCAAACTGCCAGGAGACACCTGCTGGTGGACCTCAGTACTGTACACCACATGATAGATCTTACCAGCGGATGGACCCTTTCCTGACAGTACCCCCTAAAAAGAGCAGCCTCCGGATGCTCCAACTAGTTTTAATTGTCCATAGTCTATGGCATCAAGCAGAACTGTGGAAGAAAGTACTTCAGGCAGGTCATCAGGCACCTCCGGGTAGTCGGGCAGGGCAGCAGGCTCTGGGACATTAGGCCGAACAGCAAGCACCGTAAGGGCAGGCTGGATCACAGGCAACGGCTCAGCAAGCTGGGTAACGGGCCCCGATTCAGCGAGCTGGACACCAGGCACTGGTCCGGCAAGCCAAATAATGGGCACTGGCTTAACAGATCAAGTCACGGACTCCGGTTCAGCAGACTGGAAGAAGGTCACCGGTTCAGCAGACAGACACGGGCACCGAAAACTCAGGCTTAGAGACCAGGACTTCAGACTGGGACACCAATATCAAAACATCAGGCTGGAAGGCAGGCACCGGGGCGTCAGGCTGGAAGGCAGGCACCGGGGCGTCAGGCTGGAAGGCAGGCACCGGGGCGTCAGGCTGGAAGGCAGGCACCGGGGCGTCAGGCTGGAAGGCAGGCACCGGGGCGTCAGGCTGGAACAGGTTGGTTGGTGTGGAGGCAGGTTGGGTTACTGGGAGGATTGTGTGGGTCGGAAAGAACTTTTGGTTCTTTTTTGGATTAGCCACTGCAGCTTTGTATGTAGGTGCAGGGCTGTAGGAAAAGAATGTAGCTGGACAAAAAATGAAGACCAAGGAACAGTGGCTGGAGGAGGGTTTTGGGGAATTGTTACAGGTGGAGGAGAAGAGGCAGGTGGATTGGAGGCAGGAGAGGTGCTACACTTGGAGACTGGGTAATAGTATTTGGGAGGAAGCGGAGTAAACTGGGCTGTAGCTGAGGTTGCCATAGGCAATGGGGAGATAGATACTTGGGAAGGCAGGTGATTAATGACAGGGCTGGGATGTTGTGGCTTGGCTAAATACAGGAGATCTGACCATGCCTGTAGCACAGGTTGGACAAACGCTGGTTCACACAGCCTGACCAGAGATTGCACTGAATGGATGCAATCAGACAACACCTGCTGTGAACAAGAGGAATACCGTTCAATGAAATAGGCTGGATCATCCTCCAACAACCATACCAGAGATTCCACTTGCCCATAATTAAAGGGGGGAGAGAAATTGTCACTTCCTTCGGGAAAACATAACAGGGCTGGTTTTGCACATAAATCGGATCAGGGGCTGAAGATCTTCAAATGACATATAACCCTGATCCACCAGGGAATGAGCTGATTGGATCGCTTCCATCAGCTGGTCACTGATCCAATTTTTTTTTTAAGTTTGGCGGCAATATTCACCATCCTCTTCTGCCAGCAGAGAGTAATAAAGGATTTCATTGAAATCCATATTAGCGGAACAAACCAGGATGGTTCCTCAATGCAGCCACGTCTGGTCAGGGGTGGCCTTGGTATACTGTCAGGGAATTAGTAGACCAGACTGTGTGGACTGCACAGAGGAAACCCAAAACGCATGTAGGTGAAATAATAATAGTTTTTTTTATAATAAGTGACAAGAAAGTGAAAACAAACAAACAGTGCACTACCAACCAAAAAACAAATAATAGATACAATAAATGGAAAATACCAGAATCGTAAACAAAAGCCAGGCCGAGGTCATACACTGGGATATCAGCAGAGGGGTAGGGATGGGAAACCAGCAGGACAGGGAGAGGACGGATTGATGGGCTGCAGAGCAGGGATCCAAGGCAAACAGGAGGGACAGGAGGGACAGGTCCAGGATGGGATCGGGGGGGGGGGGGAGAGAGAGATCAGGTCGGGTCAGATGCAGGCTCAAGGTCAGGGCGCATGGAGAGAGATACCAAGGCAAGCATGTGAGGGCTTGCCGGGTATTTATGGGACTGCCAATAATTGTTAGACATGTGCAATTCGTTTAGTTTTTTTTCGTTTTCCGTTAAAATTTGTTATATTCGTTCATTCGTTATCGTACGAATGATTCGCTAAAAATTTTAACGAATAACGAATGTTCAAATCGAACGAATATGAAAAACAACGAAAATCCGAAATAACCAAAATTAGAAACAACGAAAGAAGAAAATCCGAAAAACGAAAACAGGAACAACGAAAATCAAAATGAACGAAAAAAATTTGTACATTCGTAACTTTTTTTTTTTTGTTGAATTGGTGATTTTCCTTGGCCCTTACAATGGCGCTGCTTAACGTGGTTCGAATGAAAAAATTCGTACATTCGTAACTTTTTTTTTTTTTCAATTCGTAAATTTCCGTGTCTCCTACAATGGCGCTGCTTAACGCGGTTCAAATGGATTGAACGAAAAAATTCGTACATTCGTAACTTTTTTTTTTTTTCGATTCGTCATTTTCCGCGTCTCTTAAAATGTAATAATAGCATACACATTACATAAAATTATGAATTATGCTCCGATTACGAATCTACGAAAACAATGTTACGAAAGTACGAATAAATCAAACGAAAGTACGAATGTAACTAAATCTACGAAAATACGAATGCGTCCGAATTTCGAATAAACGAAAATAAAACTAACGGAAAAACGAATCAACGAAAAAATAACTCTTACGAAAATACGAATCGTTACGAATACGAACACCGACGACTTACGAATTTACGAATCAACGGAAACGACAGAAACTAAACAAATTTTTCTATTGTGCACATGTCTAATAATTGTCCTTATGCAACACCTGAGCGCAGGGAGTGTTGTCTGCTCCATACTGCCAGGATCCAGCCGCTGGTGGACGTCAGTACTGCGGCCCAGTGATGACATGACCCTAGCAGGGAAAGACTCCTGCTGGTGGACCTCAGTACTGTACACCACATGATAGATCTTACCAGCGGATGGACCCTTTCCTGACACAAACATTGTTTACATTTGGATTGTATGGGGGGGGGGGGGTACAACAAAATGAATTTCAACATATCATCCAATTGAATGGAAAGCAGCATAAAGGGGGACTCACATCTATGAGGAGCCCGCAGAGAATAACGTGCCAAGTGTCGTGGGAGAGCGATCCAACAACCAGTGTCTTAAAATATTAAATGAATCAATATAAATAATCCTGTCACAAATCGAAAATGACGATAAGCGTCGGATTGATAGGTAAGAATAGGGTTATAAGCTGACCGTAATAATGTAGTACTTACTAAGGATGAAGTCTAAATTGGAAAAGGAAGGAGAGGGGTTAACTTCAGCCACAAACCAGAGACAGAGGACCCTACAGTTACTCCACCAGCAAAGTCCCCATACAATTCATACCAAACGTCTGACTAGTGGCCAGAGGTGGCTCTAGGCTTCGTGAGGCCTTAGGCGAAACTTACACATGAGGCCCCAATCACGCCCGTAATAGGAAAAAAAATACAAGCACACAGAAAAGAGGGTGAGATAAAAAGGGGGGAGAGAGAGAGAGAATCAGTGATTGAGCACAGGCAAATTAGGAGGCCGCGAGGCCCCTGTGAGTGCGAGGCCTTAGGCGACCGCCTAATTTGCCTAATTAGAGAGCCGCCTCTGCTAGTGGCAATTGGAACTCTCCACCCTGCTGGCATTGCCATCTCGCAAAAAAGCTCTCGTCTCACATTCCATCCACAGTGGTCATCCAAAGAATCGAAGGAATATACAATTGCATATCTAGGGAGTTGAAATCAGATAATCACATAATAAGCATAGCAAACTGTCCATTGACAAACCCCAGATAGACTTACCTACCGTATTTATCGGCGTATAACACGCACTTTTTCCCCCTTAAAATCGGGGGAAAGTCGTGGGTGTGTGTTATACACCGATCCCCCCCCCCCCAAAAAAAAGTGACAAAAATGGCAAGCGCCGCCGAAAATCAGCGAGCGCTGCCGGAAAAAAAAACTAGCCGACTGTTCGGCTCTGCTCTTAGTCCCGCCTCCCTGCGCTCGCTCTGGAAACAGCAGGGAGGCGGGACCGCGAGCGGAGCCGAACAGTCGGCTCGGTTTTTTCCGGGGGCGCTTCGGTCTTTTTCGGCGGCGCACGCAACAGAGCGTCTCGGCGGCGGGAAATTTAAACCTGGACAAGACTGCAAATGACGCTGGCAAGCTACAATGACACTGGGCAAGCTACAATGACACTGGGCAAGGCTGCAAATGACACTGGGCCAGCTACGACACTGGGCAAGGCTGCAAATGACACTGGGCAAGCTACGACACTGGGTAAGGCTGCAAATGACACTGGGCAAGCTACACTGACACTGGGCAAGCTACACTGACACTGGGCAAGCTACACTGACACTGGGCAAGCTACACTGACACTGGGCAAGCTACACTGACACTGGGCAAGCTACAATGACACTGGGCAAGCTACAATGACACTGGGCAAGCTACACTGACACTGGGCAAGGCTGCAAATGACGCTGGGCAAGGCTGCAATGACACTGGGCAAGGCTGCAATGACACTGGGCAAGCTACACTGACACTGGGCAAGCTACAATGACACTGGGCAAGCTACACTGACACTGGGCAAGCTACACTGACACTGGGCAAGCTACAATGACACTGGGCAAGCTACAATGACACTGGGCAAGCTACAATGACACTGGGCAAGCTACAATGACACTGGGCAAGGCTGCAAATGACACTGGGCAAGCTACAATGACACTGGGCAAGGCTGCAAATGACGCTGGGCAAGGCTGCAAATGACGCTGGGCAAGGCTGCAAATGACGCTTTAATGTAAGTTTTTTTTTTTTTTTTCCCTAAACTTCCCTCCTAAAACTTTTTTTCCTTAAAATGCCCTCCTAAACTTGGGGTGCGTGTTATACGCCGATAAATACGGTATGTTTCCCCATCAACCAACACAGCGCCGTTCACTAAGCCCTTGTAAATCAAAACGGATTATATAACCCACTTTGGCGCCAAAACGGCATATTCATTCATCTAAAAAGCAGGTGAGATGATGGGAGGGTACTGGCAAGGTGTGGGGTGGGTAGGGAGGAAAATTAATAGTGCGATGAGCCGTTTGCACTCCCGCGCATGCGCTGTGACAAATTCCGGACCGAAAAAGAAACCGAAAGTCCACGCATGAACGCCAGAGTGAGTATCGCAATAACAAAAAACAAAATGTAGCGGCGGCCTTGACTTTTGGGCTTACCAGTTACCTCCTCGTGGCTTGTCTAGGGGTTCCCAGGGTTAGTACCCAACAACTTTGGATGCCGACACATAAAAAATCCTTTTGAAGGTTTTTATTCTGCAGTGATAACATCCAACATAACACAGTCTCAGATAGGAATTAGAGGGCAAGGGTGAAGAAACTCGGGCACCTTGAACTGCTGACATCCACAAAATGTCTCTAATCAACCCAGAGAGTAGCCACTCGCAGCTGGGCGCTTCAATGCCGGATAGACCTCTAGCCAGAGGTTTAACCCCTTCAGCCCCGGACCAATTGGCAGCCAAAGGACCAGGCCCCTTTTTGTGATTCGGCACTGAGTCGCTTTAACTGACAATTGCGCGGTCGTGCGACGTGGCTCCCAAACAAAATTGACGTCCTTTTTTTCCCCTCAAATAGAGCTTTATTTTGGTGGTATTTGATCGCCCCTGCGGTTTTTATTTTTTGCGCTATAAACAAAAATAGAGCGACAATTTTGAAAACAATGCAATATTTTTTGCTTTTTGCTATAATAAATATCACCAAAAAAATATATAATTTTTTTTTTCCCTCAGTTTAGGCCGATACGTATTCTTCTACATATTTTTGGTAAAAAAAAAATTTAAAAAAAAATTTATAAATAAAAAAATCGCAATTAGCGATTATTGATTGGTTTGCGCAGAAGTTATAGCGTTTACAAAATAGGGGATAGTTTTATAGCATTTTTATTAATATTTTTTTTTTTTTTACTAGTAATGGCGGCGATCAGCGATTTTTATTGTGACTGCGACATTATGGCGGACACATCGGACATTTTTGGGACCATTGTCATTTATACAGCAATCAATGCTATTTAAATGCATTGATTCCTGTATAAATGACACTGGCAGTGAAAGAGTTAACCACTAGGAGGAGGGGTTATGGACTGTGACGTGTGTGTGTGTTTTTTTACATTGGGGGCGGGGCTGACGTCTGACGTCACTGATCGGCTTTCCCCGATGACCGGGAACAGCCGATCAGTGACAGGCAGTGTAGGAAGCGCGGGGAGAGGTTTGTTTACACAGACCTCTCCCCGTTCTTCAGCTCTGTGACCCGATCGCGGGACACCAGCGGCGATCGGGTCCTCTGGTCCCGCGGCCGGGGTCATGGAGCTCCCGACCGGGTCGCGAGTGCGCCGCTGGCGTGCCATTCTGCCGCAGTATATCTGCGTGAGGCGGTCGGGTAGCGGTTAATGGCCAACAATGTGATCCAGAAACTTGCAAAAAGTCTGTGACGCAGAATAAACTTGCAACCGAAGGTGAACAGGAACCTTTCACACGGTACCTGGAACTTTCTCCGTCTCCTTGGCAGCACTGTGGAAGTGCGGATTCTTTAGTGTCCATACAACTCAGCTTTCAGGCTCTTACGTGGCCTCCGAGACTCGGGAACAGACGGATCCCCACCCCAGACCATGCGGGTCTATGGGGCTAGTCAAACTGAACATGGTTGCGGGGACGGCAAACGCTCCTAGGCCCGGGACCCCTCGCGGGGGCTACCCCGGTCCAGAACCAGGAAGCGGGACTGCGGCCAAACACGTGACTTCAGCACCTTAAGTACCCTTCCCCAGACTACACAGCGGGACCAGACGTGCGCACTGATTGGCTCTGGGGAAGATTGATTCCTAAGACGTCCAACCAGGCCTGGTTCTAGGCCTGTCATGGGGGCCTCACTGCACCTATGACCAGGCAGAACCCCAACACAGCCCAGCCAAACTGATGCCAAAGTAAATCCTGTACAATTAATCCTCAGAACCCCATTACTGTTCTGAGGGAAAAAAAAAAAACTAAATTTCCACTTATAGCGCACACTTGTTAAAGTGTGACCGCTACACAAACAAATAAAAGAAGCAAACAGAGGTTGTTGAATATCTCATGTTAGATTCAAGACCCCCCTCTCTACAGACCGGATAAACTACTCATCATTTAAATATATATGTGGAAAAATTACATCACAGAAGGCCTGACCAAAATGAGAATCCCTGGACTCCTACCACCTCAACCCCACCACCTTGGTTGGGCAGAGGGACAAAAAAAAAAAAAAGGGGGACCACCAAGACTAGATTTTCACAAATTTTATAAGGCTCCTCCTATGTTTATATGTCAATTTCTCCCGCCTTAAGTTAAAATTAAAGTGGTTGTATACCCTCAATTACAACTTGTACCTACAGGTGAGCCTAGATTAAGGCTTACCTGTAGGTACAAGAAATATCTCCTAAACCTGCACGGTTTAGGAGATATTTGCACAGAACGTTTTACAAACGTTTTCTACAGCGCATGCGCGTCGTAGACAACAGTGCATCTACAGGGTTAATCCCCATTCAGAACTGCGGCTCACCACAGTTGAAGTGTCCTTCGCGCATGCACGGAGCGACGTCTTCGCTGCTCTGGCCAATCACAGCGCCGCAGCGGCGCTGTGATTGGCCGGAGCGGCGATACCCGGAAAAGAGCGATGGCTGCGGCTGGAGGGGGGAGAAGAAGACGGCATCGGGGGCCCCGATCTAAGGTAAGTGATGCATAATGAGCTAGTATGCTAGTCATACTAGCTCATTATGACTTTGTCTTGCAGGTAGTGTACAAAAAAAACAAAAAAACAAAACTGGTATACAACCACTTTAACTGCTTCGACCCATTTATCTATTGTTGGCGAGTGATTTGATTTCCATATTTGTAATATAAAAGTTTATGAGCTATATACATAGATCTCAACCCCATCACCTGCATTTCAATTGGGGGAGTGGCTTCTGATATAATCCCAAGCAATGCTATTTTTTGGATCAGGGTGAATCTGTGTAAAACATACAGTGTTTAACCACTTGACCACTGGGCAGTTAAACCCCCTTCCTATCCAGACCAATTTTCAGCTTTCGGTGCTCTCAAACTTTGAATGACAATTACTCCGTCATGCAACACTGTACCCAAATTAATTTTGTGTCCTTTTTTTCACACAAATAGAGCTTTCTTTTGGTGGTATTTGATCACCGCTGTTTTTTTTATTTTTTGCGCTATAAATCAAAAAAATACAGAAAATTCGGTAAAAAAAATAAATAAAATTTCTTTGTTTCTATTTAAAATTATTGCAGAGTATTGGCAGAGCATTGCACAGTGGGGGCAGAGCATTGCACAGTGGTTGGTGGCAGAGCATTGCACAGTGGGGGCAGAGCATTGCACAGTGGTTGGTTGCAGAGCATTGCACAGTGGTGGCAGAGCATTGCACAGTGGTTGGTTGCAGAGCATTGCACAGTGGTTGGTTGCAGAGCATTGCACAGTGGTTGGTTGCAGAGCATTGCACAGTGGTTGGTTGCAGAGCATTGCACAGTGGTTGGTTGCAGAGCATTGCACAGTGGTTGGTTGCAGAGCATTGCACAGTAGTGGCAGAGCATCGCACAGTGGTTGGTTGCAGAGCATTGCACAGTGGTGGCAGAGCATGGCAGAGCATTGCACAGTGGTTGGTTGCAGAGCATTGCACAGTGGTGGCAGAGCATTGCACAGTGGTGGCAGTGTATTGACCAGCGCTGTGGGCACTACACATCCAGCCCACAGCGCTGGTCCCGTCTCTCCCCCTCTCCGCTTCTCTCCTCTCTGTAACGATCGGTACAGAGAGGGGAGGGAGGAACCGGCGTCATGACGTGACGCCGGTTTGTGTACATGTGATCGCTCCGTCATATGACGGAGCGATCACATGGTAAACGGCCGCCATCAGCGGCTGTTTACCGTGATGCGCCGGGTCCTCGGGACCCGGCGGTCACGGATGTTCCCGAGTGTGCCCCCCATGGGGCGCGCGGGAGCAAGTTTCTGGGAGGACGTGCGTAGGATGTCCACTCAGAACTTGCCGACCGCGCTGTAGACGTCTTTCGACTATAGCGCGGTCGGCATGTGGTTAAGGTATCAAAATACACACATATTCCGAGTAGCGATGCAGTTTGGGGCTTTGCCACAGCATATGTACAAGTGTACCTATATCAGTAGTACACTGTAAAGACTAGCATCAAATGCAGAGCTGAAAGGACACCGCCACTCGTTTTCTTCTTTTAAGGGCTTTGTTTGCCAATTTTTATTAAAATAAAGTTCAGCAAACAAACATAGGTTTCCCTCGAAGGGGTTTTCAGCATTCCTGTATAACACAAACTTCAGCCTCCTGGCTTACTCACTCTTAAGCCTCATACACACGATAGGACTTTGTACAAACTTTCCCGTGGATTTTTCTACAAAGGGCGTCGGCCCTGAACTTGTATTGCATACACACAGCAGGACTTTTTCAGCCAACTTTCACCAAATCACATGGTTTTTCTGCTCTTTACCGCCACCCTTTGGTCAACTTCTGTATTGTTGTCTGATCTTTTGCATTAGTTCTGAGCATGCGTGTTTGTACCTTGTACAAAAGTCCTATGGTTTTCTGTTGGCAGAAAGTTGGTCCGTTCGCACAGCCAACAAAAGTCAGTTGAAAACTGAAAAAGTTGGTCCGATGGAGCGTACACACGGTCGGATGTTGGTCCAAAATGGCTCATTTGCATGTTTGTTGTCAAAAAGTCCGATCGTGTATGGGCCTTTACTTAGTCAAACTCCCTCCTGGAGCTTATTTGCTCAGCTTCGTGCTGCTCGGTCGTGGGCCACATCTGCCTCCTGCAGACATGTATGCCCAGACTGCCAACTGTAGCCTTAGGCTGGTTTCACACTGGGGCGTTGGGGTCGCTGGCGGTAAAGCAGCGCTATATTTAGCGCCGCTTTAGCGGCGCATTTTGGCTGCTAGCGGGCGGTTTTACCACCGCGAGCGGCCGAAAAAGGGTTAATGCAGCGGCGTTTTGCGGGCGGGTTCGGAGCGATGCCCCATTGTTTTCAATGGGAAGGGGCGCTATAGGAGCGGTAAATATACCACTCCTACAGCGCACCAAAGATGTGGCTTGCAGGACATTTTTCAGCTTCAGTGTGAAATATCTCTCTCTCTCTCTCTCTCTCTCTCTCCCTGGGCTCCAGGTTCCAAAGTGGACTTCAAAAAACACTGAAGAAACTGAATGACCAGTTTCCTCTTCATGTTACACCTCAACACGTCTGGTTGAGAATTCTGGGTCACAACCTCCTTCTGGACCCGGACAGGGCAAGGCTCTGCCACAACACCTTGGAGCAATTTCATGAAGTTGCTTTTCCCCAGGAATGCAACTTTAAAAAGGGAGTGTAGTGGAATAATAAAATAACTGAAACAAACACTAGGAGGAGGCTAGGGATACCTTAAATAAATTCTTCAGAGCTTGCTTCCATTCCTAGTCACTAAGAGTCTCCAGGTCTCTACTTCACCGTCTAAAGCTACTGTCTAGTGCAGGGATATGCAATTAGCGGACCTCCAGCTATTGCAAAACTACAAGTCCTATCATGCCTCTGCCTGTGGGTGTCATGTTTGTGGCTCTCAGAGCCTTGCTATGCCTCATGATTTTAATAATGCTTAAAGTGAAAACAATAAAAAAAGTGAAATATTCCTTTTAAATTTCGTACCTGGGGGGTGTCTATAGTATGCTTGTAAAGGAGTGCATGTTTCCCGTGTTTACACAGTCTGACAGAAAAATTACATTTCTAAAAGGAAAAAAAGTAATTTAAAAATACTTGCGGTTATAATGAATTGTCGGTCTGACAATACACATTAAAGTTCATTGATAAAAATGGAAAACCTAGAGCCAAAATTAAAAAAAAGGCATGGGGGTCCCCCTCAAAATCCGTACCAGACCCTTATCCGAGCACGCAATCTGGCAGGCCACAGGAAAAGGGGGGGGGGGGGAGAGATGGATACCCCCCCCCCCGGAACCGTACCAGGCCACATCCCCTCAACATTGGGAGGGTGCTTTGGGGTAGCCCCAAAGCACCTTGTCCCCATGTTGATAGGGAGAAGGGCCTCATCCCCACAACCCTTCCCTTGCTTGATGGTTGTGGGGGACAGTGGGCGGGAGGCTTATCGGAATCTGGAAGGCCCCTTTAACAAGGGGACCCTCAGATCCCACCCCCCGTGTGAATTGGTAATGGGGTACAAATTTACCCCTACCATTTCCCAAAAAAAAGTAACAAAAAAAACACGAGACGGTTTTTGACAAGTCCTTTATTAATTTCTTCTTCCTCCATCTTCTTTCTTCTGGTCTTTCTTCGGTGGTGTTCTTCTTGAT
This sequence comes from Lithobates sylvaticus, assembly GCA_028564925.1. Lineage (NCBI taxonomy): Eukaryota > Metazoa > Chordata > Amphibia > Anura > Ranidae > Lithobates > Lithobates sylvaticus. The sequence goes on along the minus strand of CM053027.1, from coordinate 627,535,731 downwards.
GTTACGTAAACGGGTGACCCCGCCCCCCTCTGATAACACTGGGAAAGCCATAGGGAAGTCCCCGTGCATCAGAGGAGGGCAGGGTAACATAACATGTGTCAGAAGAACAGAAGTGTCACACGGTGGAAGACTCCCACTGAGGCTGGTCATGCTGACAGAGCGGAGAAGAAGCCGGAGCAAGATGCGGGACGAGAAGAGCAGAGGAAGAAGATGGAAAAAGGTAGAACACCGAAGGAAGACAAGAAAAAGAAGAAGATGAAAGAAGAAATTAATAAAAGGACTTGTCAAAAACCATCTCGTGTTTAACCTTTTTGTCACTTTTTTTGTGAAATGGTAGGGGGCACCAACCCCATTACCAATTGACACGGGGGGGGGCAGGATCTGGAGGTCCCCTTGTTAAAGGGGGCTTCCAGATTTGGATAAGCCCCCTGCCCGCACACCCCCACAACCACCGGGCAAGGGTTGTGGGGATGAGGCCCTTCACCCCATCAACATGGGGACAAGGTGCTTTAGGGCTACCCCAAAGCACCCCCCCCATGTTGAGGGCATGTGGCCAGGTTGTCCACCCCTCTTTTCCTGGGGCCTGCCAGGTTGCATGCTCGGATAAGGGTCTGGTATGGATTTTTGGGGGGACCCCCCCCCCCGAGACATTTTTTTATTTAGGCGTGGGGTTCCCCTTAAAAAACATACCAGACCTGAAGGGCCTGGTATGGAATTTAACCACTTCAGCCCCGGACCAATTGGCAGCCAAAGGACCAGGCCCTTTTTGCGATTCGGCACTGCGTCGCTTTAACTGACAATTGCGCGGTCGTGCGATGTGGCTCCCAAACAAAATTGGTGTCCTTTTTTTCCCACAAATAGAGCTTTCTTTTGGTGGTATTTGATCGCCCCTGCGTTTTTTATTTTTTGCGCTATAAACAAAAATAGAGCGACAATTTTGAAAACAATGCAATATTTTTTGCTTTTTGCTATACTAAATATCCCCAAAAAATCTATAAAAAAACATTTTTTTTCCTCAGTTTAGGCCGATACGTATTCTTCTACATATTTTTGGTAAAAAAAAAAAAAAAAAAATCGCAATTAGCGATTATTCATTGGTTTGCGCAAAAGTTATAGCGTTTACAAAATAGGGGATAGTCTTATAGCATTTTTATTTTTATTTTTTTTTTTACTAGTAATGGCGGCGATCAGCGATTTTTATTGTGACTGCGACATTATGGCGGACACATCGGACATTTTTGACACATTTTTGGGACCATTGTCATTTATACAGCAATCAATGCTATTTAAATGCATTGATTCCTGTATAAATGACAGTTGTAGTGAAGGGGTTAACCACTAGGGGGAGGGGAGGGGTTATGGGCTGTGACGTGTGTGTTTTTTTTTACATTAGGGGGCAGGGGTGATGTCTGACGTCAATGATCGGCTTTCCCGATGACCGGAACAGCCAATCAATGACAGGCAGAGTAGGAAGCGTGGGGAGAGGTTTGTTTACACAGACCTCTCCCCATTCTTCAGCTCTGTGACCCGATCGCGGGACACCAGCGGCGATCGGTTCCGCTGGTCCCGCGGCCGGGGTCACGGAGCTCCCGACTGGGTCGCGAGTGCGGCACGCACGCGACCCACGGGCAGGCAATTGCAAAATCACGTTTATATACGGGATTTTGCCTGCCCGTGCCATTCTGCACACGTATATGTACATGGGGCGGTCGGGAAGCAGTAGCAGTTAAATATGAAACTAGACAGACACTTTTATAAACACTTGCTGCTACAAAGACTTTTGTAAACATAGTATATGTACAGTTACTTAGTTCCCAGATTCCTCACTGTGTTTTTAACCACCTCAATACAGGGCATTCCCCCCCCCCCTTGCTGACCAAGCCATTTTTCAGCTGTCGCACTTTGGATGACAAATGCGCGGTCATACAGCACTTGTACCCAGATGAAATAATTTTGTCCCCACAAATAGAGCTTTCTTTTTGTGGTATTTGATCACCTCTGCGTTTTTTTTTCTTGCGCTATAAACAAAAGAAGAGGGACACATTTAAAAAAAAAATATTTTTTACTTTTTGCTATACTAAATATCCCTAAAAAAAAATATATATAAAACATTTTTTTTCCACAGTTTAGGCCGATAGGTATTCATCTACATATTTTTGGTAAAAAAAACGGCTAAATACTAGTAATGGCAGCGATCTGCGATTTTTATTGTGACTGCGACATTATGGCGGACACATCGGACAATTTTGGGACCATTGTCATTTATACAGCAATCAGTGCTATTTAAATGCATTGATTCCTGTATAAATGACACTGGCAGGGAAGGGGTTAACCACTAGGGGGCGGGGAGGGGTTAATATGTTCCCTGGGAGTGCTTCTTACTGTGGGGGGAGGGGACCGATCAGTGTTTCTCTGTACAGAAAACACACCATTGGCTCCTTTCCTCTGACAGGACCGTTGATCTGTGTGTTTACACAGAGAGAGAGAGAGAGATCCACGGTCCCGCTGTGGTACCGGGCAATCGCGGCCGCTGGGCACGCGCATCGGGGGCCCAGTGACGCGGCGGTCACGCGCGATCTCTGGAGGGCCGTGAAGGGGAGGACGTCATATGACGTCCTCGCGCGCTGAGCGCTGCGCCGCCTGGCAGTCAATAGATGGCTACGAGGTAGTTAAACATTAATTATAACTAGATGTACAAAGATTAATTTGTATGTAGCACCATGGCCCTGTGAGATACGATAATTTGTTCTACTGCATGGTCTTACGTGTAGTGGAATGACAATAAAGCTTGACTTGATTAGAGCAGGAGCAGAATGTGGAGGATACGACAGTGGGCAGTATGTACAGTAGAGCCATGTAGAGGGTATTACAGTTGGTGGTATGTACAGAGGCGGAATGTGGAGTATACGACAGTGGATAATATGTACAGGAGAGGAGTGTGGAGGGTATGACATTGGGCGGTTTGTACAGTAGAGGAGGAATGTGGAGGGTATGACAGTGGGCAGTATGTACAGTAGAGGAGGAATGTGGAGGGTATGACAGTGGGCAGTATGTACAGTAGAGAAGGAATGTGGAGGGTATGACAGTGGGCAGTATGTACAGTAGAGGAGGGATGTGGAGGGTATGACAGTGGGCAGTATGTACAGGAGAGGAGTGTATGACAGTGGGAGGTATGTACAGGAGAGGAGTGTGGAGGGTATGACAGTGAGAAGTATGTACAGGAAAGGAATGTGGGTAATATATACAGGAGAGGAGTGTGGAGGATATGACATTGGGCATTATGTACAAGAGAGGTGTATGGAGGGTATGACAGTAGGCCGTATGTACAGGAGAGAAGTGTGGAGGGTATGACAGTGGACAGTATGTACTGGAGAGGAGTATGGCGTGTATGGCAGTGGGTAGTACATACATGAGAGGAGTGTGGAGGGTATGACAGTGGGCCATATGTACAGCAGAGAAGTGTGGAGGGTATGACAGTGGGCAGTTTGTACAGTAGAGGAGGAATGTGGAGGGTATGATAGTGGGCAGTATGTACAGGAGAGGAGTGTGGAGGGTAAGACAGTAGGCGGTATGTTCAGGAGAGGAGTGTGGCATGTATGGCAGTGGGTAGAACATACATGAGGAGTGTGGAGGGTATGACAGTATGTATAGGAGAGGAGTGTGGCGGGTATGACAGTAGGCAGTATGTACAAGAGAGGAATGTGGCGTGTATGGCAGTGGGTAGTACATACATGAGAGGAGTGTGGAGGGTATGACAGTATGTATAGGAGAGGAGTGTGGAGGGTATGACAGTGTACAGTATGTATAGGAGAGGAGTGTGGAGGGTATGACAGTATGTATAGGAGAGGAGTGTGGAGGGTATGGCAGTGGGCAGTATGTATAGGAGAGGAGTGTGGAGGGTATGGCAGTATGTATAGGAGAGGAGTGTGGAGGGTATGGCAGTGGGCAGTATGTATAGGAGAGGAGTGTGGAGGGTATGACAGTAGGCCGTATGTACAGGAGAGGAGTGTGGAGGGTATGACAGTAGGCCGTATGTACAGGAGAGGAGTGTGGAGGGTATGACAGTGGACAGTATGTACAGGAGAGGAGAGGAGTGTGGCGTGTATGGCAGTGGGTAGTACATACATGAGGAGTGTGGAGGGTATGACAGTGGGCAGTATGTACAGGAGAGGAGTGTGGAGGGTATGACAGTGGGAGGTATGTACAGGAGAGGAGTGTGGAGGGTATGACAGTGAGAAGTATGTACAGGAAAGAAATGTGGGCAATATATACAGGAGAGGAGTGTGGAGGATATGACATTAGGCATTATGTACAAGAGAGGTGTATGGAGGGTATGACAGTAGGCCGTATGTACAGGAGATGAGTGTGGAGGGTATGACAGTAGACAGTATGTACTGGAGAGGAGTGTGGAGGGTATGACAGTGGGCAGTATGTACAGCAGAGGAGTGTGGAGGGTATGACAGTGGGCAGTATGTACAGGAGAGGAGTGTATGACAGTGGGCGGTATGTACGATAGTATGTATAGGAGAGGATTGTGGAGGGTATGACAGTGGGCAGTATGTACAGGAGAGGATTGCGGAGGGTATGACAGTGGGCGGTATGTACAGGAGAGGAGTGTATGACAGTGGGCAGTATGTACAGGAGAGGAGGGTATGACAGTGGGCAGTATGTATAGGAGAGGAGTGTGGGGGTATGACAGTGGGCAGTATGTATAGGAGAGGAGTGTGGAGGGTATGACAGTGAGAAGTATGTACAGGAAAGGAATGTGGGCAATATGTACAGGAGAGGAGTGTGGAGGATATGACATTGGGTATTATGTACAAGAGGAGTATGGAGGGTATGACAGTGGGCAGTATGTACAGCAGAGTAAGAATGTGGAGGGTATGACAGTGGGCAGTATGTACAGGAGAGGAGTGTGGAGGGTATGGCAGTGGGCAGTATGTATAGGAGAGGAGTGTGGAGGGTATGGCAGTATGTATAGGAGAGGATAGGAGAGGAGTGTGGAGGGTATGGCAGTGGGCAGTATGTATAGGAGAGGAGTGTGGAGGGTATGACAGTAGGCCGTATGTACAGGAGAGGAGTGTGGAGGGTATGACAGTAGGCCGTATGTACAGGAGAGGAGTGTGGAGGGTATGACAGTGGACAGTATGTACAGGAGAGGAGAGGAGTGTGGCGTGTATGGCAGTGGGTAGTACATACATGAGGAGTGTGGAGGGTATGACAGTGGGCAGTATGTACAGGAGAGGAGTGTGGAGGGTATGACAGTGGGAGGTATGTACAGGAGAGGAGTGTGGAGGGTATGACAGTGAGAAGTATGTACAGGAAAGAAATGTGGGCAATATATACAGGAGAGGAGTGTGGAGGATATGACATTAGGCATTATGTACAAGAGAGGTGTATGGAGGGTATGACAGTAGGCCGTATGTACAGGAGATGAGTGTGGAGGGTATGACAGTAGACAGTATGTACTGGAGAGGAGTGTGGAGGGTATGACAGTGGGCAGTATGTACAGCAGAGGAGTGTGGAGGGTATGACAGTGGGCAGTATGTACAGGAGAGGAGTGTATGACAGTGGGCGGTATGTACGATAGTATGTATAGGAGAGGAGTGTGGAGGGTATGACAGTGGAAGGTATGTACAGGAGAGGAGTGTGAAGGGTATGACAGTGGGCAGTATGTACGATAGTATGTATAGGAGAGGATTGTGGAGGGTATGACAGTGGGCAGTATGTACAGGAGAGGATTGCGGAGGGTATGACAGTGGGCAGTATGTACAGGAGAGGAGTGTATGACAGTGGGCAGTATGTACAGGAGAGGAGGGTATGACAGTGGGCAGTATGTATAGGAGAGGAGTGTGGAGGGTATGACAGTGGGCAGTATGTATAGGAGAGGAGTGTGGAGGGTATGACAGTATGTATAGGAGAGGAGTGTGTAGGGTATGGCAGTATGTATAGGAGAGGAGTGTGGAGGGTATGACAGTGGGCAGTATGTACTGGAGAGGAGTGTGGGGGGTATGACAGTGGGCAGTATGTATAGGAGAGGAGTGTGGAGGGTATGGCAGTAGGCCGTATGTACAGGAGAGGAATGTGGAGGGTATGACAGTGGACAGTATGTACTGGAGATGAGAGGAGGGGAGTGTGGCGTGTATGGCAGTGGGTAGTACATAAATGAGGAGTGTGGAGGGTATGACAGTGGGCAGTATGTACAGGAGAGGAGTGTGGAGGGTATGACAGTGGGCAGTATGTGCAGCAGAGGAGTGTGGAGGGTATGACAGTATGTATATGAGAGGAGTGTGGAGGGTATGACAGTGGACAGTATGTACAGGAGAGGAGTGTGGAGGGTATGACAGTATATATAGGAGAGGAGTGTGGAGGTTATGAAAGTGGGTGGTATGTACAGGAGAGGAGTGTATGTACAAGAGAAGAGTGTGGAGGGTATGACAGTGGGCAGTATGTGCAGCAGAGGAGTGTGGAGGGTATGACAGTGGGCAGTATGTGCAGCAGAGGAGTGTGGAGGGTATGACAGTATGTATATGAGAGGAGTGTGGAGGGTATGACAGTGGACAGTATGTACAGGAGAGGAGTGTGGAGGGTATGACAGTATATATAGGAGAGGAGTGTGGAGGTTATGAAAGTGGGTGGTATGTACAGGAGAGGAGTGTATGTACAAGAGAAGAGTGTGGAGGGTATGACAGTGGGCAGTATGTATAGGAGGAGTGTGGAGGGTATGACAGTGGACGGTATGTACAGGAGAGGAGTGTGGAGGGTACGACAGTGGGCAGTATGTACAGGAGAGGAGGAGGGTATGACAGTGGGCAGTATGTACAGGAGAGGAGTGTGGAGGTTATGACAGTGGACAGTATGAACAGGAGAGGAGTGTGGAGGGTATGACAGTATGTATAGGAGATGAGTGTGGAGGGTATGACAGTGAGCAGTATGTCTAGAAGAGGAGGAGTGTGGAGGGTATGACAGTAGGCAGTATGTACAGGAGAGGAGTGTGGAGGGTATGACAGTATGTATAGGAGAGGAGTGTGGAGGGTATGACAGTGGGCAGTATGTCTAGAAAAGGAGTGTGGAGAGTATGACAGTGAGCAGTATGTCTAGAAGAGGAGGAGTGTGGAGGGTATGACAGTAGGCAGTATGTACAGGAGAGGAGTGTGGAGGGTATGACAGTGGGCAGTATGTACAGGAGTGTGGGGGTATGACAGTGGGCAGTATGTATAGGAGAGGAGTGTGGGGGGGTATGACAGTGGGCAGTATGTATAGGAGAGGAGTGTGGGGGTATGACAGTGGGCAGTATGTATAGGAGAGGAGTGTGGGGGTATGACAGTGGGCAGTATGTACAGGAGAGGAGTGTGGGGGTATGACAGTGGGCAGTATGTACAGGAGAGGAGTGTGGAGGTTATGACAGTGGACAGTATGTACAGGAGAGGAGTGTGGAGGGTATGACAGTATGTACAGGAGAGGAGTGTGGAGGGTATGACAGTGGGCAGTATGTACAGGAGAGGCAGTGTGGAGGGTATGACAGTGGGCAGTATGTACAGGAGAGGAGTGTGGAGGGTATGACAGTGGGCAGTATGTACAGGAGAGGAGTGTGGAGGGTATGACAGTGGGCAGTATGTACAGGAGAGGAGTGTGGAGGGTATGACAGTGGCAGTATGTACAGGAGAGGAGTGTGGAGGGTATGACAGTGGGCAGTATGTACAGGAGAGGAGTGTGGAGGGTATGACAGTGGGCAGTATGTACAGGAGAGGAGTGTGGAGGGTATGACAGTGGGCAGTATGTACAGGAGAGCAGTGTGGAGGGTATGACAGTGGGCAGTATGTACAGGAGAGGAGTGTGGAGGGTATGACAGTGGGCAGTATGTACAGGAGAGGAGTGTGGAGGTATGACAGTGGGCAGTATGTACAGGAGAGGAGTGTGGAGGGTATGACAGTGGGCAGTATGTACAGCAGAGGAGTGTGGAGGGTATGACAGTGGGCAGTATGTACATGAGAGGAGTGTGGAGGGTATGACAGTGGGCAGTATGTACAGGAGAGGATGTGGAGGGTATGACAGTGGGCAGTATGTACAGGAAAGGAGTGTGGAGGGTATGACAGTGGGCAGTATGTACAGGAAAGGAGTGTGGAGGGTATGACAGTGGGCAGTATGTACAGCAGAGGAGTGTGGAGGGTATGACAGTGGGCAGTATGTACAGCAGAGGAGTGTGGAGGGTATGACAGTGGGCAGTTTGTATAGGAGAGGAGTGTGGAGGGTATGACAGTGGGCAGTATGTACAGGAGAGGAGTGTGGAGGGTTATGACAGTGGGCAGTATGTATAGCAGAGGAGTGTGGAGGGTATGACAGTGGGCAGTTTGTATAGGAGAGGAGTGTGGAGGGTATGACAGTGGGCAGTATGTACAGGAGAGGAGTGTGGAGGGTATGACAGTGGGCAGTATGTACAGGAGAGGAGTGTGGAGGGTATGACAGTGGGCAGTATGTACAGGAGAGGAGTGTGGAGGGTATGACAGTGGGCAGTATGTACAGGAGAGGAGTGTGGAGGGTATGACAGTGGGCAGTATGTACAGGAGAGGAGTGTGGAGGGTATGACAGTGGGCAGTATGTACAGGAGAGGAGTGTGGAGGGTATGACAGTGGGCAGTATGTACAGGAGAGGAGTGTGGAGGGTATGACAGTGGGCAGTATGTACAGGAGAGGAGTGTGGAGGGTATGACAGTGGGCAGTATGTACAGGAGAGGAGTGTGGAGGGTATGACAGTTAAAGCGACGCAGTGCCGAATCGCAAAAAGGGGCCTGGTCCTTTGGTTGCCAATTGGTCCGGGGCTGAAGTGGTTAAACCTCTGGCTAGAGGTCTATCCGGCATTGAAGCGCCCAGCTGCGAGTGGCTACTCTCTGGGTTGATTAGAGACATTTTGTGGATGTCAGCAGTTCAAGGTGCCCGAGTTTCTTCACCCGTGCCCTCTAATTCCCATCTGAGACTGTGTTATGTTGGATGTTATCACTGCAGAATAAAAACCTTCAAAAGGACTTTTTATGTGTCGGCATCCAAAGTTGTTGGGTACTAACCCTGGGAACCCCTAGACATTCACCGACAAGCCACGAGGAGGTAACTGGTAAGCCCAAAAGTCAAGGCCGCCGCTACATTTGTTTTTTGTTATTGCGATACTCACTCTGGCGTTCATGCGCGGACTTTCGGTTTCTTTTTCGGTCCGGAATTTGTCACAGCGCATGCGCGGGAGTGCAAACGGCTCATCGCACGATTAATTTTCCTCCCTACCCAGCCCACACCTTGCCAGTACCCTCCCATCATCTCGCCTGCTTTTTAGATGAATGAATATGCTGTTTTGGCGCCAAAGTGGGTTATATAATCAGTTTTGATTTACAAGGGCTTAGTGAACGGTGCTGTGTTGGTTGATGGGGAAACATACCGTATTTATCGGTGTATAACACGCACCCCAAGTTTAGGAGGGCATTTTAAGGAAAAAAGTTTTAGGAGGGAAGTTTAGGGAAAAAAAAACTTACATTAAAGCGTCATTTGCAGCCTTGCCCAGCGTCATTTGCAGCCTTGCCCAGCATCATTGTAGCTTGCCCAGCGTCATTGCAGCCTTGCCCAGCGTCATTGCAGCATTACCCAGCGTCATTTGCAGCCTTGCCCAGCGTCATTTGCAGCCTTGCCCAGCGTCATTTGCAGCCTTGCCCAGCGTCATTGCAGCATTGCCCAGCGTCATTGCAGCCTTGCCCAGCGTCATTGCAGCATTGCCCAGCGTCATTTGCAGCCTTGCCCAGCGTCATTTGCAGCCTTGCCCAGCGTCATTTGCAGCCTTGCCCAGCGTCATTTGCAGCCTTGCCCAGCGTCATTTGCAGCCTTGCCCAGCGTCATTCTAGCTTGCCCAGCGTCATTGCAGCCTTGCCCAGCGTCATTTGCAGCCTTGCCCAGCATCATTTGCAGCCTTGCCCAACGTCATTGCAGCCTTGCCCAGCGTCATTTGCAGTCTTGCCCGGGTTTAAATTTCCCGCCGCCGAGATGCTCTGTCGCGTGCGCCGCCGAAAAAGACCGAAAAAGACCGAGCCGACTGTTCGGCTCCGCTCGCGGTCCCGCCTCCCTGCTGTTTCCGGAGTGAGCGCAGGAAGGCGGGACTACGAGCAGAGCCGAACAGTCGGCTCGGTCTTTTCCGGTGCCGCTTCGTTTTTTTTTCGGCCGCGATTTCGGTCTTTTTCGGCAGCGCTCGCTATTTTTCGGCGGGGCTTGCCATTTTTGTCACTTTTTTTTGGGGGGGGGGGGTATCGGCGTATAACACACACCCACGACTTTCCCCGATTTTAAGGGGGAAAAAGTGCGTGTTATACGCCGATAAATACGGTAGGTAAGTCTATCTGGGGTTTGTCAATGGACAGTTTGCTATGCTTATTATGTGATTATCTGATTTCAACTCCCTAGATATGCAATTGTATATTCCTTGGATTCTTTGGATGACCACTGTGGATGGAATGTGAGACGAGAGCTTTTTGCGAGATGGCAATGCCAGCAGGGTGGAGAGTTCCAATTGCCACTAGTCAGACATTTGGTATGAATTGTATGGGGACTTTGCTGGTGGAGTAACTGTCGGGTCCTCTGTCTCTGGTTTGTGGCCGAAGTTAACCCCTCTCCTTCCTTTTCCAATTTAGACTTCATCCTTAGTAAGTATTACATTATTACGGTCAGCTTATAACCCTATTCTTACCTATCAATCCAACGCTTATCGGCATTTTCTAAAATAAGCCACGTGATTTTGTGACAGGATTATTTATATTGATTAATTTTATTATTTTAAGACACTGGTTGTTGGATCGCTCTCCCACGACACTTGGCACGTTATTCTCTGCGGGCTCCTCATAGATGTGAGTCCCCCTTTATGCTGCTTTCCATTCAATTGGATGATATGTTGAAATGAATTTTGTTGTACCCCCCCCCCATACAATCCAAATGTAAACAATGTTTGTGTCAGGAAAGGGCCCATCCTCTGGTAAGATCTATCATGTGGTGTACAGTACTGAGGTCCACCAGCAGGAGTCTTTCCTTGCTAGGGTCATGTCATCACTGGGCCGCAGTACTGACGTCCACCAGCGGATGGATCCTGGCAGTATGGAGCAGACAACACTCCCTGCGCTCAGGTGTTGCATAAGGACAATTATTAGACATGTGCACAATAGAAACATTTTGTTTAGTTTTGTTTCTGTCGTTTCCGTTGATTCGTAACATTTTGTAAGTCGTCAGTGTTCGTAACGATTCGTTATAATAAGAGTTATTTTTTTGTTGATTCGTTTTTCCGTTAGTTTTATTTTCGTTTATTCGAAATTCGGACGCATTCGTATTTTCGTAGATTTAGTTACATTCGTACTTTCGTTTGATTTATTCGTACTTTCGTAACATTGTTTTCGTAGATTAGTAATCGGAGCATAATTCATAATTTTATGTAATGTGTATGCTATTATTACATTTTAAGAGACGCGGAAAATTACGAATCGAAAAAAAAAAAGTTACGAATTTTTTCGTTCAATCCATTCGAAGCACGTTAAGCAGCGCCATTGTAAGAGACACGGAAAATTACGAATCGGAAAAAAAAAGTTACGAATTTTTTCGTTCAATCCGTTCGAAGCACGTTAAGCAGCACCATTGTAAGAGACACGGAAAATTACCAATTTAACAAAAAAAAAAGTTACGAATGTACGAATTTTTTCGTTCATTTTGATTTTCGTTGTTCCTATTTTCTTTTTTCGTTGTTTCTAATTTTGGTTATTTCGGATTTTCGTTGTTTTTCATATTCGTTCGATTCGAACATTCGTTAAAATTTTTAGCGAATCATTCGTTCATTCGTACGATAACGAATATAACAAATTTTAACGGAAAACGAAAAAAACTAAACGAATTGCACATGTCTAACAATTATTGGCAGTCCCATAAATACCCGGCAAGCCCTCACATGCTTGCCTTGGTATCGCTCTCCATGCGCCCTGACCTTGAGCCTGCATCTGACCCGACCTGATCTCTCTTCCCCCGATCCTGAGCCCATCCTGGACCTGTCTCCTGTTTGCCTTGGATCCCTGTCCTCTCCCTGTCCTGCTGGTTTCCCATCTATACCCCTCTGCTGATCTCCCTGTGTATGACCTCGGCCTGGCTTTTGTTTACGATTCTTTTATTTCCCATTTATTGTATATATTATTTGTTTTGTGGTTGGTAGTGCACTGTTTGTTTTCACTTTGTCACTTATTATAAAAAACACTATTATTATTTCACCTACATGCGTTTTGGGTTTCCTCTGTGCAGTCCACACAGTCTGGTGTGCTAATTCCCTGACAGTATACCAAGTCCACCCCTGACTAGACGTGACTGCATTGAGGAACCATCCTGGTTTGTTCCGCTAATATGGATTTCAATAAAATCCTTTACTCTCTGCTGGCAGAAGAGGATGGTGAATATTGCCGCCAAACTTAAAAAAAATTGGACCAGTGACCAGCTGATGGAAGCGATCCAATCGGCTCATTCCCTGGTGGATCAGGGTTATATGTCATTTGAGGATGTTCAGCCCCTGATCCGATTTATGTGCAAAACCAGCCCTGTCATGTTTTCCCGAAGGAAGTGACAATTTCTCTCCCCCCTTTAATTATGGGCAAGTTGAATCTCTGGTATGGTTGTTGGAGGATGATCCAGCCTTTTTTATGGAACGGTATTCCTCTTGTTCACAGCAGGTGTTGTCTGATTGCATCCATTCAGTGCAATCCTTGGTTAGTCAGGCTGTGTGTGAACCAGCGTTTGTCCAACCTGTGCTACAGGCATGGTCAGATCTCCTGTATTTAGCCAAGCCACAACATCCCAGCCCTGTCATTAATCACCTGCCTTCCCAAGAATCTATCCCCCCACCGCCTATGGCAACCTCAGCTACAGCCCAGTTTACTCCGCTTCCTCCCAAATACTATTACCCAGTCTCCAAGTGTAGCACCTATCCTGCCTCCAATCCACCGGCCTCTTCTCCTCCACCTGTAACAATTCCCCAAAACCCTCCTCCAGCCACTGTTCCTTGATCTTCCTTTTTTTGTCCAGCTACATTCTTTTCCTACAGCCCTGCACCTACTTACAAAGCTGCAGTGGCTAATCCAAAAAAGAACCAAAAGTTCTTTCCGACCCACACAATCCTCCCAGTAACCCAACCTGCCTCCACACCAACCAACCTGTTCCAGCCTGACGCCCCGGTGCCTGCCTTCCAGCCTGACGCCCCGGTGCCTGCCTTCCAGCCTGACGCCCCGGTGCCTGCCTTCCAGCCTGACGCCCCGGTGCCTGCCTTCCAGCCTGACGCCCCGGTGCCTGCCTTCCAGCCTGACGCCCCGGTGCCTGCCTTCCAGCCTGACGCCCCGGTGCCTGCCTTCCAGCCTGATGTTTTGATATTGGTGTCCCAGTCTGAAGTCCCGGTGTCTAAGCCTGAGGTTTCGGTGCCCGTGTCTGTCTACTGAACCGGTGACCTTCTCCCAGTCTGCTGAACAGGAGTCCGTGACTCAATCTGTTAAGCCAGTTCCCATTATTTGGCTTGCCGGACCAGTGCCTGGTGTCCAGCTCGCTGAATCGGGCCCATTACCCAGCTTGCTGAGCCGTTGCCTGTGATCCAGCCTGCCCTTACGGTGCTTGCTGTTCGGCCTAATGTCCCAGAGCCTGCTGCCCAGCCCGACTACCCAGAGGTGCCTGATGACCAGCCTGAAGTACTTTCTTCCACAGTTCTGCTTGATGCCATAGACTATGGACAATTAAAACTAGTTGGAGTGTCCGTAGGCTGCTCCTTTTGGGGGTGGGGCAACTTTCAGGAAAGGGTCCATCCGCTGGTAAGATCTATCATGTGGTGTACAGTACTGTACACCAGCAGGTGTCTCCTGGCAGTTTGGAACTGCCAGGGGAGTCTTTCCCTGCTAGGGTCATGTCATCACTGGGCCGCAGTACTGATGTCCACCAGCGGATGGATCCTGGCATTATGGAGCAGACAACACTCCCTGTGCTCAGGTGTTACATGAGGCCTTTATTGGCAGTCCCATAAATACCCGACAAGCCCTCACATGCTTGCCTTAATATCTCTCTCCATGCGCCCTGACCTTGTTTCCTGCATTCTGACCTTGAGCCTGCATCTGACCCGACCTAATCTCCCCCAATTCCATCCTGGACCTGTCTCCTGTTTGCCTTGGATCCCTGCTCTGCAGCCCATCCATCCATCCTCTCCCTGTCCTGCTGGTTTCCCATCCTTACCCCTCTGCTGATCTCCCTGTGTATGACCTCGGCCAGGCTTTTGTTTACGATTCTGGTATTTCCCATTTATTGTATATATTATTTGTTTGTGGTTGGTAGTGCACTGTTTGTTTTCACTTTCTTGTCGCTTATTATAATAAACACTATTATTATTTCACCTACATGCGTTTTGGGTTTCCTCCGTGCAGTCCACACAGTCTGGTCTACTAATTCCCTGACAGTTTGTTTCTTTCTGCTTTTGACTGGGATCTGTTTTTAAGTCAAGAAAGTAAAGGTCCTGAAGATGTGAAACGCGTCGACCTCTTGACATTTTGTAATAACAGAGATCTTTAATTTTATTAGACCGCATGTACACTTCTGCTGGTAAACGGACGTTCAGTGGCAGTTGGATGCTTTTTTCAACTGCCCCTGGACTCATCCAATGTTATCTTATGTGTACACAGGTTTGTTTTAATGTAATTTTATAGGCTTTTCTTTGAAGGCAAAAAATGAGTTCAGACGCCAAAGTTTCAGACGGTAACTCGCGTTTAGCCGTGTTTCATTTTTGGCTATTTTGGGAAAAAAAAAAAAAACGGAACCTGCAAGGCAAAGGCATAATGAGCTAGTATGCATAGCATACTAGCTCATTATGAATAACTAACCTGAGAACGAAGCCCCCAAAGCGGTCCTCATCCACGACCTTCTCCATCAAGCCCAGAGTGACTTCCGGGTCTCGCCGCTCCAGCGCTGTCATTCGCTGGATCGGTGATGACGTCACTCCCGCGCATGCGCACGAAAGCGGCATATCGCCGTGATCTCGGCCTGCGCGGCCATGCGCCGTAGACAGCGATGCCTCTTTTTTTCTAAATATCTCCTAAACGATGTAGGTTTAGGAGATATTTATTGGACCTACAGGTAAGCCTTAATCTAGGCTTATCTGTAGGCCAAAGGGGTTTGTAAGGGTTTACAATCACTTTAATGCCCGAGTATATTGATCAAATGGTTTTATATGTGTAAAAAATATTTAAATAAAGACATTTTAGCATTATTTGGTTTATAAGTCCTTTTACTGGTACTGTTAAAGTCCACTATATCAGTTCTATCCCCGGTTCAGTTCACACCAGAACATGCGAACAGACCTAAAGCTCGTGTGAACTTTAGAACCCTATTAAAGTCTATGGGACTCGACCGTTCAAAATCAAAAATGCAAATTTAAAAGGCTTATATGCAAGTTATTGTCCTAAAAAGTGTTTGGGGGCCCGGATCCTGCCCCAGGGGACATGTATCAATGCAAAAAAAAGTTTTAAAAACTGCCGTTTTTTCAGGAGCGGTGATTTTAATAATGCTTAAAGTGAAACAATAAAAGTGTAATATTCCTTTAAATTTCATACCTGGGGGGTGTGTATAGTATGCCTGTAAAGGGGCGCATGTTTCCCGTGCTTAGAACTGTCCCTGCACAAAGTGTCATTTCTGCAGGAAAAATAGTCATGTAAAAGCAATCGCTATAATGAATTGTCGGCTCCCCATAATACAGAGAACATTTGAAAGTCATTGATAAAAAAAAAAAAAAATGTGTGGGGTTCCCCCCCCAAATTCATACCAGACCCTTTATCCGAGCACGCAACCTGGCAGGCCGCAGGAAAAGAGGGGGGGACAAGAGAGCGCCCCCCTCCTGAGCCATACCAGGCCACATGCCCTCAACATTGGGAGGATGCTTTGGGGGTCTGTAACCCCTCAAAGCACCATGTCCCCATGTTGATGGGGACAAGGGCCTCATCCCCACAACCCTGGCCGTTGGTTGTGGGGGTCTGCGGGCGGGGGGGCTTATCAGAATCTAGAAGCCCCCTTTAACAAGGGGACCCCCAGATCCCGCTTCCCCCGTTTGAAATGGTAACGGGTACATTGTAACCCTACCATTTCACAAAGAAAGTGTAAAATAGTAAAAAAACACACAGACACCATTGGGATAAGTCCTTTATTAATAAAAAAAAAAAAAAAGATTCCAGCGGTGGCAATCCACTCTTGGTATCCAGCAATGGGTGGTCTCTTCTCCGGGGTCCAGCGATGGATGATCTCTCCCGATGACATCCAGCGCAGCCTGTCTCCACCGGAGAAACAGCGGGAATCCCGGTGATGGCCTAAAAAGGTCTTGGCTGAGGAGGACAGGGCCACCCATCACCTGACCCAGCCCCCTCTGACGCAAGGAGAAACCCGGGCTTCCCCAGTGATGTAAGGGTGACTCTAATGTAACGGAAACCTGGGTTTTTTTTTTAAACTTTTTTTTTTTTTGCATTGATACATGTCACCTGGACCATACCAGGCCACATGCCCTCAACATTGGGAGGATGCTTTGGGGGTCTATGACCCCTCAAAGCACCATGTCCCCATGTTGATGGGGACAAGAGCCTCATCCCCACAACCCTGGCCGGTGGTTGTGGGGGTCTGCAGGGGGCCAAAGGTCTGCATACTAAAATATCCTTGGAGATGGAGCAGAGGAACCATGACTCCTGCCCGGACAATGTCTCCCCCCACTATATAGCCCCCCTTAATGGGGCACAGGTGGCCAACATCCCAGGACTGATGCAGCATCTGGGTGGACCAAGATGGTCATGGCATACAGTGGTATCCGCGTCATCCTGGAGCACCAAAATGGCCACCTGCGTGCCAGGTTGCCATCTAAGGGATGACAGGATCAACCACCAGCGACCCCCCCCTGGGTGCCGGAGGTGCACATATCTCCAGGCTAATGCCTGCAAACTGGCACAAGGTATGTGCCAAGTATGTGCAGGGTTCAACTGCAGCATGTGGGGCCACCGGTATCCACCCAAGTGCACCAGGATGGTAGTCTCCAGGCATTGAGGGCTTCCTACTGGGCTGACAAACCAATACATCTTCGTACTTTGAAGTGACAGCTCTGACCCACCTATCGATGACAAACTATTAATCAAAACAGAAAAAGCAGAGGGAGGAAAAAAAGACAAAAAAGGGGGTGAAACTCAAAACATTATTAAGGCCTGGTTTAGTTGCAGCTTTGAAGTGATGAATCCACCTTGTTTCTCTTTGTAACACAAGTTTTTTAGATGCAATGTGTGCAATTTACTCATTTGTGGCGAGCATTTCACACACCCGCAAGGGCAATCAATATCAAATACTTGATTACTTCAATTGCAACACTGACTTCTGTGTTTATATTTTGAAGTGCCCTTGCACATTGACCTATGTGGGCAAAACTAGAGGACTTTTCATAAAACGGTTTAAAAAACATAGACGTGACATCAGGACCACTCTGGCAAAAATAGAGACGGCTCGTCGTAGTACATTTTGCTACCTCCATACTTCAGACTCACAAGCTGCGTGGGATGGTGATTGAAGAAATGACCCATCAGGTGAGCTGATTGGGCTCAATTGCTCCTCTGCCATGAGGCCTACTGAATTTATACTTTGGGCACAGTACAACAGGTGATCTCAATACTAATATGTCCCTTGCATGTTTCCTTGGCGACATATAATTTTTATTTGGCCTGAGATACACACAACCTGAAGTGAGCTGGGTGATGTGTCATTTCAATGCCTGGGGTGCCCTTGATTGATATTATATACCAATTATGTACAGCATCTTCCTTTTTTCTGTTGTTCGTCTTATTTAATCTCTGTTTACCATGACGGGACATGATATGCAACCCAGTAGACGGGTTGCTCATGTGTCCGGGGGCACTAGTGATATTTTTTAGATCCATGGTAATGTATTTTGCCGTTTCCCCATCTGTGAGAGGACCACATGGATGACTGCTCTATTGTTCCCCCTTTTTTGCTTTTTTTCATTGCTTAGTATGTAATTGTCAGGGAAATCGTATGCATAATCGTGCAGGAAGATGTGCACTTGCTAATAAGAATTCTCGAGTGACAACTAGAGGTTCCATAACTCTCACACATGGGCAAAAGAATTTGCAAGTGACAACTAGGCATTCCTGACTCGCTCTCATATCTGCGCATGCACATTAGCGTGAGCGTGCATGAGTTCTTGGTGCCCTCTTGCCTATTTAAACTTGCTCCATAAACCAGAAGATTGCTGAGTGGTCGTCATTTTCTCCCGTCTGTGACCTGATCCTGTCCTGTTTCCTGTGTATACCCGGCCTGTTTGACTCTGCTTGTTCCTGATACCTGATTGCTGACCCGGCTTTTGACCCGACTCTGCCTTTTGCATTCTGTTCCAGTGCCTTCTCTGCTCGCTTGATACTGACCCTGGCTTGGCCCTGACTCTTCTCTATATCCAATTCAGTACCTCTCCTGCTTGGCCATTACTGATTTCTGCCTGCCTGACCACCTGCGACCCTGCATCCACCTGCTTTCCAGTTTTGTTGCTGTCTGCTGCTCTGCACCTGCTGCTCTGCACCTGCACCTGCCAGTCTACCAGTCTGCTTGCTGTCCTGCACCTGTTGGGATTGGCCAGTCCACAAACCTGCCTGCTGCTTGGCACTTGCTGCAAGTACCTTCTGTCCAGGATCTCCATCCAGGCACCCACCCTGTTATATCCTGTCACCACCTTCAGGAGAAACGGGACAGGAGGTGTAAGGGAAAGCCCTCCCGTCACCTCGGCCTCAACCAGGTGTGTGACAGTAGTGTCTTATTTACGCCCCCGACCATGGTAACCGTTTTTTCTTCCCTGTCCCATTCTTCTATTCCTTATTACTTTTTTCCATGATTTTGGATTGGTAGTAGTTCATATATATTTTGCTGTGTAACTCTATACACTTTTTTCTCATGCCTGATGAAGGGGTCCTGCACGGCTCCGAAACATTGCACTTGTTGTTTTGTGATCTCTCTGCAATAAAAGCTTCAGACTGCATTTCAAGATCGAAGGTGTGCTGGTGGATATGTGCATTGATCTTGGATGGCAACATGGCATGCAGGCACCATAGGCCTGGCCTGCTACAGCCATCTTGGTCCACCCAGATGCCACAGGCATCCTGGGATGTTGGCCACCTATGCCCAAGTATGGGGGGGGGGCTATATAGTGGGGGGAGACATTGTCCCTACAGGGCTTGTGTTTCCTCAGCTCCATCCCACTGCATTGTAGCTTTAATAGATCCTGCCATCACTGGTTATTACATCTACCTTGACTAACATTGGATTTTTGATGTGGCTGGGAGAAATCTCAGTTAGTAAGAGACGGGAGTCCCTGTCTTATATCGGGTACTCATTATTAGTACTTTGTATGTTTTTTGCTTTCTATGCTAGCATGTTATTAAAGTATATCAATTGGCTTGAATACAATAATTTTTTCCTGCTAGATACCTCTAGTATATACTCGCGGAGCCCATAGAATGCTATGAACAAAAGTTATTTTTCTGTACTGACAAGCATTTGAAACCTGGCCAGTATCCTTTTTTCGGGTACAATGCTCTTCATGTTTGTACTGAATTCTCTAGTCATTGAGTTCTAATTTCTGGAGCTATGGGATGGTCTCCCTTTGTTTTTTGGTCCCCCCTGGTAGGCCCCACTCTGCGGGTTTATTCCCTTGCACTTCCCTAACTTTGGCACATACTGGGCGGTTGGGTATTTTAGGTCATATAGGTGCTTCATGATTATAATATATGTACAGTATACAGTGGGGATCGAAAGTTTGGGCACCCCAGGTAAAAATGTGTATTAATGTTCATAACGAAGCCAAGGAAAGATGGAAAAATCTCCAAAGGGCATCAAATTACAGATTAGACATTCTTATAATATAATATGTCAAAAAAAGTTAGATTTTATTTCCATCATTTACACTTTCATAATTACAGAAAACAAAAAAATGGCGTCTGCAAAAGTTTGGGCACCCTGCAGAGTTAATATCTTGTACTGCCCCCTTTGGCAAGTATCACAGCTTGTAAACGCTTTTTGTAGCTAGCCAAGTCTTTCAATTCTTGTTTGAGGTATCTTTGCCCATTCTTCCTTACAAAAGTCTTCCAGTTCTTTGAGATTCTGGGCTGTCTCTGCGCACTGCTCTTTTAAGGTCTATCCGTAGATTTTCAATGTTGAGGTCAGGAGATTGTGAAGGCCATGGCAAAACCTTCAGTTTACACCTCTTGATGTAATCCCCCGTGGATTTTGAGGTGTGTTTAGGATCATTATCCATTTGTAGAAGCCAACCTCTCTTTAACTTCAGCTTTTTCACAGATGGCATCAAGTTGCCATCCAAAATTTGCTGAAATTTTATTGAATCCATTTTTCCTTCTACTCGTGAAATGTTCCCTGTGCCACTGGCTGCAATACAACCCCAAAGCATGATTGAGCCACCCCCATGCTTAACAGTTGGACAGAGGTTCTTTTCATTAAATTCTGTGCCCTTTCTTCTCCAAATGTACCTTTTGCTCATTCCGGCCAAAAAGTTCTATTTCTCCAGTCATCTTCCAGGACGGCACACCTGAGAGGATGACTGGTCTCACCTGGCAGGAAACACAATTAACAAAGTTTAAAAAGCCCCACCCCTCCCTCTGACCCTCAGTTATTGATTGTGTTTCCCACACACTGATGGCTGCAAAACCGTTTGTTATTTTTTCCAGAGACCTCAGGTCTAGGACCATGGTCGCCCCTTAATGAACAGACCCAGAGCAGTCAGTGGTGCCTGTGGGGTTCTCTGTTCAAGCATTTTAAATGCCTTTACATTAAGGGGTTTCCCTCTTGCTCTCCTTTAAAAAAGCATTCCTGAATGTGGAGAGGCTGGGGCACTAGGACAGGTGAGTTGTCCATAACCCCAGGGGCCACTTAACCTTCCCTCTCTCCCTTCCCTACTACCTGACAGTGAAGGATGGTCAGGAGGGGGCGCTTGTACACCCCCACATCGGCCGGAAGCTGGGCTCCAAGGGCCGAATGTTTTTTCTCCCCAGGGAGCTG
Source organism: Lithobates sylvaticus (assembly GCA_028564925.1). NCBI lineage: Eukaryota > Metazoa > Chordata > Amphibia > Anura > Ranidae > Lithobates > Lithobates sylvaticus. The sequence continues at coordinate 627,514,615 of CM053027.1, read as the reverse complement.
TGCTATCCCTTGGGATAGACCGCTGTGCGAGCGGCGTGTGTAGGCCGCTACTGCGCATGTCCGGAAGCCGCCGGGCGCCGGTGTGACGTCATATCCGGCGCACCAGGGCTTTAACAAAATGGTGGCGAGCGCGGCGGTCAGTAGCACGAGGCGGCTGTTTGGAGAGGGGGGGGCTCGAGGTCCACAGCCTTCACAGAGATTCATCTACCAGTGCAGAGGATGGAAGGCGAACCAGAGCTCACAGCATCAGAGGTCGCCACAGGGGGTGAGTGACTCGGCTGGAGCGAGGGGGGGCAGGCATTTGGGGTGGCCCTATCGTCCCTGTCCCCCACACTGTTTTTGTATTGTGATGTTGGCTAATGGGGTGTCCCTTTCTTACAGAGACCGAACGCCCTGCTCAGGAGAGAGCCAGTAGGTCTGGGAAAGCCACATCTAAAACTAAGCGCTGTGGGTCTTGTAGTGTTAAACTTCCACAGGACCACAGCAAGCCTTTTTGTTATAAATGTATTTACAAATTGGCAGGCAAAGAGACAGCACAGGTTGCGAAGGAATGCAGGGCACTACAAGTTGAGATGCTAGCTACCCTTCAGTCTTTTAAAGCCACACTTGATCAGCGTCAGGGGGATGCCAGATCAGTAAGGGAAAGCTCTCCCTCACAGGAAGATAGATCTACCTTTTACAGGAGGGTCTCAGGAACCTGCCCCCTACTATTCAGAGGAGGAGGTTTGTAGCTCTGACCTGAGTTCCCAGGAAGGGGAGGACTCAGATCAGGACAGCCATGTGGAGACCAGACCTGGGGGACACCTCTTTTCAGCTGAGGATATGGAGGGTCTCCTCAGGGCAGTTTATGTGTCGGAGGACATTCAGTGTCAGCTCAGGATAAGGTCTATAGAGGTTTGGGTAAGCCACAGGCCAGATCCTTCCCAGTTCACCAGTCCCTAAAAGACATATTCTTAAGGGAGTGGAAGGAGCCTGAGTGTAAGCTCCTCAGACTTAAAACTTGGAAACGGAGATGTCCTTTTAAGGAAGAGGAGGAAGAAAATTTTTTTAAAGTCCCACGTCTAGATGCGTCTTTGGCGCAGGTTTCTAAGAGGTCGGACTTATCTTTTGAGGACGCAGGTAACATTCAGGATCAGATGGATAAAAAAAATCAGAGATCCTGTTGCGAAGAGCTTGGGAGGCAAATGCATCGGCCATGAGCCCTGCATTGGCTTCAGCCTGTGTAGCCAGGAACGCAGATGCATGGCTTAACAAGCTGATGGACCATCTCACGCGTAAGGAGTCCAGGGGGGTGGAAGAATCCCTGGAAGTGGTGGGGAGAGCCATCGCCATTTTGGCAGATGCGGCAGTAGAGACAGTAAGGACGACTGCTAAGTCAGCGGCATTACTGAACTCAGCCAGGAGGGCCCTTTGGGTCAAGACTTGGGATGGAGACTTCACCTCTAAGTCCCGACTCTGTGGTATCCCCTTTGAGGGCTCCCTACTCTTTGGTTCGGGTCTGGAACAGGTCCTTTCCCGATCCACGGAGAAAGGTAAGAAATTTCCCACTAAACCCAAGAAGGAGAAGGGGAGGAAATTTTTTCGTGGCCCCCCTGCAAAAGGTCAGTTCAAGGGCAAGGGGGGACAAAGGAAGAAGTGGGGGATTGGAAAGGGCAGGGAAAAGGGTGTAATCCTTTTTTCCGGGTCCGGACCGTCAAGCAAAGAGACAAAATGACGCCAGCATAAAGGTGGGCGCAAGGCTCTCATGGTTCCTTCCCCAGTGGGAGAGGATCTCAGAGAGCCCTTATATTTTAGACCTTATAAAACTAGGTTACAAGCTGGAATTCCATTCACTCCCACCTCAAATTTTTTTGATTACTTACCTTCCCAAAGATTCTCTGAAGGCAAGGGGCTTGCTAGACAGTGTCTGCATACTCGCAGAACAGGAAGTAATTATCCCTGTCCCAGCGAGTCAGAGGGCTTTCGGTTTTTATTCCCACATTTTCGTGGTCCCGAAGCCATCGGGCAAGTTTCGATTGATTATCAATCTACGGAAACTAAACCGCTACCTGCTGTACAAAAGGTTCAGGATGGAGAGCATCTACACGGTCAGAAAACACCTCCAGAAGGGAGTTTTCATGATTAAGTTAGATCTAAAAGATGCCTACCTGCACGTACCCATTGCCCCGGATCATCAGAAGTACTTGCGTTTCGCAGTACGGACAGATCAGGGGGTGCAGCATTGGCAGTTCAGGGCACTCCTCTTCGGCCTTGCGGCCAGTCCAAGGATCTTTACCAAGGTTCTGGCAGAGGTGGTATCTTTCCTACACCTTCAGGGTGTAGCTCTGATACCATACATCAACGATCTATTGATCTACAGTCCATCCAGAGACCAACTCCTGAGGGATCGAGAGCTGGTCTTGACTACCCTGGATTCCCTAGGTTGGATGGTGAGTCAGGAGAAGTCCTCCCTGGACCCCTCACAATCAAAGATGTACTTAGGGTACCAGTTATAAAAGTGGGATAAATAATCTCGCACTTACACAAAGAGTAAGGCTATTCTAATGCAGCGCACACTGGGGGGTAATATCTGAACCCAAATGGAGAAATAGAGAGTGGAGAGGTACCAGTTAGTACCAGTTAGACTCAGTGGCCCAGAAAGTTTTTCTTCCTCCCGAAAAGGTCGGAAAAATTCGGGGCGCAGTGACAACGTGTCTCAAAGCCCCAGAGGTGTCTTTGAGGAACATCATGAGGGTGCTGGGCCTGATGGCCTCTTGCATCCCGGCGGTTCCCTGGGCTCAACTCCACTCCCGCGTCCTCCAGGGCTTCCTTCTCTCCTCTTGGGACGGGAGAAGAGAAACCCTGGAGGAGAGAGTTCCTCTGGTAGAGGAGGTGAGAGGCTCCCTAGCTTGGTGGCTCGATCCCATCAACCTGTCCGGAGGTTGGACGTGGACACAGCTAGACCCAATAGGCATTACGACAGACGCAAGTGCCTGGGGTTGGGGGGCTCATTTAGGAGACCACCACGCCCAAGGTCCCTGGGAACAGAGTCAGAGCAGAGCTTCCTCAAATTTCAGGGAGCTTCTGGCAGTCGGGAAGGCATTATGTGTCTTCCGGGACTTGATCCAGGGAAAGGAAGTCCAGATTTTCTCGGACAACTGGGCAGCGGTGTCCTATTTGAACCGTCAAGGGGGAACAAGGTCAGTCAGTTTAAGGGCACTGACCCAAGGTTTCCTGGGAGAGGCAGAGAAGAACATTCTCTCAATCTCTGCAGTCCACATAAAAGGATCTCTCAATATACAAGCAGACTTCCTCAGCAGACAGCCCATTCGTCAGGGAGAATGGGAGCTGAACGAAGAATTTTTCGCTCTGGTAAGTCGTCATTTCGGAATACCAGAGATAGATTTATTTGCTTGTCAGAAAAACTCAAAAGTGCGGAGATTCTTCTCTCTTCGCTTTAACTGACAATTGCGCGGTTGTGCGACGTGGCTCCCAAACAAAGTTGGCGTCCTTTTTTCCCCACAAATAGAGCTTTGGTATTTGATCGCCCCTGCGGTTTTTATTTTTTGCGCTATAAACAAAAAGAGCGCGACAATTTTGAAAACAATGCAATATTTTTTGCTATAATAAATATCCCCAAAAAATATAAAAAAAAAAAAAAAATTTCCCTCAGTTTAGGCCGATACGTATTCTTCTACATATTTTTGGTAAAAAAAAAAAAAAAATCTCAATTAGCGATTATTGATTGGTTTGCGCAAAAGTTATAGCGTTTACAAAATAGGGGATAGTTTTATAGCATTTTTATTAATTTTTTTTTTTACTTAGTAATGGCGGCGATCAGCGATTTTTATTGTGACTGCGACATTATGGCGGACACATCGGACATTTTTGACACATTTTTGGGACCACTGTCATTTATTCAGCAATCAGTGCTATTTAAATGCATTGATTACTGTATAAATGACACTGGCAGTGAAAGAGTTAACCACTAGGGGGAGGGGAGGGGTTATGGGCTATGACGTGTGTGTTTTTTTACATTAGGGGGCGGGGCTGACGTCTGACGTCATTGATCGGCTTTCCGGATGACAGGGAACAGCCGATCAATGACAGGCAGTGTAGGAAGCGCGGGGAGAGGTTTGTTTACACAGACCTCTCCCCGTTCTTCAGCTCTGTGACCCGATCGCGGGGACACCAGCGGCGATCGGGTCCGCTGGTCCCGCGGCCGTGGTCATGGAGCTCCTGACCAGGTCGCGAGTGCGCCGCTGGCGGCGCGCGACCCACGGGCAGGCAATTGAAGGGCCACGTATATATACACACGTGATTTTGCCTGCCTTTGCCATTCTGCCGCAGTATATCTGTGTTAGGCGGTCGGGAAGCGGTTAATGGCCAACAATGTGATCCGGAAACTTGCAAAAAGTCTCTGACACAGAATAAACTTGCAACCGAAGGTGAACAGGAACCTTTCACACGGTACCTGGAACTTTCTCCGTCTCCTTGGCAGTACTGTGGAAGTGTGGATTCTTTAGTGTCCATACAACTCAGCTTCCAGGCTCTTACGTGGCCTCCGAGACTCGGGAACAGAAGGATCCCCACCACAGACCATGCGGGTCTATGGGGCTAGTCAAACTGAACATGGTTGCGGGATGGCAAGCGCTCCTAGGCCCGGGACCCCTCGCGGGGCTACCCCGGTCCAGAACCAGGAAGCGGGACTGCGGCCAAACACGTGACTTCAGCACCTTAAGTGCCCTTCCCCAGACTACACAGCGGGGCCAGACGTGCCCACTGATTGGCTCTGGGGAAGATTGATACCCAAGACGTCCAACCAGGCCTGGTTCTAGGCCTGTCATGGGTGCCTCACTGCACCCATCACCAGGCAGAACCCTGGTACAGACCAGCCAAACTGATGCCAAAGTAAGCCTGTACAATTAACCCTCAGAACCCCATTACTGTTCTGAGGGTAAAAAACAAAATTTCCACTTATAGCGCACACTTGTTAAAGTGTGACCGATACACAAACAAATAAAAGAAGCGAACAGAGGTTGTTGAATATCTCATGTTAGATTCAAGACCCCCCCTCTCTACAGACCGGATAAACTACTCATCATTTAAATATATAGTGGAACAATTCCATCACAGAAGGCCCAACCAAAATGAGAATCCCTGGACTCCTACCACCTCAACCCCACCACCTTGGTTGGGAGGGACAAAAAAAAAAAAAAAAAAAGGGACCACCAAGACTAGATTTTCACAAATTTTATAAGGCTCCTCCTATGTTTATATGTCAATTTCTCCCGCCTTAAGTTAAGATTAACTGCTTTGACCCATTTATCTATTGTTGGCGAGTGATTTGATTTCCATATTTGTAATATAAAAGTTTATGAGCTATATACATAGATCTCAACCCCATCACCTGCATTTCAATTGGGGGAGTGGCTTCTGATATAATCCCAAGCAATGCTATTTTTTGGATCAGGGTGAATCTGTGTAAAACATACAGTGTTTAACCACTTCAGCCCCGGACCAATTGGCAGCCAAAGGACCAGGCCCCTTTTTGCGATTCGGCGCTGCGTCGCTTTAACTGACAATTGCGCGGTCGTGCGACGTGGCTCCCAAACAAAATTGGCGTCCTTTTTTTCCCACAAATAGATCTTTCTTTTGGTGGTATATGATCGCCCCTGCAGATTTTATTTTTTTCGCTATAAACAAAAATAGAGTGAAAATTTTGAAAACAATGCAATATTTTTTGCTTTTTGCTATAATAAATATCCCCAAAAAATATATAAAAAAACATTTTTTTTCCTCAGTTTTGGCCGATACGTATTCTTCTACATATTTTTGGTAAAAAAAAAAATATTTTTTTTTTTTTACTAGTAATGGCGGCGATCAGCGATTTTTATTGTGACTGCGACATTATGGCGGACACATCGGACATTTTTGGGACCATTGTCATTTATACAGCAATCAGTGCTATTTAAATGCATTGATTCCTGTATAAAAATGACAGTTGTAGTGAAAGAGTTAACCACTAGGGGGAGGGGTTATGGGCTGTGACGTGTGTGTTTTTTTTACATTAGGGGGCGGGGCTGACGTCATTGATCGGCTTTCCCGATGACAGGGAACAGCCGATCAGTGACAGGCAGAGTAGGAAGCGCGGGGAGAGGTTTGTTTACACAGACCTCTCCCCGTTCTTTAGCTCTGTGACCCGATCGCGGGACACGCAGGCACTTAAAGGGCCACGTACAGGTACGCGATTTTGCCTGCCCGTGCCATTCTGCTGACGTATATATGCAGTGGGCGGTCGGGAAGCGGTTAAAGTATCAAAATACACACATTCCGAGTAGCGATGCAGTTTGGGGCTTTGCCACAGCATATGTATAAGTGTACCTATATCAGTAGTACACTGTAAAGACTAGCATCAAATGCAGAGCTGAAAGGACACCGCCACTCGTTTGCTTTTAAGGGCTTTGTTTGCTGAACTTTATTTTAATAAAAATTGGCAAACAAACATAGGTTTCCCTCGAAGGGGTTTTCAGCATTCCTGTATAACACAAACTTCAGCCTCCTGGCTTACTCACTCTTAAGCCTCATACACACGATAGGACTTTGTACAAAAATCCACGGGAAAGTTTGTACAAAGGGCGTCGGCCCTGAACTTGTATTGCATACACACAGCAGGACTTTTTCAGCCAACTTTCACCAAATCACTTAGTCATTCTGCTCTTTACCGCCACCTTTGGTCAACTTCTGTATTGTTGTCTGATCTTTTGCATTAGTTCTGAGCATGCGTGTTTGTACAAAAGTCCGATGGTTTTCTGTACACACGATCGGACTTTGCTCCATCAGACTTTTGTTGGCAGAAAGTTGGTCCGTTCGCACAGCCAACAAAAGTCTGTTGAAAACTGAAAAAGTTGGTCCGATGGAGCGTACACACGGTCGGATGTTGGTCCAAAACGGCTCATTTGCATGTTTGTTGTCAAAAAGTCCGATCGTGTGTACGGGCCTTTACTTAGTCAAACGCCCTCCTGGAGCTTATTTGCTCAGCTTCGTGCTGCTCGTCGTGGGCCACATCTGCCTCCTGCAGACATGCATGCCCAGACTGCCAACTGTAGCCTTAGACTCCTAGAGACCTCCTATCTCTCTCTCTCACCTGGAACCCTCCCGACTCCTAGACCCGGCCTCCTGCCTGTAGGGTGGAGCTGTCTCCAAGTGTGAGCCCAGATCCATGGTCAGGTTGTTACTAAAAGCCCAGCACACACCTGATCACTTAGTATGCTGGCTGTTCTCAAAATCAGGACCTAGGACTGGGGGATTTCATCCCACCCGGATCTCTAATGCCGCGTACACACATGCGGACTTTTGCCGGCGGACTTAGTCCAGCGGACAATCCGCCGGACTTTCCAGCTGGGTCCGCCGGACTTTCCGAGCGTGTGGACTTGCCCACACATGTGCGGACTTCTCCGGCGGATAATCCGCCGGCCAAAGTCTGCGGGACTTTTGAAAATGAACGGACTTGCCCACACACGGAGCAGTCCGTTCATTTCGAACGTAACTTCAGGTACGTAGCTAGCGTAGGCAGTAAATGCCGGCGCGCTAGCTCCGTCACCTGGCATGGATTTAAATTGAATCCCCACGCCGAAAAACGGCGTGGGGGTTCCCCCCAAATCCATGTCTGACCCTTATCCGAGCACGCAGCCTGGCAGGCCAGGAAAGGGGTGGGGACGAACGAGCGCCCCCCCCCCCTCCTGAGCCGTACCAGGCCACGTGCCCTCAACATGGGGGGTGCCCTGGGGAAAGGGGGGCCCTGCGGCGCCCCCACCCCAAGGCACCTTGTCCCCATGTTGATGAGGACAAGGGCCTCTTCCCGACAACCCTGGCCGTTGGTTGTCGGGGTCTGCGGGCGGGGGCTTATCGGAATCTGGTAGCCCCCTTTAATAAGGGGGCCCCCCAGATACCGGCCCCCCACCCTATGTGAATGAGTATGGGGTACGATGTACCCCTACCCATTCACCTAAGGTGTAAAATGTAAAGTACAAAAACACACACACTTTTGAAAAAATATTTTATTGCACTGCTCCGGGGGTCTTCTTCCGTCTTGGGGGTCTTCTCGCCGGACTCCTCCGCTCTCTTCTGCTCTTTTACCTCTTTCCCGAGCGGAGAAGTCCGGCTACCTTCTTCGTCGTCGCCGCCGTCGTCTGGGGGTCTCGATCCGCCTTCGGGGGTCTTCCGGGGGTCTCTTCTGTTCTTGCGGCGGTCGTCGTCTTCTGCGCCGCCGGCGCCTTCTTCTTATTATTCTTGTTCCGATGTTGACCCGTCGCTGTCTCTGCCCGGAATGGCAGAGGCGCGCTGCGCTGGGACTTATATAGGGACATGGGGACAGGGTCACATGCTCATGTCACATGGTGACCCCGCCCCCCTGTGATGTCACAGTCCCGGAGGATGCTGGGACTGTGACATCACAAGGGGGCGGTGTCACCATGTGACATGAGCATGTGACCCTGTCCCCATGTCCCTATATAAGTCCCAGCGCAGCGCGGATCTGGCATTCCGGGCAGAGAGAGCGTCGGGTCAACATCGGAAGAAGAAGAACAAGAAGAAGGACAAGAAGAAGAAGAAGGCGCCGGCGGCGCGGAAGACGACGACCGCCGCAAGAACAGAAGAGACCTCCGGAAGACCCCGGAAGACCCACGAAGGCGGATCGAGACCCCCCAGACGACGACGGCGGCGACGACGAAGAAGGTAGCCGGACTTCTCCGCTCGGTAAAAGAGCTTGGTAAATGGCGGAGGAGTCCGGCGAGAAGACCCCCAAGACGGAAGAAGACCCCCCGGAGCAGTGCAATAAACTATTTTTTCAAAAGTGTGGGTGTTTTTTTACTTTACATTTTACACCTTAGGTGAATGGGTAGGGGTACATCGTACCCCATACTCATTCACATAGGGTGGGGGGCCGGTATCTGGGGGCCCCCTTATTAAAGGGGGCTCCCAGATTCCGATAAGCCCCCGCCCGCAGACCCCGACAACCAACGGCCAGGGTTGTCGGGAAGAGGCCCTTGTCCTCATCAACATGGGGACAAGGTGCCTTGGGGTGGGGGGGCCGCAGGGCCCCCCTTTCCCCAGGGCACCCCCCATGTTGAGGGCACGCGGCCTGGTATGGCTCAGGAGGGGGGGGGGGCGCTCGTTCGTCCCCACCCCTTTCCTGGCCTGCCAGGCTGCGTGCTCGGATAAGGGTCTGACATGGATTTGGGGGGAACCCCCACGCCGTTTTTCGGCGTGGGGAGTTCCTTTAAATCCATGCCAGCTAACGGAGCTAGCGCGGCGGCATTTACTGCCGCCTACGCTAGCTACGTACCTGAAGTCACGTGCTAAATGAACGGACTTGCCGATGAGCGGCAAGTCCGTTCATTTTCAAAAGTCCCGCGGACTTGCCTACTAACGGCGGGATTGTCCGCCGGACTGCCAAGTCCAGCGGATAATTTTAAAACCAAACTTAAAACTTTGGTCCACCGGACTTTGGCGCCAAAAAGTCCGCCAGCGCCCACACACGAGGGGATTATCCGCTGGACTTCAGTCCAGAGGATAATCCCGCGGGATTGTCCCTTCGTGCGTACGCGGCCTAAGAAATCCCTGGGCTCCAGGTTCCAAAGTGGACTTCGAAAAACACTGAAGAAACTGAAAGGCCAGTTTCCTCTTCATGTTACACCTCAACACGTCTGGTTGAGAATTCTGGGTCACAACCTCCTGGACCCTGGCAGGGCAAGGCTCTGCCACAACACCTTGAGCAATTTGATGAAGTTGCTTTTCCCCAGGAATGCAACTTAAAGTGTAGTGGGATAATAAAATAACTGGATCAAACACTAGGAGGAGGATAGGGATACCTTAAATAAATTCTTCACAGCTTGCTTCCATTCCTAGTCACTAAGAGTCTCCAGGTCTCTACGCCACCGTCTAAAACTACTGTCTAGTGCAGGGATATGCAATTAGCGGACCTCCAGCTGTTGCAAAACTACAAGTCCTAGAATGCCTCTGCCTGTGGGTGTCATGTTTGTGGCTCTCAGAGCCTTGCTATGCCTCATGATTTTAATAATGCTCAAAGTGAAAACAATAAAAAAGTGAAATATTCCTTTAAATTCCGTACCTGGGGGGTGTCTATAGCATGCTTGTAAAGGAGTGCATGTTTCCCGTGTTTACACAGTCTGACAGAAAAATTACATTTCTAAATAGAAAAAAAAGTAATTTAAAAATACTTGCGGTTATAATGAATTGTCGGTCTGACAATACACATTAAAGTTCATTGATAAAAACCGCATGGGATTTCCACACAGAGAAACCTAGAGCCAAAATAAAAAAAAATAAAAAAAAAAAGGCATGGGGGTCCCCCTCAAAATCCGTACCAGACCCTTATCCGAGCAGGCAATCTGGCAGGCCACAGGAAAAGAGGGGGGGGACGAGAGATGGACCCCCCTCCTGAACCGTACCAGGCCACATCCCCTCAACTTTGGGAGGGTGCTTTGGGGTAGCCCCAAAGCACCTTGTCCCCATGTTGATAGGGAGAAGGGCCTCATCCCCACAACCCTTCCCTTGCTTGATGGTTGTGGGGGACAGTGGGCGGGAGGCTTATCGGAATCTGGAAGCCCCCTTTAACAAGGGGACCCACAGATCCCACCCCACGTGTGAATTGGTAATGGGGTACAAATTTACCCCTACCATTTCACAAAAAAAAGTGACAAAAAAAAAAAAAAAAAACACATGAGACGGTTTTTGACAAGTCCTTTATTAATTCCTTCTTCCTCCATCTTCTGTCTTCCTTCGGTGGTGTTCTTCTTGATGTTACGTAAACGGGTGACCCCGCCCCCCTCTGATAACACAGGGAAAGCCATAGGGAAGTCCCCGTGCATCAGAGGAGGGCAGGGTAACATAACAAGTGTCAGAAGAACAGAAGTGTCACACGGTGGAAGACTCCCACTGAGGCTGGTCGTGCTGACAGAGCGGAGAAGAATCCGGAGCAAGATGCGGGACGAGAAGAGCAGAGGAAGAAGAAGATGGAAAAGAAGAACACCGAAGGAAGACAAGAAAAAGAAGAAGAAATTAATAAAGGACTTGTCAAAAACCATCTCGTGTTTAACCTTTTTGTCACTTTTTTTGTGAAATGGTAGGGGGCACCAACCCAATTACCAATTGACATGAGGGGGCAGGATCTGAAAGTCCCCTTGTTAAAGGAGGCTTCCAGATTGGGAAAAGCCCCCTGCCCGCACACCCCCACAACCACCGGGCAAGGGTTGTGGGGATGAGGCCCTTCACCCCATCAACATGGGGACAAGGTGCTTTCCTGCGGTCTGCCAGGTTGCGTGCTCGGATAAGGGTCTGGTATGGATTTTTGGGGTGGACCCAGAGACATTTTTATTTTATTTAGGCGCGGGGTTCCCCTTTAAAAAAATACCAGACCTGAAGGGCCTGGTATGGAATTAAAGGGGACCCCCACGCATTTTTTTTTTTAATTTTGGTTTGGGGTTGCCCTGTGAGGAAATCCCAGGCCGTTTTTTATCAATGAACTTTTTATGTGTATTGCCGGGACCGACAATTCATTATAGCCGCAAGTAGTTTTAAATTACTTTTTTTCCTTTAGAAATGTAATTTTTCTGTCAGACTGTTCTAAACAAGGGAAACATGCGCCCCTTTACAGGCATACTATAGACAACCCCCAGGTACGAAATTTAAAGGAATATTACACTTTATTTGTTTCACTTTAAGCATTATTAAAATCAATGCGCCCCAAAAAAACAGCCGGATTTAAAACTTTTTTTTGCATTGATACATGTCCCCTGGGGCAGGACTGAGGTCCCCAAACACTTTTTATGACAATACCATGCATATAAGCCTTTAAAATTAGCACTTTTGATTATTCATGTTCGTGTCACATAGACTTTAACGGTGTTCAAACAAATTTTTTGCCTGTTCACATGTTTTGGATGCGAACCGAACAGGGGGGTGTTGGGCTCATCCCTACTGCTGACCCACGACTGTACTGCCAAGTTAATCTCCAAACATATCATCAAGCTTGCGGATGACACAACTGTGGTAGGTCTCATCAGCAACAATGATGAAATACTCTACAGAGAGGAAGTGGAACAACTGGTTAAAGGGTGTAGTACAAACAACCTGTTCCTTAATGTAAGATGGATGGATTTCAGGAGAAATTCTGTTGATCGCCCCCCACTGGCCATCGACAGCTTGACTGTGGGGAGAGTAAGCAGTATTAAATTCCTGGGAGTACACATCTCAGAGGATCTTACCTGGACAACCAACATCACATCACTAACCAAGAAGGCTCAACAGCGCCTATATTTTCTCCACCGCCTTAAAAAATCCAGTCTCCCCCACCCATCCTTACTACATTTTATAGGGGAAACATTGAAAGTGTGCTGACCAGCTGTATCATTGTCTGGTATGGGAACTGCAGTTCCGCTGACCGCAAGACCCTGCAGCGGCTAGTGAAGACGGTTGAAAAGATTATTGGTGTCTCTCCCCTCCATCCTGGACATTTTCCATACACGATGCTCCAGAAAAGCTACCAGTATCGTGAGGGATCCTACTCATCCCTCCCACAGTCTTCCAGCTCTTGCCATCAGGTAGAAGGTACCGGAGTATCAAAACCAGGACTGTCAGACTGTTCAACAGTTTTTTCCCCCAGGCTGTGAGAGCCTTCAACTCCAATCTTCTTTGAAACCTCTTCTATTCCTATATATTGTGATCAGGAACGTCTCACGTCCTCTCCTTTTTACTCTTAACCACTTTCAGCCCCGGACCAATTGGCAGCCAAAAGGACCGGGCCCCTTTTTGCGATTCGGCACTGCGTCGCTTTAACTGACAATTGTGCGGTCGTACGACGTGGCTCCCAAACAAAATCGGCGTCCCTTTTTCCCCACAAATAGGAGCTTTCTTTTGGTGGTATTTGATCACCCCTGCGGTTTTTATTTTTTGCGCTATAAACAAAAATAGAGCGACAATTTTGAAAACAATGCAATATTTTTAGCTTTTTGCTATACTAAATATCCCCAAAAAATATATAAAAAAACATTTTTTTTCCTCAGTTTAGGCCGATACGTATTCTTCTACATATTTTTGGTAAAAAAAAAAATAAAAAAAAAAATCGCAATTAGCGATTATTCATTGGTTTGCGCAAAAGTTATAGCGTTTACAAAATAGGGGATAGTCTTATAGCATTTTTTTTTTTACTAGTAATGGCGGCGATCAGCGATTTTTATTGTGACTGCGACATTATGGCGGACACATCGGACATTTTTGACACATTTTTGGGACCATTGTCATTTATACAGCAATCAATGCTATTTAAATGCATTGATTCCTGTATAAATGACAGTTGTAGTGAAGGGGTTAACCACTAGGGGGAGGGGAGGGGTTATGGGCTGTGACGTGTGTGTTTTTTTACATTAGGGGGCAGGGGTGATGTCTGACGTCAATGATCGGCTTTCCCGATGACCGGGAACAGCCAATCAATGACAGGCAGAGTAGGAAGCGTGGGGAGAGGTTTGTTTACACAGACCTCTCCCCGTTCTTCAGCTCTGTGACCCGATCGCGGGACACCAGCGGCGATCGGTTCCGCTGGTCCCGCGGCCGGGGTCACGGAGCTCCCGACCGGGTCGCGCGCGCGCGACCCACGGGCAGGCAATTGCAAAATCACGTTTATATACGGGATTTTGCCTGCCCGTGCCATTCTGCACACGTATGTACATGGGGCGGTCGGGAAGCAGTAGCAGTTAAATATGAAACTAGACAGACACTTTTATAAACACTTGCTGCTACAAAGACTTTTGGAAACATGGTATATGTACAGTTACTTAGTTCACAGATTCCTCACTGTGTTTTTAACTACCTCAATACAGGGCATTTTCACCCCCTTCCTGACCAAGCCATTTTTCAGCTGTCGCACTTTGAATGACAATTGCGCGGTCATACAGCACTTGTACCCAGATGAAATTTTTATCATTTTGTCCCCACAAATAGAGCTTTCTTTTTGTGGTATTTGATCACCTCTGCGTTTTTTATTGTTTGCGCTATAAACAAAAAGAAGAGGGACACATTTAAAAAAATATAATTTTACTTTTTGCTATACTAAATATCCCCAAAAAATATATAAAAAAAAACATTTTTTTTCTCAGTTTAGGCCTATACGTATTCTTCTACATATTTTTGATAAAAAAAAAAAACACAACTAAATATAGGGGTTCCCGACTTACGAACGGGGCGCTGCGGGGACCCTCCACCATTTTCCGTCATCCTCCGGCCGTTCTGCGCATGCGCGGCCATACGGAGCCTCGGAAAATGCCGGAAAACTTCAGAAATGTCCGTAATTTGCCGCGCATGTGCAGAACGGCATTAGACGGAACATCGGAAATGTCCGTAATTGTCGGTCTGCGCATGCACGGCCGACTTACAAACAATTCTGACATAAGAACATGCGGGCAGTCCCTAACGAATCGTAACTCGGGGACCCCCTGTACTAGTAATGGCGGCGATCTGCGATTTTTATTGTGACTGGGACATTATGGCGGACACAGCGGACATTTTTGACACATTTTTGGGACCATTGTCATTTATACAGCAATCAGTGCTATTTAAATGCATTGATTCCTGTATAAATGACACTGGCAGGGAAGGGGTTAACCACTAGGGGGCGGGGAGGGGTTAATATGTTCCCTGGGAGTGTTTCTTACTGTGGGGGGGAGGGAACTCACAAGGGGAGGAGACCGATCAGTGTTTCTCTGTACAGAGAACACACCATCGGCTCCTCTCCTCTGACAGGACCGTTGATCTGTGTGTTTCCACACACAGATCCACGGTCCCGCTGTGTTACCGGGCAATCGCGGGTGCCCAGCGGACATCGCAGCCGCTGGGCACGCGCATCAGGTGCCCAGTGACACGGCGAGAGCGCGCGCTCCCTGGAGGGCCGTGAAGGGGAGGACGTCATATGACGTCCTCCCGCGATGAGAGCTGCGCCGCCTGGCCGTCAATAGACGGCCACGAGGTAGTTAAACATTAATTATAACTAGATGTACAAAGATTAATTTGTATGCAGCACCATGGCCCTGTGAGATACGATATTTCGTTCTACTGCATGTTCTTACGTGTAGTGGAATGACAATAAAGCTTGACTTGATTAGAGCAGGAGCAGAATGTGGAGGATACGACAGTCGGCAGTATGTACAGTAGAGCCATGTAGAGGGTATGACAGTTGGTGGTATGTAAAGGAGCGGAATGTGGAGTATACGACAGTGGATAGTATGTACAGGAGAGGAGTGTATGACAGTGGGTGGTATGTACAGGAGAGGAGTGTGGAGGGTATGACAGTGGGCAGTATGTACAGGAGAGGAGTGTGAAGGGTATGACAGTGGGCAGTATGTACAGGAGAGGAGTGTGAAGGGTATGATAGTGGGCAGTATGTACAGGAGTGGAGAGGAGTGTGGAGGGTACGACAGTGAGAAGAAGTATGTACAGGAAAGGAATGTGGGCAATATGTACAGGAGAGGAGTGTGGAGGGTATGACAGTGGGCAGTACGTATAGGAGAGGAGTGTGGAGGGTATGACAGTGGGCGGTATGTACAGGAGAGGAGCGTGGAGGGTAGGGTGGGCAGTATGTATAGTATCGGAGTACAATTATAATTGGACCGCAAAATTAGACAGCCGGTGGAAACGGCAAAAATTGGCATTGATAAGCAGTGTGTGCGACCAGTACATTGCCACTAGGGAAGTGAGACTACATAACACAGAGCTGAGATGACTGGATGAGAAAGGCTCCTTTCCATAGATCTGAAGGATACTTACACATACCTATAAGCCCCACACCTTTAAATGTTTTTGGTGTTTGCGGTAGGTCAACTCCATTATTAATTCATCCGAGGGTATGACAGTATGTATAGGAGAGGAGTGTGGAGGGTATGACAGTGGGCAGTATGTATAGGAGAGGAATGTGGAGGGTATGACAGTGGGCAGTATGTACAGGAGAGGAGTGTGGAGGGTATGACAGTGGGCAGTATGTACAGGAGAGGATTGTGGAGGGTATGACAGTGGACAGTATGTACTGGAGAGGAGTGTGGAGGGTATGACAGTGGGCAGTATGTTCAGGAGAGGAGTGTGGCGTGTATGGCAGTGGGTAGTACATACATGAGAGGAGTGTGGAAGGTATGACAGTGGGCAGTATGTATAGGAGAGGAATGTGGAGGGTATGACAGTGGGCAGTATGTATAGGAGAGGAATGTGGAGGGTATGACAGTGGGCAGTATGTACAGGAGAGGAGTGTGGAGGGTATGACAGTGGGCAATATGTACAGGAGAGGAGTGTGGAGGGTATGACAGTGGGCAATATGTACAGGAGAGGAGTGTGGAGGGTATGACAGTGGGCAATATGTACAGGAGAGGAGTGTGGAGGGTATGACAGTGGGCAATATGTACAGGAGAGGAGTGTGGAGGGTATGACAGTGGGCAGTATGTACAGGAGAGGAGTGTGGAGGGTATGACAGTGGGCAGTATGTTCAGGAGAGGAGTGTGGCGTGTATGGCAGTGGGTAGTACATACATGAGAGGAGTGTGGAAGGTATGACAGTGGGCAGTATGTATAGGAGAGGAATGTGGAGGGTATGACAGTGGGCAGTATGTATAGGAGAGGAATGTGGAGGGTATGACAGTGGGCAGTATGTACAGGAGAGGAGTGTGGAGGGTATGACAGTGGGCAGTATGTACAGGAGAGGATTGTGGAGGGTATGACAGTGGACAGTATGTACTGGAGAGGAGTGTGGCGTGTATGGCAGTGGGCAGTATGTTCAGGAGAGGAGTGTGGCGTGTATGGCAGTGGGTAGTACATACATGAGGAGTGTGGAAGGTATGACAGTGGGCAGTATGTATAGGAGAGGAATGTGGAGGGTATGACAGTGGGCAGTATGTACAGGAGAGGAATGTGGAGGGTATGACAGTGGGCAGTATGTACAGGAGAGGAGTGTGAAGGGTATGATAGTGGGCAGTATGTACAGGAGTGGAGAGGAGTGTGGAGGGTATGACAGTGAGAAGTATGTACAGGAAAGGAATGTGGGCAATATGTACAGGAGAGGAGTGTGGAGGGTATGATAGTGGGCAGTATGTATAGGAGAGGAGTGTGGAGGGTATGACAGTGGGCGGTATGTACAGGAGAGGAGCGTGGGCGGTATGTACAGGAGAGGAGTGTGGAGGGTAGGGTGGGCAGTATGTATAGTATCGGAGTACAATTATAATTGGACCGCAAAATTAGACAGCCGGTGGAAACGGCAAAAATTGGCATTGATAAGCAGTGTGTGCGACCAGTACATTGCCACTAGGGAAGTGAGACTACATAACACAGAGCTGAGATGACTGGATGAGAAAGGCTCCTTTCCATAGATCTGAAGGATACTTACACATACCTATAAGCCCCACACCTTTAAATGTTTTTGGTGTTTGCGGTAGGTCAACTCCATTATTAATTCATCCGAGGGTATGACAGTATGTATAGGAGAGGAGTGTGGAGGGTATGACAGTGGGCAGTATGTACAGCAGAGGAGTGTGGAAGGTATGACAGTGGACAGTATGTACTGGAGAGGAGAGGAGTGTGGCGTGTATGGCAGTGGGTAGTACATACATGAGAGGAGTGTGGAGGGTATGACAGTGGGCAGTATGTACAGGAGAGGAGTGTGGAGGGTATGACAGTGGGCAATATGTACAGGAGAGGAGTGTGGAGGGTATGACAGTGGGCAGTATGTACAGGAGAGGAGTGTGGAGGGTAAGAGGAGTGTGGAGGGTATGACAGTGGGCAGTATGTTCAGGAGAGGAGTGTGGCGTGTATGGCAGTGGGTAGTACATACATGAGAGGAGTGTGGAAGGTATGACAGTGGGCAGTATGTACAGGAGAGGAGTGTGGAGGGTATGAGAGTGGGCAATATGTACAGGAGAGGAGTGTGGAGGGTATGACAGTGGGCAGTATGTACAGGAGAGGAGTGTGGAGGGTAAGAGGAGTGTGGAGGGTATGACAGTGGGCAGTATGTTCAGGAGAGGAGTGTGGCGGGTATGGCAGTGGGTAGTACATACATGAGAGGAGTGTGGAAGGTATGACAGTAGGCAGTATGTATAGGAGAGGAGTGTGGAAGGTATGACAGTGGGCAGTATGTACAGGAGAGGAGTGTGGAGGGTAAGAGGAGTGTGGAGGGTATGACAGTGGGCAGTATGTACAGGAAAGGAGTGTGGAGGGTATGACAGTGGGCAGTATGTACAGGAGAGGAGTGTGGAGGGTATGACAGTGGGCAGTATGTACAGTAGAGCCATGTAGAGGGTATGACAGTTGGTGGTATGTAAAGGAGCGGAATGTGGAGTATACGACAGTGGATAGTATGTACAGGAGAGGAGTGTATGACAGTGGGCGGTATGTACAGGAGAGGAGTGTGGAGGGTATGACAGTGGGCAGTATGTACAGGAGAGGAGTGTGAAGGGTATGACAGTGGGCAGTATGTACAGGAGAGGAGTGTGAAGGGTATGATAGTGGGCAGTATGTACAGGAGTGGAGAGGAGTGTGGAGGGTACGACAGTGAGAAGAAGTATGTACAGGAAAGGAATGTGGGCAATATGTACAGGAGAGGAGTGTGGAGGGTATGACAGTGGGCAGTACGTATAGGAGGAGTGTGGAGGGTATGATAGTGGGCAGTATGTATAGGAGAGGAGTGTGGAGGGTATGACAGTGGGCGGTATGTACAGGAGAGGAGCGTGGAGGGTAGGGTGGGCAGTATGTATAGTATCGGAGTACAATTATAATTGGACCGCAAAATTAGACAGCCGGTGGAAACGGCAAAAATTGGCATTGATAAGCAGTGTGTGCGACCAGTACATTGCCACTAGGGAAGTGAGACTACATAACACAGAGCTGAGATGACTGGATGAGAAAGGCTCCTTTCCATAGATCTGAAGGATACTTACACATACCTATAAGCCCCACACCTTTAAATGTTTTTGGTGTTTGCGGTAGGTCAACTCCATTATTAATTCATCCGAGGGTATGACAGTATGTATAGGAGAGGAGTGTGGAGGGTATGACAGTGGGCAGTATGTACAGCAGAGGAGTGTGGAAGGTATAACAGTGGACAGTATGTACTGGAGAGGAGAGGAGTGTGGCGTGTATGGCAGTGGGTAGTACATACATGAGAGGAGTGTGGAGGGTATGACAGTGGGCAGTATGTACAGGAGAGGAGTGTGGAGGGTATGACAGTGGGCAGTATGTACAGGAGAGGAGTGTGGAGGGTAAGAGGAGTGTGGAGGGTATGACAGTGGGCAGTATGTTCAGGAGAGGAGTGTGGCGTGTATGGCAGTGGGTAGTACATACATGAGAGGAGTGTGGAAGGTATGACAGTGGGCAGTATGTACAGGAGAGGAGTGTGGAGGGTATGACAGTGGGCAATATGTACAGGAGAGGAGTGTGGAGGGTATGACAGTGGGCAGTATGTACAGGAGAGGAGTGTGGAGGGTAAGAGGAGTGTGGAGGGTATGACAGTGGGCAGTATGTACAGGAGAGGAGTGTGGAGGGTATGACAGTGGGCAGTATGTACAGGAGAGGAGTGTGGAGGGTATGACAGTGGGCAGTATGTATAGGAGAGGAATGTGGAGGGTATGACAGTGGGCAGTATGTACAGGAGAGGAGTGTGGAGGGTATGACAGTGGGCAGTATGTACAGGAGAGGAGTGTGGAGGGTATGACAGTGGGCAGTATGTACAGGAGAGGAATGTGGAGGGTATGACAGTGGACAGTATGTACTGGAGAGGAGTGTGGCGTGTATGGCAGTGGGCAGTATGTTCAGGAGAGGAATGTGGCGTGTATGGCAGTGGGTAGTACATACATGAGGAGTGTGGAAGGTATGACAGTGGGCAGTATGTACAGGAGAGGAATGTGGAGGGTATGACAGTATGTATAGAAGTGTGGAGGGTATGACAGTATGTATAGGAGAGGGGTGTGGAGGGTATGACAGTATGTATAGGAGAGGAGTGGAGAGGGTATGACAGTGGGCAGTATGTATAGTAGAAGGTATGACAGTAGGCCATATGTACAGGAGAGGAGTGTGGAGGGTATGACAGTATGTATAGGAGTGTGGAGGTTATGACAGTGGGCGGTATGTACAGGAGAGGAGTGTGGAGGGTACGACAGTGAGAAGTCTGTACAGGGAAAAAAAGTGGGCAATATGTACAGGAGAGGAGTATGGAGGGTATGACAGTGGGCATTATGTACAGCAGAGGAGTGTGGAGGGTATGACAGTGGGCAGTATGTATAGGAGAGGAGTGTGGAGGGTATGACAGTGGACAGTATGTATAGGAGAGGAATGTGGAGGGTATGACAGTATGTATAGGAGAAGTTTGGAGGGTATGACAGTATGTTTAGGAGAGGAGTGTAGAGGGTATGACAGTGGGCAGTATGTATAGTAGAGGGGTGTGGAGGGTATGACAGTGGGCAGTATGTACAGGAGAGGAGTGTGGAGGGTATGAATGTGGACAATATGTACAAGAGAGGAGTGTGGGGGTATGACAGTGGGCAGTATGTATAGGAGAGGATTGTGGAGGGTATGACAGTGGGCAGTATGTATAGGAGAGGATTGTGGAGGGTATGACAGTGGGCGGCATGTCTAGAAGAGGAGTGTGGAGGGTATGACAGTGAGCAGTATGTACAGGAGAGGAGGAATGTGGAGGGTATGACAGTGGGCAGTATGTACAGGAGAGGAGTGTGGAGGGTATGACAGTATGTATAGGAGAGGAGTGTGTGGAGGGTATGACAGTGGGCAGTATGTACAGGAGAGGATTGTGGAGGGTATGACAGTGGGCAGTATGTACAGGAGAGGAGTGTGGAGGGAATGGCAGTGGGCGGTATGTACAGGAGAGGAGTGTGGAGGGTACGACAGTGGGCGGTATGTACAGGAGAGGAGTATGTACAGGAAAAAAAATGTGGGCAATATGTACAGGAAAGGAGTATGGAGGTTATGCCAGTGGGCATTATGTACAGCAGAGGAGTGTGGAGGGTATGACAGTGGGCAGTATGTATAGGAGGAGTGTGGAGGGTAGGACAGTGGGCGGTATGTACAGCAGAGGAGTGTGGAGGGTATGACAGTGGGCAGTATGTATGTACAGCAGAGGAGTGTGGAGGGTATGACAGTGGGCAGTATGTCTAGGAGAGGAGTGTGGAGGGTAGGACAGTGAGCAGTATGTCTAGGAGAGGAGTGTGGAGGGTAGGACAGTGAGCAGTATGTCTAGAAGAAGAGGAGTGTGGAGGGTATGACAGTAGGCAGTATGTACAGGAGAGGAGTGTGGAGGGTATGACAGTAGGCAGTATGTACAGGAGAGAAGGGTATGACAGTGGGCAGTATGTACAGGAGAGGAGTGCGGAGGGTATGACAGTGGGCAGTATGTATAGGAGAGGAGTATGGAGGGTATGACAGTGGGCAGTATGTCTAGGAGAGGAGTGTGGAGGGTATGATAGTGGGCAGTATGTACAGGAGAGGATTGTGGAGGGTATGACAGTGGGCAGAATGTATAGGAGAGGAGTGTGGAGGGAATGACAGTGGGCGGTATGTACAGGAGAGGAGTGTGGAGGGTACGACAGTGAGAAGCATGTACAGGAAAAAAAATGTGGGCAATATGTACAGGAAAGGAGTGTGGAGGTTATGACAGTGGGCATTATGTACAGCAGAGGAGTGTGGAGGGTATGACAGTGGGCGGCATGTCTAGAAGAGGAGTGTGGAGGGTATGACAGTGGGCAGTATGTACAGGAGAGGAGTGTGGAGGGTATGACAGTGGGCAGTATGTATAGGAGAGGAGTGTGGAGGATATGACAGTGGGCAGTATGTACAGGAGAGGAGTGTGGAGGATATGACAGTGGGCAGTATGTACAGGAGAGGAGTGTGGAGGATATGACAGTGGGCAGTATGTACAGGAGAGGAGTGTGGAGGGTATGACAGTGGGCAGTATGTACAGGAGAGGAGTGTGGAGGGTATGACAGTGGGCAGTATGTATAGGAGAGGAGTGTGGAGGGTATGACAGTGGGCAGTATGTCAGGAGAGGAGTGTGGAGGGTATGACAGTGGGCAGTATGTACAGGAGAGGAGTGTGGAGGGTATGACAGTGGGCAGTATGTATAGGAGAGGAGTGTGGAGGGTATGACAGTGGGTAGTATGTATAGGAGAGGAGTGTGGAGGGTATGACAGTGGGCAGTATGTATAGGAGAGGAGTGTGGAGGGATATGACAGGGGGCAGTATGTAGAGGAGAGGAGGAATGTGGAGGGTATGACAGTGGGCAGTATGTGCAGGAGAGGAGTTTGGAGGGTATGGCAGTGGGTAGTATATACAGGAGAGGGGTGTGGAGGGTTTGACAGTGCCCTTGGAAGTGCAGTCGCTGTAAATCTAAGGGGTAGATCTGAAATGAGGGGGAAATCAGCAGAACTTATCATCCAATCATGTGCAATCACCATCCAATCATGTGTAAGCTAAAATGCTGTTTTTTACTTTCCTTGCATGTCCCCCTCGGATCTACAGCGACTTCACATGCAGTGCAAAGTGGATTTGCCTTTCGTAAATAACCCCCGCGGTGTAAAAGTACAATCCACATCCATATATACAGTATATACACCCGGATGATTCATCACAAGGAGGAGGAGCCGGTCCCAGATGATTGATATGTCTATATCGGGGACAGGATCCCTGTACTATGAATTGGACACCCACATGACTTACCTGTGTGGTCTGACGTGGAGAATATCCGATGCCGGTGGCCGTGTGATTAAGATGGAGACTGAGAAGCTGTTCAACCATCTGGCAGCAGCTCTAAAATGGCCGAAAACAGGAAAAAAAAAAAAAAGGGGTGTGACCCATTTGTTAGAAACTCAGTCTGGTGTTTCCTGTATTTGTCTCACTAAAATAACGGAACTGCTTAACACAGAGGGTGCAGTATTGGTGAGTGGACACTAGATGGTGCTGCTCCACATAGCTGAAAAAAAAAAAACATATCAACGAAAAAAAAAAGCAGAACAACAAAACAAAAAAGAGGCAAAGAAATAAATAAAAGAAGAGTAAAAGTACAAAGCACATTCCCAGCCGGGAATCCACGCTCTACATACTCAGCTGTTGGGGAACAACCAAAACAGAAATATTATGGTGATAAAATAGTAAACTAAAAAACAATTTAATATAACGATTTAATAACAAAATAAATGAGAAAAATAATTGTACTGGGAGATCAGGCAGCCGGTGGAAAGGGCAAAAATTGGCATTGATAAGCAGTGTGTGCGACCAGTACATTGCCACTAGGGAAGTGAGACTACATAACACAGAGCTGAGATGACTGGAGGAGAAAGGCTCCTTCCCATAGATCTGAAGGATACTTCCCCATACCTAGAAGCCCCACAACTTCAAATGTTTTTGGCGTTTGCGGTTGGTCAGGAAAGAAATGTGGAGGGTATGACAGTATGTATAGGAGAGGAGTGTGGGGGGTATGACAGTGGACAGTATGTACAGGAGAGGAGTGTAGAGGGTATGACAGTGGGCAGTATGTACTGGAGAGGAGTGTGGAGGGTATGACAGTGGTCAGTATGTACAGGAGAGGAGTGTGGAGGGTATGACAGTGGGCAGTATGTGCAGGAGAGGAGTGTGGAGGGTATGACAGTGGGCAGTATGTACAGGAGAGGAATGCGGAGGGTATGACAGTGGGCAGTATGTATAGGAGGGGAATGTGGAGGGTATGACAGTGGGCAGTATGTATAGGAGAGGAGTGTGGAGGGTATGACAGTGGGCAGTATGTACGGGAGAGGAGTGGGGAGGGTATGACAGTGGGCAGTATGTACAGGAGAGGAGTGTGGAGGGTATGACAGTGGGCAGTATGTATAGGAGAGGAGTGTGGAGGGTATGACAGTGGGCAGTATGTACAGGAGAGGAGTGTGGAGGGTATGACAGTGGGCAGTATGTATAGGAGAGGAGTGGGGAGGGTATGACAGTGGGCAGTATGTACAGGAGAGGAGTGTTGAGGGTATGACAGTAGGCAGTATGTACAGGAGAGGAGTATTGAGGGTATGACAGTAGGCAGTATGTATAGGAGAGAAATGTGGAGGGTATGACAGTGGGCAGTATGTATAGGAGAGGAGTGTGCAGGGTGTGACAGTAGGCAGTATGTATAGGAGAGGAGTGTGGAGGGTATGACAGTGGGCAGTATGTATAGGAGAGGAGTGTGGAGGGTATGACAGTAGGCAGTATGTATAGGAGAGGAGTGTGCAGGGTATGACAGTAGGCAGTATGTATAGGAGAGGAATGTGGAGGGTATGACAGTGGGCAGTATGTATAGGAGAGGAGTGTGGAGGGTATGACAGTAGGCAGTATGTATAGGAGAGGAGTGTGGAGGGTATGACAGTGGGCAGTATGTATAGGAGAGGAATGTGGAGGGTATGACAGTGGGCAGTATGTGGAGGGTATGACAGTGGGCAGTATGTACAGGAGAGGAATGCGGAGGGTATGACAGTGGGCAGTATGTATAGGAGAGGAATGTGGAGGGTATGACAGTGGGCAGTATGTATAGGAGAGGAGTGTGGAGGGTATGACAGTGGGCAGTATGTATAGGAGAGGAGTGGGAGGGTATGACAGTGGGCAGTATGTATAGGAGAGGAATGTGGAGGGTATGACAGTGGGCAGTATGTATAGGAGAGGAGTGTGGAGGGTATGACAGTGGGCAGTATGTACAGGAGAGGAGTGTGGAGGGTATGACAGTGGGCAGTATGTATAGGAGAGGAGTGTGGAGGGTATGACAGTGGGCAGTATGTACAGGAGAGGAGTGTGGAGGGTATGACAGTGGGCAGTATGTACAGGAGAGGAGTGTTGAGGGTATGACAGTAGGCAGTATGTACAGGAGAGAAATGTGGAGGGTATGACAGTGGGCAGTATGTATAGGAGAGGAGTGTGCAGGGTATGACAGTAGGCAGTATGTATAGGAGAGGAGTGTGGAGGGTATGACAGTGGGCAGTATGTATAGGAGAGGAGTGTGCAGGGTATGACAGTAGGCAGTATGTATAGGAGAGGAGTGTGGAGGGTATGACAGTGGGCAGTATGTACAGGAGAGGAGTGTGGAGGGTATGACAGTGGGCAGTATGTACAGGAGAGGAGTATTGAGGGTATGACAGTAGGCAGTATGTATAGGAGAGAAATGTGGAGGGTATGACAGTGGGCAGTATGTATAGGAGAGGAGTGTGCAGGGTATGACAGTAGGCAGTATGTATAGGAGAGGAGTGTGGAGGGTATGACAGTGGGCAGTATGTATAGGAGAGGAGTGTGGAGGGTATGACAGTAGGCAGTATGTATAGGAGAGGAGTGTGCAGGGTATGACAGTAGGCAGTATGTATAGGAGAGGAATGTGGAGGGTATGACAGTGGGCAGTATGTATAGGAGAGGAGTGTGGAGGGTATGACAGTGGGCAGTATGTACAGGAGAGGAGTATTGAGGGTATGACAGTAGGCAGTATGTATAGGAGAGAAATGTGGAGGGTATGACAGTGGGCAGTATGTATAGGAGAGGAGTGTGCAGGGTATGACAGTAGGCAGTATGTATAGGAGAGGAGTGTGGAGGGTATGACAGTGGGCAGTATGTATAGGAGAGGAGTGTGCAGGGTATGACAGTAGGCAGTATGTATAGGAGAGGAGTGTGGAGGGTATGACAGTGGGCAGTATGTACAGGAGAGGAGTGTGGAGGGTATGACAGTGGGCAGTATGTACAGGAGAGGAGTATTGAGGGTATGACAGTAGGCAGTATGTATAGGAGAGAAATGTGGAGGGTATGACAGTGGGCAGTATGTATAGGAGAGGAGTGTGCAGGGTATGACAGTAGGCAGTATGTATAGGAGAGGAGTGTGGAGGGTATGACAGTGGGCAGTATGTATAGGAGAGGAGTGTGGAGGGTATGACAGTAGGCAGTATGTATAGGAGAGGAGTGTGGAGGGTATGACAGTGGCAGTATGTATAGGAGAGGAATGTGGAGGGTATGACAGTGGGCAGTATGTATAGGAGAGGAGTGTGGAGGGTATGACAGTGGGCAGTATGTATAGGAGGGGAATGTGGAGGGTATGACAGTGGGCAGTATGTATAGGAGAGGAGTGTGGAGGGTATGACAGTGGGCAGTATGTACGGGAGAGGTGTGGGGAGGGTATGACAGTAGGCAGTATGTATAGGAGAGGAGTGTGGAGGGTATGACAGTGGGCAGTATGTTTGGAGAGGAGTGTGGAGGGTATGACAGTGGGCGGTATGTACAGGAGAGGAGTGTGGAGGGTATGACAGTGGGCAGTATGTATAGGAGAGGAGTGTGGAGGGTATGACAGTGGGCAGTATGTACAGGAGAGGAGTGTGGAGGTATGACAGTGGGCAGTATGTACAGGAGAGGAGTATTGAGGGTATGACAGTAGGCAGTATGTATAGGAGAGAAATGTGGAGGGTATGACAGTGGGCAGTATGTATAGGAGAGGAGTGTGCAGGGTATGACAGAAGGCAGTATGTATAGGAGAGGAGTGTGGAGGGATGACAGTGGGCAGTATGACAGTGGGCAGTATGTATAGGAGAGGAGTGTATAGGAGAGGAGTGTGGAGGAGTGTGGAGGGTATGACAGTGGGCAGTATGTATAGGAGAGGAGTGTGGAGGGTATGACAGTAGGCAGTATGTATAGGAGAGGAGTGTGGAGGTATGACAGTGGGCAGTATGTATAGGAGAGGAATGTGGAGGCATCAGCAACAATTCCCTCTATCCTGGTTTATGTAGAGATAATCCAATTAGCCAATCACCAGCCAGAAGGTGCCTGGAGCGGGTGGGAACCACGGCTTTGATAATAAAGATGGTAAAGTGGGCCGATTTGCCAATTTCAGAAGAACTTTCTAGCTCAGTGGGACTCCCAGAGTCTCCAAAGATTCTGACAGCGGCAGAGATGAGGGTCTTATGTGAAGGTCGGAGACCAGAAATCTCCTACAATGTAACTTTCTTCTCTGGTCAGTAGTGACCTTGGACACCAGCAAGACAGCCCAGGGTGCCACCTTCCAGTGCGCCCATTCAAAGAAATGAACTTCCTCCCAAAAAACTGGAGGGTGGGCAGAACATCAGGCCTTGTATTCAGTCCTATTTGGGGGAGGGGGGGAGTACAGGAAAGACTGAAAACACAATCAGGTGATGGAGAACTTTTCATACGTAACGTCCCGAGAGAGAAAAACATTCCACTCCATCCAATCATGGTGTCTCTGTGTACACCACCCCTTGTACTTACCTGTAGCTGAGGTCACATGACAATCTGGCCCGAGTCTCCTCCTCGTCTGTGTACTTCCTGGTTGGGGTCCTTCTTCGGGTGTCCATGTGAGTGCCTGCCTGACATGAACACTTCCTATTGGATGGACTGCACTGGGGTTCTCTCAGGACCCTAGAGAGGCTGACCTCATCAGAAGGGGACAGCAGGGGGCAGTGATCTCAGAGAGGGACAGCGGGGGGTGGTTATCTATGAGAGGGGACAGTGGGGGGCGGTGATCCCAGAGGGGGGACAGTGAGGGGCGGTGATTGCAGAGGGGGACAGCAGGGGGCGGTGATCCCAAAGGGGGGACAGCGGTAATCCCAGACGGGGGACAGCGGGGGGCGGTGATCTCAGAGGAGGGACAGCAGGGGGTGGTGATCCCAGAGGGGGGACAGCAGGGGGTGGTGATCCCAGAGGGGGGCAGTGATTCCAGACGGGGACAGCAGGGGGTGGTTATCTATGAGAGGGGACAGAGGGGGTGGTGATCCCAGAGGGGGGACAGCGGTGATCCCAGACGGGGGACAGCGGGGGGCGGTGATCTCAGAGGAGGGACAGCAGGGGGTGGTGATCCTAGAGGGGGGACAGCAGGGGGTGGTGATCCCAGAGGGGGGACAGCAGGGGGTGGTGATCCCAGAGGGGGGCGGTGATCCCAGAGGGGGACAGCAGGGGGTGGTGATCCCAGAGGGGGGCGGTGATCCCAGAGGGGGGACAGCAGGGGGTGGTAATCTCAGAGGGGGGACAGCGGTGGGCGGTGATCCCAGAGGGGGGCAGTGATTCCAGACGGGGACAGCAGGGGGTGGTGATCCCAGAGGGGGGCGGTGATCCCAGAGGGGGGACAGCGGGGGCGGTGATCCTAGAGGGGGGACAGCAGGGGGTGGTGATCTCAGAGGGGGCAGTGATTCCAGACGGGGACAGCAGGGGGTGGTGATTCCAGAGGGGGGCGGTGATCCCAGAGGAGGGACATCGGGGGGTGATCCCAGAGGGGGGACATCGGGGGGTGGTGATCCCAGAGGGGGGACATCGGGGGGTGGTGATCCCAACTTTACTGACCTCGGAAAATGTGAATTGTATCACCACTTACCAACATCAACACTCACCGGACACTTTATTAGGCCCCCCTCGCTAGTAGCGTGTTGGACCCCCTTTGGCCTTCATTCTTGGTGGCAGAGATACAACAAGGTGTTGGAAACATTCCTGGAGATTTTGCTCCATAGTGACCTGATAACATCACACAGTTTCTGCAGATTTGTTGGCTGCACATCCATGATGCCGAATCTCCCGTTCCACCACATCCCAAAGGTGCTCTATTGGATGAGATGTGGTGAGTGTGGAGGCCATTGGAGGACAGGGACCTCATTGTCCAGTGGTGAGATGATTGGAGCTTTGTGTATTATCCTACTGGAAAGAGCCATCAGAAGATGGGGGATACTGTAGTCATAAAGGGATGGACATGGTCAGCAACAATACTCAGGGAGGCCGTGGTGATTAAACCATCATCAATGGGTACTAAGAGAATATCCCCCCCCACCATTACACCCCCACCACCTCCAGCCGGAACCGGTGATACCCCATCCCCCACACCATTACATCTCCAGCCGGAACCAGTGATACAAGGCAGGATGGATCCATGCACCAAATTCTGACCCCACCATCTGCAATCCAGACTCATTAGACCCGGCAACATTTTTCCAATCCTCTATTGTCCAGTTTTGGTGATCCTGTGCCAATTGTAGCCTCAGTTTCCTGTTCTTAGATGACAGGAGTGGCACCTGGTGTGGTCTTCTGCTGCTGTAGCCCATCTCCTTCAAGGTTGGATGTGTTGGTTGTATGTTCAGAGATGGTATTCTGCATACCTTGGGTGTAACGAGTGGTTATTTGAGTTACTGTTGTCTTTCTATCATCTGGAACCAGTCTGCCCATTCTCATCCGACATCAACAAGGCATTTTCCTCCACACAACTGCCGCTCACTGGATATTTTCTCTTTTTTCCCACCATTCTCTGTAATCCCGAGAGATGGTTTTGTGTGAAAATCTGCCACAACCGAGATATCCATCTCTTCAGGAGCCGGTCGTGTTCACGATAATGGTGGTCTCCGCGGCGGGTTAACCGCAAGATCACCGTTATCGGTGGCGGGAGAGGTGCCCCCACCCCTCCCGCCACTCTCCCGCACCCTTCGCCGCTTACCGGAGCCGTCGGTAGCGGCGGAGGCGATCGGGTCCTGTCACTTCCTTGGTATGGAAACGAGTGAGGCTAAGATGGCCGCCACCCGTCTCTATGCCATAGGAGGGCGGAAGCCACGTCAAAACGTCACTCCCGCCCCATACCTCTTAACCGCTTAAGGACCGCCTCACACCGATATATGTCGGTAGAATGGCACGGCTGGGCACGATCACGTACCTGTACGCGTCTCTTCATGAGCCGCCGCCGGCGCGCTCGCGACCCGATCCTGAGCTCCATGACCACGGCCGCTGGATCAGCGGACCCGATCGCCGCTGGTCCCGCGATCGGGTCACACAGCTGAAGAACGGGGAGAGGTCTGTGTAAACAAACCTCTCCCCGCGCTTCCTAGTTACACTGTCACTGATGGTCTGTTCCCTGTCATCGGGAAAGACGATCAGTGATGTCAGACGCCAAGCCACACCCCCTACAGTAAAAAAAACACACACAGGACACACTTAACCCCTCCCCCCCCCCCCTAGTGGTTAACACCTTTACTGCCAGTGTCATTTACATGGGAATCTGTACATTTAAATAGCATTGATTGCTGTATAAATGACAATGGTCCCAAAAATGTGTCAAAAATGTCCGATGTGTCCGCCATAATGTCGCAGTCACAAAAAAAATCGCTGATCGCAGCCATTACTAATAAAAAAAAAGATATTAATAAAAATGCTATAAAACTATCCCCTATTTGTAAACGCTATAACTTCTGCGCAAACCAATCAATAATCGCTAATTGTGATTTTTTTTTTTTTTTTACCAAAAATATGTAGAAGAATACGTATCGGCCTAAACTGAGGAAAAAAAATGTTTTTTATATATTTTTTGGGGGATATTTATTATAGCAAAAAGTAAAATATAATGCGTTTTTTTTTCAAAATTGTCGATCTTTTTTTGTTTATAGCGCAAAAAATAAAAACCGCAGAGGTGATCAAATACCACCAAAAGAAAGCTCTATTTGTGGGGAAAAAAGGACACCAATTTTGTTTGGGAGCCACGTCGCACGACTGCGCAATTGTCAGTTAAAGCGACGCAGTGCCGAATCGCAAAAAAGGGACCTGGTCCTTTGGCTGCCAATTGGTCCGGGGCTGAAGTGGTTAAAGGAACATTTTTTTCAATGTCATTTTATTTTATTTTTTATTTTTTCATTTAAGTCCAAATATGAGATGTGAGGACTTTTTGACCCCCCAGATCTCATATTTAACCACTTGCTTACTGGGCACTTAAACCCCCTTCCTGCCCAGACCAATTTTCAGCTTTCGGTGCTCTCCCACTTTGACTGACAATTACTCAGTCATGCAATACTGTACCCAAATTATTTTTTTGTCCTTTTGTTCCCACAAATAGAGCTTTCTTTTGGTGGTATTTGATCACCTCTGGGTTTTTTATGTTTTGCGCTATAAATGAATAAATACCGAAAATTTTGAAAAAAAAACAAATTTTTCTTTGTTTCTGTTATACAATTTAGCAAATTATTAATTTTTCTTCATAAATTTTGGCCACAATTTATACTGCCACATATCTTTGGTAAAAATAACCCAAATTAGTGGATATTATTTGGTCTTTGTGAAAGTTAGAGAGTCTACAAGCTGTGGTGCGAATCATACAAAATTGATCACATCTGATGTACTGGTGACCGATCTCATTTCTTGTGACCCGAACAACATAGGAAAGTACAAATACCCCCCAAATGACCCCTTTTTTTGAAAGTAGACATTCCAAGGTATTTAGTAAGAGGCATGGTGAGTTTTTTGATGTTGTCATTTTTTTCCCACAATTCTTTGCAAAATAAATTATTTTTTTATTTTTTACTGCTGACAGATGTCACTTATACGTGGCACTGATATCATGTGGCACTAATAAGTGGCACTGATGAGAGATGGCACTAATATGTGGCACTGATGACAGATGGCACCGATACGTGGCACTGATGACACGTGACACTGATGACAGATGGCACTAATACGGGGCACTGATGACACGTGACACTGACAGATGGCACTAATATGTGGCACTGCTGACAGATGTCACTTATACGTGGCACTGATATCATGTGGCACTAATACATGGCACTGATGAGAGATGGCACTAATATGTGGCACTGATGACAGATGGCACCGATACGTGGCACTGATGACACGTGACACTGATGACAGATGGCACGTGACAATGACAGGTGGCACTTTTGACAGATGGCACTGATACGTGGCACTGATGACAGATGGCACTGACGTGGCTTTGATGACACATGGCACTGATATGGCACTGATGACAGATGGCACTGACGTGGCACTGATGACAGATGGCACTGATGTGGCACTGATGACAGATGGCACTGACGTGGCACTGATGACACATGGCACTGATATGGCACTGATGACAGATGGCACTGACGTGGCACTGATGACAGATGGCACTGACGTGGCACTGATGACAGGTGGCATTGGGGACAGGTGGCACTGGCAGATGACACGGATGGCACTGGGGACAGGTGGCACTGGCAGATGGCACTGGCAGATGGCACGGATGGCACTGGGGACAGGTGGTACTGATGACAGGTGGCAGCGGGGACAGATCACTTTATTTTTTTATTTACATATTATATTACTTACAGCGCACCGGCGCCATTCCTCTCTCCCTCCTCACACGCTGTCTGTGTGAGAAGGGAGAGCGGCGCTGAGAGATGATCTCATATGTTTGCATATGAGATCATCTCTCATTGGACACGCCGATCTCGCTGTAAACGGCCGCTGTGATTGGCCGTTTACAGCGATCTGTGACCGGCTGTGTCTGACGGACACGGCCAGCACAGAACTTCCCCGATGCACGCTCTCAGGAGCGCACATTAGGGAAGTAAACAGGAGGACGTCCAGGGACATCCTCCCGGCAGTCCGGCAGTCCGCGCTGCAGCCGTCTTTCGGCTATAGCGCGGGCACGAAGTGGTTAAGAGGACCTGTCATGCTTTTTTTTTTTTTTTTTGATGTTTACATTCCTTGTAATAGGAATAAAAGTGACCCAATTTTTATTTTATTTTTTAAAACAGTGTAAAAATAAATAAAATCAAGTAAAATAAATAAGAATTTTTTTTTTTTTTTTAAAGCGCACCATCCCTACAAGCTCACGTGCAGAAGTGAACGCATACGCGAATAGCGCCCGCATATATGAAAACAGTGGTAAAACCGCACATGTGAGGTATCACCGCGATCGGTAGAGCGAGAGCAATAATTCTAGCCCTAGATCTCCTCTGTAACGCAAAACATGCAACCTGTAGAAGTTTTTAAACGTCGCCTATGGAGATTTTTGAGGGTAAAAGTTTGACGCCATTCCACGAGAGGGGGGCGCAATTTTGAAGCGTAAGTTGGGTATCAATTTACTCGGCGTAACATTATCTTTCAGGATATATAAAAAAATTGGACTAACTTTACTGCTGTCTTATTTTTTTTTATTCAAAAAGTGATTTTTTTTTTCCAAAAAAAGTGCGCTTGTAAGACCGCTGCGCAAATACGGTGTGCCATTTTATTCTCTAGGGTGTTAGAAAAAAACAATATGTAATGTTTGGGGGTTCTAAGTCATTTTCTAGCAATAAAACCTGTTTTAACCTCTTTGCGTCCGAAAGACGGCTGCAGCGAGGACGCTCCCTGCAGGGAGGGCGTCCCTGGACGTCCTCCTGTTTACTTCCACAATGCGCGCTCCTGAGAGCATCGGGGAAGTTCTGCCAGTCACAGATCGCTGTAAACGGCCAATCACAACGGCCTTTTACAGCGCAATCGGCGCGTCCAATGAGAGATGATCTCATATGTAAACATATGAGATCATCTCTCAGTGCCGCTCTCCCTCCTCACACAGAGACAGCGTATGAGCAGGGAGAGATGAACGGCTGCAGCGGCCGTAAGTTAAAAAAAAAAAATGAAACTAAATGTGCCACCTGTCCCCAGTGCCATCTGTCAGTGCCTCCTGTCCCCAGTGCCACCTGTCCCATGCCACCTGTCCTGTGCCACCTGTCCCCAGTGCCATGTATAAGTGCCATCTGTCATCAGTGCCACGTCAGTGCCACGTGTCATCAGTGCCACATAGTGCCATCTGTCATCAGTGCCATATCAGTGTCACGTGTCATCAGTGCCACATATTAGTGCCATCTGTCATCAGTGCCACGTATCAGTGCCATCTGTCATCAGTGCCACCTGTCAGTGTCACATGTCATCAATGCCACGTATCAGTGCCATCTGTCATCAGTGTCACGTGTCATAAGTGCCACGTATTAGTGCCATCTGTCATCAGTGCCACGTATTGGTGCCATCTCTCATCAGTGCCACATATTAGTGCCACATGATATCAGTGCCACGTATAAGTGCCATCTGTCATCAGTGCCACATATTAGTGCCATCTGTCATCAGTGTCACGTGTCATCAGTGCCCCGTATTAGTGGCATCTGTCATCAGTGCCACATCAGTGTGACGTGTCATCAGTGCCACGTATCAGTGCCATCTGTCATCAGTGCCACATCAATGTCATGTGTCATAAGTGCCATCTGTCATCAGTGCCACATATTAGTGCCATCTGTCATCAGTGTCACATGTCATCAGTGCCCCGTATTAGTGCCATCTGTCATCAGTGCCACATCAGTGTCACGTGTCATCAGTGCCCCGTATTAGTGCCATCTGTCATCAGTGCCACATCAGTGTCACGTGTCATCAGTGCCACGTATTAGTGCCATCTGTCATCAGTGCCACATCAGTGTCACGTGTCATCAGTGCCACGTATCAGTGCCATCTGTCATCAGTGCCACGTCAGTGTAACGTGTCATTGTCATGGTGCTCCAGGGCCTTCAAAAGTGTAATAGGTAGTCAACAAGTTAGATGTGTAATTTATGCTCCTAGAACACGTGATGGCGCTCCCTGCATGTTGGGCCTCTCTAAGTGGCCAGGCTGTGGAAAAGTCCCACATATGTGGTATCGTAATACTCAGGAGGAGTAGCAGAATTTATTTTGGGGTGTCATTTGTGGTATACACATTCCATGTGAGAGAAATAATCTATTACAATGACAATGGGGAAAACAAAAAATAAAACATTAATTAATTTTGCAAAGAATTGTGGGAAAAAATTACAACATCTAAAAGCTCACCGTGCCTCTTACTAAATACCTTGGAATGTCTCCTTTCCAAAAAGGGGTCATTTGGGGGGTATTTGTACTTTCCTGGCTTGTTCGGGTCACAAGAAATGAGATCGGCCACCAGTACATCAGATGTGATCAATTTTTTATGATTCGCACCACAGTTTGTAGAGTCTCTAACTTTCACAAAGACCAAATAATATCCACTAATTTGGGTTATTTTTACCAAAGATATGTAGCAGTATAAATTGTGGCCAAAATGTATGAAGAAAAATTAATAATTTGCTAAATTTTATCACAGAAACAAAGAAAAATGCGTTTTTTTTTTTCAGAATTTTCGGTCATTTTTCATTTATAGCGCAAAACATAAAAAAAAAACAGAGGTGATCAAATATCACCAAAAGAAAGAACTATTTGTGGGAAAAAAGGACAACAAATTCATTTGGGTTCAGTGTTGTATGACTGAGTAATTGTCATTCAAAGTGGGAGAGCACCGAAAGCTGAAAATTGGTCTGGGCAGGAGGGGGGGGGGGGGGGTTTAGTGCCCAGTAAGCAAGTGGTTAAACATGAAAACACCTAAAATCCAAAACGAGGTCATAAAGTGGGTGAACAATAAAAATGTTGTGTTTTAGTTTTTTGTTTTTTTGCTTTTAAAGGTAAAGAAGAGATTTGAGGTCTTTTTGAGCCACAGAATTCCCTATAAAGAGGACCTGTCATCTCTTATTTCTATACATGAGATCTCCATAAAGAGGACCTGTCATCTCTTATTTCCATTACATGAGATCCCCATAAAGAGGACCTGTCATCTCTTATTTCTACTACATGATCTCCATAAAGAGGACCTGTCATCTCTTATTTCCATTACATGAGATCCCCATAAAGAGGACCTGTCATCTCTTATTTCTATTACATGATCTCCATAAAGAGGACCTGTCATCTCCTTTTTCTATTATATGAGATCTCCATAAA
The DNA here is from genome assembly GCA_028564925.1 of Lithobates sylvaticus. Taxonomy (NCBI): domain Eukaryota; kingdom Metazoa; phylum Chordata; class Amphibia; order Anura; family Ranidae; genus Lithobates; species Lithobates sylvaticus. The sequence goes on along the minus strand of CM053027.1, from coordinate 627,479,003 downwards.
GAGGACCTGTCATCTCTTATTTCTATTATATGATCTCCATAAAGAGGACCTGTCATCTCTTATTTCTATTACATGAGATCTCCATAAAGAGGACCTGTCATCTCTTATTTCTATTACATGAGATCTCCATAAAGAGGACCTGTCATCTCTTATTTCTATTACATGAGATCTCCATAAAGAGGACCTGTCATCTCTTATTTTTATTACATGAGATCCATAAAGAGGACCTGTCATCTCTTATTTCTATTATATGATCTCCATAAAGAGGACCTGTCATCTCTTATTTCTATTACATGAGATCTCCATAAAGAGGACCTGTCATCTCTTATTTCTATTACATGATCTCCATAAAGAGGACCTGTCATCTCTTATTTCTATACATGAGATCTCCATAAAGAGGACCTGTCATCTCTTATTTCTATTACATGAGATCTCCATAAAGAGGACCTGTCATCTGTTATTTCTATTATATGAGATCCATAAAGAGGACCTGTCATCTGTTATTTCTATTACATGAGATCTCCATAAAGAGGACCTGTCATCTCTTATTTCTATTACATGAGATCTCCATAAAGAGGACCTGTCATCTCTTATTTCCATTACATGAGATCTCCATAAAGAGGACCTGTCATCTCTTATTTCTATTACATGAGATCTCCATAAAGAGGACCTGTCATCTCTTATTTCCATTACATGAGATCTCCATAAAGAGGACCTGTCATCTCTTATTTCTATTACATGAGATCTCCATAAAGAGGACCTGTCACCTCCTTTTTCTATTACATGAGATCTCCATAAAGAGGACCTGTCATCTCTTATTTCTATTACATGAGATCTCCATAAAGAGGACCCGTCATCTCTTATTTCTATTACATGATCTCCATAAAGAGAACCTGTCATCTCCTATTTCTATTACATGAGATCTTCATAAAGAGGACCTGTCATCTCTTATTTCTATACATGAGATCTCCATAAAGAGGACCTGTCATCTCTTATTTCTATTATATGAGATCCAAAAAGAGGACCTGTCATCTCTTATTTCTATTACATGAGATCTCAATAAAGAGGACCTGTCATCTCTTATTTCTATTATATGAGATCCCCATAAAGAGGACCTGTCATCTCTTATTTCTACTACATGAGATCTCCATAAAGAGGACCTGTCATCTCTTATTTCTATTATATGCGATCTCCATAAAGAGGACCTGTCATCTCTTATTTCTATTACATGAGATCTCCATAAAGAGGACCTGTCATCTCTTATTTCTATTACATGAGATCTCTCCATAAAGAAGACCTGTCATCTCGTATTTCTATACATGAGATCTCCATAAAGAGGACCTGTCATCTCTTATTTCTATTACATGATCTCCATAAAGAGGACATGTCATCTCTTATTTCTATTACATGAGATCTCCATAAAGAGGACCTGTCATCTCTTATTACATGAGATCTCCATAAAGAGGACCTGTCATCTCTTATTTCTATTACATGATCTCCATAAAGAGGACCTCTCATCTCTTATTTCTATTACATGATCTCCATAAAGAGGACCTGTCATCTCTTATTTCTATTACATGATCTCCATAAAGAGGACCTGTCATCTCTTATTTCTATTACATGATCTCCATAAAGAGGACATGTCATCTCTTATTTCTATTACATGAGATCTCCATAAAGAGGACCTGTCATCTCTTATTTCTATTACATGATCTCCATAAAGAGGACCTGTCATCTCTTATTTCTATTACATGAGATCTCCATAAAGAGGACCTGTCATCTCTTATTTCTATACATGAGATCCCCATAAAGAGGACCTGTCATCTCTTATTTCTATTATATGAGATCTCCACAAAGAGGATCTGTCATCTCTTATTTCTATTACATGAGATCTCCACAAAGAGGACCTGTCATCTCTTATTTCTATTACATGAGATCTCCATAAAGAGGACCTGTCACCTCCTTTTTCTATTACATGAGATCTCCATAAAGAGGACCTGTCATCTCTTATTTCTATTATATGATCTCCATAAACAGGACCTGTCATCTCTTATTTCTATTACATGCGATCTCCATAAAGAGGACCTGTCATCTCTTACTTCTATTATATGAGATCTCCACAAAGTGGACCTGTCATCTCTTATTTCTATACATGAGATCTCCATAAAGAGGACCTGTCATCTCTTATTTCTATTACATGATCTCCATAAAGAGGACATGTCATCTCTTATTTCTATTACATGAGATCTCCATAAAGAGGACCTGTCATCTCTTATTTCTATTATATGATCTCCATAAAGAGGACCTGTCATCTCTTATTTCTATTACATGAGATCTTCATAAAGAGGACCTGTCATCTCTTATTTCTATTACATGAGATCTTCATAAAGAGGACCTGTCATCTCTTATTTCTATACATGAGATCTCCATAAAGAGGACCTGTCACCTCCTTTTTCTATTACATGAGATCTCCATAAAGAGGACCTGTCATCTCTTATTTCTATTACAGGGGAGGTTTATATTTCTTGTAATAGGAATAAAAGTGATAAAAAAAATGAAGAGAACAGTGTAAAAATAAAAAGTAAAATAATAAGATTAAAACAAAGATTTAAGGTGCCCCCTTCCCTCCCTACCCGCGTGCAAATGCTTAAAGTTACAGTGTTAATAAATAAATAAAATGTAAAGTGCCCCACCCCCCCATGCTCACATGTAACTATGAACGCGCATTTAGGTTCCGCCCACATATGTAAACAGCGATCGCACCACACATGTGAGGTATCGCCACGAACGTCAGAGCGAGAGCAATAATTCTACCACCAGACCTCCTCTGTAACTCCAAACTGGTAACCTGTAAAGGCGTTTAAAGCGTTGCCTATGGAAAATTGTACGTACCGTAGTTTGTTGGGATTCCAGAAGCGGGCGCAATTATAAAACGTGACATGTTAGGTGACTATTTTCTCGGCGTAACATCATCTTTCACAAAGAATTGGGGTGACTTGTGTTTTTTGTGTTTTTGTTTTTTTCCCAAAAAATTGTTTAAATGTAAAATGGTGAAAGTTTGTGTTCCCCGGACCATCACATCCGTATGAATTTGTTGAACGTCCTATTCCAAAACCAATGGCCATCAATAAGGAATTGACAGCTGTGTAGGTAAAACATGCTTCTCTGGGAAGACTTTCCACAACGTTTTGAAGGGTGTCCGTAGGAATGTGTGTCCATTTCTGAGGTCAGGCATTGATGTTGGATGAGAAGACCTGGCCTCACAAATGGTGTGACAATTCATCCCAACGGTGTTCAATAGGGCAGGACACTTGAGCTCCTCCATATCAATCTGGTCAAATCATGTCGTTATGGAGCTGGCGCCACTCATCGATGAAGGCTTCTCACAGAATTCTGGAGTGTGCCTATGAGATTTGCATCCATTGAACCAAAAGAACATTTGTGAGGCCAGGTACTAATGTTGGATGAGAAGACCTGGCTCACCATTGGCGTTCGGATTCATCCCGAGGGTGTTCAGTAGGGTTGAGCTCAGGGCTCTGTGAAGGACTCTTGAGATCCTCCAAACCAAACTGGTCACACCATGTCTTTATGGAGCTGGCTTTGTACACGGAGAGGGGGCACAGTCATGGTGGAACACAAAAGGGTCTTCACCAAAACTTTTACCACAAGATTGGAAGAGCACAATGTTCTAAAATGTCTCCATCATTTTAAGGAATATTTACATACTTTTGGCTTTACTTACAGATTCGGAACACAACATCCCTCTCCATGTTCGCATTACCCTCGCCAGCCTCTATATTCTCATCCTACCCACGATCTATGGGGGCCAGGACCAAGGTAGATCCGGAGAATAGTAGTTGTAATTTTCCATCAGCAAAGTTTAATCCTGGAGTCCTTTTATACTGACTGCATTGGTGCCTATAATAAAAAAGGGACCAAAGTCTTCACCCTAAAAATGAAAGGCCTGTAAAGTCAACTTTTATAGTCGGGAAGTTACCTGATAGTAAGAGAGTCCTTCCCCACTGACCAAATTGGTGGTCCTTAACCGATCAAGGACTGCCTCACGCCAGGGCCGTTTTTTCCACTGGGCATGCTGGGCAGTTGCCCGGGGGCCCCACTTGTCTGGAGGGCCCTATCCAGGGCTAATCCTTAGTGCTGCAATCTGCTGCTTAAATTGACTGACTGCACTGGTTGCTCACTTCGCCGGCCGGCATCTAGCTAGCAACCAGTGACGTCAATCAGAGAGCAGGACCTCTGCCCCAGCATTCAAAGCGCACCGCAGCTGCCCCAGTGGCTAGTGAACAGGCTCCGCCCACCTCTGCCATGTTCTTCAGACAGCATGGAGAGGGAGCGGAGCGGAAAGACGGCCCTTGATAGCTGGCGCTGCCTTGCTGCTGTGAGTGACACACTGTACTGCACCAGGCTGGTGGCCTCAAGTAAGTCTAACACTGTCTACTTAAGTAAGTTCCAGTTGTGCATCAAACACAGCCACTGTCTGTGCCCCTCAAAAGCGGCCACTGTGCCCATCAAACACGGCCACTGTGCCCATCAAACACGGCCAATGTGCCCATCAAACACAGCCACTGTGCCCATTAAACTCGTGTTATATTGTCCAAACGTTGTGTTAATGTTTAAACACTGATTTTGTTGGAAGTACCAATAAATACAGCCTTATTGATAATTTGCATTTTTATTCTCGTGCGTGATCGTGTAGACAGGGCCCCAGTGCACTGTATTGCCCGGGGGCCTATAACGCTCTTAAGATGGCCCTGCCTCACGCCGATATACGTCGGCAGAATAGCACGGCTGGGCACAACCACGTACCTTTACGTGGCCCTTTAAGAGCCCATCCGTGGTTCGCGCGCACGCCGCCGGCGGCGCGCTCACGACCCGGTCCTGAGCTCCGTGACCGCAGCCGCAGGACCAGCGGACCCGATCGCCACTGGTGTCCCACGATCGGGTCACAGAGCTGAAGAACGGGGAGAGGTCTGTGTAAACAAACCTCTCCCCGCGCTTCCTAGTGAGCCTGTCATTGATCGTCTGTTCCCTGTCATCGGGAAAGACGATCAATGACGTCAGATGCAAAGCCACGCCCCCCTACAGTAAAAAAGGGAATTGGTTAACACTAGGGGGATATCAAGGAGTTAAATGTGCGTCCTATGGAGTGTTTCTAACTGTGGGGGGATGGTACTGCCTGGGGGAGGAGACCGATAGTTGTTCCTAAGCAGTAAGAAAAAGAGATCCCCACTAACAGAACGGAGATCTGTCTGTTTACATTGACAGATTTCCATTCTGTCCTTCTCAGGAGCAATCGCGGGTTGGCTCCTATGTCATGCCACAGGCGCGTGCCCCCTATACTCCTTAAAGCGCCCCCGCTGTAAAGCTTCATTGATTTGCGCAGGAGTGCCATTCAGCTGTCGTCAATCGATGGCAGGCGGTCGGCAAGTGGTTAAAAAGGGATTAAAGTCTTCACCCAAAAACTATAGACCTGCAAGTTCAGCTTCTATAGCCAGGAAGATACCTGAGAGTAGGGATGAGCAGACCAAGCTCTCTGGATGTTTGCCGAACCCATCGGGAAATCTGTGAATGCAGAACATAGCCCTCCAACCCCACTAAGGTCTATGGGAGCCGAATCTTCTACATTTGTTCTGCCCTTTTTTCAAGATTTCAATTTGCATGCGTGTGTTTGGTAGTGGGTGGTGGGTGGTAAGGACCCCCTCATTCCGGATCCTGACCACCACTCTATTCCCCTTCTCAACTGTAAAAATTCCAAACTTCCAAGATTTTTGGCCAATAGGCTGAGTAAGGTTGCGAGGACTCTGATACATACCAACCAATCGGGATATTTTCCTTCTCGATCTACTGCCACAAAGATCTTTTTTTTTATAACCGGCAGTGCCGAATGGCCGTATTGATAAGAATTGTTGAGCATTTTCAGTTTTGCAGACAACTTTATTCGATGGGTACTGAGCCCCAAGGGCCAGTGTACAGGTCAATGGGGACCTCCATCGCTTGTGGCTCCAGGCAGGGGTTTCCCTGTTGTTGTTTGCATCGGGTGGGACCCCCCTGGCCGCATTCCATTCGACAATCAGACAAAGAGAGGATGGAGAAGACCAGGTGGCTTTCTATGCGGAGGATTTGGAGGTATATTCAGGCGCATTTCCCCAAAATTCACCCAATTCGTGAAGCACTTTCACTATACAACTGTAGCGCCCTGCTCCTAATGAGCAGACGCTATTTTTATGTTAAATTTAAGTTTGTCTGAAGCTGCAGTTTGGCTCAGAATAATTATACTAAAGTTCTGGTTTCTGTACCAGTTCAGCTGGGTTGTGCTAGTTTCCACTTGGCCGTGGGTGTCGCTGTCACCACCGGTAAGTGTTGGAAATGCAACAGGCTAAATGCATTGGGTACCCCTTTTACTCAGAAACAGCCCGGAGGGAGTGGTCTACCCGCTGAGAATTCTGGTCAAGGGTACTTAAGGTACAGGCGCCATTTTGTGAGGTTCGTTATCCCCGACCTCATGGTCCTCCTGGCCTAAGGTGTGTGCTGCCATACTCTGTGTCTCGGGGCCGGCTGGCCCGAGGCTTCGCAACTGAAGAGTAGGCCCAGAAGTCCTGGGGCCTACCGATCCAAGGGGTGGTCCTGTGCTGTCTTGCTGTCATGAAGATCCTGCCAGAAATCTAAACCCGGGCCGTCCCTGCTCTCAGATTCCGGGCGCGGGCACGTGCACAACCGCGCACAGGGAGACGGGCACGCGCCCTAGTTAGCACCAGCCGGCCTATTTAAGCCTGACCAGTGCAGACGGTCTTTGCTGTCTGCTCTACAGCGTTGTGGTGTAGTAAAAGAAACCTGATCCTGTTATACCTGTTCCTTTGACCCGGATTGCCATAGACTATCCAGATTCCTGCCTGTACCCGACCCCGGCTTCTTTTGACCATCCTCCTGCCTGATCCATTGTACCTTGCTTCTAGTTCAGATCCTCTGCCTGGCTTCTTTGATGAACTTTGGTTCCTTGCTAAGTCTCTATCCAGTCTGCAGTCTGACCCCTGTACAAGCCTGATCACCTGTTGGCTTCCAGTCCATTCAGTGGTTCCGTTTCCTGTGTTCAGTTCCTGTCAGCTCTGCTATCCAAGCTTACCTGTGAACCTGTCTGCCAAGCCGTTGTTCAGTTCCTGTCAGCTCTGCTATCCAGTTTACCTGTGAGCCTGCTTTCCAGAGATCCAGTCAGCTCTGCTATCCAGTTTACCTGTGAGCCTGCTTTCCAGAGATCCAGTCAGCTCTGCTATCCAGTTTACCTGTGAGCCTGCTTTCCAGAGATCCTGCCAGCTCTACTATCCAGTTTACCTGTGAGCCTGCTTTCCAGAGATCCTGCCAGCTCTGCTATCCAGTTTACCTGTGAGCCTGCTTTCCAGAGATCCTGTCAGCTCTGCTATCCCGTTTACCTGTGAGCCTGCTTTCCAGAGATCCTGCCAGCTCTGCTATCCAGTTTACCTGTGAGCCTGCTTTCCAGAGATCCAGTCAGCTCTGCTATCCAGTTTACCTGTGAGCCTGCTTTCCAGAGAGCCTGCCAGCTCTGCTATCCAGTTTACCTGTGAGCCTGCTTACCAAGATCCTGCCAGCTCAGCTAACCTGCTTCCTTCCCACCGGTCTGTAGATCCTGCCAGGCATCCGTGCTCCTCCTCACTCCTGGCTCTCCTGTTCTCACGCCAGTGGACCAGGAGTGGGAGACGCAAGGGAGGCCTCTCCCTGCAATCTCGGGCTCGCACCACCAGGTACGTGACACTTGCCTGCGGGGAGAAGCCATGCGACTGGAGAATCCAGGGGAGGACTTTTTCAGGAGAGGACCGAGCAACAAGGCTGGTACTTCTGGAAGAGCCTGGAGACTCAGTTGGAGGACGCATCCCGCGTTACCTACCACACAGTACCGCCGGGTCGGCTGAAAGAAACGGGCACTGTGTGACAGTTCTTTGATTTTGCAACAAGATGCTGGTTGTGCCTTCCTCTGGCAGAGAATTGCACAACGATTCTGCTAAGTTGACAAGTCTGTGGCAGAGACTTTGACCGAGCCTCTCATCGGCTGCTGGGTCAGTGAGAGGGGCCTATCCGGTGGTTACTGGATCCAGCCTGTGGAAGCTGTTTGTCCTCTGGATCAAGGAATTACCTCTAACCCGCAATTTTCAAGGTATCTGAATTCCCCTTAACCCTCTATCCCTCTATTGCAAATTTGTGTGTTTTTGTCGAATAAATCTTCAGAAAAATGACTAATGCCGCATACACACGGTCGGAATTTCCGATGGAAACAGTCCGATGGGAGCTTTTCATCGGATTTTCCGACCGTGTGTATGCCCAACGGTCTTTTTCTGTCGGAATTTCCGACGGACTTTGAATTGAGAACCTGTTCTCAATTTTTCCGACGGAAAACCTTTCTATCGGATTTTCCAATCGTGTGTATGCAATTCCGACACGCAAAATTCCGACGCATGCTCGGAAACAATTCGACGCATGCTCGGAAGCATTAAACTTCCCTTTTATAGTGCTGTTGAAAGTGTTTTATACCGCTGTGTTATTGACCGTCGGAATTTGGTGCGATCGTGTGTAGGCAACACAGCTTGAGCGGAATTCCGTCGGAAAAACCGTCAGAGTTTTTTTCCGACGAGAATTCTGATCGTGTGTACGCGGCATTAGTGTCGGAGCCAATATTCTTTGACCAGCCCTTTAATAGGACCCCTAAGACGGACACAGTGAACAGGTGAGAACGGTAAGCCCAACAAAAACCAGCAGCTCCTTGGGGGGTCAGTGCTACACAACCGACCTGGAAATTTATAGATAGGCAACTCCTATCCTCATATTTATTAGTGGTTCCAAATTAATAATAACTACTGCAGTAGGGAACAGACACAAAAAGATACGCTCAGCATCTTTCCAAATAACCAGTTCCGCTTTATTATGACGCAATTGAAGGGTTTTTATATACATGATTACGTAGGTATCACATTAATATTACAATTGTACGTTTATGGTAACAAAGGGCGTATCATAGGCAGGCTAATTCTAATCAGGACTCGAAAGAATGTAAACATGTACTGAAAACATTATTAGTGCCGTGTGCACAGTGAGGGCCGTGTGCAATACATACAAAATAGAATACAATTATATACAGAACTTACAAATTTCCATTACATCTCCTCTCTTTTGATCAATATTTTGATCACTAACCATACCTGCTATCACCTTTAACTTGGAACCTTCACACACTTAGGTGGAGGTAGTCCTGGCCAAAGAGGCAAAAACTCCATTGTGGAGAAAATAATAGCTGAGCAGCTTTTTTCATTAGAAAATGACTTTTCATTGTAAAAAACAAATGATTGATGAGACATATTTACAGAGTACTGGCTGTACACTCCTGTGGCCAGAATGGCCTTCTAGCTTAATGTTGGTATGCTGACTTATCAGCATATGTAAACACAGACAATTATACATAAAATGGAAGAGGTACAAAAGACAAATATGACTTCAACATGGCTAAACTACTTTTCAAATATATATCCCTTACAATTAAAATAATTGAATCAATAAAATACCCTAGACTGTGATTGCAAAAGGGAAACAAATCAAACACAGAGATTTCTTTAATTTAGTCATTTTTGCAGTGTCTGGTGTGGATCCAGGTGACTTTTCCTTCAAGTTTTGCAAAACTGTACATGAAATAGATGTTGTATTGAGTCTCCAAACAGTTCCTTATATATATATAAATGTCTCTTAACAATCCACAAGTCACCTGGCTTTAGTTTTAGATCCTTCCAAACTTTTAGGATCTGGAATTGGGGAGAAAACACATAAATGAGTTTGTCAAAAACCTTTAACCACCTTGCGACCGCTGGCTGTCAATTGACGGCCAGGCGGCGCAGCTCTCAGCGCGGGAGGGCGTCACATGACGTCCTCCCCTTCAGTGCACTCCAGGGAGCGCGCGCTCGCCGTGTCACTGGGCACCCGATGCGCGTGCCCAACGGCCGCGATGTCCGCTGGGCACCCGCGATTGCCCGGTAACACAGCGGGACCGTTGATCTGTGTGTGTAAACACACAGATCCACGGTCCTGTCAGAGGAGAGGAGCCGATGGTGTGTTCTCTGTACAGAGAAACATCGATCGGTCTCCTCCCCTTGTGAGTCCCCTCCCCCCCACAGTAAGGATCACTCCCAGGGAACATAATTAACCCCTCCCCCCCCCTAGTGGTTAACCCCTTCACTGCCAGTGTCATTTATACAGGAATCAATGCATTTAAATAGCACTGATTGCTTTATAAATGACAATGGTGCCAAAAATGTGTCAAAAATGTCCAATGTGTCCGCCATAATGTCGCAGTCACAATAAAAATCGCAGATCGCCGCCATTACTAATAAAAAAAAAAATATTAATAAAAATGCTATAAAACTATCCCCTATTTTGTAAGCGCTATAACTTTTGCGCAAACTAATCAATAATCGCTAATTAAGTTTTTTTTTTTACCAAAAATATGTAGAAGAATACGTATCGGCCTAAACTGAGGAAACAAAATGTTTTTTTATATATTTTTTGGGGATATTTATTATAGCAAAAAATATATATATTTTTTAAAATTTGTCGCTCTTCTTTTGTTTAGTGTGCAAAAAATAAAAACCGCAGAGGTGATAAAATACCACCAGAAGAAAGCTCTATTTGTGGGAAAAAAGGACGCCAATTTTGTTTTGGAGCCACGCCGCACGACCGCGCAATTGTCAGTTAAAGCAACACAGTGCCGAATCGCAAAAAGGGGCCTGGTCCTTTGGCTGCCACTTGGTCCGGGGCTAAAGTGGTTAAAGGAGGGACTTATATATACGCCCTCCTGCCTGTCTGTGCCATTCTGCCGACGTACATCGTCTTGCGCCGGTCGGAAACCGGGTAACAATCCACAAGTCACCTGGCTTTAGTTTTAGATCCTTCCAAACTTTTAGGATCTGGAATTGGGGAGAAAACACATAAATGAGTTTGTCAAAAACCTTTAAAAAGATCAGCAACATTCTCTGTGAGATCTGAATGGAGGACTTCAGCTGCTGAGACAAAATATAAGCAAGTGAATAACACACTCCCAACCAAATCCCATAGGGAGAGAGTCCAACCGTTCCGCTTTATTATGACGCAATTGAAGTTTTTTGTACACATGATTACGTAGGTATCACATTAATATTACAATTGTACGTTTATGGTAACAAGGGGCGTATCATAGGCAGGCTAATTCTAATCAGGACTCGAAAGAATGTAAACATGTACTGAAAACATTATTAGTGCCGTGTGCACAGTGAGGGCCGTGTGCAATACATACAAAATAGAATACAATTATATACAGAACTTACAAATTTCCATTACAAACCAACAAATGTTTTGCATTCCCTGACCAGATGACAGCCTGAGTTTTTTTAATTCAAAGATTCTTTATTTGATTCATCTTATTTTATTTTAATAGAAATATTATAGTAATAAGTAATAATGATTTGTCATAATACACTTTATTTTGTGAAATGGACTTAAGGTGGTTGGTGGGAGAACCATTCATATATTATATTTTAGAGTTTGATATTTTTCCCTTGTATTTACTGTATAATTATTGGTATCTCTGTATATTTCTAACCTAAATTTTTCATATATTTTTTTGCCTGAGTGCAAAAGGATGAGACCTTCTGACTGGTTCTAACAACACTCTAATGCCCTGTACACGCGGTTGGAAATTCCGACTGAAAAAGGATTATGTTGTCGGAAAATCCGATGGTGTGTGGGCTTTATCTGACTTTTCCCGTTGGAATTTCCGACGGAAAAAATTTGAGAGCTGGATCTAAAATTTTTCCGACAACAAAATCCGATCTGACTTTTTACGGTCGTGTGTAGAGAATTCCGACGCACAAAGTGCCACGCATGCTCATAAAAAGGCTCATAGGGGGCCCCATCAGGGTTTCCAGCCCCAGTAAAACCAGGGACAGTATGTAAAAATCTGTGTTTTTTTTACATCTGTCTCTAATATGTCCCTTGCCGACATCCTTTTGGTCTAAAAATCCAGAGATTATAGCTGCCCCACCTCTCCAGTACCTTCTCAGCCAATAGAAACATGTCTGTGTATACTGTGTGATTGTATACTGTGTGATTGTATACTGTGTGATTGTATACTGTGTGACCCCATAATCTCTAATTGTCTGTGGTCCCCATAATCACCTATTGCCCGGAGGCCCCATGAGTTGTCATTCCCCCTCTGAAAGTGAGTAATGTAAAAAATAAAAAATCATACAATACAAATGACAGATCTTGAACACTTCAAACAAATACAAAAGGCATATTTCCTTTTCTTGGATTAGGGGTTCTTCATAGAGAATGGTAAACATGTCATCAGAATTTGAGGCTTTTTTTCAGTTTGGAAATCAGAGGCCATATAACCGCATACTTGAGTCTATTGATAAGGTATAGATTAGACATGTGCACAACAAAAAAATTTGTTTATTTTCGTTTCGTTTTTTTTCGTTTCCGTTGATTGGTAACGATTCGTACATTCGTAAGAGTTATTTTTTCGTTGAAACGTTTTTCGTTAGTTTAATTTTCGGACGCATTCGTATTTATTCGTACATTCTTAACATTCGGAACATTCGTAGATTCGTAATCGGAGCTTTATTCATAATTTTATGTAATGTGTATGCTATTATTACATTTTAATAATTTACGAATCGGAAAAAAAAAAGTTACGAATCGAAAAAAAAGTTACGAATGTACAAATTTTTTTGTTCAATCCATTCGAAGCACGTTAAGCAGCGCCATTGTAAGAGACACGGAAAATTACCAATTCAACAAAAAAAAAAAAGTTACAAATGTACAAATTTTTTCGTTTGTTTTTTCGGATTTTCTTCATTAGTACATTCGTTGTTTCTAATTCGTTTTTTTTCGGATTTCCGTTGTTTTTCGGATTCGTTCGATTCGAATGATTCGTTATTCGGATTTGTACGATTCAAACGATTCGTTCATTCGTACGAAAACGAACGAACGAAAATAACGAAAAAAAACGAATTGCACATGTCTAATATAGATCATGGTAGTAACATCACAGTCATTAAGGTACCTCCCCAGAATGTTTAATTACTTATACCATTAGCAACTAATCAGAAATACTTATTCATTGTTCTGACTCTGCTCAGCCAATGAAAGGTCGCCATATTCATCTGCACGTGACTGTTCTTTGCAGTGCGGCTCCAGTAAGCCCAGCAAAATATGTCCAAAATTACTGAAATCTGGACTTTGGTGGACAAAATAATTTCAAAGTGTTTCTCTTGATCTCTTTGGTTTTTAGTCCATATATTATTGGGTTCAGCATCGGAGGAACGATTACGTATAGGCTAGATATGATAATTTGGGTGGAAGGAGCTGTGCGCCCCCCAAACCTCTGAGTGACAAAGGAGAAAAGCGCCGGGATGTAAGCCAAAAGTATGACGCAAACATGGCTGACACATGTACTCCCGACTTTGCGTCTGGCCTCTCGGGACGGGAGATTGAAGATAGTAGATAAAATAATGAAATATGACACTGTAACGCCCATTATATCCACTCCAACTACAAGCAGAGCGACTACTAACCCGTACACAACATTAATTCCAATGTCTGCACAGGCCAGTTTGGCCACGGCCATGTGTTCACAAAAAGTATGCTCAATCACATGGCTGTTGCAAAATGGCAACCTTCTGACCAGGAAAGGATGTGGAAATATCAGAAGAGTTCCTCTCATGACCGCCGCAACTCCAATTTTCGTGATCAATGTGTTGGTTAAGACGGTGGAATATCTCAGTGGCTGGCAGATGGCAACATAGCGATCAAAGGCCATGGCCAAGAGGATAGAGGAACCCATGATGGAGAAGGAATGGATGGAGAACATCTGAACCAGGCAACCCTCAAAGGAAATCTCTCGGAGGTTGAACCAGAAGACCAGGAGCATCTTGGGAATGGCAGCGCTGGACTGGATGAGGTCTGTTAACAACAACATGGAAAGAAAGAGGTACATGGGCTGGTGGAGGCTCTCCTTAGTTTTAATGGTAAGCAGGACACTAAAATTGGCCAACAAGGTTATCAGGTAAATGGAGAAGATCGGCAACGAAATCCAGACCTGGACATCTTCCATCCCAGGAATTCCAATCAGGATAAAATAAGAGGAGCTCAGATTATTACCAAATGATGTCATGACTCCAAGATGTCCTCTTCTAATGTTACTCAGCGTGACAACACCAGGGAAGGCATAATGATTTCTCTTCACCGAGATATAAAATACTCACAGTACACAGAATATGCGAAAAATAAATTCCACAAATATTAGGACTATTAGAGAACAGAAATAAATTTATCATCTCAGTTGTTCAACTTTCAGTTTTTTCCTAAATGAATCCATTTAATTGGAATATTAATAACAGGCAATTTTTTCTAATGCTTCCACCTCTAATATCCATAAAGTCATCATAGGTTAAGCCGTCTCCATTAATGTCTTCAAGAAAATAGAATCCTTGGGATTTGTATGTTGACCTATTTGTGTGGGGCTTCCTGGGAGTGATGTCCTCTCCGTCCACAGTCCGGGCCTGGGACTAACGTAAATGCTTCCGTGATCTCTGTACAGCACTATGGAATATGTCAGAGTTATATAAATATATAATAATAATAATAAAAATAAAAATAATAGCATGTGACTGTGAGGGGAAATTAGAGTGTACATTTTTAGTTATTAAAAATCTTACAAACATAATAAAAACATACCGTATTTATCGGCGTATAACACGACTTTTTTAAAATCGGGGGAAAGTCGTGGGTGCGTGTTATACGCCGATACCCCCCAAAAAAATGACAAAAAAAGCGAGCGCCACCGAAAAAGACCGAACCGCGGCCGAAAAAGGCCGAACCGCGCCCGAAAAAAGGCCGAAGCCGACTGTTCAGCTCCGCTCGTAGTCCCGCCCCCCTGCGCCGGCTCCCGAAACAGCAGGGAGGCGGGACTCCGAGCAGAGCCGAACAGTCGGCTCGGTCTTTTTCGGCGGTGGTTCGGCCTTTTTCGGCCGCGGTTCGGTCTTTTTTCGGCGGCGCATGCGCGGTTTGTCTCAAGCAGTGTATACGAGACATTAGGCCACATTCACATTTGTGATTACCTGAATGTGTGACAAAGTGCACAGGTAATGGGCAATTTGCAGCGCATTTTGGAAATGTACTGCACATGCGCATAGAACTTGTGGTGCCCAATAATTGTTAATGGCACCCCAGGTGCAATGAGCAGACGTGCATTTTGTAATGTGGCAAAGCGGAATTCCCTAAACGTTTCTAAAGCCTCTATGATGCGTTTGTCACATATATGGAAGCCTATTCAAGTGAATGGGTTACCCTATGTGTACGAAAAACAAGAAAAAAAAAAATGAAAATGTGAGCAGGAATGTTTGTTACTGAAGTATAAAGGCAGCGGGCAGCACAGCGACAAACGGACAGCGGAAATTTCTCCTCCTTTTCCCATCCGGGACAACCCATATAGGTGGTTATAACCATTAAATGGCTTTCCCATCCTCCCTCTTTTGGACATTTATCTAACAAGTGGAATTTTGTGGTGAACTACATTTAGGGGTTCACCTCATATTCCCTTTTGAGGTTCTTTTGGATCTTTTCTCCCCGCTTTAATGAGGGCCCATTAGGGTTCTGTTTTTTCCCATGTCCCGTGACCCTCAAATCCATAGAAAACGATATTGGACTTTCATGGGATATAGAAAAGTACTCCATCTTTTTTGACTAGACGCTCAAGATCCAACATTGTGACTGCGGCTTGGTTTGAGAGTCGGATGTCTCTCTCTCCTTGGAATTTCATCACATATCGAATGTCTGCTCCATTGTGAGCGATAGTTACATTAGAAACTCAATCACTCTCTGCTCCTGATGAAGGTTCCCACATCTGGGGAGCTGGAAACGCGTCGAGTATTCGGGGGTCATCTACCTCCACGAGAGCTCCAATGCCACTGGTTTTTTGTAATGTGTTGTGTTTTGTTTTTTGAGTTTAATTTTTCTGTGTAAAAAATCTTTTTTGTACTGTTGTGTATATGCTGCATTGTGTACCCTGTTTTTGTTAATTGGGTGACTATTTTTAAACATTTGAATTAAATTACAATTTTTTTATACAATGTTGTTTAGTGTGGTGATCTAAGTAAAGTCTCAATAATAGAGGGATGTTCTTTGGTCTATATCTAGTGATGAGACCACCACACTAAAGCCTTTACCAATATGGGAGTGCGCCTTAACTTCTTTTGTAACTGAAGTATAAAGGGACCTTAGGGATGGTGTATAGAAATGGCTGGGAAGAGATGCCTGGCAGCTGGAGAGAGAGAGAGAGAGAGAGAGAGAGAGAGAGAGAGAGAGAGAGAGAGAGAGAGAGAGAGAGAGAGAGAGAGAGAGAGAGAGAGAGAGAGAAGAGAGAGAGAGAGAGAGAGAGAGAGAGAGAGGAGAGGAGAGAGAGAGGGAGAGAGAGGAGAGGGAGAGAGAGAGAGAGAGAGAGAGAGAGAGAGAGAGAGAGGGAGAGAGAGAGAGAGAGAGAGAGAGAGAGAGAGAGAGAGAGAGAGAGAGAGAGAGAGAGAGAGAGAGAGAGAGAGAGAGGGAGAGAGAGAGGGAGAGAGAGAGGGAGAGAGAGAGAGAGAGAGAGAGGGAGAGGGAGAGGGAGAGAGAGAGAGAGAGAGAGAGAGAGAGAGAGAGAGAGAGAGAGAGAGAGAGAGAGAGACATGTGCAATTCGTTTCGTTTTTTTTTTTGTTTTTCGTTTTTTTTTTCGTTATTTTCGTTCGTTCGTTTTCGTACGAATGAACGAATCATTCGAATCGTACTAATCCGATTAACGAATCGTAACGAATCATTCGCATCGAACGAATCCGAAAAACAATGAAAATCCGAAAAACAATGAAAATCCGAAAAAAACTAATTAGAAACAACGAATGTACTAATGAAGAAAATCCGAAAAACGAAAACGAACGAAAAAATTCGTACATTCGTAACTTTTTTTTTTTTGTTGAATTGGTGATTTTCCGTGTCCCTTACAATGGCGCTGCTAAACGTGCTTCGAATGGATTGAACAAAAAAATTCGTACATTCGTAACTTTTTTTTTCGATTCGTAACTTTTTTTTTCGATTCGTAACTTTTTTTTTTTCGATTCGTAACTTTTTTTTTCGATTCGTAACTTTTTTTTTTTTTTTTTCGATTTGTAATTTTCTGTGTCTCTATTGAACAAAAAAAATTCGTACATTCGTAACTTTTTTTTCGATTCGTAAATTATTAAAATGTAATAATGGCATACACATTACATAAAATTATGAATTATGCTCCGATTACGAATCCACGAATGTTACGAATGTACGAATAAATACGAATGCGTCCGAAAATTAAACTAACGAAAAAACGAATCAACGAAAAAATAACTCTTACGAATGTACGAATCGTTACGAATACGAACACCGACGACTTACGAATGTACGAATCGTTACGAATCCGAACACCGACGACTTACGAATGTACGAATCGTTACGAATCCGAACACCGACGACTTACGAATGTACGAATCGTTACGAATCGTGCAGCGACAGCTATCTGCAGTTCTAGGCTGGCTTCATATTTACCTCTCTCCAAAATCCTAAAGTTTTGTGACTTTGTTCCAGCAGCAACCCCCCCCCCCCCCCACCCTCACTCACCCACTCCAGCAGAAGCGCTGCTCCATCCAAACCCTGGAGTTCAGTGAGCACAGAGCAGTGAGATCACCATCTGGAGGGAGGGGGATCAGAGGTCAGGACTCAGGGAGGAGGTAAAGCTTCCTGCTCATGATGACCAGAGATAACATTGCCGAGGGGGGGTTTCAGGACACAGGCCGACTGAGACTGCAGCTGTCTTCTGCTCCAGTTCAGGACACTTAGCCAATTGCCAGTAGACATGTGCACAATAGAAAAATTTGTTTAGTTTCGTTTCGTTTCTGTTCGTTTCCGTTGATCCATAACGATTCGTAATTTCGTAAGTCGTCGGTGTTCGTATTCCTAACGATTCGTATTTTCGTAAGAGTTATTTTTTCCTTGATTCGCTTTTTCCGTTTATTCGAAATTCGGACGCATTCGTATTTTCGTAGATTTAGTTACATTCGTACTTTCGTAAGATTGATTTATTCGTACTTTCGTAACATTGTTTTCGTAGATTCGTAATCGGAGCATAATTCATAATGTTATGTAATGTGTATGCTATTATTACATTGTAAGAGACACAGAAAATTAAGAATCGAAAAAAAAAGTTACGAATGTACGAATTTTTTCGTTCAATCCATTCGAAGCACGTTAAGCAGCGCCATTGTAAGAGACACGGAAAATTACGAATCGCAAAAAAAAAACGAAAAAGTTACGAATGTACGAATTTTTTCGTTCAATCCATTCGAAGCACGTTAAGCAGCGCCATTGTAAGAGACACGGAAAATTACGAATCTCCAAAAAAAAAAAAAGTTACGAATGAATGAATTTTTTCGTTCAATCCATTCGAAGCACGTTAAGCAGCGCCATTGTAAGGGACACAGAAAATTACCAATTCAACCAAAAAAAAAAAAAGTTACGAATGTACGAATTTTTTCATTCATTTTGATTTTCGTTGTTCCTGTTTTCGTTTTTCGGATTTTCTTCTTTCGTAGTTTCGTTGTTTCTAATTTGGTTATTTCGGATTTTCGTTGTTTTTCATATTCGTTCGATTCGATAATTCGTTATTCGTTAAAAAATTTTTGCGAATCATTCGTTCATTCGTATGATAACGAATGGACGAATATAACGAGTTTTAAACGGAAAACAAATTAAAACGAAACGAATTGCACATGTCTAATTGCCAGTATGTAGAACTGATCCCCCTGCAGAGCTGCCGGAGGGAGAAAGCTGACAGCGCTGCAAGGAGATCTACAAGTGTCAGAAGGCAGTTCAGCTGGCTCTCCTGCTTTGCAGGTTCCCGGGCCCCTCTTCTGTAGTGACAGAGCTCGGGCCCCCTACAGGAGGGCTGGCTGTACTGCCCTATCAGCGGCCCTGACTCTGTAATATGCTCTTTACCTTTACTCCCCCCTCCAACTCCTACCCTCTCGCTATTACTTCACTCATCATCTTCCGATAAATCTGAACCCATGTGCTGCCATAACCTCCAGGAAACTGGGACATGTCTTCTCACAAAACCAGTATCGGTCATCTTACTTTAAAAAAGTAATTAGTTAAGTTACAAATTAATTCTCCCAAAAGTAATTGCGTTAGTAACTCAGTTACTACATTGGAAAAGTAATTAGTTACGCAGCAAAGTAACTGACTTTTTTTTAATATTCTATACAGGTAACTAAGGGGCGGGTCTAGTATTACTGTAACCAAGGGGCGCATTTATTATTATTATTGTTATATATCGTGTAACCAAGGGGCTGCTCTATTATTACTCTAACCAAGGGGCAGATCTGTTAAAGCGTGTAAGCAAGGGGCGGGTCTATTATTATTATATCGTGTAAGGGGCGGGTCTATTATTATTATATGGTGTAAGGGGCGGGTCTATTTATTATTATATCGTGTAAGGGGGCGGATGGCTACAGAAGAGGGCAAATGTTAAATTATTGGGCAGAGCTCGATATATAACAATAATAATAAATGCGCCCCTTGGTTACAGTAATACTAGACCCGCCCCTTAGTTACACGATAGACGCCCCTTGCAGAGTAGCACGAGCATCAGGAGCGTGCGGCATCGCCTCGTACAATTACATGTTAACTGCGCCTGCGCGGTGTAGAGTTCACTCAGAGCTGATTAGGTTCAGCAATTTTCGTAAGCTCCGTAGTCCTTCGCACTGCGCAAGAGCTGCGCCTGCGCAGTACAGGGGGTCCTTATCCGGCGGGGGAACTTTTTCGGCAGGACACCGGAATTACACTACTGCCATCTAGTGGCGGTAGATGTAATTGCGGTGTCTCCGCCCAAGTAATGGGAACTGCGTTACCATGAGGGGAAAAGTAATCAGTTAGATTACTCGTTACCCTCTAAAGTAACTCCGTTTATTTTCTTTTCAAATTTTTTTTATTGAAAACAAGATTACAGTACAAACAGAAATAGCAAGTAAACTGTTACTGTTACAATCATCATACGTGTAGGTTTCCGTGACATACAGAGCATGTGATTACGCATTACTGACATATAACTCAGTTTATTTTAACTCAGTTACTTACATCACTGCACATATCTCTCACTACTATATTATATCCCTCACTACTGGGAATATTTCCCT
The DNA here is from genome assembly GCA_028564925.1 of Lithobates sylvaticus. Classification (NCBI taxonomy): domain Eukaryota; kingdom Metazoa; phylum Chordata; class Amphibia; order Anura; family Ranidae; genus Lithobates; species Lithobates sylvaticus. The sequence goes on along the minus strand of CM053027.1, from coordinate 627,458,702 downwards.
AGTTCTGGCCCTCTGCTATCCAACTTTCACCTCTACATTCCGCCTGTCCTTCCTCTGGCACCATCTGCAATTCACTCTCTATAATTTCTATTCTCTTATGTCTAAGAACCAACCCCCCCCCCCCACACACACACACACACACACACACACACATTTCCCATGTACCTTCTGTAATGCCCGATCTGTATGTAAAAAGCTCACTGTGCATGGCCATTTCATATTCTGCTCTTGCCTACTTACTGTTATGCCGCGTACACACGAAGGGACTATCCCGCGGGATTATCCGCTGGACCGAAGTCCAGCGGATAATCCCCTCGTGTGTGGGCGCCGGCGGACTTTTTTTGGCCAAAGTACGGCGGACTAAAGTTTGAAGTTTTGTTTTCAAATTATCCGCTGGACTTGGCAGTCCAGCGGATAATCCGGCCGTGTGTAGTATGGTCCGGCGTACCAAAAAGGACGCATGCTCAGTAGCAAGTATTTTTCTAGTATTTTTCGTTTTCTAGTCCCGTCGTACGTGCTGTACGTCATCGCGTGAACCGTCGGACTTTTTGCGTGATCGTGTGTGGTCAAGTCCGTTCGCTTTTTAGTCCAGCGTACCCAGCTGGAAAGTCCAGCGGATTGTCCGCTGGACTTAGGTCCGCCGGGAAAAGTCCGTACGTGTGTACGCGGCATTACTGAGACCTGGCTTCAGGAATCTGCCTCTTCCTCTGCCTTCTCCCATGGGGACCTCCACTGGATTCACCCAGACTCAGGGGATAAAAGGGAGGTAGAGATGGAATACATTATTTTTCCTCTTTTGAAGCTCCCTGTATTTGTCCTTTTATCCAGTTTCTTGTTGTGGTTTATAGGACTCCTGGACCAGTGTCACACTCGATGGATTCTTTGTCTGGCAATCTACTTTCTCTCCTCTGAAATACCCACCATCATTCTTGATGACTTCAACATCCCTGTTATTGCTAACCCCCCCCCCCCCCTCCAGCTACCTCTCGACTCCTCAACCTATCCACACCTTCTTACCTAACACAATGGATACACACTTCTACTCACTCTCCTAGTAACTTATTTCTTATGGAGTCCCTCAAGGATCACCGTTGTCACCAGTACCCTTCAACATTTACATCCGGCCACTCTTCAAAACTATTAGCAAATTGGATCTATGCTTCCACTCATACGACACTTAACTGTACTTCCGTATCACCGGACAAAAAGACCAATACTAGGGGAAAATGTCTCACATTGATAGATGACTGGATGACCACTAGCTCCCTCAAACTCAATGGATCGAAAACAGAACTGCTGCTCCTCAACGCAAACCGAAGAAAAAAATGATGAAGACCCCCATGAACACCACCAACCATCCTTGGACAGACCATCATCCCAAGCACCAAAGCCAAAAGCCTCGGAGTCATCTTTTATTCAGAGATGACCATGGAGGCACAAATAGGATCAGTAATCAGCGGATCCCATCATCTTCTCCGCATGCTTTGCAGACTCATCCCATTCATCCCAGAAAAGGAGAAAGCAGTAGTAGTAGGAACCATCATCAACTCGCGACTCGACTACGCAAACTCCCTCTACATAGGATTACCGGATTACCAGATTGCACACCTACAAGTCGTCCAAAACACAGCAGTAAGATTAGTCACCGGAAAGAAACCCTGGGAATCCATCTCCCCAACCCTAAGGGATCACATTCAAGACCCTCTGCCTCACCCACAAATGTACACAAGGAAACGCTCCTCAATACCTATGTGAGAAAATAAAAAAATACATACCCAATCGCAGCCTCCGATCAACAAACCAAAACCGCCTCCTCATCCCCAAGTCCCACTACAAATCTAGGGGAGAACGAAGATTCGCAGTACAGGGACCTCGGCTATGGAATGCTCTACCAAACATCATCCGATTGGAAGAAAACCATCAGGCCTTCAGGAAAAAACTCAAGACCAACCTCTTCTAAACATGGCATCACAACAAGAGCAGACAAGCGCCTTGAGGCAATTCAGTTCGCATTTGCAGCGCTATACAAATCATTCATTCATTCATTCAGTAACAACCTTGACTCTGAAAAAATGTCATCACTTTACACATCCCCTGAAGAAGTCACGTGTGACGTAACGCGTAGGGAGTGGTTTGGACGTCATTACGCAACCGGAAGTGCAGTGAGAGTGGCGTTTTACAGCGCCTTTATGATTCCTTGCTTATTATTGTTTTTATTGTGTAAGGGCGCATTTTTACTATTTAAATAAATGACTCTATTTGATTTTAAATACTACACTATGGGAGTCTCCTTTGCCCTCCATCCCCTTCTCTGTTTTTGATGAGTCTGTACAGCGTACTAGACCAATAGGTTGGGGCACTCGAGGACCATAGCCCACCGCGTGGAGGAGCACATCAGAGGCTGACCAACAGTGGAGAAGAGTATTTGTTCTATTTGCAGTAACAAAGAAACTTGGAGGTGAGAGTTCTGGGAGCTTAGCCTAGGATTGTTTTGGCTCAATATCACTCATCCCTGGTCAACACCATTAGAGACTAGAAGAGAGGCATTTGAGCCCTACCCAATATAGAAACATCTTCATCTTTGGCACGGACTACTATACTAGTGTTAAGCCCCATACACACGCGCGGATTATCCGAGGACCAGGTCGGTCGGATCATGTCCGTCGTACTTTGTCCGATGTTGGTTTTGCGTACACACGGTCGGACAAAGTTGTCGGAAAATCCGATCATTCTGAACGTGGTGACGTTTGTTGCCTACGACGGGACTACGTAGAGGCTAGTAGCCAATAGCTTTGGTCTTCTAATGTGATCTGAGCATGCGTGGCACTTTGTCCGTCGGACTACCATACACACGATCGGATTTGGTGTGATCGGACCTTGTTGTCCAAAAATCTATCCAGCAGGAGATAGGACTTTGTCCGTCGGACAATCCGACGTACACTGTCCGATGGTGCATACACACGGTCGGATTTTTCGACAACATTGTCCGATCGGACAGAATCCATGCGAAAATCCGACCGTGTGTATGGGGCTTTAGAGCTTTTTAACAGTCATCACCTAACATTTAGTGGTTTCTATTTTTTACTTTTTATATCCATCCCAATATTTATTGATTCACTGTTATAGCATTATGAATTGTAATGTTTACTGCTAAACACATGAAACACTTTGGTTTATAGTAGCACTTTATGTTAAATCTTGACATCCCTTGAATGTTTTTTACTATGCGCAAAATCACTTTCTTATAATTTAACTTTACACATTCCGTTCTCTATGCTGCTACTTACCATTCCTAAGAAACCAAAAATTGTAGAGTTGCCACAAGAACAGGAATAGAGGGGAAATCTTCCAGTGGGGACAACTGGTGACAACTAAGAGGGGGATTACTCTCATCAGACATGGCACAGTAAACAAATAAACTGATCAGGTCTTTATCCTTCCCAACAATAAGTCTACACACTATAGTATCCCAGTCTGTAGGAAACAAGGAGAGGAATGGTTTCTCACCTCAGTGTGTAATGACGGTCAGAGGACGCAGGTGGTCACATCTTCAGTTATTCTCGGTTACTGGATGCTGTCTGTGATTATAAAGCTTGTGTGATCCTCTGGGGACAGCGGACAGGAGAGTGACATCGATGTCAGGTCATTTCATTATAATTATCCTATACTGGAGATCCCTTAAGAGTCACATAGAGCAGATGGGGCCTTCGCCTGGAGGATTTGTTCCTTTCTATGTGTGTCTGTCTGAGAAAATTCTAATTCTTCTCTCCTTGTGATCACATTTATAATACAATATAATACAATATGCAAAATAATAATACAATTATTCCATAGGGCTGTACATAGACCTAGTGATATTTTGGAAGAGAATGCTCTACTTGCTATAGAGATCAGTGACACAATGGGAATCTATGTTTGAAATCCCCAATGAGAATATATATATATTTATTTTAAAGAACAGTGTACAAATAAAAAATAAAAGGTAAAATAAAAAATAAAAATAAAAACTTTTTTAAACGCGCCCTGTCCCGACGAGCTTGCGTGCAGAAGCAAATGCATATGTGAGTAGCTCCCGCACAAGAAAACGGTGTTCAAACCACACATTTGAGGTATTTCCGCGATCAGTAGAGTGAGAGCAATAATTATAGCCCTAGACCTCCTCTGTAACTCAAAACATGCAACCTGTAGAATTTTTTAAATGTCGCCGATGGAGATTTTTAAGGGTAAAAGTTTGTCGCCATTCCACGAGCGGGCGCAATTTTGAAGCGTGACATGTTGGGTATCAATTTACTCGGCGTAACATTATTCTTCACAATATAAAAAATAAATTGGGCTAACTTTACTGTTGTCTTATTTTTAAATTAAAAAACGTGTATTTTTTTCCAAAAAAAGTGTGCAAATACGGTGTGACAGAAAGTATTGCAATGACCGCCATTTTATTCTCTAGGGCGTTAAAAAAAATGTATAATGTTTGGGGGTTCTAAATAATTTTCTAGCTCGGTGAGCCCAGAACTATTTGGGCCGCTCGCATCAAATTCGTGTGATGCGAGCGGCCCGCAATGCACTGCGCCAGTTGCAGTGCATTGCTGGCTGATGATTGGCCAAGCATGCTTGGCCGATCAAAGATCCAGCGGCAAGGAGAGCAATAATTGGCCACAGGCAGGATGCCTGTGGCCAATTATAGCTCAGGGAGTTTAGTACACGCCCCACAGTATAAAAGGCCACCGCGCTGGCAGCCTCGTATATTGTGTTGTGTTCCACTGTCAGTGTTATATGCTGCTGACTGCTGACATTATGTGCTGTGATTCTGGGGATTAGTGTGTGCGTGATGTTAGTACAGCATTGCAGTATCACATCTGGGGGGTGTGTATAGTATGCCTGTGAAGGGGGGCATGTTTCCTGTGCTCACAAAGTGTAATTTTTGCAGGAAAAAAAGCTATTTAAAATAACTTGCGGCTAATGTATTGACGGCTCCCGTAACACAGAGAACATTCATTCATTGAAAGCGATTCATAAAAAAAAAGTCATTGATTAAAAAAAAAAAAAAAAAAAAAGCGTGGGGGTCCCCCCAAATTCAATAACCAGGCCCTTCAGGTCTGCTATGGATATTAAGGGGGACCCCAGCCAAAGAAAAAAGAAAAATGGAGTGGGGTCCCCCTCAAAATCCATACCAGACACTTATCCGAGCATGCAACCTGGCAGGCCTCAGGAAAAGAGGGGGGGGACGAGAGCGGCCCCCCTCCCTCCTGAACTGTACCAGGCCACATGCCCTCAACAATGGGAGGATGCTTTGGGGGTCTGAAACCCCCAAAGCACCTTTTCCCCATGTTGATGAGGACAAGGACCTCTTCCCCACAACCCTGGCCATTGGTTGTGGGGGTCTGCGGGCGGGGGGCTTATCGGAATCTGGAAACCCCCTTTAAAAAGGGGACCCCCAGATCCCGGCCCCCCCTGTGTGAAATGGTAAGGGTGTACAAAAGTACCCCTACCATTTCACCAAAAAAGATGACAAAAATGGTAAAAATGACAGGAGACGGTCTTTGACAATTCCTTTATTAAAATCTTCTTTCTTCTGGTCTTCCTTTCTTCATCCTTCGGTTTCTTCATCTTCTCCTTCCGGCATCTTCTTCTTCCATCTTCTTCTTCCTCCGATCCGCTTCTTCTTGCGCTGGTCTTCTCGTCCTTCTTGTCCGGCATCTTCTTCCATGGCGTCAGCGTCTGTTCTTCTGTCGGGCCGCTCCTCGCAATGGGAGGCTCCCGCTGTGTGAGGCTTCGCTCCGTCTGACAGGTCTTTTATAACGGAGGGCACCTGGTGACCCGCCCCCTCTGACGCACGGGGACGTCATGGGGACTTCCCTATGGCTTTCCCCATGACGTCAGAGGGGGGCGGGTCACCAGGTGCCCTCCGTTATAAAAGAACTGTCAGACGGAGCGAAGCCTCACACAGCGGGAGCCTCCCATTGCAAGGAACGGCCTGACAGAAGAACAGACGCTGACGCCATGGAAGAAGATGCCGGACGAGAAGTACGAGAAGACCAGCGCATGAAGAAGCGGATCGGAGGAAGAAGAAGATGGAAGAAGAAGATGGAAGAAGATGCCGGAAGGAGAAGATGAAGAAACCGAAGGATGAAGAAAGGAAGACCAGAAGAAAGAAGAAAGAAGATTTTAATAAAGGAATTGTCAAAGACCGTCTCCTGTCATTTTTACAATTTTTGACACTTTTTTGGTGAAATGGTAGGGGTACTTTTGTACCCCCTTACCATTTCACACAGGGGGGGGCCGGATCTGGGGGTCCCCTTGTTAAAGGGGGCTTCCAGATTCCGATAAGCCCCCCGCCCGCAGACCCCACAACCAATGGCCAGGGTTGTGGGGAAGAGGCCCTTGTCCTCATCAACATGGGGACAAGGTGCTTTGGGGCAGACCCTCAGACCCCCAAAAAATCCTCCCAATGTTGAGGGCATGTGGCCTGGTATGGTTCAGGAGGGAGGGGGGCCACTCTCGTCCCCCCTCTTTTCCTGCGGCCTGCCAGGTTGCGTGCTCGGATAAGGGTCTGGTATGGATTTTGAGGGGGACCCCACGCCATTTTTTTTGCTGGGGTTCCCCTTAAAATCCATCCCAGACCTCAAGGGTCTGGTATGGATTTTGAGGGGGACCCCACGCCATTTTTTTTTTTGGCTGTGGTCCCCCTTAATATCCATAGCAGACCTGAAGGGCCTGGTTATTGAATTTGAGGGGACACCCACGCTTTTATTTTTTTATTTTTTATCAATGACTTTTTTTTTTTTTTATGAATGGCTTTCAATGAATGACTGTTCTCTGTATTACGGGAGCCGTCAATTCACATTAGCCGCGAGTTATTTTAAATAGCTTTTTTTCCTGCAAAAATGACACTTTTTGCAGGGACAGTTCTAAGCACAGGAAACATGCGCCCCTTCACAGGCATACTATAGACACCCCCCAGGTATGACATTTAAAGGAATATTACACTTTTATTGTTTCAATTTAAGCATTATTAAAATCACTGCTCCTGAAAAAACGTCCGTTTAAAAAAAAAAAAAATGTGCATTGATACATGTCCCCTGGGGCAGGATCCAGGTCCCCAAACACTTTTTATGACAATAACTTGCATATTAGCCTTTAAAATTAGCACTTTTGATTTTGAACGTTCGCATCCATTGTAACTAATAGGGTTCTAAATGCTCGCACGGACTTTAGGTCCGTTTGTGGGTTCTGGTGCGAGCCGAACGGGGGGGTGTTCGGCTCATCCCTACTTGTAAACAACAAATCTCAGAAAGAAGCTTGGTCCTTAGGTGGTTAAGGATTTCAATTGAATAGCCTCAGGGCACTGGCTGGCTATAAGGGTGACCAATCTCATCACATAAGTTACACCAAATGATCTTAGGCTACTTTCACACTGAGGCGCTGGGCGCGCTGGCGGTAAAGCGGCGCTATATTTAGCAGCGCGTTACCATCGTTTTAGCGGCGCTTTTCGGACGCTAGCGGGGCAGTCTTTGCAGCAGCAATCACAGGAAAGGTTTCCACACACTGAGAGAGATTCTCAACAAGGACTCCTTCACCAGCATTTTACTGAACTGAAACACTACCAGCATGTCCTCCATTTGCAGACACTGTAGGACTGCTGCCATCTTGAGCAAACTTAACAAACAAAAACTTTTCCACAACTTTCTCCCATACAGTCTGAGAGATGACATCCTCCTCATCTTCACCTGATGAGTTGGAGGAAAATTGAAACTTCCTGCCACACAAAGGAGATTCAATTTTCGCAATGGCTTGCAGCAATCTTCCATTTTCCTCAACCTCCTCCTGAGATGGCCCAGGCTACTGGAGAGAGAGGGGGGCAGATACTGACTGAAACAAGACAGATCCTGAGACAGGGGTAGTACTAGGGCCACCATGTAAAGCCACTTCCTTACTCCCCATCCATACTGTCTCCATTGCTGTGGCAACCACCCACTGGCTAGTACTGGCACAGGCACTTTCCTTCATCTGTTGGGATCTTTCCCTCTTCAGCTTGGAGTCTTCATCCTTACTGATCCTGGTCTTGCAATACAGAGATTCATTTTTCCTTAAATCTACTTTCAGGACAGCAAGCTTCTGTTCCTCTTTAGTAATAGTGAAGTCTATTCACCACTCTGTCCTGGAAGACTGGTAAGGACTCCCCTTGCATAGGGACAGGCCCAGGATCCATTGCAGCTTGAGCACATGGTGTAGGCCTCAATGACTTTGAAGAGCATCCACCTTCCTCTTCCCCAGCCCGGCCCATGGTGGTTGGAGGAGAAGCCTGCAGGACAGGCCCAGGCTTGATGTTTCTCCCAGCTGAGACCACAACAGAGCGAGTCAGCAGCACATTGCAAAACCGCACCACCCTATGGAGAGGTGGACTTCTCTGTACTGCTCTGCAGAATATGTCAGAGCTATTTAACAATATAATATACATCTAGAGATCTATCTATAGAAATGAAAGGCAAAACATTTTTGTATAGATATTAAAAAAAAAAACATTATAAATACCTTTTTTCGCTTTTTATCAATGATCACTTTCCCTCTGTTCTCAGCTGCATAAGAGCTGGGGGGCTTCTTAGTGAAAGTGTGCTGCGAGGGAGTGTTAGGAAAAGTCTGATCATTGGAGGAGGGTACATTAAATTACCAGCATAGCTAGAGAACTGACCATGGTGTGTTATCCTGCTTAGTGTGGTCAGTTTTTGATAGGAAACAGAGGGACTGACAGGAACACCAGGGATTACACATAAAGGAAGCGATACAAATAGAACAGGAGACTTCCTCATACAAATACATGGTACAGCAGCCACATATCAGGAATATGAAGAGTTGGGGTAGCAACCACTTTAACCGCTTCACGACCAACCGCCACAGTTATACTGCGGCAGGTTGGCTGCCCTGCGTGAGCCGTCGTAGCTATACTTCGGCTTGTGGGGTCGGGATAGCAGGCGTGCGTGCGCCGGCTGTACAGCGGGGGTGCCGATGCTTGTGGCCGACGGTCACAATGACTGCCAGCCATGAGCAATCAGGAGCAGGAAAGACAGCATAGGGAAGGGTGTGTGTAAACACACACTTCCCTGTTCTTTTCTGACAGAAGTGACAGATTGTGTTTTAGGAAAACAGATTGTTTTCCTATTAGCTAGGAACCACAATCCCGTCACTTGCTCTAGTCAGTCCCCTCCCCCTTCAGTTAGAATCACCTCCCAGGGAACACAGTTAACCCCTCGATCGCCCCCTAGTGTTAACCCCTTCACTGCTAGTGAAATTTTTACAGTAATCAGTGCATTATTGTAGCATTGATCGCTGTATTAATGCCAATGGTCCCAAAAATGTGTCAAAATTGTCCGATGTTTCCGCCATAATGTTGAAATCACGATAAAAATCGTAGATCGCTGCCATTACTAGTAAAAAAAAAAATAATAATAATAAAAATGCCATAAATCTATCCCCTATTTTATAGACGCTATAACTTTTGCGGAAACCAATCAATATACACTTATTGCGATTTTTTTACCAAAAATATGTAGAAAAATACATATCAGCCTAAACTGAGGATAAAATTAGCTTTAAAAAAAAAAAAATGGGGATATTTATTATAGAAAAAAGTACAAAATATTGTGTTTTTTTCTAAATTGTTGCTCTTTTTTTGTTTATAGTGCAAAAAATAAAAACCACAGAGGCGATTAAATATGACCATCTATTTGTGGGGGAAAAAACTTCAATTTTGTTTGGGTGCAACGTCGCACGACCGCGCAATTTTCAGTTAAAGCGACGCAGTGCCGAATTGCAAAAAGTACTCTAGTCAGGAGGGGGGTAAATTCTTCCCGGGGCTGAAGTGGTTAAGGACAAGAATGAAATGTTGTACATTTCAGCTTAGCTGTCCTTAGTTGTGGTGGCTGCATTTGTTTTGTTTTTTTCCCCAGCTCTTTGCTCTTTATTGTCACCTAGTGATCCGGCCAGTAAAGATGGTCAAGAAGTGAGAGCACCAACAATTGGTGTTATAGGCCCAGTTAATAATTTTTTGCTAAAGTGAAAGTCACGGAAACAGCCAATGCCTTTCGGGTTCACCAATTCCCCTTCATCAGAGCTAAAAGATGCAACACCCTTTATACTGTATATTATACCCTTAGCCCTGATAAAGGGGGACTTGTGATCCCCCAAAACACACTGGATTCCTTTGTGACCATCACTTTGGGCAATACAAATGAAGTGGACCCATGAAACATAGGTGGCATTCCTTGATCATTTATATCTATGTGAAGTGTTCAGTTCCCTTTCATGACTTCAATTCCAACCAGAGTTGAAGTATTTATTTTAGTTTTTCGTTTTTTTTGGTTATTTTCGTTCGTTCGTTTTCGTACGAATGAACGAATAATTTGAATCGTAACGAATCGTTCGAATCGTACGAATCCGAATAACGAATCGTAACGAATCGTTCGAATCGTACGAATCCGATTAACGAATCATTCGAATCGAACAAATCCGAAAAACAACAAAAATCCGAAAAAAACTAATTAGAAACAATGAGTGTACTAATGAAGAAAATCCGAAAAACGTAAACGAACGAAAAAATTCGTACATTCGTAACTTTTTTTTTTGTTGAATTGGTAATTTTCCGTGTCCCTTACAATGGTGCTGCTAAACGTGCTTAGAATGGATTGAACAAAAAAATTCGTACATTCGTAACTTTTTTTTTCGAATCGTAACTTTTTTTTTCGATTCGTAACTTTTTTTTTTTTCGATTTGTAATTTTCTGTGTCTCTATTGAACAAAAAAATGTGTACATTCGTAACTTTTTTTTCTCTTCGTAACTTTTTTTTTCGATTCATAAATTATTAAAATGTAATAATAGCATACACATTACATAAAATTATGAATTATGCTCCGATTACGAATCTACGAATGTTACGAATGTACGAATAAATACGAATGTGTTAAATTAAACTAACGAAAAAACGAATCAACGAAAAAATAACTCTTACGAATGTACGAATCGTTACGAATCCGAACACCGACGACTTACGAATGTACGAATCGTTACGAATCCGAACACCGACGACTTACGAATGTACGAATCGTTACGAATCCGAACACCGACGACTTACGAATGTACGAATCAACGGAAACAAAAAAAACGAAAAAAAACGATTTTTTTTCGGAAAAAAAAAAAAAACGAAACGAAAATAAACAAATTTTTTTGTTGTGCACATGTCTAGTATTTTCCAGAACATTCATAGCAATTGGTGATACTCCTATTGAATTGGGATGAGCCGAAGTGTCCGGGGTTCGGTTTGAGCAGGGTTTGGAGAGATCCAAAGAAGCTCAGCTGCCAAACCCTATTGAAATCATTGGCTGCAGAATTTTTAAAATAAAAACGCCCATTTTCTGGGCTGATAGGTAAAAAGAATCATGGGGGTAGGCACTACCCTGGGGAACTTTTTCTTAGTAAATTTCGCATTTATTTTAGCACGTTCTATAGCAAGAATTTAAAAATAAACTTGCATAAAGCCCCTTCTGACAGACAAACCAGACACGTTGAGTCTGGTATAGATATTGAGTTCACTCTCAGCGGTACAACGAATGTGGGTGACTTTCTGGCTTGGTTTTCTTCTCATTTTAAATTATACGGTCGGCTGTCATGGGTTAGACCACACTTCTCTAGATCATCATGGTGAGCCAAGAACTTCATGAACCCATGTACATCTTCCTTTCCATGCTTTCAGTTGTACACCTCTTATTACCCAACACAGTCATACCTCGAATGCTGGGAATCTTCTGGCTTGGTAGCAGTTAAGATCTCCTTCCCTATGTGCCTAACCAAGGTGTTCTTCTTCCATTTCATGTCTGCCCTGAATTCTGCTATGCTGGTTACCATGGCTGTAGACCGGTATGTGGCCATTTGTTAGCCTCTTCATTATTTTTACATTTTAACTAGACATGTGCATTCGTTTTCGTCCGAATGCATTTTCGTCTGAATTTCAGGTATTTTCGTTATCGTTTTAACAAACGATAACGAAAGTGCAGAATACGAAAAACGAAAGATCCGACATAAACAAATGCTTTATTTTCATTGTGACAACAGTTCGATATAGATAGGAGATTCGATGCTGACAATAACAATCTGTGTCCATTGAACCTGTGGTCCAATGTGCCTAACCTTAACTCTATTAGTCCAAGATTATTCTACATAGAGAGAAAAGATTCGACATAGAAAGGAAAGATTCGACGTAGAAAGGAAAGATTCGACGTAGAGAGGAAAGATTAGACGTAGAGAGGAAAGATTCGATGTAGAGAGGAAAGATTCGACATAGAAAGGAAAGATTCGACGTAGAAAGGAAAGATTCGACGTAGAAAGGAAAGATTCGACGTAGAGAGGAAAGATTCGACGTAGAAAGGAAAGATTCGACGTAGAAAGGAAAGATTTGACGTAGAAAGGAAAGATTAGACGTAGAAAGGAAAGATTAGACGTAGAAAGGAAAGATTCGACGTAGAGAGGAAAGTTTCGACGTAGAGAGGAAAGATTCGACGTAGAGAGGAAAGATTGCTGCTGGAATTGGGTGGAATTGCAGCTAAACTATACAGAGTCATACAGTTTAGCTGCTCCGTCGAATCTTCTTTGAACATTCGACAGACACCATAAGCCTTCAATGATTCGACCTTAATTCATTTGGATTTTCAGACGAATGAAATTTTTAACGAAAAACAAAATAAATAAAAACGAATTTCGGGAGTATCTAAATAAATGAATTTTTCGGACGAAAACGAAATTCCGAAACAAAATATTTCAGTGTGCACATGTCTAATTTTAACCCAACGGGCAAACCCCACACCATAACTCCCCCTCCACCAAATGATTTGGACCAGTGCACAAATCAAGGTCCATAAAGACACGGATGAGGGAGTTTGGGGTGGAGGAACTTGACTGGCCTGCCTGCACAGCCCTGGCCTCTTTTGGAAGAATGGTCAAACATTCCCATAGACGCACTCCTAAGGCCGCATACACACAGCCGGACTTTCCGGCAGAAAAAGTCTGATGGGAGCTTTTTATCGGACATTCCGACCGCGTGTATGCCCCATCTGACTTTTTCTGCCGGCATTTCCGATGGACTTAGCTATAGAACATGTTCTAAATCTTTCCGTCGGAAATGCAGACGGAGCTTAGTCCGTTGGCAAGTCTGACCATGTGTACAGGGCATTAACCTTGTGGACAGCCTTCCCAGAAGAGTTTAAGCTGCAAAGGGAGGGCCAACTCAACATTGAACCCTACGGACTAAGACCGGGATGCCATTAAAGTTCATGTGTGTGTAAAGGCAGGTGCCCCAATACTTTTGGTAGTAGAGTGTACATTTGGATGTTGAACTTCTAGCGGAAGAGTTCCATAGTAATGGAGGAGGTAGGTGTCTTGGTGTTTGGCTTCCTTCTTTCTCTCATAGTGGGCTCTTCATGTAAAAGAAATTTCTTCAGGTTGGGAGGGGAGTGCCCCCCCCCCCTCCTCCCAACACACAGAAAGTTCTACCAAGTCCAGTTGCTGTCCAGAGCTGGGGGGGTCTACATGTAATTTTATCTTCAAAACCCCAAATTTCACCTGAGGGATCCAGTCTGTCGAACCTCACTAGAAGGCAACTGGAGGAAGCTGAATGGGCACGGCTATTCCCTGGCAAACAAACAAAAGAGCACACTTACCAGCCAGCCTGCAAAACAACCAAACTGACCCTGTCTAACAGTAAGCGTTAAAATCAGAGGGCTTTGCTTGCACAGTCTCCATAGTAGGAGCACATATACGAATGGATAGATTAAGGGCAGGTATGCCTGGACGGAGCCCACCCCCCCTTAAAAGCATAGGGATGCATGTGACGCCCAGCAAAAGCACAATGGCAGCAAAGGCATTGAGTGGTAGGAGCACATATAAGAATGGATAGATTAAGGGCAGGTATGCCTGGAGGGAGCCCACCCCCCTTAAAAGCATTGGGATGCACGTGACGCCCAGCAAAAGCACAATGGCAGCAAAGGCATTGAGTGTGTCCCTGCACCCAATTCAAACAACTGTACAAAAAAGTAGCAACCACCCCAACCTATAACTGCTATTCCCTGTCCTCTTCAGTATTGACTGTTGAGTATTGAGTCTTGAGTATTGATTGTTCCACAGGATCCTGGTGACTGAGTGTTTTTGGGATGTCTGAGCCAAGCAGTTCTTCTTTCATGGGGTCCCTACCTCTGGAATTTCCCTTAGTCACTTCAAAGGGGAATGTATTCTGAAGTGTACCAGAAGATTTACTACTGAGGATCGTAACACAGGGAAGAAGAGTGTCCTTATTGCACCTTATTTCCTGGAGTACCCCTTACCCTGCACCCTCCCCCAATGTTCAATGTTCTAGCAATAAATCACAAAAAATAACATTCCTCTAGATTGCTCCTTGTATCGGTGTGCATGGAGTGTGCTCTGTGTGTGTGCTGGCAGCCTCTGCATTAGTAGGGGAGAACTTTTTCATCAACATCATCAACATCATCAACCAGCAGCCCCTTCGGGGGTACTGCTACATTATATATATATATATATATATATATTACATTTTTCTGTTACTAATAAATGTGGTTTCCATAATGTTGAGGGTTCGCAAAAAAAGAGAGAGCAAATCAGAAGCTTTTGCTCTCAGGCTGTCTCTCTGGATGTCTCTCTATTAGAGATTACACAATGGTTCAGTCTGAACCTAGGTTTGGGCCGAACTTTGGCCATTTGGGTGTTCAGATGAACAGATGAACTATAGCCAAATTGGCCCCATGTTCAGAGGTTCAACCTCAAGCATACACACTAGTCTTTCCTCAGTTAAGTACCACCACCACCTCCACATACTACCTCCAGGACACACATTGGCCCTTCCCCAGTAAGGTCCCATCTCCAGCACACACGCATTGATCTTTATCCAGTGTGGTCCCACCTCCAGTTCACACACATTGGTTGTTACCCAGTGAGGTCCCATCTCCAGCTCACACACATTGGTATTTACCCAGCAAGGTCCCACCTCCAGTACACACACATTGATCTTTACCCAGGGAGGTCCCATCTCCAGCACACATGCATTGATCTTTATCCAGTGTGGTCCCACCTCCAGCTCACACACATTGGTCATTACCAGTGTTGGTCATCTTACTTTAAAAAAGTAATTAGTTAAGTTACAAATTACTTCTCCCAAAAAGTAATTGCGTTAGTAACTCAGTTACTACATTGAAAAAGTAATTAGTCACGCAGCAAAGTAACTGTGACTTTTTTTAAAATATTCTATACGTGTAACTAAGGGGCGGGTCTAGTATTACTGTAACCAAGGGGGGCATTTATTATTATTGTTATATATCGTGTAACCAAGGGGCTGCTCTATTATTACTCTAACCAAGGGGCAGATCTGTTATAGCGTGTAAGCAAGGGGCGGGTCTATTATTATTATATGGTGTAAGGGGCGGGTCTATTATTATTATATGGTGTAAGGGGCGGATGGCTACAGAAGAGGGCGAATGTTAAATTAATGGGCAGAGCTCAATATATAACAATAATAATAAATGCGCCCCTTGGTTACAGTAATACTAGACCCGCCCCTTAGTTACACGATAGACGCCCCTTGCAGAGTAGCACGAGCATCAGTAGCGTGCGGCATCGCCTCGTACAATTACATGTTAACTGCGCCTGCGCGGTGTAGAGTCCACTCAGAGCTGTTTAGGTTCGGCAATTTTCGGAAGCTCCGTAGTCCTTCGTACTGTGCAAGCCCTGCGCCTGCGCAGTACAGGGGAGTCCTTATCCGGCGGGGAACATTTTTCGGCAGGACACCAAAATGTCACTACTGCCATTTAGTGGCGGTAGATGTAATTGCAGTAACTCAGCTCAAGTAATGAGAACTGCATTACCATGAGGGCAAAAGTAATCAGTTAGATTACTAGTTACCCTCTAAAGTAACTGCGTTAAGTAACTCAGTTTATTTTAACTCAGTTACTTACATCACTGGTCGTTACCCAGTGAGGTCCCATCTCCAGCTCACACAGGATTGTTTTTAGCCCAGTGAGGTCCCACCTCCAGTACACACACATTGACCTTTACCCAGCGAAGTCCCACCTTTAGTACACACACATTGATCTTTACCCAGTGAGGTCCTCTTCCCCCACCCCAGTACAAATCCTCTACCCTCCTCCCAACACAAATCCTCTACCCTCCTCCCAACACAAATCCTCTACCCTCCTCCCAACACAAATCCTCTACCCTCCTCCCAACACAAATCCTCTACCCTCCTCTTTCCTCTTTGCAGGACAAATCCTCTTCCCCCCTCCCAGCACAAATCATTTTTCTCCTTTCATCACAGATTTTCTTCCCCCATCTCAGTACAAATCCTCTTGCCCCCTCTCAGCATAAATCCTCTTCCCCCATCCCTGTACAAATCCTCTTCTACCTTCCGGCACAAATTATCTACTGCCCAGTCCCCACTTCTAGTATAAATTCTCTCCCCCTTCTAGCACAAAGTCGTCTTCCCCCCTCTAGCACAACTCCCCCCTTCTAATACAAATACTCTTCCTGCAAAATCACCCCAGCACAAATCCTCTTGCCCCCCTCCCCCCCAAGCCTCCAATCCCAACACAGACCACAGATACAGGTCTGTGTAATACACACTTACTATCTAGTAAGCAGAAAATAATTAAAAAAATGATCTATTCCAACAATTTAATGCACACTTTTTCCAATCTATGCAGAAGCCGCACTGCCTTGTCAACTCCCGAACTCTAATCTATGAGAGCCTTCATCATGGAGCAGATTTAGGATTGGCAATCTGTTCAGGCATTGGGAATAAGCATGATTTAGATGTGAGCTCCGGCATTGGTGATACACTCTTCTCTAGACATTCTGCCTATACACTTTATGTACTTTACTTCCTATACATGAGCGCCATAATATTGCGTTTTTATTTCCAATAATGAAGATATTACACTATGATTTGTGTTCTGTGGGTTCCCTTTGTTTCATATCAGAAGATCGCTCCTCTCTACATGTAGCCATGGTGTTAGCACTACCAGGGGCGGACTGACCATTCGGCCACTCGGGCACTTCCCGAGGGCCCCGGGCCACTAGGGGGGCCCATCAGGGTTGCCAGCCTCAGTAAAACCAGGGACAGTATGTAAAAATCTGGGTTTTTTTTTTTTTTTACATCTGTTTCTGAAATGACCCTTACCGACATCCTTTTGGTCTAAAAATCCCAAGATTATAGCTTCCCCACCTCTCCAGTACCTTCTCAGCCAATAGAAACATGTATGTGTATACTGTGTGATTGCATACTGTGTGTGGCCCCATAATCTCCTATGTCCTGGGGGCCCCATAATCTCCTATTGCCTGGGGGCCCCATGAGTTGTCAGTCCGCCCCTGAGCACTATTAACAAACAATCCGCCAAATCACCCCACTGCCAGACTTCATACATCCTTTCCAGAGACAATGAACAGTCATTTGCTGGTTTGTTATTTGGTGGCACAACTTGGATAGGGATTGGGATATGGGATGCCCATAGGATAAATCATTGCCATCATATTTACAGGTAAGTAGGTATTCCCGCGCTACTATAGTGGTGTACCCAGGAATCGATAAAATAGTGGATTTATAAACATTAAAATGAAGTAAATAAAGATAGCATTTGGTTGCAGCAAACCACCGACAGGGGTGCAAACCCCACCCTATAAAATGTGTAAAAAATCAATATATGGTGTTGCACTCCAGATAAATATAAGCAATAGATTCTCTAAAAGCAAAATATATATCTGTGGATAGATATAAACAATAAAATCCTCTAAATAAAATTATAATTATATCCGAGTGTGGAAATCTTGCTAAATGAATAATATTGTGCTAGAAACAGCAAAATAAATAAATAAATAAATAAATAAATAAATAAATGTGCTAAAACATGAGATGATATTTAGATGCAGCAAATAAACACACTGGTGTTCAAATCCTAATTAGAGTGAATCTGTGCAAAATGGTGCAATAAATAAGCAATACTATTAAAAGAAAAGGACTGCGTCGGTGATCCAAAGTGTAAACAGAATGTGCAAAAAAGTATATGTCTATGCAAAAATGCAATTCAATATCTATATATGTAGAAAAAAATATCAAAATATATAAAATGTATATATATTCAGTGCAAACGGTGATTGTCCAGAAAAATGGGTAAATATAAAGTGCGACAAGAAAAAAATTATCCACAGGGATGTAATGTGTCAAACTAGGTGACAAGTAACGTCCACAGAAATGGTGAATCTCCATTTAAATGGAGTGTGATGGATAAAGTCCGTCCAAAGATGCAGGGGAGATAGCACTCTATGACTCGATGTGTGCGAGGTGATCCAAACCGTACTCCTCTGGGTGCCTGCAAATAACGAATGACGTCCCCATGACGTCAGAGGGGGCGGGGTCACCAGGTGGCCCCGCCCTCCGTTATAAAAGACCTGTCAGACGCAGCGAAGCCTCACACAGCGGGAGCCTCCCATTGCGCGGAGCTGCCCAAGAAGAGACGCCGACACCATGGAAGAAGATGCCGGACGAGAAGACCAGAGCAAGAAGAAGCGGATCAGAGGAAGAAGAAGGTGGAAGAAGAAGATGGAAGAAGATGCCGGAAGGAGAAGATGAAGAAACCGAAGGATGAAGAAAGGAAGAAGGAAGAAGACCAGAAGAAAGAAGATGAAAGAAGATTTTAATAAAGGAATTGTCAAAGACCGTCTCCTGTCAGTTTTACAATTTTTGTCACTTTTTTGGTGAAATGGTAGGGGTACCTTTGTACCCCTTTATCATTTCACACAGGGGGGGGGCAGGATCTGGGGGTCCCCTTGTTAAAGGGGGCTTCCAGATTCCGATAAGCCCCCTGCCCGCAGACCCCCACAACCAATGGCCAGGGTTGTGGGGATGAGGCCCTTGTCCTCATCAACATGGGGACAAGGTGCTTTGGGGGGGACCCGAAAGCACCCTCCCAATGTTGAGGGCATGTGGCCTGGTACGGTTCAGGAGGGAGGGGGGGCGCTCTCGTCCCCCCCTCTTTTCCTGCGGCCTGCCAGGTTGCATGCTCGGATAAGGTCTGGTATGGATATTGAGGGGGACCCCACGCCATTTTTTTGACCAGGGTTCCCCTTAATATCCATAGCAGACCTGAAGGGCCTGGTAATTGAATTTGGGGGGACCCCCACGCTTTTTTTTTTTGTTTTTTATCAATGACTTTTTTTTTAATCAATGACTTTCAATGAATAACTGTTCTTTGTGTTACGGGAACCGGCAATTCATTAGCCGCAGATGGCTGCCTTAGATGACACAACAGGCCAGAAGGGTAAAGGTGTTTTAAATGTGATACTGCAATGCTGTACTAACAGCACATACACACTAATCCCCAGAATCACAGCAGATAATGTCAGCAGTCAGCAGCACTGCAGAATGGATCACAGCACATAGCACAGCACATGTCACTGTCTGACACGCTGGAACACACTATACGAGGCGGCGGCCTTTTATAGTGTGGGGCGTGTACTAAACCCCCTGAGCTATGTGGCCAATTATTGCTCTCCTCGCCGTTGGCTCTATGATTGGCCAAGCATGCGGGGTCACAGTGCATGCTTGGCCAATCATCAGCCATCAATGCACTGCGACTGGCGCAGTGCATTGCGGGCCGCTCGCATCACACGAATTTGATGCGAACGGCCCAAATAGTTCTGGGCTCGCCAAGCGAGCGAACGCACGATGTTCAATTCGAACATGGGTTTGAATCGAACACCGGGCCCATCCCTAGTCAGCAGTGTGATCTTTTGGTGTTTTCCATGAGTTCCTTGGAACCTAGCAGTCAGCAGTTTGATCCTTTGGTGTCTTCCATGCCGGCTTGGAGCCTAGCATTCTGCAGTGGAATTATTGATGACCATGATCTTCAACACTCTCATGTGACATGACCCCAGTCCCTGATCTCCAACCAGGTATGTGACATTTCCTTAGCCTCTGATTGTCTTCTGTAGAATTTTATGTACCATATATACTCGAGTATAAGCCAAGTTTTACAGCACATTTTTTTTGTGCTGAAAATGCCCCCCTCGCTTATACTCGAGTCAATCACTTTTCTGTAGCAGAGAATGACATTTTCCGACTTAGTGCTAGGAACATTTGGAACAGTGGAACTAGCACTACAACATATCCAAAGATGGGGTTGCTAGCACTAAGTGGCCCCGAGATACGGGGGCCCCAAATTCGGTTCAGAAAATGTTATTCTCTGCTGCAGAAAAGTGCTTGACATTTTCCGAACCGACTTTGGGGCCCCGTATCTCGGGGCCAATTGGAGATAGGAACCCCATCTTTGGATATATTGTAGTGCTAGCGACTGGGTTTGGGGTTCCTAACATCAAGTGGTCCCGATATAATTCGGTCAACTGTGTCCATCTGCATCAATGTAATTTCGGGGCTGCAGCTAGGGGGCATCTAGGAACCCTTAACTACCACTTTCGAAGTTTGGGGGACCTATGGCTGCAAATGGGCACAGTGAGTCTGCAAATGGACATTGTTGACCCTCTTTTCCACTTACAGTAGCTGCGCATTTCTCACCCTAGGCTTATACTCGAGTCAATAAGTTTTCCCAGTTTTTTGTGGTAAAATTAGGTGCCTCGGCTTATATTCGGGTCGGCGAATATATAGTATATACGTTACTACGTTATGTGTGGGCCTTTGGGGATATTAGGGGTTAAAGCTAAGGCCACTCATAACTCGTATGTTAACCACAACTGGCCTAATTTAAGCCATGCCTACCCTACTTTATGAAGGAGAAAGCGATTTCACCATTGTATTACTTCATTCCATTCATTTTGTAGGAACCTTGGAGATGTATCACTTCCTGTCCTCGAGAGTCTCACTCTTTTTGCATAATTCAATCCCATCTTAGATGACACACAAGTACACAATAACAGATCTTACACCTCCTTTAATTTTTGTCTCGGAACCAACCACTATACAGTGTTGGGGTCTGAAATTGGTCAGGTACCATGTGACTCATTGCCCCCTCCCCTTCTTGTTCTTATGGACCAAAGACATCAATCTCCCAGGATGCATCTAGAAGCCTAAGGCAACTATGGGCCGCATGTACTGGAGAACCAATGTTCTATGTCTGTCTTTGCTGTGTAAGTTTGTATTTTAGTTGATTTGTGAGTCTTCTTTGTCTGTGTTGTGTGGACACTTCTGGGACTGGACATGTTTACTATTAGACTTTAGTTCCTCTAAGAGTTTGTTCAGGTCCTGGGGACATCAGAGCTTAATAATGAGCAAGAGAGCCCAGAGTTCCCTGATCTCCGCACAGGTGACATCAACAACCGGAGGAGCTCTTCTGGGATCCCAACATTCCCTATAAATGTTCCATCAATGAGGAGATCCCAGACCTGCCAGAGAATGGAGAGACTGCACTGATACTACTGACACAGGTGAGAGGAGATAACTGACATGGGTGAGAGGAGACAACTGACGCAGGTGAGATGAGGCAACTGACACACGGGAGAGGAGATAACTGACACACGGGAGAGGAGATAACTGACACAGGTGAGAGGAGATAACTGACACAGGTGAGAGGAGATAACTGACACACGGGAGAGGAGATAACTGACACAGGTGAGAGGAGATAACTGACACAGGTGAGAGGGGATCACTGACACAGGTGAGAGGATACAACTGACACGGGTAAGAGGAGATAACTGACACAGGTGAGAGGAGACAATTGACACAGGTGAGAGGGGATCACTGACACAGGTGAGAGGAGATCACTGACACAAGTGAGAGGAGATAACTGACACAGGTGAGAGGAGATAACTGACACAGGTGAGAGGAGATAACTGACACAGGTGAGAGGAGATAACTGACACAGGTGAGAGGAGATAAGTGACACAGGTGAGAGGAGATAACTGACACAGGTGAGAGGAGATAAGTGACACAGGTGAGAGGAGATAAGTGTCACAGGTGAGAGGAGATAACTGACACAGGTGAGAGGATATAACTGACACAGGTGAGAGGGGATCACTGACACAGGTGAGATGAGACAACTGACACGGGTAAGAGGAGATAACTGACACAGGTGAGAGGGGATCACTGACACAGGTGAGAGGAGACAACTGACACAGGTGAGAGGAGACAACTGACACAGGTGAGAGGAGATAACTGACACAGGTGAGAGGAGATGAAAAACAAACAACCACCGCTCCAAGACTCTCCTTACAAGCGAATGCTCCTGCTCCTGTGTGGGAGCCCCAGGTGCTGGCTAATAGCACAATGATTAGAAAGAGGGGATCACTGACACAGGTGAGAGGAGACAACTGACACAGGTGAGAGGAGATAACTGACAAAGGTGAGAGGGGATCACTGACACAGGTGAGAGGAGACAACTGACACAGGTGAGAGGAGATAAGTGACACAGGTGAGAGGAGATAACTGACAGATGTGAGAGGAGATAACTGACACAGGTGAGAGGAGATAACTGACACGGGTGAGAGGAGATAACTGACACAGGTGAGAGGAGGTTACTGACACAGGTGAGAGGAGATAAGTGACACAGGTGAGAGGAGATAACTGACACAGGTGAGAGGAGATAAGTGACACAGGTGAGAGGAGATAACTGACACAGGTGAGAGGAGATAACTGACACAGGTGAGAGGAGATAACTGACACGGGTGAGAGGAGATAACTGACACAGGTGAGAGGAGATAACTGACACAGGTGAGAGGAGATAACTGACAAAGGTAAGGGGAGATAACTGGCACAGGTGAGAAAAGATAACTGACACAGGTGAGGGGAGATAACTGACACACGGGAGAGGAGATAACTGACACAGGTGAGAGGAGATAACTGACACAGGTGAGAGGAGATAACTGACACAGGTGAGAGGGGATCACTGACACAGGTGAGATGAGACAACTGACACGGGTAAGAGGAGATAACTGACACAGGTGAGAGGGGATCACTGACACAGGTGAGAGGAGACAACTGACACAGGTGAGAGGAGACAACTGACACAGGTGAGAGGAGATAAGTGACACAGGTGAGAGGAGGTTACTGACACAGGTGAGAGGAGATAAGTGACACAGGTGAGAGGAGATAAGTGACACAGGTGAGAGGAGATAACTGACACAGGTGAGAGGAGATAACTGACACAGGTGAGAGGAGATAACTGACACAGGTGAGGGGAGATAACTGACACACGGGAGAGGAGATAACTGACACAGGTGAGAGGAGATAACTGACACAGGTGAGAGGGGATCACTGACACAGGTGAGAGGAGACAACTGACACGGGTAAGAGGAGATAACTGACACAGGTGAGAGGAGACAACTGACACAGGTGAGAGGGGATCACTGACACAGGTGAGAGGAGATCACTGACACAGGTGAGAGGAGATAACTGACACAGGTGAGAGGAGATAACTGACACAGGTGAGAGGAGATAACTGACACAGGTGAGAGGAGATAACTGACACAGGTGAGAGGAGATAACTGACACAGGTGAGAGGAGATAAGTGACACAGGTGAGAGGAGATAAGTGTCACAGGTGAGAGGAGATAACTGACACAGGTGAGAGGAGATAACTGACACAGGTGAGAGGAGATAACTGACACAGGTGAGAGGAGGTTACTGACACAGGTGAGAGGAGATAAGTGACACAGGTGAGAGGAGATAACTGACACAGGTGAGAGGAGATAACTGACACAGGTGAGAGGAGATAACTGACACAGGTGAGAGGAGATAACTGACACAAGTGAGGGGAGATAACTGACACACAGAAGAGGAGATAACTGACAAAGGTGAGAGGGGATCACTGACACAGGTGAGAGGAGACAACTGACACAGGTGAGAGGAGATAACTGACACAGGTGAGAGGAGATAACTGACACAAGTGAGGGGAGATAACTGACACACAGAAGAGGAGATAACTGACAAAGGTGAGAGGGGATCACTGACACAGGTGAGAGGAGACAACTGACACAGGTGAGAGGAGATAAGTGACACAGGTGAGAGGAGATAACTGACACAGGTGAGAGGAGATAACTGACACAGGTGAGAGGAGATAACTGACAAAGGTAAGGGGAGATAACTGACACAGGTGAGAAAAGATAACTGACACAGGTGAGAGGAGATAACTGACACAGGTGAGAGGAGATAACTGACACAGGTGAGAGGAGATAACTGACACAAGTGAGGGGAGATAACTGACACACAGAAGAGGAGATAACTGACAAAGGTGAGAGGGGATCACTGACACAGGTGAGAGGAGACAACTGACACAGGTGAGAGGAGATAAGTGACACAGGTGAGAGGAGATAACTGACAGAGGTGAGAGGAGATAACTGACACGGGTGAGAGGAGATAACTGACACGGGTGAGAGGAGATAACTGACACAGGTGAGAGGAGATAACTGACACAGGTGAGAGGAGATAACTGACACAGGTGAGAGGAGATAACTGACACAGGTGAGAGGAGATAACTGACACAGGTGAGAGGAGATAAGTGACACAGGTGAGAGGAGATAAGTGTCACAGGTGAGAGGAGATAACTGACACAGGTGAGAGGAGATAACTGACACAGGTGAGAGGAGATAACTGACACAGGTGAGAGGGGATCACTGACACAGGTGAGATGAGACAACTGACACGGGTAAGAGGAGATAACTGACACAGGTGAGAGGTGATCACTGACACAGGTGAGAGGAGACAACTGACACAGGTGAGAGGAGACAACTGACACAGGTGAGAGGAGATAACTGACACAGGTGAGAGGAGGTTACTGACACAGGTGAGAGGAGATAAGTGACACAGGTGAGAGGAGATAAGTGACACAGGTGAGAGGAGATAACTGACACAGGTGAGAGGAGATAACTGACACAGGTGAGAGGAGATAAGTGACACAGGTGAGAGGAGATAACTGACACAGGTGAGAGGAGATAACTGACACAGGTGAGAGGAGATAACTGACACGGGTGAGAGGAGATAACTGACACAGGTGAGAGGAGATAACTGACACAGGTGAGAGGAGATAACTGACAAAGGTAAGGGGAGATAACTGACACAGGTGAGAAAAGATAACTGACACAGGTGAGAGGAGATAACTGACACAGGTGAGAGGAGATAACTGACACACGGGAGAGGAGATAACTGACACAGGTGAGAGGAGATAACTGACACAGGTGAGAGGAGATAACTGACACAGGTGAGAGGGGATCACTGACACAGGTGAGATGAGACAACTGACACGGGTAAGAGGAGATAACTGACACAGGTGAGAGGGGATCACTGACACAGGTGAGAGGAGACAACTGACACAGGTGAGAGGAGACAACTGACACAGGTGAGAGGAGATAAGTGACACAGGTGAGAGGAGGTTACTGACACAGGTGAGAGGAGATAAGTGACACAGGTGAGAGGAGATAAGTGACACAGGTGAGAGGAGATAACTGACACAGGTGAGAGGAGATAACTGACACAGGTGAGAGGAGATAACTGACACAGGTGAGGGGAGATAACTGACACACGGGAGAGGAGATAACTGACACAGGTGAGAGGAGATAACTGACACAGGTGAGAGGGGATCACTGACACAGGTGAGAGGAGACAACTGACACGGGTAAGAGGAGATAACTGACACAGGTGAGAGGAGACAACTGACACAGGTGAGAGGGGATCACTGACACAGGTGAGAGGAGATCACTGACACAGGTGAGAGGAGATAACTGACACAGGTGAGAGGAGATAACTGACACAGGTGAGAGGAGATAACTGACACAGGTGAGAGGAGATAACTGACACAGGTGAGAGGAGATAACTGACACAGGTGAGAGGAGATAAGTGACACAGGTGAGAGGAGATAAGTGTCACAGGTGAGAGGAGATAACTGACACAGGTGAGAGGAGATAACTGACACAGGTGAGAGGAGATAACTGACACAGGTGAGAGGGGATCACTGACACAGGTGAGATGAGAAAACTGACACGGGTAAGAGGAGATAACTGACACAGGTGAGAGGGGATCACTGACACAGGTGAGAGGAGACAACTGACACAGGTGAGAGGAGAGAACTGACACAGGTGAGAGGAGATAACTGACACAGGTGAGAGGAGGTTACTGACACAGGTGAGAGGAGATAAGTGACACAGGTGAGAGGAGATAAGTGACACAGGTGAGAGGAGATAACTGACACAGGTGAGAGGAGATAACTGACACAGGTGAGAGGAGATAAGTGACACAGGTGAGAGGAGATAACTGACACAGGTGAGAGGAGATAATTGACACAGGTGAGAGGAGATAACTGACACAGGTGAGAGGAGATAACTGACACAGGTGAGAGGAGATAACTGACACAGGTGAGAGGAGATAACTGACACAGGTGAGAGGAGATAACTGACACAAGTGAGGGGAGATAACTGACACACAGAAGAGGAGATAACTGACAAAGGTGAGAGGGGATCACTGACACAGGTGAGAGGAGACAACTGACACAGGTGAGAGGAGATAACTGACACAGGTGAGAGGAGATAACTGACACAAGTGAGGGGAGATAACTGACACACAGAAGAGGAGATAACTGACAAAGGTGAGAGGGGATCACTGACACAGGTGAGAGGAGACAACTGACACAGGTGAGAGGAGATAAGTGACACAGGTGAGAGGAGATAACTGACACAGGTGAGAGGAGATAACTGACACAGGTGAGAGGAGATAACTGACAAAGGTAAGGGGAGATAACTGACACAGGTGAGAGAAGATAACTGACACAGGTGAGAGGAGATAAGTGACACAGGTGAGAGGAGATAACTGACACAGGTGAGAGGAGATAACTGACACAGGTGAGAGGAGATAAGTGACACAGGTGAGAGGAGATAACTGACACAGGTGAGAGGAGATAACTGACACAGGTGAGAGGAGATAACTGACAAAGGTAAGGGGAGATAACTGACACAGGTGAGAAAAGATAACTGACACAGGTGAGAGGAGATAACTGACACAGGTGAGAGGAGATAACTGACACAGGTGAGAGGAGATAACTGACACAAGTGAGGGGAGATAACTGACACACAGAAGAGGAGATAACTGACAAAGGTGAGAGGGGATCACTGACACAGGTGAGAGGAGACAACTGACACAGGTGAGAGGAGATAAGTGACACAGGTGAGAGGAGATAACTGACAGAGGTGAGAGGAGATAACTGACACGGGTGAGAGGAGATAACTGACACGGGTGAGAGGAGATAACTGACACAGGTGAGAGGAGATAACTTACACAGGTGAGAGGAGATAACTGACACAGGTGAGAGGAGATAACTGACACAGGTAAGAGGAGATAACTGACACAGGTGAGAGGAGATAAGTGACACAGGTGAGAGGAGATAAGTGTCACAGGTGAGAGGAGATAACTGACACAGGTGAGAGGAGATAACTGACACAGGTGAGAGGAGATAACTGACACAGGTGAGAGGGGATCACTGACACAGGTGAGATGAGACAACTGACACGGGTAAGAGGAGATAACTGACACAGGTGAGAGGGGATCACTGACACAGGTGAGAGGAGACAACTGACACAGGTGAGAGGAGACAACTGACACAGGTGAGAGGAGATAACTGACACAGGTGAGAGGAGGTTACTGACACAGGTGAGAGGAGATAAGTGACACAGGTGAGAGGAGATAAGTGACACAGGTGAGAGGAGATAACTGACACAGGTGAGAGGAGATAACTGACACAGGTGAGAGGAGATAAGTGACACAGGTGAGAGGAGATAACTGACACAGGTGAGAGGAGATAACTGACACAGGTGAGAGGAGATAACTGACACGGGTGAGAGGAGATAACTGACACAGGTGAGAGGAGATAACTGACACAGGTGAGAGGAGATAACTGACAAAGGTAAGGGGAGATAACTGACACAGGTGAGAAAAGATAACTGACACAGGTGAGAGGAGATAACTGACACAGGTGAGAGGAGATAACTGACACAGGTGAGAGGAGATAACTGACACAAGTGAGGGGAGATAACTGACACACAGAAGAGGAGATAACTGACAAAGGTGAGAGGGGATCACTGACACAGGTGAGAGGAGACAACTGACACAGGTGAGAGGAGATAAGTGACACAGGTGAGAGGAGATAACTGACAGATGTGAGAGGAGATAACTGACACAGGTGAGAGGAGATAACTGACACGGGTGAGAGGAGATAACTGACACAGGTGAGAGGAGATAACTGACACAGGTGAGAGGAGATAACTGACACAGGTGAGAGGAGATAACTGACACAGGTGAGAGGAGATAAGTGACACAGGTGAGAGGAGATAAGTGTCACAGGTGAGAGGAGATAACTGACACAGGTGAGAGGAGATAACTGACACAGGTGAGAGGAGATAACTGACACAGGTGAGAGGGGATCACTGACACAGGTGAGATGAGACAACTGACACGGGTAAGAGGAGATAACTGACACAGGTGAGAGGGGATCACTGACACAGGTGAGAGGAGACAACTGACACAGGTGAGAGGAGACAACTGACACAGGTGAGAGGAGATAACTGACACAGGTGAGAGGAGGTTACTGACACAGGTGAGAGGAGATAAGTGACACAGGTGAGAGGAGATAAGTGACACAGGTGAGAGGAGATAACTGACACAGGTGAGAGGAGATAAGTGACACAGGTGAGAGGAGATAACTGACACAGGTGAGAGGAGATAACTGACACAGGTGAGAGGAGATAACTGACACGGGTGAGAGGAGATAACTGACACGGGTGAGAGGAGATAACTGACACAGGTGAGAGGAGATAACTGACACAGGTGAGAGGAGATAACTGACAAAGGTAAGGGGAGATAACTGACACAGGTGAGAAAAGATAACTGACACAGGTGAGAGGAGATAACTGACACAGGTGAGAGGAGATAACTGACACAGGTGAGAGGAGATAACTGACACAAGTGAGGGGAGATAACTGACACACAGAAGAGGAGATAACTGACAAAGATGAGAGGGGATCACTGACACAGGTGAGAGGAGACAACTGACACAGGTGAGAGGAGATAAGTGACACAGGTGAGAGGAGATAACTGACAGAGGTGAGAGGAGATAACTGACACAGGTGAGAGGAGATAACTGACACAGGTGAGAGGAGATAACTGACAAAGGTAAGGGGAGATAACTGACACAGGTGAGAAAAGATAACTGACACAGGTGAGAGGAGATAACTGACACAGGTGAGAGGAGATAACTGACACAGGTGAGAGGAGATAACTGACACAGGTGAGAGGAGATAACTGACACAGGTGAGAGGAGATAACTGACACAGGTGAGAGGAGATAAGTGACACAGGTGAGAGGAGATAACTGACACAGGTGAGAGGAGATAAGTGACACAGGTGAGAGGAGATAAGTGTCACAGGTGAGAGGAGATAACTGACACAGGTGAGAGGATATAACTGACACAGGTGAGAGGGGATCACTGACACAGGTGAGATGAGACAACTGACACGGGTAAGAGGAGATAACTGACACAGGTGAGAGGGGATCACTGACACAGGTGAGAGGAGACAACTGACACAGGTGAGAGGAGACAACTGACACAGGTGAGAGGAGATAACTGACACAGGTGAGAGGAGATGAAAAACAAACAACCACCGCTCCAAGACTCTCCTTACAAGCGAATGCTCCTGCTCCTGTGTGGGAGCCCCAGGTGCTGGCTAATAGCACAATGATTAGAAAGAGGGGATCACTGACACAGGTGAGAGGAGACAACTGACACAGGTGAGAGGAGATAACTGACAAAGGTGAGAGGGGATCACTGACACAGGTGAGAGGAGACAACTGACACAGGTGAGAGGAGATAAGTGACACAGGTGAGAGGAGATAACTGACACATGTGAGAGGAGATAACTGACACAGGTGAGAGGAGATAACTGACACGGGTGAGAGGAGATAACTGACACAGGTGAGAGGAGGTTACTGACACAGGTGAGAGGAGATAAGTGACACAGGTGAGAGGAGATAACTGACACAGGTGAGAGGAGATAAGTGACACAGGTGAGAGGAGATAACTGACACAGGTGAGAGGAGATAACTGACACAGGTGAGAGGAGATAACTGACACGGGTGAGAGGAGATAACTGACACAGGTGAGAGGAGATAACTGACACAGGTGAGAGGAGATAACTGACAAAGGTAAGGGGAGATAACTGGCACAGGTGAGAAAAGATAACTGACACAGGTGAGGGGAGATAACTGACACACGGGAGAGGAGATAACTGACACAGGTGAGAGGAGATAACTGACACAGGTGAGAGGAGATAACTGACACAGGTGAGAGGGGATCACTGACACAGGTGAGATGAGACAACTGACACGGGTAAGAGGAGATAACTGACACAGGTGAGAGGTGATCACTGACACAGGTGAGAGGAGACAACTGACACAGGTGAGAGGAGACAACTGACACAGGTGAGAGGAGATAAGTGACACAGGTGAGAGGAGGTTACTGACACAGGTGAGAGGAGATAAGTGACACAGGTGAGAGGAGATAAGTGACACAGGTGAGAGGAGATAACTGACACAGGTGAGAGGAGATAACTGACACAGGTGAGAGGAGATAACTGACACAGGTGAGGGGAGATAACTGACACACGGGAGAGGAGATAACTGACACAGGTGAGAGGAGATAACTGACACAGGTGAGAGGGGATCACTGACACAGGTGAGAGGAGACAACTGACACGGGTAAGAGGAGATAACTGACACAGGTGAGAGGAGACAACTGACACAGGTGAGAGGGGATCACTGACACAGGTGAGAGGAGATCACTGACACAGGTGAGAGGAGATAACTGACACAGGTGAGAGGAGATAACTGACACAGGTGAGAGGAGATAACTGACACAGGTGAGAGGAGATAACTGACACAGGTGAGAGGAGATAACTGACACAGGTGAGAGGAGATAAGTGACACAGGTGAGAGGAGATAACTGTCACAGGTGAGAGGAGATAACTGACACAGGTGAGAGGAGATAACTGACACAGGTGAGAGGAGATAACTGACACAGGTGAGAGGAGGTTACTGACACAGGTGAGAGGAGATAAGTGACACAGGTGAGAGGAGATAACTGACACAGGTGAGAGGAGATAACTGACACAGGTGAGAGGAGATAACTGACACAGGTGAGAGGAGATAACTGACACAAGTGAGGGGAGATAACTGACACACAGAAGAGGAGATAACTGACAAAGGTGAGAGGGGATCACTGACACAGGTGAGAGGAGACAACTGACACAGGTGAGAGGAGATAACTGACACAGGTGAGAGGAGATAACTGACACAAGTGAGGGGAGATAACTGACACACAGAAGAGGAGATAACTGACAAAGGTGAGAGGGGATCACTGACACAGGTGAGAGGAGACAACTGACACAGGTGAGAGGAGATAAGTGACACAGGTGAGAGGAGATAACTGACACAGGTGAGAGGAGATAACTGACACAGGTGAGAGGAGATAACTGACAAAGGTAAGGGGAGATAACTGACACAGGTGAGAAAAGATAACTGACACAGGTGAGAGGAGATAACTGACACAGGTGAGAGGAGATAACTGACACAGGTGAGAGGAGATAACTGACACAAGTGAGGGGAGATAACTGACACACAGAAGAGGAGATAACTGACAAAGGTGAGAGGGGATCACTGACACAGGTGAGAGGAGACAACTGACACAGGTGAGAGGAGATAAGTGACACAGGTGAGAGGAGATAACTGACAGAGGTGAGAGGAGATAACTGACACGGGTGAGAGGAGATAACTGACACGGGTGAGAGGAGATAACTGACACAGGTGAGAGGAGATAACTGACACAGGTGAGAGGAGATAACTGACACAGGTGAGAGGAGATAACTGACACAGGTGAGAGGAGATAACTGACACAGGTGAGAGGAGATAAGTGACACAGGTGAGAGGAGATAAGTGTCACAGGTGAGAGGAGATAACTGACACAGGTGAGAGGAGATAACTGACACAGGTGAGAGGAGATAACTGACACAGGTGAGAGGGGATCACTGACACAGGTGAGATGAGACAACTGACACGGGTAAGAGGAGATAACTGACACAGGTGAGAGGGGATCACTGACACAGGTGAGAGGAGACAACTGACACAGGTGAGAGGAGACAACTGACACAGGTGAGAGGAGATAACTGACACAGGTGAGAGGAGGTTACTGACACAGGTGAGAGGAGATAAGTGACACAGGTGAGAGGAGATAAGTGACACAGGTGAGAGGAGATAACTGACACAGGTGAGAGGAGATAACTGACACAGGTGAGAGGAGATAAGTGACACAGGTGAGAGGAGATAACTGACACAGGTGAGAGGAGATAACTGACACAGGTGAGAGGAGATAACTGACACGGGTGAGAGGAGATAACTGACACAGGTGAGAGGAGATAACTGACACAGGTGAGAGGAGATAACTGACAAAGGTAAGGGGAGATAACTGACACAGGTGAGAAAAGATAACTGACACAGGTGAGAGGAGATAACTGACACAGGTGAGAGGAGATAACTGACACACGGGAGAGGAGATAACTGACACAGGTGAGAGGAGATAACTGACACAGGTGAGAGGAGATAACTGACACAGGTGAGAGGGGATCACTGACACAGGTGAGATGAGACAACTGACACGGGTAAGAGGAGATAACTGACACAGGTGAGAGGGGATCACTGACACAGGTGAGAGGAGACAACTGACACAGGTGAGAGGAGACAACTGACACAGGTGAGAGGAGATAAGTGACACAGGTGAGAGGAGGTTACTGACACAGGTGAGAGGAGATAAGTGACACAGGTGAGAGGAGATAAGTGACACAGGTGAGAGGAGATAACTGACACAGGTGAGAGGAGATAACTGACACAGGTGAGAGGAGATAACTGACACAGGTGAGGGGAGATAACTGACACACGGGAGAGGAGATAACTGACACAGGTGAGAGGAGATAACTGACACAGGTGAGAGGTGATAACTGACACAGGTGAGAGGAGACAACTGACACTGGTAAGAGGAGATAACTGACACAGGTGAGAGGAGACAACTGACACAGGTGAGAGGGGATCACTGACACAGGTGAGAGGAGATCACTGACACAGGTGAGAGGAGATAACTGACACAGGTGAGAGGAGATAACTGACACAGGTGAGAGGAGATAACTGACACAGGTGAGAGGAGATAACTGACACAGGTGAGAGGAGATAACTGACACAGGTGAGAGGAGATAAGTGACACAGGTGAGAGGAGATAAGTGTCACAGGTGAGAGGAGATAACTGACACAGGTGAGAGGAGATAACTGACACAGGTGAGAGGAGATAACTGACACAGGTGAGAGGGGATCACTGACACAGGTGAGATGAGAAAACTGACACGGGTAAGAGGAGATAACTGACACAGGTGAGAGGGGATCACTGACACAGGTGAGAGGAGACAACTGACACAGGTGAGAGGAGACAACTGACACAGGTGAGAGGAGATAACTGACACAGGTGAGAGGAGGTTACTGACACAGGTGAGAGGAGATAAGTGACACAGGTGAGAGGAGATAAGTGACACAGGTGAGAGGAGATAACTGACACAGGTGAGAGGAGATAACTGACACAGGTGAGAGGAGATAAGTGACACAGGTGAGAGGAGATAACTGACACAGGTGAGAGGAGATAATTGACACAGGTGAGAGGAGATAACTGACACAGGTGAGAGGAGATAACTGACACAGGTGAGAGGAGATAACTGACACAGGTGAGAGGAGATAACTGACACAGGTGAGAGGAGATAACTGACACAAGTGAGGGGAGATAACTGACACACAGAAGAGGAGATAACTGACAAAGGTGAGAGGGGATCACTGACACAGGTGAGAGGAGACAACTGACACAGGTGAGAGGAGATAACTGACACAGGTGAGAGGAGATAACTGACACAAGTGAGGGGAGATAACTGACACACAGAAGAGGAGATAACTGACAAAGGTGAGAGGGGATCACTGACACAGGTGAGAGGAGACAACTGACACAGGTGAGAGGAGATAAGTGACACAGGTGAGAGGAGATAACTGACACAGGTGAGAGGAGATAACTGACACAGGTGAGAGGAGATAACTGACAAAGGTAAGGGGAGATAACTGACACAGGTGAGAAAAGATAACTGACACAGGTGAGAGGAGATAAGTGACACAGGTGAGAGGAGATAACTGACACAGGTGAGAGGAGATAACTGACACAGGTGAGAGGAGATAAGTGACACAGGTGAGAGGAGATAACTGACACAGGTGAGAGGAGATAACTGACACAGGTGAGAGGAGATAACTGACAAAGGTAAGGGGAGATAACTGACACAGGTGAGAAAAGATAACTGACACAGGTGAGAGGAGATAACTGACACAGGTGAGAGGAGATAACTGACACAGGTGAGAGGAGATAACTGACACAAGTGAGGGGAGATAACTGACACACAGAAGAGGAGATAACTGACAAAGGTGAGAGGGGATCACTGACACAGGTGAGAGGAGACAACTGACACAGGTGAGAGGAGATAAGTGACACAGGTGAGAGGAGATAACTGACAGAGGTGAGAGGAGATAACTGACACGGGTGAGAGGAGATAACTGACACGGGTGAGAGGAGATAACTGACACAGGTGAGAGGAGATAACTTACACAGGTGAGAGGAGATAACTGACACAGGTGAGAGGAGATAACTGACACAGGTAAGAGGAGATAACTGACACAGGTGAGAGGAGATAAGTGACACAGGTGAGAGGAGATAAGTGTCACAGGTGAGAGGAGATAACTGACACAGGTGAGAGGAGATAACTGACACAGGTGAGAGGAGATAACTGACACAGGTGAGAGGGGATCACTGACACAGGTGAGATGAGACAACTGACACGGGTAAGAGGAGATAACTGACACAGGTGAGAGGGGATCACTGACACAGGTGAGAGGAGACAACTGACACAGGTGAGAGGAGACAACTGACACAGGTGAGAGGAGATAACTGACACAGGTGAGAGGAGGTTACTGACACAGGTGAGAGGAGATAAGTGACACAGGTGAGAGGAGATAAGTGACACAGGTGAGAGGAGATAACTGACACAGGTGAGAGGAGATAACTGACACAGGTGAGAGGAGATAAGTGACACAGGTGAGAGGAGATAACTGACACAGGTGAGAGGAGATAACTGACACAGGTGAGAGGAGATAACTGACACGGGTGAGAGGAGATAACTGACACAGGTGAGAGGAGATAACTGACACAGGTGAGAGGAGATAACTGACAAAGGTAAGGGGAGATAACTGACACAGGTGAGAAAAGATAACTGACACAGGTGAGAGGAGATAACTGACACAGGTGAGAGGAGATAACTGACACAGGTGAGAGGAGATAACTGACACAAGTGAGGGGAGATAACTGACACACAGAAGAGGAGATAACTGACAAAGGTGAGAGGGGATCACTGACACAGGTGAGAGGAGACAACTGACACAGGTGAGAGGAGATAAGTGACACAGGTGAGAGGAGATAACTGACAGATGTGAGAGGAGATAACTGACACAGGTGAGAGGAGATAACTGACACGGGTGAGAGGAGATAACTGACACAGGTGAGAGGAGATAACTGACACAGGTGAGAGGAGATAACTGACACAGGTGAGAGGAGATAACTGACACAGGTGAGAGGAGATAAGTGACACAGGTGAGAGGAGATAAGTGTCACAGGTGAGAGGAGATAACTGACACAGGTGAGAGGAGATAACTGACACAGGTGAGAGGAGATAACTGACACAGGTGAGAGGGGATCACTGACACAGGTGAGATGAGACAACTGACACGGGTAAGAGGAGATAACTGACACAGGTGAGAGGGGATCACTGACACAGGTGAGAGGAGACAACTGACACAGGTGAGAGGAGACAACTGACACAGGTGAGAGGAGATAACTGACACAGGTGAGAGGAGGTTACTGACACAGGTGAGAGGAGATAAGTGACACAGGTGAGAGGAGATAAGTGACACAGGTGAGAGGAGATAACTGACACAGGTGAGAGGAGATAAGTGACACAGGTGAGAGGAGATAACTGACACAGGTGAGAGGAGATAACTGACACAGGTGAGAGGAGATAACTGACACGGGTGAGAGGAGATAACTGACACGGGTGAGAGGAGATAACTGACACAGGTGAGAGGAGATAACTGACACAGGTGAGAGGAGATAACTGACAAAGGTAAGGGGAGATAACTGACACAGGTGAGAAAAGATAACTGACACAGGTGAGAGGAGATAACTGACACAGGTGAGAGGAGATAACTGACACAGGTGAGAGGAGATAACTGACACAAGTGAGGGGAGATAACTGACACACAGAAGAGGAGATAACTGACAAAGATGAGAGGGGATCACTGACACAGGTGAGAGGAGACAACTGACACAGGTGAGAGGAGATAAGTGACACAGGTGAGAGGAGATAACTGACAGAGGTGAGAGGAGATAACTGACACAGGTGAGAGGAGATAACTGACACAGGTGAGAGGAGATAACTGACAAAGGTAAGGGGAGATAACTGACACAGGTGAGAAAAGATAACTGACACAGGTGAGAGGAGATAACTGACACAGGTGAGAGGAGATAACTGACACAGGTGAGAGGAGATAACTGACACAGGTGAGAGGAGATAACTGACACAGGTGAGAGGAGATTACTGACACAGGTGAGAGGAGATAACTGACACAGGTGAGGGGAGATAACTGACAAAGGTAAGGGGAGATAACACATAGGCGGCGCTTTAAAAAAATAAAATAACGGTTACCAGGTTAGAGTTACAGAGGAGGTCTGGTGCTAGAATAATTTTTTTGGCTCTGACGATCGCGGCGATTCCTCACATGTGTGATTGGAACACCATTTACATATGCAGACGCAGCTTACGTGTGTGTTTTCTTTGCTGCGCGAGCTCGCAGGGACGGGGGCGCTTTAAAAAAAAATTCTTATTTATTTAAATTTTTTTACATTTTGTCACTTTAAAAAAAAAAAAAATCACTTTTCATCAATTTAGGCCAATGTATATTCTTGGTAAAAAAAAATCCCAATAGGCGTATATTGATTGTTTTTTTGCGGAAAAGTTATCGCGTCTAGAAAAAACTTTTTTGGGGACCAGTCAATGTAAAAATGTGATCAATGTAAAAATAGTCACTGGCAGGGAAGGGGTTAACATTAGGGGGGCGATCAAAGGGTTAAGTGTGTTCCCTGAGGTGTGTCCTAACTGTAGGGGGGATGGGCTCATTGGGACAACACAGTGATCACTGTTGCCGATCACTGGGAACAGAAGATCTCTGACATATCATTAGGCAAATCGGGGAATCGCCTTGTTTACATTACAGTTCCCCGTTCTGCCTGTGTACACCGCAATCGCGGGTCGCCGGTGGACATCGATTCCACGGGACCCACGGGCACTCACCCGTGGTGTGCAGCGGGTGGGCGCTTCCCCGCTATCGTCCTTGCACTGACGGACATACAGGTACGTTGGTTTGCCAACCTGCCGTAGTATGATGGTGGCTGATCGGCAAGAGGTTACAGAATTGGTCCCAAGACAGAGCCCTGGACACACTGCTCACAACTCCAGACAATTCATAAAATACTATATTACCAAAAGTATTGGGGCGCCTGCCTTTACACGCACATGTACTTTAATGACATCCCAGTCTTAGTCCGGAGGGTTCAATATTGAGTTGGCCCTTTGCAGCTATAACAGCTTCACCTCTTCTGGGAAGGCCGTCCACAAGGTTTAGGAGTGTGTCTATAACGATGTTTGATCATTCTTCCAGAAGCCCATTTAATCACACACATACGTTGGACTTGATGGACTTGTGTCTTCTTTTGACCTCACCTACTATGTAACTATGTGAGGTCAGACACCGATGTGGACGAGAAGGCCTGGCTGGCAGTCTCTGCTCTAATTCATCCCAACAGTGTTTTATCAGGTTGAGGTCAGGACTCTGTGCAGGCCAGTCAAGTTCCTCCACCCCAAACTCGCTCTTCCATGTCTTTATGGACCTTGCTTTGTGCACTGGTGGGCAGTCATGTTGGAACAGGAAGGGGCCATCCCCAAACTGTTCCCACAAAGTTGGGGGCATGAAATTGTCCAAAATGTCTTGGTATGTTGACGCCTTAAGAGTTCCCTTCACTGGAACTAAGGGGCCAAGTCCTGGAAAACAACCCCCCACACCATAAT
The DNA here is from genome assembly GCA_028564925.1 of Lithobates sylvaticus. Lineage (NCBI taxonomy): Eukaryota > Metazoa > Chordata > Amphibia > Anura > Ranidae > Lithobates > Lithobates sylvaticus. The sequence goes on along the minus strand of CM053027.1, from coordinate 627,420,377 downwards.
CACCCCAAATGATTTGAACCAGTGCACAAATCAAGGTCCATAAAGACATGGATGAGCGAGTTTGGGGTGGAGGAACATGACTGGCCTGCACGGAGTCCTGACCTCAACCCGATAGAACACCTTTGGGATGAATTAAAGTGGAGACTGCGAGCCAGGCCTTCTTGTCCAACATCAGTGCCTGGCCTCACAAAGGTTCTTCTGGAAGAATGGTCAAACATTCCCATAGACACACTCCTAAACCTTGTGGACGGCCTTCCCAGAAGAGTTGAAGCTGTTTTAGCTGCAAAGGGTGGGCCAATTCAATATTGGACCCTCCGGACTAAGACTGGGATGTCAGTTGAGTTATTTTGAGGGGACAGCAAATTTACACTGTTATACAAGCTGTACACTCACTACTTTACATTGTAGACAAGTGTCATTTCTTCAGAGTTGTCACATGAAAAGACAGAAGAAAAGATTTACAATAATGTGACTGAGGGGTGTACTTACTTATGTGAAATACTGTACATATGATCTCATCAATGCCAGAATACCTTAATTTGAAAAATAAAACATTTATTGGATACTGTATCAAAGGCCTTAGTGAAATTTAGATAAAATACATCCACTGGCCTTCCTCTATCCAAATGACATCTTCCCTCCTCATGGAATGTTAAAAGTTTGGAGTACCATGTACTTCTACTGAGAGCCTCAGGTCTTCTACTAAGGGGCCTGGGTCTTATACTGAATTGTAGTGCATGCCCCGGAGTTGTACTGAGTGCCTCAGGTCTCGTACTAAGAGGCAGAGGTCATCTACTAAGTGCGTCCAGTCTTGTTCTGAGTACCCCGCATCTTGTACTGAGTGCCCCGGGTCTTGTATTGAGTGCCCCGGGTCTTGTATTGAGTGCCCCGGGTCTTGTATTGAGTGCCCCGGGTCTTGTATTGAGTACCCCGGGTCTTGTATTGGGTACCCTGGGTCTTGCACTGAGTGCCCCGGGTCTTGTACTGAGTATTTTTAGGTCTTGTACTGAGTTCCCCCTGGGTCTTGTATTGGGTACCCCGGGTCTTGTACTGAGTGGCTCAGGTCTTGTATTGGGTACCCTGGGTCTTGTATTGAGTGCCCTGGGTCTTGTATTGAGTGACTCAGGTCTTGTATTGAGTGACTCAGGTCTTGTACTGAGTGCCCCGGGTGTTGGATTGAGTGCCCCGGGTCTTGGATTGAGTGCCCTGGGTCTTGTACTGAGTATTTTTAGGTCTTGTATTGAGTGCCCTGGGTCTTGTATTGAGTGCCCCGGGTCTTGTATTGAGTGCCCCGGGTCTTGTATTGAGTGCCCCGGGTCTTGTATTGAGTGCCCCGGGTCTTGCACTGAGTGCCCCGGGTCTTGTACTGAGTATTTTTAGGTCTTGTACTGAGTTCCCCCTGGGTCTTGTATTGAGTGCCCTGGGTCTTGTACTGAGTGGCTCAGGTCTTGTATTGGGTACCCTGGGTCTTGTATTGAGTGACTCAGGTCTTGTATTGAGTGACTCAGGTCTTGTACTGAGTGCCCCGGGTGTTGGATTGAGTGCCCCGGGTCTTGGATTGAGTGCCCTGGGTCTTGTACTGAGTGGCTCAGGTCTTGTATTGAGTGCCCTGGGTCTTGTACTGAGTGACTCAGGTCTTGTATTGAGTGCCCTGGGTCTTGTACTGAGTGACTCAGGTCTTGCATTGAGTACCCTTGGGTCTTGTATTGGGTACCCTGGGTCTTGTACTGAGTATTTTTAGGTCTTGTATTGAGTGCCCTGGGTCTTGTACTGAGTGACTCAGGTCTTGTATTGAGTGCCCTGGGTCTTGTATTGGGTACCCTGGGTCTTGTACTGAGTATTTTTAAGTCTTGTATTGAGTGCCCTGGGTCTTGTATTGGGTACCCTGGGTCTTGTACTGAGTATTTTTAGGTCTTGTATTGAGTGCCCTGGGTCTTGTATTGGATTACCCTGGGTCGTGTATTCTGGGTCTTGTACTGAGTATTTTTAGGTCTTGTACTGAGTGCCCCGGGTCTTGTATTGGGTACCCTGGGTCTTGTATTGAGTGACTCAGGTCTTGTATTGGGTACCCCGGGTCTTGTATTGAGTGCCCTGGGTCTTGTACTGAGTGGCTCAGGTCTTCTAAGTGCCTCAGGTCTTGTACTGAGTACCCGCGACTTCTAGTGACTGCCCTGAGCCTTGTGCTGAGTGCCACAGGTCTTCTACTAAGTGGCCTAATTCTTGTACTAAGTCTCCCGGGTCTTGCATTGAGTACCCCGGGTCTTGACTGAGTACCTCAGGTCTTCTACTAACTGAGTTTACTGAGTCATATGTACTTGTAGGCTGCTAATCATGTCTGGAAAGGCCAGTCTGGAGAGCTGTCTCTTGCTTGGCACTTGGCTGTGGTCCCAGGGAGGAGACTCAGCATTCTATGCATTATCCACTTCCATATTCTGGCACTTCTCTTCTACATGTAAAAATCAAAATTACATGTAAAAATCGATTTTTTTTTTAGCAGACACCCTAGGGAATAAAATGGTGGTCATTGCAACTTTTTATTTTGCACGGTATTTGCACAATAATTTTTCAAACACATTTTTTGGGGGAAAAAAACGGTTTCATGAATTAAAAAATAACAAAACAGTAAAGTTAGCCCAATTTTTTTTTATATAATGTGACAGATGATGTTATGCCGAGTTAATAGATACGGAACATGTCACGCTTTAAAATTGCGCACAGTCATGGAATGGCACCAAACTTCGGTACTTCAAAATCTCCATAGGCGACGCTTTGAACGTTTTTACAGGTTACCAGTTTAGAGTTACAGAGGAGGTCTAGAATTGTTGCACACGCTCTAACGCACACTGTGATACCTCACATGTGTGGTTTGATTGGCGTTTACATATGTGGGCGGGACATACATGTGCGTTCGCTTCTGAACGTGAGCTACCGGGAACAGGGGCGTTTTCATATTTATTTTTTTTACTTAATTTTTTTATTTTTTTCACTTTTTTTTTTTTTTTGATCACTTTTATTATTATTACAAGGAATGTAAACATCCCTTGTAATAGGAATGTATGTGACAGGTCCTCTTTATGGAGAGCTGCGAGGTCAATAAGACCCCACATCTCTCCTCCAGGTCTGAAAGCATGAGATCGTTAAAAAAAAAAAAAAATCACCAATCTCATGCTGACAGCCACGATCACGGCTTTGTTCACTTCCGGGAACCTGGGCGTGACGTAATAACGTCGCGCCCGGGCCTCCGACGGTCATAGAGATGACTGGTAATCTCTATCATCGTCATCCGGCACCGGCCAAATCTTTCTCCGGGCCCCCGATGGCACGGGGGAGCCTGGAGAAGCACCAGATGGCAGCGGGGGGGGGGGGAATCCTCTCCCCTCGCCTATAAGAATGTTCAAGCGGTGGAACTGCCGCTATGATCATTCTTATCGTGCACAGAATCGTCGGCTTGAAAAAATGATATCTGAATGATGCCCGTACCTGCACCCGTCATTCAGATATCCCAACTCAATGTCAAGGACGTCATATGATGCCCTAAGGTATTGAAGTGATTAAGATAAAAAAAACTTTTGTGTGTACCAACCACCCCATCACCCTCTAATTACTTATCTGAGCCCCATCTCTCTCCAGCAATGTCCACAAATGTTTAAGCCATCAGGGACACTCCTCCTGATTGGACACAGCAGCAGCGCCATTTGTCAATCAAAGTCAGTCAGCCAATCAGGGGAGAGATGGAGTGCGGCCCCCGTTTCAGGGCGCTATGTCTGAATGGACACAGGGAGCTATGACTCGGCTCCAGTGCCCCCATAGGAATCTGATGACTGTGGGGGCACTCAAAAGGAGTGCTGGCCAATTGATTTCCTTATTTCTATTATAAACTGGGTTTGGCCTTCAGTGTATTAACCACTTCAGCCCCGGACCAATTGGCAGCCAAAGGACCAGGCCCCATTTTTGCGATTCGGCACTGCGTCGCTTTAACTGACAATTGCGCGGTCGTGCGACGAGGCTCCCAAACAAAATTGGCGTCCTTTTTTTCCCCACAAATAGAGCTTTCTTTTGGTGGTATTTGATCGCCCCTGCGGTTTTTAATTTTTGCGCTATAAACAAAAATAGAGCGACAATTTTGAAAAAAATGCAATATTTTTTGCTTTTTGCTATAATAAATATCCCCAAAAAATATATAAAAACATTTTTTTTTCTCAGTTTAGGCCGATACGTATTATTTTTGGTAAAAAAAAATCGCAATTAGCGAATATTGATTGGTTTGCGCAAAAGTTATAGCGTTTACAAAATAGGGGATAGTTTTATAGCATTTTGATTAATATTTTTTTTTTTTACTAGTAATGGCGGCGATCAGCGATTTTTATTGTGACTGCGACATTATGGCGGACACATCGGACATTTTTGACACATTTTTGGGACCATTGTCATTTATACAGCAATCAGTGCTATTTAAATGCATTGATTCCTGTATAAATGACACATGCAGTAAAAAAAGTTAACCACTAGGGGGAGGGGAGGGGTTATGGGCTGTGACGTGTGTGTTTTTTTACATTAGGGGGTGGGGCTGACGTCTGACATCATTGATCGGCTTTCCCGATGACAGGGAACAGCCGATCAATGACAGGCAGTGTAGGAAGCGCGGGGAGAGGTTTGTTTACACAGACCTCTCCCCGTTCTTCAGCTCTGTGACCCGATCGCGGGACACCAGCGGCGATCGGGTCCGCTGGTCCCGCGGCCCGGGGTCACGGAGCTCCCGACTGGGTCGCTAGCGTGCCGCTGGCAGCGCGCGCGCGACCCACGGCCAGGCAATTAAAGGGCCACGTACAGGTACGTGGTTTTGCCTGGCCGTGCCATTCTGCTGACCTATATATGCAGTGGGCGGTCGGGAAGCGGTTAATAATGGACAGCTTTGTGGTCATTACTATTTATTTGTAAAATAGAAAACCTCAGAAATGGGATTTTAACCACTTCCCACCCGGCCAATGTAGATATACGGCCGGGTGGGAGCCATCTACTTCTGATAGGACGTTCAGGAACGTCCTTCAGAAGTAGAGGGATCGCGCGCGCGCGCGTGCCCGCGCAGCGGCGCGATCCCGATGCGGCCGTGTCACCCGGACACGGCGCATCTCGAATCGGCAGGAGGGCACGGTGATTGGCCCTCCTGATCACATGACGGCCGTGACGAATCACGGCTGTCATGTGATGTAAACAAACAGCCGGTTGCTAGGCAATCGGCCCTCCTCTCCTCACACGGAAGTCGTCGGTGAGGAGAGGAGAGCGGATCGCTGCAGCCGGCTGGTGATCAGTGAGTATGAGATGTTTTTTTTACTCACTGATCACCAGTCTAGGGTCCCCCATAGTAAAACACACGTCCCCACAGTAAGACACACATGTCCCCACAGTAAGACACACATGTCCCCACAGTAAAACACACATGTCCCCAAAACACACATGTCCCCAAAACACACATGTCCCTAAATAATAAAAACACATGTCCCTCACATATGTCCCACTAAAATCACATGTGCCAATGATTATCTGCACACATATGTCCGTGATCACCTGCACACCCCTTTTACATGATCATTTGCGTACATATGTCTGTGATCACGCGAACCAATTATTATACACTTAACGGAATTTTTTTTACAAAAAACATGTAGCAGAATACATTTTGGCTTAAATTTATGACAAAATTTGATTTTATTGGATTTCTTTTAAAAAAGAAAGGAGAAAATATTGTTTTTTTTTCAAAATTTCCGCTATGTTTTCGCTTATATCGCAAAAAATAAAAAACGGAGTCGCGAATAAATACCACCAAACTAAAGCTCTATTTGTGCGAACAAAATGATAAAAAATTCATTTGGTTACAGCATTGCATGACCGCGCAATTGTCACTGAAAGTGCGCGAGCGCTGAAAGCTGAAAATTGGTCTGGGCAGGAAGGGTGTTTAAGTGCACAGTAGGCAAGTGGTTAAAAGGCAATTTTGGACACAGAAGAAGAAAACATTATATATAAAAAATCTGAATATATTAAAGTGGTGTTTCCACCCAAAAAAAAAAAAATAGCCTAAAATTCATAAAAATTAAATAAAAATAATATTTGGAAAAAAAAAAAGTTACTCACCTCTAAATGCCTGTTGCTAGGGGGTCCCTCGTAGTCTGCCTCCTTCAGTGCCCGGGCACTGACATCACTTCCCCTCGCCGCAGTCAGTCATCTGGGACCTGTCACGTGTCACCGGATGACTGTGCGGCGTATCACGGCGCCGCTCGCGCATGCGCAGTGGGTGCCCGGCTGTGAAGCCACAGCCGGGTGCCCACAGTAAGAATGCCGGTTCCACGAGCGGAGCGGGGAGCGAGGGGGGGCTTCGTTCTTCCGCATCGCTGGACCCTGGGACAGGTAAGTGTCCGATTATTAAAAGTCAGCAGCTGCAGTATTTGTAGCTGCTGACTTTTAAAAAAAATGTTTTTAAGGGGCACCCCACCTACTAATACAAAGACGAATCATAAAAAATTCCAATTTATTTGTTTAATCCCAAGTCAAACATCTTCTTGGAGAAGATAGCGGTAAGGTCAGAAATGTCTTATCATGCGCCTAATGTGTTCCACTCCTGTTACAGGACAAGATGCAGCTTTGAGGACCATCTACAAGACATGGCGGAGGCCAACTACACTCCATGTAGCAATATCAATGAATTCACCCTCAGCGGTATACCGAACTTGGATAACTATAATTTCTGGCTTGGTTTTCTCATTGCAGTAATGTATGTCATGGCTGTCCTGGGGAATTCTACTATTCTCTATATCATTAGAGTGGACCGAGAGCTTCATGGGCCCATGTACATCTTCCTCTTCCTGCTAGCCATTGTGGATATCTTAATAGCCACCACAGTCATGCCTCAGATGATGGGGATCTTCTGGTTTAACCAGCGGCAGATCACCTTCAACATGTGTCTGACTCAAATGTTCTTCATCCCTTTCCTATCCACCCTGGATTCTGGGATACTGATGGCCATGGCTGTAGACCGATATGTGGCCATTTGCCACCCGCTTCGATATTCTTCCATTTTAACTAACCAAAACATCACAAAGTTCTCCTTGGTCATATTAGTAAGAGGGGCAGCTGGGCTAACCCCTTTCCCATTGCTTATCAAGAGGCTTCCCTTGTTTCAGAGAAATTTGCTGACACATTCTTACTGCCTCCACCAAGAAGCCATGAAGTTGTCCTGCGTTGACATAAAGGTCAACATCATCTATGGCCTCTTTATCATCCTCTATACCATGGGCATGGACTCCCTGTTTATCTCCATTTCTTACCTGCTGATCATAAAGACGGCATTGTGTCTGCTGGCCAAGGCCAGTCGGAAGGCCATCAGTACCTGTGCCGCCCATATATGTGCCGTCCTTATCTACTACATCCCCCTCATTGGCCTTTCTGTGGTGCACCGGTATCCAAGTGACTCAGCCCCGAACATTCATATCATTTTTGGAAACGTTTACCTCCTACTGCCTCCCGTAATTAACCCCTTAATTTATGGCATTAGAACCAAGCAGATTCGAAACAGGCTTAGTAAATTGCTCAGTAAATTAATAAGTCAAAGTAAAACGTGCAAAACTTTAAAATGTGTAAAACCTTAAAAGGTTTAAGACTTGTGACATGCACATGAAAATATTTTACAACAACTTTCACGAAATGATACAAGACAGGGGTCTAATTCTAGTGATTTTAACCTTAATTTTGTCAACAGCGTGGGGAAGCGTTAGACCCTTTGTTAGGGATTCATTTTTTGTACAATTCTCAACTACTCAACTAGACCAGCAATCCAAGACCTGATGAGAGGGGAACCTTATAACTCTTGAAACATGGTTGTCAATTTGTCATTTTTGGAATACCATGATAAAAATAAAAAGATAATTGGACTCTTGGTGTGACTCTCCTATTCTCTTTGCACCTTCCATTGTTCCCTTAAGAACCATTTGTGTTACAGAGCTGCTCAACTAGAGTCATTGTTCTCCACAATACGAATGTATTTTCACCTTGAGAAACTGTCACGAGGGCCACATACCTGATGTGAGACTGAAGTAGTGGGGAGGCCTTCCTTGCACCTTTGGTCCCTAAAGCCCCTGGAGATGGAGACAGAGACTTGGTGGACACGAGTGGTAGGGGTGCCAGGGGTGCGGAGCACCATGCAAGCCTTAGTCCGAGATCCGAGCCGAGGTAAAGTCCAGTTGGGCAACGAAGCATAAAAGGGTTAATCAGAAGAAGAATGGTCGAGATCCAAGCCGGAGTCGGCTCCAACCTGGCAGCTGAGTACAAAAGAGGCAAAGAAGTAGAATGGTTAAGAGGTACAAATCCGAGGTCAATGGCAAGCAGCAATCAAGAGTAGTCAAATAGGTTTCCAGGTCACAACAGGTTCAGACAGATAACACACTAGCACAGGAACAAGGGGGGACTGAAGATAATCCAGCAATTTGGCAGTGTCTGGGCTGGGCTTATATAGGGAAGTTTGAGGTCACTTCCTGTGCACCTCCTGGGCATTTTCCCATCTTTTTCCATCAGGTTGAGGTCACTTCCTGTGCGTCTCTTGGGCATTTTCCCATCTTTTTCCATCAGGTTGAGGTCACTTCCTGTGCACCTCCTGGGCATTTTCCCGTCTTTTTCCATCAGGTTGAGGTCACTTCCTGTGCGCCTCTTGGGCATTTCCCATCTTTTTCCATCAGGTTGAGGTCACTTCCTGTGCACCTCCTGGGCATTTTCCCGTCTTTTTCCATCAGGTTGAGGTCACTTCCTGTGCGCCTCCTGGGCATTTTCCCATCTTTTTCCATCAGGTTGAGGTCACTTCCTGTGCACCTCCTGAGCATTTTCCTGCCTTTTTCCATCAGATTGATGTCATTTCCTGTGCGCCTCCGGGGCATTTTTCCACCTTTTTCCATTGGGTTGAGGTCACTTCCTGTGCACCTCCTGGGCATTTTCCCATCTTTTTCCATCAGGTTGAGGTCACTTCCTGTGCACCTCCTGGGCATTTTCCTGCCTTTTTCATCAGGTTGATGTCATTTCCTGTGCGCCTCCGGGGCATTTTCCCACCTTTTTCCATCAGGTTGAGGTCACTTCCTGTGCGCATCCTGGGCATTTTCCTGCCTTTTTCCATTGGGTTGAGGTCACTTCCTGTGCACGTCCTGGGCATTTTCCTGCCCTTTTCCATCAAGTGCAGATTGGCACCCTGGACTCCTACAGGAACCAAATTTCAGATTCATCACCTCCTCTCTGTTTGACTTGGTCACCATTTTCTCTGGTAATACCACATTTTTTGAGTGGACACCAGAACAAGGGGTAGAGGGAAAACCCCCACTGGGGACAAATGGTTTGGTAACAAATGTCCAAAGGAAGGATTTCCCTCACTTCCTGTTGTGTCTCTGGATCAGGAAGTGAAATCTCCCCAATGGAGCACGGGCAGCAATAATTTAACCCTCGCCTACACCAACTAGAATACAAAAACAATTTATTTTGGATTACATACACTTTAATAAGAATGTAATTGCAACTTTATTCGTTTTGCTGGCAAATTGGGGTTTTCAGCGGTGCATCCAATAATGGTCAGGTCTACGATATCAGTTCCCGTTTTATTATTTTTTGGAACCCAGTTATATAGACAAAAACATTTCAGAGAAAGATTTTATTGTCTTGGTGAATCATGCTTGTGCTTTCATGAACAATCATTTAGGGGGCTTCATTTTCCCCCGAAAGGGGTGCCCCTATAATGGCCTCCCCAATCAACTGGCTAAGTGCTCCCATGTCTTCCAGTACCATGGGGGTCAATGACTTACTACAGCCCACCAGGCCCAGCAACCACCTTCCAACACTGGGAGCCTCACCCTTCCAAGGCTGACCATGGCTGCTCATGCTCCTTCAGCAGGGGTCAAATCATACTTCTCACTTGACCAGAAGAGATAAAGAACATTCAACCAATATAGAAAATACCATAACACTATAGGCTAAAGACATTCGACCAGAAGAGGAAATATGATGAAGACCTCTGATAAGTGTATGGAGATGTCTATGCTCACCACCGACAGTGTAATGAAGACTTTCTATCACGTACCTTACAGCGGAGTCCGGATGCTGGGGATGGCCTCGTGCACGGTTCCGGTCCAAACACCCCTGGTGGTGGGAACAGGGAGTGCTGGGGCACGAAAGGGTGCAGGTGCCTGCGGCTGGTAGACTGGTGCTTGGAAGTACTGGTTCCTCTGAAGAGCTGGTGTATACGTTGGTATCCAAGGCTGTGTGCAGTAACGGCCGAACAGGTGGATGTAGGCACTGCGAGGTCAAGACAGGGAACAGGTCGGCAACTGGCTGGCAAACAAGGTACAAGGCAGAGGGCAAGTTCGTGGTCAAAAGGCAGGCAATAGGTTGGCAACAGGCTGGCAAACAAGGTACAAAGCGGAAGGCAAGTTCGTGGTCAAGGCAGGCAAATAGGTTGGCAACAGGCAGGTGATAAGGTACCGAATCAGAGAGCAGAGTCGTAGTCCAGGGATCCAAGCTGAGGTCAAACCAAAGGGAGCAGTCAGTAAGCGGGGTCAATCCAGGAAGGGTAACAGGAAAACCAGGTGAATCAGGACCAAGGTAGGCAGGAACTTCAGGCAGGTATTCAGGAGATAAGACTGAAGACGATCCAGCACTGACACCATGTGAAGGCCCTGTTTATATAGGGCGCCTTGTGCTGGGATTGGTGGAGGTACGGGTCCGTGCGTGATTACGCGCACACGTTCGTGCTGACGTGGAAGTGCGTGCCCTCGTTCGTATTGACAAACGAGGGCGCGCACAGGTCAGCGTTGGTACGCGGGTACGCCCGCACGTTCGGTTTCGTTGAGAAGGCTGCGCATGGGTATTGGCGCTTGCTGAGTGGAGATTCACCCCTACTGGACGAGGACGGGCATGGAACGCGTGAGTTCTCTGACATTGCCCCCTCCTTAGGGGCAGCCTCCGGATGCCTCTTTGAAACGAACCCTGGGAGCGGGAACGATGAAAAGCCTGTATAAGTCTCTGGGCATGAAGATTCGTTCTTGGTTCCCAGGAATTTTCTTCTGGGCCAAAACCTTTCCATTTAATTAAATATTGGTCCTCACCTTGCCGTTTTCTGTGATCCAGGATAGCTTCAATTTCAAATTCCTCTTCCCCATTCACTCGGATAGCCTCTGGAGGTCCTACTTCACGATCTGGAAAGGAATTTGGAACATCAGGTTTAAGTAGGGAGACGTGAAACACCGGATGTATCCTGAATGAGGCAGGGAGTTCAAGTTCATAGGCCACTGGGTTGACCTTTCTCTTGACAGGGAAAGGGCCCAAGTATCTAGGTCCCAATTTCTTGGAGGGGCATGCTAGTTTTAAATTTGTAGTGGATAGCCACACACGATCTCCTACCTCCAAGTTCAATTCTCCCCTTCTCTTCTTGTCGAAGTATTTTTTATCATCCTCCTGTGCTTTAGCAATAGTTTCCCTGAGCATCTGGTTGTTGGAGGAAAGGAAATCCAGTCTATCCTGAACAGCCGGTACAGGGGATTCGGGCACAAGTGCGGGTAGAAAGGAGGGATGAAATCCGTAGTTGGAGAAAAATGGTGATTGGTTTGTGGTGGAGTGGATGGAATTGTTAAAAGCAAATTCTGCCAAGGGAAGCAGTGAGGCCCAATCCTCTTGGGAAAACGAGGAGAAGCAACGTAGGTATTGTTCCAACGTTTGGTTGGTACGTTCGGTCTGCCCGTTGGTCTGTGGATGGTAAGCTGAAGAGAGACTACATTTAATACCTAGTGCCTTGCATAATGACCTCCAAAACTTGGACGTGAACTGCACTCCACGGTCAGAGACGATGTCACTGGGGATTCCATGGAGTCTGACGATTTCTTTAATGAAGATCCTGGCGGTTTCAATTGCTGAAGGTGTCCCTTTCATGGGAATGAAATGTGCCATCCGAGAAAAGCGGTCTACCACCACAAAAATGGAAGAGAACCCTTTAGAGGGGGGAAGCTCCACAATAAAATCCATGGCGATTTTGTCCCATGGCCTCTCGGGAATAGACAGTGGTTTTAGCAGGCCCCATGATTTATTTTTACTGCTTTTATTTCTGAGACAAATCAGACAAGAGTTAACATAATTCCTGCAGTCCTTGGCCAGATTTGGCCACCAAAAGTGTCTCTGGATTAGATCCATAGTCTTGTGGCCCCCAAAGTGACCCGCCAGAGGATAGTCATGGCAGGCCTGTAAGACGGTGGTGCGTAGGTCTTGAGGGATAAAAATGTTATTGTCGAGCCAAAAAAACCCATCCTTCTCCTGAAGGTTGATGCCCGGAGGTAATTGTGTTCCCACGGAAGCTTGGCGGAGCTGTGTCATGAAACTGGATTGGGTCAGGAGAAAATTCCCTGCTTGCAGGATAGTATCGGGTGGAGACGGGGTTTCAAGTTCTGTGAACATTCGGGATAAGGCATCGGGTTTAACGTTTTTAGATCCAGGGCGATAAGTAATATGAAAATTAAAACGGGAAAAGAAAAGAGCCCATCTGGCCTGTCGGGGTCTAAGGCGTCTGGCAGTTCTGAGGTATTCTAAATTTTTGTGATCTGTGAAGATCAGTATCGGATGTGCTGCCCCTTCCAGGAGATACCGCCATTCTTCCAGGGCTAGTTTTATTGCTAGGAGTTCTCGGTCGCCTACGTCATAGTTCCTTTCTGATACACCTAGTTTCCTGGAAAAGAAAGCCACCGGGTGCATTAGAGACTTGGGTCCTTGGCGTTGAGACAAGATGGCTCCTACTGCACTCTCCGAAGCATCGACCTCCAGAGTGTAGGGTAATGCAGGGTCAGGGTGTTTTAGTACTGGAGCGGAGGTGAATGCCCTTTTTAATTGGTCGAAGGCGGCTTGGGCCGCTGAAGTCCACTGGAAGCGGCTTTGCTTTTTGGTGAGCTGAGTGATAGGTGCGATGATCTTGGAGAAGTTCCTGATAAATTTTCTATAAAAATTTGAGAACCCGACAAAACGTTGTACCCCCTTTTTGTCATTTGGGGGCGGCCAGGACATGATGGCAGAGACCTTCTGGGGATCCATGGCTACACCCCCCGTTGATATAACCAGGCCGAGGAAGTGAATGGTCTGGCGTTCGAATTCACATTTTTCGGCCTTTGCGTAAAGTCCATGTTGCCTTAATCTGCCCAGAACTTGTTTGACATGATCACGATGAATTTCTAGAGAGGTGGAGAATATCAGGATATCGTCCAGGTAAACGATTACAAAGGAATCTTGTTTGACATGATCACGATGAATTTCTTCTAGAGAGGTGGAGAATATGGGGGGGGGGGGGCAGGGGGGGGGGGGGATAGGTCGGGGGGGGGGGGGGGGGGGGGGGGGGGGGGGGGGGGGGGGGGGGGGGGGGGGGGGGGGGGGGGGGGGGTCAGGGGGGGGGTGGGGGGCAGGTAGACGATTACAAAGGAATCTAGAAAGTCTCTGAAAATATTATTAACAAAATGCTGAAAAGTGGCCGGGGCGTTGCATAGTCCGAATGGCATGACTAAATATTCGAAGTGGCCAAAACGTGTTCGGAATGCTGTCTTCCATTCGTCACCTTTGCGTATTCTGATCAGGTTATAGGCCCCACGTAGGTCCAACTTCGTAAATATTTTTGCTGAGCGGAGTCTCTGAAATAATTCCGGGACTAGTGGAAGCGGGTACCGATTCTTAATTGTCACTTTATTCAGGTCCCTGTAATCCACACATAGGCGGAGCGAGTGATCTCTTTTTTCTACAAAGAATATTCCGGCTCCTGCTGGAGAGGAGGAATGTCGGATGAATCCCTTTTTGAGGTTCTCATCGATGTACTCCTTGAGAACCAGGAGTTCAGGTTCGGACAGGGGAAAGATCCGCCCGAAAGGAATTTCGGCCCCAGGTAGTAACTCAATCGGGCAGTCGTAGACCCGATGGGGAGGAAGGGTGTCTGCTTTCTGTTTATCGAACACGTCCAGGAAGTTGTGGTACACTGGTGGCACCAACTCTTTGAATTCAGAGTCCGTTCTTAGGCACCCAATGACTGGTGGAATCTGGTGGAAGGTCTTGAGACAGTTCTGTAGACAGTAAGAGGACTGAAAAGTCACCTCACCGGTGACCCAGTTGACCTGGGGATTGTGGGCCTGTAGCCAAGGCATTCCTAGGATGACAGGAAACAAAGGTGAGGAGATGACATCTAGACGGAGTAGCTCCTGGTGACCTGGTGGGATGCTGGTGAACAGGGGTTGTGTCTCCAGGGTAATAGGCCCGGACTTGATATTTGACCCATCTGCTAGCCGTATGGAGAGTTGATGCTGCTTAGGTGTTAATGGGATGTTATGTTGTAGAGCGAAGGCATGATCCACAAAGCAGCTACATGCGCCAGAGTCAATTATAGCCTGGACTCGGAGTATTTCTCCTGGGAGCTGTAAGGAAATAGGAACAGCGATGTGAGCGGCTTTTATTAGAGACAAGGCGAAAGGCACACGGGATGATGAATTGAACTTACGGATCTTATTCGGGCATGTGTTGGCGTAGTGCCCAGCTTCCCCACAGTAGAGGCAGAGGTTGTTCTGGCGACGCCGCTGTTTCTCCTCGGGTGATAATGGTGAGCGGAGTAGGCCGACTTGCATGGGCTCTGGTGCTCCTGAGTTGGCAGCAGGCACGTTGGAAACGGGAGTAGGAGGGTAGTTGGGACCCTTGGGTAACACCCATGTGGGGCGTGTCAAACTGGACCTCTCGGACCTCCGCTCTCTTAAGCGACGGTCTATCTGGATAGACAGCTGAATCAAATCCTCCAAAGAACTAGGGATTCCCACTCGGGCTAGCTCATCCTTCAGAGCTTCGGAGAGGCCTATGCGGAACTGATAGAGGAGTGCGGCGTCGTTCCAAGAGGTGTCGGAACTCCACCGCCTAAAGTCTGTTACGTAGTCCTCTACTGGCCGGCGCCCTTGTTGGAGGGCATGGAGGCTGGCCTCTGCTGTTGTGGTGCGCTGAGGATCATCATACAGCTTGGCCATTTCATCCAAAAATGAGTCCAGGGTATCCAGAAGAGGACTGGCTTGTTCCAACATACGGTGGGCCCAGGTCTGAGGCTCCCTTGGAGTAGGGAGACTATGAACCCCACCTTAGTGCTCTCCAGGGAGAAGGTGCGGGGTTGTAGCAGGAAGTAGAGCCGACAGGCATTCCTGAAGGAGCGGAACTTACTGCGGTCCCCTGAAAACCGTTCCGGTGGGGGCACACGAGGTTCTGGGGGTGGCATCATTACTGTGGGTGCTGATGCAGAGGTTGCTGAGCCAGAAAACCGGGATGTCAGGGAGGCCTGATGAGTTGCAGAGCCCGGGGCCATGGATTCCACTCTCTGTTCTAGTTGATAATAGCCATCTCGCAGGCCCTGGACTGCCAG
This sequence comes from Lithobates sylvaticus, assembly GCA_028564925.1. NCBI lineage: Eukaryota > Metazoa > Chordata > Amphibia > Anura > Ranidae > Lithobates > Lithobates sylvaticus. The sequence goes on along the minus strand of CM053027.1, from coordinate 627,404,947 downwards.
GGTAAGGGCCGACATCTGTTGGCACAAGGCTTCCAAAGGCGAGGCACCCCCTTCGGACTCCATTCTGGCTGGATCGTACTATCACGTACCTTACAGCGGAGTCCGGATGCTGGGGATGGCCTCGTGCACGGTTCCGGTCCAAACACCCCTGGTGGTGGGAACAGGGAGTGCTGGGGCACGAAAGGGTGCAGGTGCCTGCGGCTGGTAGACTGGTGCTTGGAAGTACTGGTTCCTCTGAAGAGCTGGTGTATACGTTGGTATCCAAGGCTGTGTGCAGTAACGGCCGAACAGGTGGATGTAGGCACTGCGAGGTCAAGACAGGGAACAGGTCGGCAACTGGCTGGCAAACAAGGTACAAGGCAGAGGGCAAGTTCGTGGTCAAAAGGCAGGCAATAGGTTGGCAACAGGCTGGCAAACAAGGTACAAAGCGGAAGGCAAGTTCGTGGTCAAGGCAGGCAAATAGGTTGGCAACAGGCAGGTGATAAGGTACCGAATCAGAGAGCAGAGTCGTAGTCCAGGGATCCAAGCTGAGGTCAAACCAAAGGGAGCAGTCAGTAAGCGGGGTCAATCCAGGAAGGGTAACAGGAAAACCAGGTGAATCAGGACCAAGGTAGGCAGGAACTTCAGGCAGGTATTCAGGAGATAAGACTGAAGACGATCCAGCACTGACACCATGTGAAGGCCCTGTTTATATAGGGCGCCTTGTGCTGGGATTGGTGGAGGTACGGGTCCGTGCGTGATTACGCGCACACGTTCGTGCTGACGTGGAAGTGCGTGCCCTCGTTCGTATTGACAAACGAGGGCGCGCACAGGTCAGCGTTGGTACAGGGGTACGCCCGCACGTTCGGTTTCGTTGAGAAGGCTGCGCATGGGTATTGGCGCTTGCTGAGTGGAGATTCACCCCTACTGGACGAGGACGGGCATGGAACGCGTGAGTTCTCTGACATTTTCTCAAACTTTTCAACACAGAGGAACCCTTGAAAAAAAAATTCCGTTTCAGGGAACCCTGTTACTACATCTACAACTCCGGATACATTGTTGTGATGGCCAGTGATCAAAAGTATATAAACACCAACAAAATAAATTGTATCAAAATAGGCACTTGTGATTCTTCCCTCATAACAGATCTTTATTTTGATACAATTTTTTTTTTTATATATACTTTTGATTTGTCACTTAATAGATGCACTCTACAGGGGCATCTCATAAAATTAGAATATCATCAAAAAGTTAATTTATTTCACTAATTCAATTCAAAAAGTGAAACTCATATATATTATATTGATGCTTTACACATTAGAATAATATATTTTAAGCATTTCTTTCTTTTAATTTTGATGATTATGGGTTACAGCGAGCGAAAAAAAAACAAAATTCAGTATCTCAGAATATTAGAATATTACATAAGACCAAAAAAAAAAAAAAAAAAGGATTTTTAATACAGAAATGTTGTCTTAGTGAGAAGTCTGTCCATGTACAGTATAGTATGCACTCAGTACTTGGTCGGGACTTCTGTTGCATGAATTACGGCATCAATGCGGGGTGGCATGGAGGTGATCAGTCTGTGGCACTGCTGAGGTTCACAGACTGTGGAAAATTTTGAATTTCATTTGGAAATCAAGGTCTCAGAGTCAGCAGTGTCACTAGGGTTGGTGTCACCTGGCGCGGTAAAATAGGCTAGTGCATTGGCACGGCGCGGCTCCCCCCCCCCCCCCCCCCAGCCAACCACAGATCTCTGCCCTGCTGGTGCAGAGTGACAGCAGGAGCAGGACAGAGCAGTAGACTCTCTCTCCTGTCTAGCCTGCCACAGGGCGCTGGGCAGGCTAGTTTTGGGTTGCCAGTGCACGATCATGGTGGGCACCCAAAACCAGTCCCTGTAAATAATGCGGTCAGTGCTTGCGAGCCGATTCATGCGCTGTCACGGATGGGGGTGACACCATCACAATGGGATAACACTTCTTATTTGATGGTGTCCCCTATGCCCGGACATGGCCAAAAAATAGGCAGCAGCATATTAGACTCAGCAGCCCAGTGAAATCCCCCAAGTGTAAATCCCTCGCACTGTAATCCTCCTGGTGTAATCGTGTTATCCCTCCAGTGAAAAATCCCTGCAGTGTATTTCCCCTGTGTAAATCCCCCCGGTGTACTCTCCCAGTTTAATCCCCCATAGTGTAATCCCCCCAGCGTAATCCCCCATTGTACTCCTCTGTGTAAATCCCCATAGTGTACTGCACCAAAGCACTCCCCCTCAATGTAATCCTGTCCTATGTAAATCCCCTATTGTACTCCCCCCATGTAAATCCTCCCAATGTAATCACACCGAGTATAATCCCCCCAGTGTAAAAGTGGACCCCCCAATGTAATCCCCCAGTGTAAAAGTGGAACCCCCCCATGTAATCCCCCAGTGTAAAAGTGGACCCCCCAATGTAATCCCCCAGTGTAAAAGTGGACCCCCAATGTAATCCCCCAGTGTAAAAGTGGAACCCCCCAATGTAATCCCCCCAGTGTAAAAGTGGAACCCCCCAATGTAATCCCCCAGTGTAAAAGTGGAACCCCCAATGTAATCCCCCCAGTGTAAAAGTGGACCCCCAATGTTACCCCCAGTGTTAAAGTGGACCCCCCATGTAATCCGCCCAGTGTAAAAGTGGAACCCCCAAATGTAATCTCCTATAGTGTAAAAGTGGACTACCCCAATCTAATCCCGCCAGTGTAAAAGTGGAACCCCCCCAAATGTAATCCCCTATAGTGTAATCCCCCAACATAATCCCTTTTGAACTCCCCCCCATGTAATCCCCCCCCAATGTAACCACCCTCAATGTAATCACCCCCAATGTAATCACCCCAGTGTAAAAGTGGAACACCCCCCACAATGTAATCACCAAGCATAATCCCCTATTGCACTCCCCCTATGTAAATCCCCCCAATGTAATAATCCCCAGTGTAAAAGTGTAACCCCTCCCCAGTGTAATCACCCCAATGTAACAGTGGAAACCCCCCCCTGTAATACCTCTAGTTTAATCCCCGTAGTGTAAATCTCCTACATTGACAGACCTCATATATGTCCGGCTCTGTCCACACAGATGTCCCTGCTCTCCTGCTCCTCGGCTCTGTCGCCTGTTAAGTGTGTTACCTGCTTTGCCCGCCTGCAGGCAGGCAGCTGTCACAATAACACAGCGAGCGATTGCTGCACCAGTTCCCAAAGCCCATGCGGGACAGGGTGCCCTCAGTAAAGAGCCCCTGTGCAGTGAATCAGTATCAGGGAAATTAGTAGACCAGAATGTGTGGACTGCACAGAGGAAACCCAAACACATATAAGTGAAATAATAAGTGTTTATTTAAATAAATGACAAGGAGTGAAAACAAATAGTGTACTACAAACCACAAAAAAACAATATATACAATAAAAGGGCAATACCGGAATCACAAACGATTAGCCAAGCCAGGGTCATGCACGGGAGATCAGCAGATGAACAAGGGCAGGATGGGAGAGGGAACTAAGGATGGGAAAGGGCAACAAAGGAGCAGGAACTCAGGAACACCGGATCGGGAAGGGTACAGGGTACAGGTTACAGGTCTCAGGTCTCAGGTTACAGGTCTCAGGTTACAGGTTACAGGTTCTGGGCACAAGGAAGAGAGATACCAAGGCAAGTGTGTGAGGGCTGGCCGGGTATTTATAATCTGCCAGTGATTGGCCTCATGTGACAGCTGAGCGGAGAAAGGGCTGTCTGCTCCACACTGCCAGGATCCATTCGCTGGTGGACGCCAGTACTGCGGCCCAAAGATGATATCCCAGCAGGGAAGGCCTCTCCTGACAGTTATAAACTGCCAGGAGACACCTGCTGGTGGACCACATTACTGCATGCCAAATGATGGGTCTTACCAGCGGACGGATCCATTCCTGACAGTACCCCCGTCAAAGGAGCGGCCTCCGGACGCTCCAACTAGCTGCTGCTGGGACAAGTCCATGGCATTGAGGTAGGCAGCGGGCACTTTAAGCTGGGCAGTAGGCACTTCAAGCTGGGCAGCAGGCACGGGCACTTTAGGCTGGGCAGCAGGCACGGGCACTTCAGGCTGGGCAGCAGGAACAGGCACATCAAGCTGGGCAGCAGGAACAGGCACATCAAGCTGGGAAGCAGGAACAGGCACATCAAGCTGGGAAGCAGGAACAGGCACATCAAGCTGGGCAGTAGGCACGGGCACTTTAGGCTGGGCAGCAGGCACGGGCACATCAAGCTGGGCAGCAGGTACAGGCACTTTAGGCTGGGCAGCGGGAACAGGCACATCAGGCTGGGCAGCAGGAACAGGCACATCAGGCTGGGCAGCAGGAACAGGCACATCAGGCTGGGCAGCAGGAACAGGCACATCAGGCTGGGCAGCAGGAACAGGCACATCAGGCTGGGCAGCAGGAACAGGCACATCAGGCTGGGCAGCAGGAACAGGCACATCAAGCTGGGCAGCAGGAACAGGCACATCAAGCTGGGCAGCAGGAACAGGCACATCAAGCTGGGCAGCAGGAACAGGCACATCAAGCTGGGCAGCAGGAACAGGCACATCAAGCTGGGCAGCAGGAACAGGCACATCAAGCTGGGCAGCAGGAACAGGCACATCAAGCTGGGCAGCAGGAACAGGCACATCAAGCTGGGCAGCAGGAACAGGCACATCAAGCTGGGCAGCAGGAACAGGCACATTAAGCTGGGCAGTCGGAACAGGCACATCAAGCTGGGCAGCAGGGACAGGAACACTTCGGGCTGGGCAGCAGACAGGAACACTTCGGGCTGGGCAGCAGACAGGAACACTTCGGGCTGGGCAGCAGACAGGAACACTTCGGGCTGGGCAGCAGACAGGAACACTTCGGGCTGGGCAGCAGACAGGAACACTTCGGGCTGGGCAGCAGACAGGAACACTTCGGGCTGGGCAGCAGACAGGAACACTTCGGGCTGGGCAGCAGACAGGAACACTTCGGGCTGAGCAGCAGACAGGAACACATCGGGCTGGGCAGCAGACAGGAACTCATCAGGCTGGGCAGCAGACAGGAACTCATCGGGCTGGGCAGCAGACACTGGGACCTTAGGCCGAACAGCAAGTACCGTAAGGGCAGGCTGGATAACAGGCACATCGGACTGGTAAGCTGGCACATCAGACCGAGAGGCTGGCACATCAGACCGAGAGGCTGGCACATCAAATTTGAGGACTGGCACATCCGACTGGGAAGCTGGCACATCCGACTGGGAAGCTGGCACATCAGACTGGGAAGCTGGCACATCAGACTGGGAAGCTGGCACATCAGATTGGAGGACTGGCACATCAGACTGGGAAGCTGGCACATCAGACTGGGAAGCTGGCACATCAGATTTGAGGACTGGCACATCAGATTTGAGGACTGGCACATCAGACTGGGAAGCTGGCACATCCGACTGGGAAGCTGGCACATCCGACTGGGAAGCTGGCACATCCGACTGGGAAGCTGGCAGCGGGGCAGCAGACTGGAAGGCTGGCACCGAGACAGCAGATTGGAAGGACGGCACCGAGACAGCAGACGGGAAGGCCGGCACCGAGACAGCAGACTGGAAGGCCGGCACCGAGACAGCAGACTGGAAGGCCGGCACCGAGACAGCGGACTGGAAGGCCGGCACCGAGACAGCGGACTGGAAGGCCGGCACAGGGACAGCAGACTGGAAGGCCGGCACAGGGACAGCAGACTGGAAGGCCGGCACAGGGACAGCAGACTGGGAAGCTGGCAGCGGGTCATCAGGCTGGAAAGCTGGCAGCGGGTCATCAGGCTGGAAAGCTGGCAGCGGGTCATCAGGCTGGAAAGCTGGCAGCGGGTCATCAGGCTGGAAAGCTGGCAGCGGGTCATCAGGCTGGAAAGCTGGCAGCGGGTCATCAGGCTGGAAAGCTGGCAGCGGGTCATCAGGCTGGAAAGCTGGCAGCGGGTCATCAGGCTGGAAAGCTGGCAGCGGGTCATCAGGCTGGAAGGCTGGCAGCGGGTCATCAGGCTGGAAGGCTGGCAGCGGGTCATCAGGCTGGAAAGCTGGCAGCGGGTCATCAGGCTGGAAAGCTGGCAGCGGGTCATCAGGCTGGAAAGCTGGCAGCGGGTCATCAGGCTGGAAAGCTGGCAGCGGGTCATCAGACTGGAAAGCTGGCAGCGGGTCATCAGCCTGGAAGGCTGGCAGCGGGTCATCAGCCTGGAAGGCTGGCACCGGGTCATCAGACTGGAAGGCAGGGACGTCAAGCTGGAAGGCTGGAACGTCAAGCTGGAAGGCAGGCACCAGGACATCAGACTGGAAGGTTGGGACGTCAAGCTGGGTAGCAGGAACTGGGACGTCAAGCTGGGTAGCACCAACTGGGACGTCAAGCTGGGTAGCAGGAACTGGGACGTCAAGCTGGGTAGCAGGAACTGGGACGTCAAGCTGGGTAGCAGGAACTGGGACGTCAAGCTGGGTAGCGGGAACTGGGACGTCAAGCTGGGTAGCGGGAACTGGGACGTCAAGCTGGGTAGCAGGAACTGGGACGTCAAGCTGGGTAGCGGGAACTGGGACGTCAAGCTGGGTAGCGGGAACTGGGACGTCAAGCTGGGTAGCGGGAACTGGGACGTCAAGCTGGGTAGCGGGAACTGGGACGTCAAGCTGGGTAGCAGGAACTGGGACGTCAGGCTGGGTAGCAGGAACTGGGACGTCAGGCTGGGTAGCAGGAACTGGGACGTCAAGCTGGGTAGCAGGAACTGGGACGTCAAGCTGGGTAGCAGGAACTGGGACGTCAGGCTGGGTAGCAGGAACTGGGACGTCAGGCTGGGTAGCAGGAACTGGGACGTCAGGCTGGGTAGCAGGAACTGGGACGTCAGGCTGGGTAGCAGGAACTGGGACGTCAAGCTGGGTAGCAGGAACTGGGACGTCAGGCTGGGTAGCAGGAACTGGGACGTCAGGCTGGGTAGCAGGAACTGGGACGTCAGGCTGGGTAGCAGGAACTGGGACGTCAGGCTGGGTAGCAGGAACTGGGACGTCAGGCTGGGTAGCAGGAACTGGGACGTCAGGCTGGGTAGCAGGAACTGGGGTGGAGGCAGGTTGGGTTACTGGCAGGATAGTGTGGGTCGGAAAGAACTTCCGTTTCTTTTTTGGCTTAGCCACTGCAGCTTTGTACGTGGGTGCAGGGCTGCAAGAAAAGAAAGTTTCCGGCCAAAATGAAGACCAAGGAACAGTGGCTGGAGGAGGAATTTGTGGGACTGTTACAGGTGGAGGAGAAGAGGCAGGTGGGCTGAAGGCAGGATAGGTGCTACACTTGGCGACTGGATAATAGAATTTGGTAGAAGGTAGAGAAAACTGGGCTGTAGCTGAGGTTGTCATAGGCAATGGGGAGATAGATACTTGAGAAGGCAGGTGATTAATGACAGGGCTGGGATGTTGTGGCTTAGCTAAATACAAGAGATCTGACCATGCTAGTAGCACAGGTTGGACAAATGCTGGTTCACACACAGCCTGACTAACCAGAGATTGCACTGAATGGATGCAATCAGTCAACACCTGCTGTGAACAAGAGGAATACCGTTCAATTAAATAGGCTGGATCATCCTCTAACAACCATACCAGAGATTCAACTTGGCCATAATTGAAGGGGGGAGAGAAATCATCATTTCCTTCTGGAGAACATGACAGGGCTGGCTTAGCACATAATTTAAATTAGGTGCTGAACATCCTCAAATAACATATAGCCTTCATCCACCAGGGAATGAGCTGATCGGATGGTTTCCATCAGCTGGTCACTAGTCCATCCTTTTAACATCTGACAACAAGATTCACCATCCTCTTCTGCCAGCAGAGAATAATAAAGGATTTCATTGTAATCCATTTTGGCAGACTAACGAACCAAGATGGTTCCTCAATGCAGCCACGTCTGGTCAGGGATGGCCTTGGTATACTATCAGGGAAATTAGTAGACCAGACTGTGTGGACTGCATAGAGGAAACCCAAACACATATAAGTGAAATAATAAGTGTTTATTTAAATAAATGACAAGGAGTGAAAACAAATAGTGTACTACAAACCACAAACTACAAACAAACAATATATACAATAAAAGGGCAATACCGGAATCACAAACGATTAGCCAAGCCAGGGTCATGCACGGGAGATCAGCAGATGAACAAGGGCAGGATGGGAGAGGGAACTAAGGATGGAAAAGGGCAACAAAGGAGCAGGAACACCGGATCGGGAAGGGTACAGGTCTCAGGTCTCAGGTCTCAGGTCTCAGGTCTCAGGTCTCAGGTCTCAGGTCTCAGGTCTCAGGTCTCAGGTCTCAGGTCTCAGGTCTCAGGTCTCAGGTCTCAGGTCTCAGGTCTCAGGTCTCAGGTCTCAGGTCTCAGGTCTCAGGTCTCAGGTCTCAGGTCTCAGGTCTCAGGTCTCAGGTCTCGGGTCTCGGGTCTCGGGTTCTGGGCACAAGGAAGAGAGATACCAAGGCAAGTGTGTGAGGGCTGGCCGGGTATTTATAATCTGCCAGTGATTGGCCTCATGTGACAGCTGAGCGGAGAAAGGGCTGTCTGCTCCACACTGCCAGGATCCATTCGCTGGTGGACGCCAGTACTGCGGCCCAAAGATGATATCCCAGCAGGGAAGGCCTCTCCTGACAGTTATAAACTGCCAGGAGACACCTGCTGGTGGACCACAGTACTGCATGCCAAATGATGGGTCTTACCAGCGGACGGATCCATTCCTGACAATCAGTGGATCCGGGACACAAGAGCTAGCTGTCTGTGTCTCCGCCTCACTCTCTCCTCCCCGCTGATCGCAGGGAGCTGAGGAGATACAGCAGAGATCCCAGAAGGGAAGGAGCCGTGGTGCCCCTCTCAATGCAACACCTGGTGCTGAACCTGGTGTCACCCCTCTGGCAAGTGTCACCCTGGTGCGGATCGCACCCCCCACACCCCCATAGTGACGCCACTGCCAAAGTCTGTAGGAGGAGTGGAGAGGCACAGAATCCAAGTTTCATGAGGTCCAGTGTGAAGTTTCCACAGTCAGTGATGATTTGGGGAGTCGTGTCATCTTCTGGTGTTGGTCCTCTGTGTTTTATGAAGTCCAAAGTCAGCTCAGCCCTCTACTGGGAAATTCTGGAGCACTTCATGCTTCCCTCTGCTGACCAGCTTTATGGAGATGCTTATTTCATTTTCCAGCAGGACTTGGCACCTCCCACACTTCCAAAACTACCAATACCTGATCACATGATCATGGGATCACTGTGCTTGATTGGCCAGCAAACTCACCTGACCTAAACCCCATAGAGAATCTGTGGGGTATTGTCAAGAGGAAGATGAGAGACACCAGACCCAACACTGCAGACGAGCTGAAGGCCGATATCAAAGCAACCTGGACTTCCATAACACCTCAGCAGTGCCACAGGCTGATCTCCTCCATTGCCACGCCACATTGATGCCGTAATTCATGCCAAAGGAGCCCCGACCAAGTATTGAGTGCGTACTATACTGTACATGGACAGACTTTTCACTTATGCCCCGTACACACGGTCGGAAAATCCGACCACAAAATCCATCGGATTTTTTCCGACGGATTTTGTCCGACACTGGTGTTGCATACACACGGTCGGACAAAGTTGTCGGAAAATCCGATCATTCTGAACGTGGTGACGTTTGTTGCCTAAGACGGGACTACGTAGAGGCTAGTAGCCAATAGCTTTGGTCTTGTAATGTGATCTGAGCATGCGTGGCACTTTGTCCGTCGGAATTCGCTACACACGATCGGAAAATTTGAGAGCAGGAGATAAAACTTTGTCCGACGGAAAAAGTCCTATGGAGCCTACACACGGTCGGAATTTCTGACAACATTGTCCGATAGGACATTTTCCGTCGGAAAATCTGACCGTGTGTATGGGGCATAAGACAACATTTCTGTTGATATATATCGCTCTCTGTGTAACACATCTATATATATATATATATATATATATATATATATATATATATATATAATAAAATATACAAGTTTTACTTTTTTAATTGAATTATTGAAATAAATGAACTTTTTGATGATATTAAAATTTTATGAGATGCGCCTGTATACTTCCGTTTTGTAATCTCCTTTTGTAGAATAACGATGTTGTGTGTATGTACAAAAGGCGCGGATGCCGAGGAAGCAAATTTCCCACAAACTTTTTCGATTCGTAATGCCAATATCAATATCAGATACTTCATGTACAGTACATGTTATACACTGGAGGTCCCTGAGCGAGTCACGAGGTACGTGACGTAACGCGTAGGACGTAACCGGAAGTAGTTAATGTGAACCGGAAGTCATTACTGCGTTAACGTATGAGGTGGCGTGGAGCGCCGTTTGGCTCTATTTCTGCTACTTCGATGTAAGCAGCCAGTTTTTATTTAATAAATTAGATTTTATGTTTGGTAATGCAAAGGAGGCTTATTTATTTTCACATGTGGATCTAAACATCAGATGCGAGTTGTTACTTATTTCCCTTATTGAATGTTCATCCTCTGACTGGCAGATCCACAATCATGGAAGCGAGGTCATGATCCAATAGATGGAATAAGGCACTTTACTTATGCCTATGAGGTAAGAGTTCTGAGAGCAAATTATTGGAACTACAGTCAACACTTTATTGTCGGGATTTTGTCGCAAAGAATATATGCTCCTTTGATTATCTAAACCGAACGATTGCACTGAACTCACTGAACATTTTGCACTTTGTATATTGGACTATATTGGATGCACTTACTCAACTATTATGTTATATATTATCTTTCTGGTTATTTTTGATGAATCATTTTCACTGGGATATTTTTTCATGTTTGGATTAAATATCTACACTATATACCAACACTAACAGGTTGGTTTCTGATCACTTAGGTTGTGCGCAAAATTATTTACGATTCGTATACATTTTTTCCATGCTATTTCCACATTTAGTTTATAGGTTTTGGTTCATTTTAGTAGCGCAGGGGTCCTTTCACTATTCTTCTATACACTGGAGGTGATTGCATTTTAATTGTGTTTTTATTTGTGCAATTTTTAGCATTTTTTTCACACAAATTGAGCTTTCTTTTGGTGGTATTTAACCCCCCCTGGGGTTTTTATTTTTTGCTAAACAAACAAAAAAAGATAGAATTAAAAAAAATAAAACATGTTTCATAGTTTGTTATAAAATTTTGCAAATGGGTCATTTTTTTTTCCTTCATTGATATTCTCTGATGAGGCTGCACTGATGGGCACTGATGAGGCTGCACTGATGGGCACTGATGGGCTCAGATAAGGCAACACTGATGGGTACAGATAAGACAGCACTGATGGGCACTATAAGACAGCACTGATGGGCACTGATGGGCACTGATGGGTGGCACTGATGGGCACTGGTAGGTGGCACTGATGGGCACTGCTAGTTGTCACTGGTAGGTGGTATTGATAGGCAGCACTGGTAATGACACACTGATTGGTGATTTATAGGTGGCACTGTGGGCACTGATAGGCAGCACTGTGGGCACTAATAGGCGACACTGAGGGCACTGATAGGTGACACTGTGGGCACTGGTAGGTGACGCTGGTGGGCACTGGTAAGTAAGGTGTTGGGATCGACCCCTTACTCCGATCTGTGATCATGCAAGTCTCATAGACTCGCTGATCACAGAGCGTGCCGCGAGCGCCCTCCCGGCAAATTAAGTTGGTGCTGCAGCCGTCTTTCGGCTATAGTGCGGATGGCAAGTGGATAAATGCCCGTTAGCAGGCTGGGGGGACCTATATGTGAATTCCTTCATCCGGCTTATTTGTGTGAATGGAGGAATCTGGCTGCACAGTGTATGGCCAGCTTTACTTTTATGTAACATACAATTAAAGTCATTGTAACACAAGTAGATGTCAACCCGTTAACTACACATCGGACACTTTTGACACTATTTTGGGACCATTGTCATTTATACAGCGATCAGAGCTACAAATAGCCACTGATTACTGTATAAATGACACTGGCAGGGAAAGGGGTGAAAATTAGGTGGCGATCAAAGGGTTAAGTGTGTCCTAGGGAGTGATTCTAACTGTGGGGGGGGTGGGCTCACTACAACATGACATAGATCACTGCTCCCGATGACAGGGATTAGTAGATCCCTGTCATGTTCCTAGGCAGAACAGGGAAATGTCTTGTTTACATCTCCCTGTTCTGCCTCTCCTCTCCCCAATCGCGGGCCGCCAGCGAACATCAAGTTTGCGGGACCCACGGGCACGCTCCCACACCCGATAGGCGACAAATTCAAAGGGCCATACAGGTAAGCCCATTTGACTGCCTGTGCCATTCTGCCGAAGTGTATATGTGTGTGCGACGGTTGGCAAGTGGTTAAAATTAAGTCAACCTATTAACCTATTAAAATGTGAAATTACTGAGAATGTGCTCTCATATATTAACCACTTTAGCCCCGGACCATTTTGCTGCCCAAAGACCAGATCACTTTTTGCGATTCGGCACTGCGTCGCTTTAACTGACAATTGCGCAAAATTGATGTCCTTTTTTTTCCACAAATAGAGCTTTCTTTTGGTGGTATTTTATCACCTCTGCGTTTTTTATTTTTTTATAAACAAAAAAAGAGCGAAAATTTTGGAAAAAAAAGTATTATTTTTTACTTTTTGCTATAATAAATATCCCCAAAAAATATATAAAAAAACATTCTTTTTCCTCAGTTTAGGCCGATACGTATTCTTCATATTTTTGGTAATAAAAAAATCGCAATAAGATTGGTTTGCGCAAAAGTTATAGCGTCTACAAAATAGGGGAAAGATTTATGGCATTTTTATTAAAACATTTTTTTTTTTACTAGTAATGGCGGCGATCTGCGATTTTTATCGGGACTGCGACATTAATGCGGACACATCGGACAATTTTGACACATTTTTGGGACCATTGTCATTTTGACAGCAATCAGTGCTATAAAATTGCACTGATTACTGTAAAAATTACACTGGCAGTGAACGGGTTAACCACTAGAGGGCTAGGAAGGGGTTAAGTGTGTCCTAGGGAGTGATTCTAACTTTTAGGGGGTGTGGCTACGAGTGACATGTCACTGATCATAGCTCCCGATCTAAATGTATAGGCGGCGGTCGGCAAGCTATTAATAATCATTTTAGAATTTACCAATCAAATTATATTTATTAATATAGGCAGTAGGCATGAGCCGAACACCCCCCGGTTCGGTTCGCACCAGAACCTGCGAACAGACCTAAAATTTGTGTGAACTTTAGAACCCTATTAAAGTCTATGGGACTCGAAAGTTCAAAATCAAAAGTGCTAATTTTAAAGGCTAATATGCAAGTTATAGTCCTAAAAAGTGTTTGGGGACCCGAGTCCTGCCCCAGGGGACATGTATCAATGCAAAAAAAAGTTTTAAAAACGGCAGTTTTTTCGGGAGCAGTGATTTTAACCGCTTCCCGACCGCCTAACGCAGATATACTGCGGCAAAATGGCACGGGCAGGCAAAATCACGTACCTGTACGTGATCCTTTAAATGCCTGCCCATGGGTCGGGAGCTCCGTGACCACGGCCGCGGTACCAGCGGACCCGATCGCCGCTGGTGTCCCGCGATCGGGTCACAGAGCTGAAGAACGGGGAGAGGTCTGTGTAAACAAACCTCTCCCCGCACTTCCTACTCTGCCTGTCATTGATTGGCTGTTCCCGGTCATCGGAAAGCCGATCAATGATGTCAGCCCCGCCCCCTAATGTAAAAAAAACACAACACGTCACAGCCCATAACCCCTCCCCTCCCCCTAGTGGTTAACTCTTTCACTACAACTGTCATTTATACAGGAATCAATGCATTTAAATAGCATTGATTGCTGTATAAATGACAATGGTCCCAAAAATGTGTCAAAAATGTCTGATGTGTCCGCCATAATGTCGCAGTCACAATAAAAATCGCTGATCGCCGTCATTACTAGTAAAAAAAAAAAATATTAATAAAAATGCTATAAAACTATTCCCTATTTTGTAAACGCTATAACTTTTGCGCAAACCAATCAATTATCGCTAATTGCGATTTTTTTACCAAAAATATGTAGAAGAATACGTATCGGCCTAAACTGAGGAAAAAAAATGTTTTTTTATATATTTTTTGGGGATATTTATTATAGCAAAAAGCAAAAAATATTGCATTTTTTTCAAAATTGTCGCTCTATTTTTGTTTATAGCACAAAAAATAAAAACCGCAGGGGCGATCAAATACCACCAAAAGAAAGCTCTATTTGTGGGAAAAAAAGGACGCCTATTTTGTTTTGGAGCCACGTCGCACGACCGCGCAATTGTCAGTTGAAGCGACGCAGTGCCGAATCGCAAAAAGGGGCCTGGTCCTTTGGCTGCCAATTGGTCCGGGGCTGAAGTAGTTAATAATGCTTAAAGTGAAACAATTATAGTGTAATATTCCTTTAAATTTTGTACCTGGGGGGTGTGTATAGTATGCCTGTAAAGGGGTGCATGTTTCCAGTGCTTAGAACAGTCATTGCTGTAGGAAAAAAAGTCATTTAAAAGCACTCGTGGCTATAATGAATTGTCGGCTCCCTGTAATACAGAGAGCAGTCATTGAAAGTCAATGATAAAAAAAAAAAAAAAAGCGTGGGGTTCCCCCCAAATTCAATTACCAGGCACTTCAGGTCTGGTATGGATGTTAAGGGGAACTCCACGCCAAATTTAAAAAAAAAAAATGGCGTGGAGTTCCCCCCAAAAATCCATACCAGACACTTTATCCGATCACGCAACCTGGTAGGCCCAGGAAAAGAGGGGGGATGAGAGCGCCCCCCCCCCTCCTGAACCATACCAGGCCACATGCCCTCAACATTGGGAGGATGCTTTGGGGGTCTGTGACCCCTCAAAGCACCATGTCACCATGTTGATGGGGACAAGGGCCTCATCCCCACAACCCTGGCCGGTGGTTGTGGGGGTCTGCAGGCAGGGGGTTTATCGGAATCTGGAAGCCCCCTTTAACAAGGGGACCCCCAGATCCCGCCCCCCCCCTGTTTTAAATGGTAGCAGGTACATTGTACCCCTACCATTTCACAAAGAAAATGTAAAATAATTGTAAAAAAAAACAGACACCGTCTCCGGTGGAGACAGGATGCGCTGCGCTGGACATCATCGGGAGAGATCACCCATCGCTGGACCCCAGAGAGATGATCACCCATCGCTGGATACCAAGAGTGGATTACCACAGCTGGAATCTTTTTTTTTTTTATTTTTTTTTTTTAATAAAGGACTTTTCCCAACGGTGTCTGTGTGTTTTTTTTTTACAATTTGTTACACTTTCTTTGTGAAATGGTAGGGGTACAATGTACCAGTTACCATTTCAAACAGGGGGGGCTGGGATCTGGGGGTACCCTTGTTAAAGGGGGGTTCCAGATTCTGATAAGCCCCCCACCCGCAGACCCCCACAACCATCTGCCAGAGTTGTGGAGAGGGTTGTGGAGATGAGGCCCTTGTCCCCATCAACATGGGGACATGGTGCTTTGAGGGGTCACAGACCCCCAAAGCATCCTCCCAATGTTGAGGGCATGTGGCCTAGTACGGTTCAGGAGGGGGGGGGGGGTCGCTCTCTCACCCCCCCTCTTTCCCTGCGGCCTGCCTGGTTGCGAAGGGTCTGGTATGGATTTTTGGGGGGAACTCCACGACATTTTTTTTTTAAATTTGGCGTGGAGTTCCCCTTAAAATCCATACCAGACCCTCAGGTCTGGTATGGATATTTGGGGGGAACCCACGCTTTTTTTTTTTTTTATCAATGACTTTCAATGACTGTTCTGTGTATTACGGGGAGCCGACAATTCATTATAGCCGCGAGTACTTTTAAATGACTTTTTTTTCCTTTAGAAATGACACTTTGTGCAGGGACAGTTCTAAGCACGGGAAACATGCGCCCCTTTACAGGCATACTATTCACACCCCCCCAGGTACGAAATTTAAAGGAATATTACACTTTTATTGTTTCACTTTAGGCATTATTAAAATCACTGCTCCCGAAAAAACGGCAGTTTTTAAAATTTTGTTTTGCATTGATACATGTCCCCTGGGGCAGGACCCGGGTCCCCAAACACTTTTTAGGACAATAACTTGCATATAAGCCTTTAAAATTAGCACTATAGATTTCTCCCATAGACTTTTACAGGGTGTTCCGCGGCTTTTCGAATTTGCCGCGAACACCCAAAATTGTTTGCTGTTTGGCGAATGGCGAACAGGCAATGTTCGAGTCTAACATGAGTTTGACTTGAATTCGAAGCTCATCCCTAATAGACAGATACATCTACATAGATATTTGATCCTGCAACTGAAATGGTATCATTATTTATCTTTCTGGAAGGCGGGTGACATCTTCCTTCTCTTGAAGAGCGATGGGTGATGGGTATCTCGAGTTTCTGACACTTTAGGGTGTTTTGAATACTCCCCCCCCCCCCCCTCTGGTCTCTGTGGTTCCTCCTCACTAAGTGACCACACTATTCTCTAATGATATAATGGCTGGTGGGAGGAACCACTACAACCCACAGGAGACAAGGATTCTAACAAACCCAACATGTCTGATCCCAGCAGTGTGCAGAACAAAGATTAAACCCACCGCCCACCTAAGAGGTAAGTATGAAATGTTCAGATTTAATAATGTCCATTCTCAATACATTAGCAAAATACTACAATTACCAATAATAGAGATAATGCTATAACTACTGGTAACCCAGCGTTGCTCCATACTTATTAGTGGATAAATGTTTTTCTATTCAGGTCGGGTCTGAACAGAATTATGTAACATTTTGGGAAAAATATACAACCAAGAAGTCCAGAACTTGAGGCTATTAGAGCAAAAACCTCCACAGCCACCATGTATTTCCCTCTGGTGCTCAGATAGGCCGGGATCATGGCAATCCAGACACTGCAGAACACCAGCATGCTGAAGGTGATGTACTTGGCCTCATTAAAACTGTCCGGTAATGTCCTGGCTAAAAAAGCGATAATGAAACTCACAGCTGCCAGAAGGCCCATATATCCCAGGACAGAGTAGAAGCCGATAACTGAACCCTCATTACACTGAATGATGATCTTCCCCTGATAAGAGTGAGTGTCCCGATCCCGGAAGGGAGGAGAAATAGACAACCAAGTGACACAGATTATGACTTGAACCAGTGATAAGACAGAAATGATAAAATTCGGTAGTTTGGCTCCCATCCATTTCCTCCAAGGGCTCCCAGGTTTGGTGGCTTTAAAAGCAATACACACCATGATACTTTTGGCAAGAAGAGAAGAGACGGCAACTGAGAAGATGACACCAAAAGAGGAGACACGGAGCATGCAGGTCACATCTACTGGATGGCCGAGGAACAAGAAGACACAGAGGAAGCTCAGCATGATGGAGACCAGGAGAAGATAGCTCAGGTTCCGGTTATTAGCTTTAACAACGGGGGTGTCCTGGTAATGTATAAATATCCCCAATATTAATCCAGTCAGAAGACAACAGAGGATGGAGACAGCCGAAAATACTGCAACAATGGTGTCAGTGTAGGAAAGAAATTCCACCAGTTTTGGAACACACCGATCCTTCTTCTCATTTGGCCATTCATCATCAGGACATTTCATGCAGCTTTCACTGTCTGCAAGAAGAACAATACAAACACAATGAACATCGGGGTCAGAGCTTCAATCAGTGCATTTTAGGGCCTCAGGAAATGAGATCGGCTGTCACTACATCAGGATGGATCGATTTTCACATATACAATATTAGGTATGAGGCGAACACCCAACGTTTCGATTCGCACAAGAACCTGCGAACAGACCTAAACTTTGCGTCAACTTTAGAACCCTATGGGACTCGAACGTTAAAAATCAAAAGTGCTAATTTTAAAGGCTAATATGCATGTTATTGTCCAAAAAAGTGTTTGGGGACCCGGGTCCTGCCCCAGGGGACATGTATCAATGCAAATATTTTTTTTTTTAAAACGGACGTTTTTTCAGGAGCAGTGATTTTAATAATGCTTAAAGTGAAACAATAAAAGTGTAATATTCCTTTAAATTTCGTACCTGGGGGGTGTCTATAGTATGCCTGTGAAGGGGCGCATGTTTCCTGTGCTTAGAACTGTCCCTGCACAAAGTGTAATTTTTGCAGGAAAAAAAGCTATTTAAAATCACTCACGGCTAATGAATTGCCGGTTCCCGTAATACAGAGAACAGTCATTGAAAAAAAGTCAGTCAAAAAAAAAGCATGGGGTTCCCCCAAATTCAATTACCAGGCCCTTTAGGTCTGGTAGGGATATTAAGGGGAACCCCGGGTCAAATAAAAAAAAAATGACGTGGGGTTCCCCCCAAATATCCATACCAGACCATTCAGGTCTGGTATGGATTTTAAGGGGAACTCCACGCCAAATTTAAAAAAAAAAATGCGTGGAGTTCCCCCCAAAAATCCATACCAGACCCTTTATTCGAGCACGCAACCTGGCAGGCCACAGGAAAAGAGGGGGGACGAGAGAGTGCCTCCCCCATCCTGAACCGTACCAGGCCACATGCCCTCAGCATTGGGAGGATGCTTTGGGGGTCTGTGACCCCTCAAAGCACCATGTCCCCATGTTAATGGGGACAAGGGCCTCATCCCCACAACCCTGGCCAGTGGTTGTGGGGGTCTGCGGGCGGGGGGCTTATCAGAATCTGGGAGCCCCCTTTAACAAGGGGACCCCCAGATCTCCCCCCTGTTTGAAATGGTAAAGGGGTACAAAAGTACCCCTACCATTTCACAAAGAAAGTGTAAAAAATTGTTAAGAAACACACAGACACCGTTGGGAAAAGTCCTTTATTTAAAAAAAAAAAAAAAAAATTAAACAAAAAGATTACAGCGGTGGTAATCCACTCTTGGTATCCAGCGATGGCTGATCTCTTCTCCGGGGTCCAGCGATGGGTGATCTCTTCTCCGGGGTCCAGCGATGGGTGATCTCTCCGATGACGTCCAGCACAGCGCATCCTGTCTCCATGGAGACACTGTGGGAATCCCGGTGATGGCCTGATAAGGTCTTAGCTGAGGAGGACGGGGACACCTGTCACCTGACCCCGCCCCCCTCTGACACAAGGGGGAACTCGGGCTTCCCCAGTGACGTGCGGGTGACCCCGCCCCCTCTGATGTAACGGAAACCTGCATTAAATCAGAGGGGGGCATTTGACCCGTACATCACTGGGGAAGCCTGGCTTTTCCCTTGCATCAGAGGGAGGCGGGGTCAGGTGACGGGTGTCCCCGTCCTCCTCAGCTAAGACCTTATCAGGCCATCACCGGGATTCCCGCAGTGTCTCCATGGAGACAGGATGCGCTGCGCTGGACGTCATTGGGAGAGATCACCCATCGCTGGACCCCGGAGAAGAGATCAGCCATCGCTGGACCCCAGAGAAGAGATCAGCCATCGCTGGATAGCAAGAGTGGATTACCACCACTGGAATCTTTTTTTATTTTTATTTTTTTTAATAAAGGACTTTTCCCAACGGTGTCTTTGTGTTTTTTAAAATTTTTTATACTTTCTTTGTGAAATGGTAGGGGTACTGTTGTCTTCTTCTTCCTCCATCTTCTTCTTCCTCCGATTCTCTGTTTCTTCCTCCGGTGTTCTCGTCCGGCATCTTCCTCCATGGCGTCTCTTCTTCCTCGCTTCGTTCTCGGGCCGCTCTGCATCAATGGGAGGCTCCCGCTGTGTGACACTTCTCTTCTTCTGACAGTTCTAATATAACAGAGGGCGGGGCCACTTGGTGACCCCGCTCCCCTCTGATGTCATGGGAAAGCCATACGGAAGTCCCCGTTCGTCAGAGGGGGGCGGGGTCACCAGTTGGCCCCGCCACCGTTATATAAGAACTGTCAGAAGAAGAAAAGCGTCACACAACGGGAGCCTCCCATTGAGGGGAGTGGCCCGAGAACGAAGTAAGGAAGAAGAGACACCATGGATGGAAGATGCCAGATGATAACACCGGAGAAAGAAGCAGGGGATCGGAGGAAGAAGAAGATAGAGGAAGAAACCGAAGGATGAAGTAAAGAAGAAGGAAGAAGATGGAAAGAAGAAAACTTAAATAAAGGAATTGTCAAAAACTGGCTCTTGTTATTTTTAACACTTTTGTAACTTTTTTTGGTGATATGGTAGGGGTACCCCCTTACCATTTCACACAGGGGGGGGGGATCTGGGGGTCCCCTTGTTAAAGGGGGCTTCCAGATTCTGATAAGCCCCCCGTCGGCAGACCCCCACAACCACTGGCCAGGGTTGTGGGGATGAGGCCCTTGTCCCTATCAACATGGGGACATGGTGCTTTGAGGGGTCACAGACCCCAAAGCATCCTCCCAACATGTCCCAATGTTGAGGGCATGTGGCCTGGTACGGTTCAGGAAAGGAGGGGCACTCTCTTGCACCCCTCTTTTCCTGCGGCCTGCCAGGTTGTGTGCTCGGATAAAGGGTCTGGTATGGATTTTTTGGGGGGAACTCCACGCCATTTTTTTTTTAAAAAAATTTGGCGTGGAGTTCCCCTTAAAATCCTTACCAGACCTAAAGGGCCTGGTAATTGATTTTGGGGGAACCCCACGCTTTTTTTTTTATCAATGACTTTCAATGACTGTTCTCTGCATTACGGGAGCTGACAATTCATTATAGCCGTGAGTGATTTTAAATGACTTTTTTTCCTGCAGAAATGACACTTTGTGCAGGGACAGTTCTAAGCATGGGAAACATGCGCCCCTTTACAGGCATACTATACACACCCCCCAGGTACGTCATTTTAAGGAATATTACACTTTTATTGTTTCACTTTAAGCATTATCAAAATCACTGCTCCTGAAAAAACGTCTTTTTTAAAACTTTTTTTTGCATTGATACATGTCCCCTGGGGCAGGACCCGGGTCCCCAAACAATTTTTACGACAGTTTAGATTTCTCCCATAGACTCTTACAGGGTGGTCTGCAGCTTTTCGAATTTGCCGTGAACACCCCAAATTGTTCGCTGTTCGGTGAACAGGCAATGTTCGAGTTGAACTCGAAGCTCATCCCTATACAATATATCCCATAGTCTGTAGACTCTATAACTTTCACACACATAATATACACTGATTTGGGGTATTTTCACCAAAGAAATGGAACAGAATACATTGGCCTAAATATATGAAGAAAAATTATTTATTTGCAAAATTTTATAACAGAAACAAAGAGAAATGTGTCTGAGTGATTGTCATTCAAAGTGTGAGAGCGCTGAAAGCTGAAAATTGGCCTGGACAGGAAGGGGGTGAAAGCGTCTGGTACTGAAGGGGTTAAACACACATTACAGCACACAGAAACAATGAGAAAAATCTAGAAGATATCTGTGTCGTCTTATCAATGACATGAGCTCCAGCACTTATATATATATATGCACTATTATACCAAAAGTATTGGGACACCTGCCATTACACTCACATGAACATTAATGGCATCCCAGTCTTAGTCCGTAGGGTTCAATATTGAGTTGGCCCCGCCCTTTGCAGCTATAACAGCTTCACCTCTTCTGGGAAGGCCGTCCACAAGGTTTAGGAGTGTGTCTATGGGAATGTTTGACCATTCTTCCAGAAGAGCATTTGTGAGGTCAGCCACTGATGATGGACGAGAAGGCCTGGCTTGCAGTCCCCGCTCTTATTCATCCCAAAGGTGTTCTATCGGGTTAAGGTTAGAACTCTGTGCAGGACAGTCAAGTTCCTCGCACCCCAAACTCGTTGATCCATGTCTTTATGGACCTTGCTTTGTGCACTGGTCTGCAGTCATGTTGGAACAGGAAGGGGCCGTCCCCAAACTGTTCCCACAAAGTTGGGAGCATGAAATTGTCCAAAATGTCTTGGTATGCTGACGCCTTAAGAGTTCCTTTCACTGGAACTAAGGGGCCAAGCCCAACCCCTGAGGGGCCAAACCCAACCCCTGAAAAACAACCCCCCACCATAATCCCCCCTCCACCAAATGATTTGGACCAGTGCACAAAGGAAGGTTAAGGTAAAGGCAGGTGTCCCAATACTTTTGGTAATATAAAGTATCTCTAATGGACCTGATCAGTCTTTACATTTCAGCTGTTTTGGGAGAGGTGAAGTTTTCTTTTTGTTCTATTGTCTTCCACAATTATTACAATCCAGTCACGGCTGGTGCTCCATCAGTTGGGGAGGGGCGGTAGACGGACCTGACCACGTACCCCACCCCCTACCCCCCAATGCTCCAGCCCCCCACCACGCACCATACCCCCCTCCGGTCACCGTCTCACTTACCCTGTGCAGGTCAGGCTCTCCACTGTGTTTAAATCCATCGGCGGCTTCTTCCCCCCTCCGTCTCCTCCTTGTCCCCCCTCCATCTTCTCCTCCCGGCCAATCAGATATTTGGAATCCTGCCCAATGGTGTCTCAGGAGCCGCTTCCTGATTGGCCAGGAGGAGTAACAGGAAGACATTAATGAATATTAATTTGCTAATGTCACAAAAGTGTGTCGGTGGGGCCCTTTTCTCAAGCCAATTAGAGCCTTAGGCTCTAATCATGTGCTCCAAAAAAAAAAAGAAAACATTGGAATCCATGTGTCCAGTGCCCCACATTAAGATTAGGGGGCCGGACATTTTGAGAGGAGGGGGGCGGCGCCCGTGCGCCCCCTATAGACAGGCCGCCAAAGCAGTGATAGTTTACATTTATTTACTCGTAAAATACCGTATATACTCGAGTATAAGCCGAGTTTTTCAGCAAATTTTTTGTGCTGAAAATGCCCCCCTCGGCTTATACTCGAGTCAAGCACTTTTTTGCAGCAGAGAATGACATTTTCCGACCCGACTTTGGGGCCCCGTATCTCGGGGCCACTTAGTCCACTAGTCCACTAAACTAGTACTATAACATATCCAAAGATGGGGTTCCTAGCACCAAGTGGCCCCCGAGATACGGGGGCCTCAAAGTCAGTTCGGAAAATGTCATTCTCTGCTGCAGAAAAGTGCTTGACATTTTTCCGAACTGACTTTGGGGCCCCGTATCTCGGGGGCCACTTGGTGATAGGAACTCCATCTTTGGATATGTTGTAGTGCTAGTTCCTCTGGGTTTGCACGCCAAATTTGGGTTTTTGGGGTTCCTAGCACCAAGTGACCCCAAGATACGGGGCCCCAAAGTTGTTCAACTGTCCATCTGCAGCAATGTCATTTCGGGACCTTTTGACTCCAGAAATCCCAAATTTTGGCTGCAGCTAGGGGGCATCGAGGAACCCTTAACTACTAAGTTTGAAGTTCGGGGGACCTATGGCTGCAAATGGGCACAGTGAGACATGGAAATGGGCACAGTGAGGCATGGAAATGGGCACAGTGAGGCATGGAAATGGGCACAGTGAGGCATGCAAATGGGCAAAGTGAGGCATGCAAATGGGCACAGTGAGGCATGCAAATGGGCACAGTGAGACATGGAAATGGGCACAGTGAGGCATGCAAATGGGCACAGTGAGACATGGAAATGGGCACAGTGAGGCATGCAAATGGGCACAGTGAGGCATGCAAATGGGCACAGTGAGGCATGCAAATGGGCACAGTGAGGCATGCAAATGGGCACAGTGAGACATGGAAATGGGCACAGTGAGGCATGCAAATGGGCACAGTGAGGCATGCAAATGGGCACAGTGAGACATGCAAATGGGCACAGTGAGGCATGCAAATGGGCACAGTGAGGCATGCAAATGGGCACAGTGAGACATGCAAATGGACATTGTTGATCCACTTTTCCACTTACAGTAGCTGTGCATTTCTCACCCTAGGCTTATACTCGAGTCAATACGTTTTCCCATTTTGTTGTGGTAAAATTAGGTGCCTCGGCTTATATTCGGGTCTTATACTCGAGTATATACGGTAATACCTTTTGATGCCGTCAGAAAAAAATGAGGAGAGATTGAGGGATTGTGTAGTTTTTAATGGCAGTAGTATTAGAGTTAGTAGTAGTAGCAAAATACAACTGGGCAGGGCTGATACCATTTCTTGTGATTTCAGTCCACAAACGCCTGTGTGTTGTCAGCCCACAACAGGAATTACCAGCCGAGTGCATTACTGGCAGGATCAAAGGGTATCTTTCTGAACTTATTTTTTTTTAATGTCACTCGCACAAAGTTTTGAAAGACTAAAATGGTAAATAAAATAAAAAACTTTTGTGATGTGGATAATATCAGATTTCCTGGTTACCCACTGCTAGGAGGCTGCAGCACTACATGACAGCAAATTTACACTGTTATACAAGCTGTACACTCACTACTTTACATTGTAGACAAGTGTCATTTCTTCAGTGTTGTCACATGAAAAGATTTACAAAAATGTGAGGGGTGTACTTACTTTTGTGAGATACCATATGTGCAGTCCGTGCTTTTAAAAATAAAGCATGTTGTCAGTGAAAAAAGTGCATTAAAGTTCTGCAGCATAAGGTGCATGTGAGTTTCCTCCAATATTAAGCTATAAAGTGCTCCATGCAAATCACTGTGACACCCAGCGTGCAGATTCCCACCAGAGGGCGCACTTACCTGCCTGGGTGGACCCCCTGGGCTTATGCTGAGGTGGGTCAACAAGGCTTTGGAATAGAAGTACGTTCACCCAATGGTTTTATTTTTTGTTATTCTCATTTTAATTTTTATTCAATTTTTATTCAGTTTTATTTGTTCTTTTTCATTTTTATTTTTATTTTATTTTTACTTTTATTTTTCATATATATTTTTATTTTCATTGTTATTTAAAGTGAATGTAAACTAGACACGTGCAGAACGAAAAAATGTGTTTTGTTTCATTTTGTTTCGTTATTTACATACATTCGTTTAGTTAAATTTGTTTAATTCGTTTTCAAATAGATTCGAAATTCAAAAATTGATTCGAGTTGAATTCAAAACATTTTCGAATAGTTTTTTTAATTTCCAAAAAGAATTAAATAGAATAGAAAAAAAAGGAACAGAATATTCTATTCCTTTTGTTTTCTATTTTATTCTCTTTGGAAATTGAAAAACTAATATGCCGCGTACACACGACCAGACTTTCCGTCAGAATAAACTCCGACAGTCTTCCCGAGACTGTTCATTTTCGTTTCATTAGTTTTTTCGCAAATTCGGAAAATCGAAATTCTGAAATTTCGGGAATTTTCACATTTCTATTTTTCGGATTTCCGAATTTCTGAATTTCAAATTTTCGGATTTCCGAATTTTCTAATTTTCTAATTTTTTAATTTTCGGATTTCCGAATTTGAATTTTCTGATTTCCGAATTTCGATTTTTTTTTCCGAATTTCAAATTTTCGGATTTGCGAAATTCCGAATTTTCGAATTTCCGAATTTTGAATTTTGGATTTTCGTTTTTTTGGAATTCTGAACTTTCGGACTTTCGGAACTCCGAATTTCCGAATTTTCAGACTTTCGGAATTTGAGAATTCAAAGATTTGAAAATCCCAAAATTTGAAAATCTGAAAAAAAGAAAGAAAATCAGTTTAATTAATAACTAACTATTAAATTAACGAGTACGAATTTATCCAAAGTTACGAATTTTTTGAAATAACAAATGTAATCTAAACAAATGGAACGGAACAAATTAATAATAAATAATTAATAATTAATAATTAATAATAATAAAAAGGTTTTATTATTATTATTGTTATTTATTATTATTAGATCGTTACGTTCCATTTGGTTGTCATTCGTTATTTCAGATAATTCGTGACTTCGGATAAATTCATACTCGATACGTTTACTAACAGACAAATTTGAAAGGGAATTCCAATACCTATAATTTAATAGTTAGTTATTATTTAGAATTAAACAGATTTTCTTTCTTTTTTTCTGATTTTCAAATTTTCGAATTTTTTAATTTCCGAATTCCGGAAATTGGGAATTTGCGAAAATCCTAAAATCCGAAATTCGGAAATTTGGAAATACGAAAATTAGAAATTTGGAAATTCGAAAATACAAAAATCCTAAAGTTCAAAATTCGGAAATTCGTAATTTCGCTAATTTTGAAATTCAGAGCTTGGGAAATTCGGAAATTTTGGAAATTGAAAAATTCGGAAATTCGGAATTAACAAATTTGTAAAAATTCGTTAAAAAACGAATTCGGAACTTAACGAATTGCACATGTCTACTTCCCGACGGAGTTCCTGACGGAACGGACTTGCCCACACACGATCACACCAAAGTCCGTTCGTTCCGAAAGCGGTGACGTACGACAGGACTAGAAAAGGAAGTTCAATAGCCAGTAGCCAATAGCAGCCCTTGCGTCGTATTTGGTCCGTCGGACCAGCACACAGACAAACGGTTTTCCCGTTTCCGTCGGAAAAATTTAAAGCATGTTCTATTTTTAAGTCCGTCTGAATTTTTGAAGAAAAAAGTCAGATGAAGCCCACACACGATCGGAATATCCGACGGAATGATTCCGTCTGACCTTTTCTGCCGGAAAGTCCGGTCTTGTGTACGTGGCATTAGAATTTGGGTCTGTTTAGGCAGGGTTGCTCTTAACCGCTTCAACACCGGGCCATTTTACACCCTTCCTTACCAGAGCACTTTTTGCGATTCGGCACTGCGTCGCTTTAACTGACAATTGCGCGGTCGTGCGACGTTAGACCCAAACATAATTGGCGTCCTTTTTTCCCCACAAATAGAGCTTTCTTTTGGTGGTATTTGATCGCCCCTGCGGTTTTTATTTTTTGCGCTATAAACAAAAGAAGAGCGACAATTTTGAAAAAAAACACAATATTTTTTACTTTTTGCTATAATAAATATCCAATTTTTAAAAAAAAAAACTATTTTTTTACTCAGTTTAGGCCGATACGTATTCTTCTACATATTTTTGGTAAAAAAAAATCACAATAAGCGTATATTGATCGGTTTGCGCAAAAGTTATAGCGTCTACAAAATAGGGGATAGATTTATTGCATTTTTTTTTTTTTACTAGTAATGGCGGCAAACTGCGATTTTTTTTTTTCGTGACTGCGACATTGCGGCGGACACTTCGGACACTTTTGACACATTTTTGGGACCATTCACATTTACACAGCGATTGTTGCTATAAAATTGCATTGATTACTGTGTAAATGTGACTGGCAGGGAAGGGGTTAACACTAGGGGGCGCTGCAGGGGTTAATGTATTCCCTATATGTGTGATTCTAACTGTGGGGGGAGGGGACTCAAGGGGAGGAGACCGATCATGTGTTCCTCCGTACTGGGATCACATGATCGGTCTCCTCTCCGCTGACAGGACGTGGAGCTGTGTGTTTACACCCCATCATTACACACAGCTCCACGGTCCCGCACGGTCCCATTGTTTTAACGGGCAATCGCGGGTGCCCGGCAGACATCGCGGCCGCCGGGCACTCGCACCGGGTCCCGAGTGACGCTGCGAGCGTGCGCCGCCGGCGGCGCGGGTGGGCGCGCGCCCCCCAGGCAGCCGGGGATGGGAGGACGTCATATGACGCCCACCCAGGATGGGAGATCCACCTTGTGGGCGTCATATGACTATGGGCGGGTAGGGAAGTGGTTAAATTTACCTATCCTGGGGACGTCTGGCTGCTAGGCTGTCTGAGGGCCTATCCAGAAGCAAGAAAGCAGCGTAGGGTTGGGACGGCGGCTTGCAGTCCAACCAGAAGTGACGGTTCTGCAGTCCGGAGAATCTGTCATTGTCGGAGGTAGCGGGGAAGCTGTCGCCACTAAGGGACCAACCACCTTGTTACCGGAGACCACAGTGATTAGATGAAGCAAGTACCAGAGCAGTATTCTCACCAACCGGGGACGGTGAAGAATTGACATAAAAAGTAGCAATGAGTGACTGCCATTTTATTGCCTAAGGTCTCTACCAAAAAACATATAAAATGTTTGGGAGTTTTGAGTAATTAGATGATTTTTCCATGTAGGAGAGGAGTGCCGGAATCGGTCTATAAAAGGATAAAACATGGGTATGACATAGATGTACAGAACTTCATAAAGACAAATACAAACCTCACCAGAAATGTTGGAGACCTCTCCTTCTGGACATGAGACGCACTCATAGCAACATTTATAAAGTAAAGATCCAAACTTTTTGCTGGTGCCGGGAATACAGGGATCTGAGCATCGAGATACTGGGACCTGGAAATCAGATATTATTATTATTAGGGCTGTTACTGATTAAAATTTTCGTGTTCGATTAATCGTATTTTTTTTTTTTAATCAATGAATCGAGTATTTTCGATTAATTATGACGCACATACAGATCCAACTACTTTTAGCTGATCTCCTTGCATTGCAACTCTGCATTAGTCAGAGGTAAATGTGGTATACACTATATACAATCACCCGACACTAGTTAGTTTCCACAATCCATGACTTAACTTCACAGTTCACACAAATATGTTTTAAATTCAAACTGTAGCACTGGCGTAAGTAATTTTTTTTACACAGTAGCGTGACAATCCCTCCACCTCCGGTCTAACTAATCACTCTCACCTTATGGCATGGACCCCTGTGCAAACAGGTGGTCATGCAAGGGGGTATCAAAAGGGTTAACACAGACCATAAACTTCTCTCACGTCTCCTTAGATCTCAGCAAGGACGCAGGTCATGGGTAGAAAGAAAAGATCTAAGTGCTCACCGCTCACTTTGCCTTCACCATGGGTTCAAGTTTAATTCTTCAGGTTTGATATCCAATCAGGCTGGGGGGGGGGGGGGGGGTCAGCAACCTGTAGATTGCGGACAAGTGACTGGTAGATCGGGGTTTGGGTTTGCTGACCCGCCATTTCAGAGCATCAAACAGAGTGCAATACAGAGGGACTCCTTGTAAAGTTGGAGGTGTAGTAAGGACCAAGAGCCGCATAATCCGATGTCTCCTCTGTAGTGCCGGATCCTGTCCCATGCCGAGTGACACCAACTGCACTCCACCTCTAATCCCGGCTAGTGGTCTCCAGAGTGGTGCCAGCAGCAGAAGGAAGAGATCTTCAGGTCAATGGGAAGCAATACACCGAGCATATTAGTATAAGGCTGCTTTCACAGTGATGTGATGTGCTGCGGTTTACCCGAGTAGTTTGGGGGGGTGGTAAATCCTTAAAGCTAAGATGTGTTTTTACCGCCCCAACCACGCCCCCTTTTGATGCAGTTGACAGGAGTGTACACATATCGCAGCCATAGCAAGCGTTATAAGCCCTGCCATGGTTGATGGGTGTAGCACCTGCCAAGCATGACCCATTTAAGTGAACGATGCCGCTCTGTAAGTGCCCTACTTGTGCAAAACAGCAAACAAAGGGTTAAAGCAGGCAGCGTTGTGTTGCTTTCTCACCACCCGCTTTAACCCCTTGGACCCCACAGAAGCATGCAGTTATGGGATGCTTGCAGAGTGGCCCTGTTTACTTAAATAGGTTGCGGTTGGCAGGTGGTAGCACCCACCAAAAGCGATTTGAGTGTGTTTGACAGGTGGTGAGGAGGCAATATGCACACAATTGCAACACAGTAATATGACAATTAGAGGTTTGAATCAGGTGTGAGGAGGCGACACTGGATGACACTGTGCCCGGTGATCTTTGACTTCTCCCATGTTGTTCAGGTAGATCTCCACCTCTTTAAGGTTGCCTACCTCTGCAATCAGGGGTCAGTATTTTGGGGTATTCATTTATTTGGGGTGTTTATTATATGTAGCACCCTCCTAGATAGGTGCTAGAATGTAGTTAATTAATATAGTGGGGTCTCCAAATCCTCCCATTGAATCTCTACTAAAAAGAGTCTCCCTGTCAGGAACGGTGCTATTACCTGGATCGCCTGCTGGTGTCACTGTTTCCTTCGGCATCAAATGGTGCAGTTCTGGTGGCCACCAGCAGGGGTCTCCCAGCCGATGGACATTGTCAGGAATGGTGTTGTTACCTGGATCGCCTGGTGGTGTCACTACTTCCTTCGGCATCAAAGGGTGCAGTTCTGGTGGCCACCAGCGGGGGTCTCCCAGCAGATGGACATGCCAGTAATCAGGCGGCACCTGTTGAACTGCTGAGACTATATAAGCCTGTCCCTCACTGAAGCTCAGTGCTTCAGTATTCCGTTCTGTAGCCTTGTCTTGCCTGTGCTGTAACCTGATCCTGGACCTGTAACCTGTACCTGCAATCTGACCCTTTATTCCCTTCCTGCCCTGTCCTGGATGCTGCCCCCCTTTACCTGGTTCCTGAGACCCGTCCCCTGATTCCTGCCTTGATGTTCCCTTGCTTCCTGTTTCCCCCCTTGTCTCTCCTCCCTGCCTTGTATATACATGTGTATATATATATATATATGTATATATATATATATATATATATGTTCCATTGCCTTGTGTGTATTGTTAGTTAGTTAGTTAGATTAGGGCTTGGGGGTTTGCTGTGTTATTTGTGTTCTTGCTTGTTTGTGTTTGCTGTGTTCACGTGTGTCTTTATTATTAATAAATATTTATCTTATCACTACCTTTGGAGCCTGATCTAGTGCAGCCCATCGATCTGTTCACTTGTGCTGGATGCCTGTGTTCAGGCTCCTTTCATGACAGAATACTGAAGACATACAAACAGATCGGCTGCACTTGGGAATTTGGTCTGGACACTTTCTATTGCCAAGAAAGATGCATCCGGAAGATATATTGTATCTTTCGCTCCTGGCAATGGAAGAAAGAGATTTTTGTTATCAGACTTTGGGTGACTATACTAGGGAGCAACTACTGGAGTGCATCCGTATGGCCCATGTTTTCGTTGATCAGGGCAGTTTTCTTTTTGAGGACGTACAGCCTCTGATCAAGATTTGTACAGAGCTGGCCCTGCCCTGTATTCCTGAAGGCCGTGATGATTACACTCCCCCTTTTAATATGAATCAGGTTGTATCCTTAGTATGGCTTTTTGAAGATGATCCTGCCGATTTCTGTGAGCACTACGCTGGCTGTTCCCCACAGGTGATTGCTGAGTGTATTGTGTCTGCTCAGTCTTTTGTTAGACAGGGAAACTTAAATCCACAGTTTGTACAACCCATACTTTCAGCATGGTCTGACATGGTAAAATTAGCCCCAGCCAAACAAACCACTTCTGCCATCAGACACCAGCCTACCCAAATGTATGTTTCCCCATCACCCATGCCAAACTCAGTTGCCACCCAGTATACATTGCTCCCAACCAAATATTCATATCCGGTCTCTTCTCCCTGTACCTATCCTGCATACAACCCCCCTGCCTCTTCTCAGCTGCCTACTAATCCACAAGAACTTCCCCCAGCTACTGTTACCTCTTCTCTGCCATATCCCAACACTCCTTTCCTGTCTGCCGCACCCCCAACCTACAAAGCTGCAGCGACCAAGTCAAAGAAAAAACAAAAGTTCTTCCCGACCAAAACGATCCTGCCAGTAACCCAATCTGCCTCCACGCCCACTAATCTGTCCCAGCCTGAAGCGCCAGAGTTCCAGCCGGAGGTGCCAGCAATCCAGCCTGAAGAGCCAGTACTATCCTTCCAGCCTGATGTCCTGGTGCCGGCCTTCCAGCCTGATGTCTCAGCTTCCCAGTCTGATGTCCTGGTGCCAGCCCTCCAGCTTGACGTCCCAGCCTTCCAGTCTGATGACCCGCTGCCAGTTTTCCAGTCTGATGACCCGCTGCCAGTTTTCCAGTCTGATGACCCGCTGCCAGTTTTCCAGTCTGATGACCCGCTGCCAGGTTTCCAGTCTGATGACCCGATGCCAGGTTTCCAGTCTGATGACCCGCTGCCAGTTTTCCAGTCTGATGACCCGCTGCCAGTTTTCCAGTCTGATGACCCGCTGCCAGTTTTCCAGTCTGATGACCCGCTGCCAGTTTTCCAGTCTGATGACCCGCTGCCAGTTTTCCAGTCTGATGACCCGCTGCCAGTTTTCCAGTCTGATGACCCGCTGCCAGTTTTCCAGTCTGATGATCCGCTGCCAGTTTTCCAGTCTGATGATCCGCTGCCAGTTTTCCAGTCTGATGATCCGCTGCCAGTTTTCCAGTCTGATGATCCGCTGCCAGTTTTCCAGTCTGATGATCCGCTGCCAGTTTTCCAGTCTGATGATCCGCTGCCAGTTTTCCAGTCTGATGATCCGCTGCCAGTTTTCCAGTCTGACGACCCGCTGCCAGTTTTCCAGTCTGACGACCCGCTGCCAGTTTTCCAGTCTGACGACCCGCTGCCAGTTTTCCAGTCTGACGACCCGCTGCCAGTTTTCCAGTCTGACGACCCGCTGCCAGTTTTCCAGTCTGATGACCCGCTGCCTGCTGCCCAGCCTGATGTGCCCGTGCCTGCTGCATAGCCTGATGTGCCTGCTGCCCAGCCTGATGTGCCCGTGCCTGCTGCCCAGCCTGATGTGCCCGTGCCTGCTGCCCAGCTTGATGTGCCCGTGCCTGCTGCCCAGCTTGATGTGCCCGTGCCTGCTGCCCAGCTTGATGTGCCCATGCCTGCTGCCCAGCTTGATGTGCCCGTGCCTGCTGCCCAGCTTGATGTGCCTGTTGCCCAGCTTGATGTGCCTGTTGCCCAGCTTGATGTGCCTGCTGCCCAGCTTGATGTGCCCGTGTCTGCTGCCCAGCTTGATGTGCCCGTGTCTGCTGCCCAGCCTGAGGTGTTCCTGTCTGCTGCCCAGCCTGAGGTGTTCCTGTCTGCTGCCCAGCCTGATGAGTTCCTGTCTGCTTCCCAGCCTGATGAGTTCCTGTCTGCTGCCCAGCCTGATGAGTTCCTGTCTGCTGCCCAGCCTGATGAGTTCCTGTCTGCTGCCCAGCCTGATGAGTTCCTGTCTGCTGCCCAGCCTGATGAGTTCCTGTCTGCTGCCCAGCCTGATGAGTTCCTGTCTGCTGCCCAGCCTGATGAGTTCCTGTCTGCTGCCCAGCCTGATGAGTTCCTGTCTGCTGCCCAGCCTGATGAGTTCCTGTCTGCTGCCCAGCCTGATGAGTTCCTGTCTGCTGCCCAGCCTGATGAGTTCCTGTCTGCTGCCCAGCCTGATGAGTTCCTGTCTGCTGCCCAGCCTGATGAGTTCCTGTCTGCTGCCCAGCCTGATGAGTTCCTGTCTGCTGCCCAGCCTGATGAGTTCCTGTCCGCTGCCCAGCCTGATGACCCGGAGCCTGCTGCCCTGTCTGTTTTTATTTCCAGATCTAAACTTCCAGACCCTGGTGGTGGGGTACATGTCCCTTTGTCGGACTCGGGTGGCACACCTCCTAGTAGGTTAAGAGACTCTGGCCAGAGAACGCAAAGAAGTCTGCAGTCACAGAGGAGACTTTTTGGGACTCTTCCACTTTTTCACGCACTGCCAGATCTAGGGCAGAATGGAGTGTCCGGAGGCCACTCCTTAGGGGGGGGGGGAACTGTCAGGAACGGTGCTATTACCTGGATCGCCTGCTGGTGTCACTGTTTCCTTCGGCATCAAATGGTGCAGTTCTGGTGGCCACCAGCAGGGGTCTCCCAGCCGATGGACATTGTCAGGAATGGTGTTGTTACCTGGATCGCCTGGTGGTGTCACTACTTCCTTCGGCATCAAAGGGTGCAGTTCTGGTGGCCACCAGCGGGGGTCTCCCAGCAGATGGACATGCCAGTAATCAGGCGGCACCTGTTGAACTGCTGAGACTATATAAGCCTGTCCCTCACTGAAGCTCAGTGCTTCAGTATTCCGTTCTGTAGCCTTGTCTTGCCTGTGCTGTAACCTGATCCTGGACCTGTAACCTGTACCTGCAATCTGACCCTTTATTCCCTCCCTGCCCTGTCCTGGATGCTGTCCCCCTTTACCTGTGTGTGTGTGTGTGTGTGTGTGTGTGTGTATATATGTGTGTATATATATATATATATATATATATATATACATGTTCCATTGCCTTGTGTGTATTGTTAGTTAGTTAGATTAGGGCTTGGGGGTTTGCTGTGTTATTTGTGTTCTTGCTTGTTTGTGTTTGCTGTGTTATTTGTGTTCTTGCTTGTTTGTGTTTGCTGTGTTCACGTGTGTCTTTATTATTAATAAATATTTATCTTATCACTACCTTTGGAGCCTGATTCCTTTAGTGCAGCCCATCGATCTGTTCACTTGTGTTGGATGCCTGTGTTCAGGCTCCTTTCATGACACTCCCCTTTACCTGGACTGACCAAGCTGTCCCATACCTGGGAATTAAACTTTCTCCACTCCCAAACCAGCTAGACGACAAACTATAGAGCCTTCCAAAAACAACTTTCCCAAATACTCCACCAACTGCGAGTTTCTGGACTATCCAGACCGGAGACACTGGCCTCATTCAAGATGATCATTTTGCCCAAACTCATATACCTAGTTCGCACAGTAGTATTGCCAGTTCCCCAAGCTTTTTTTTTTACTCCATACATGACAGAGCGCAAAATTCATATGGGAGAAAAAGCTACCTAGATGCGCTCACCACATATTAGTAAGACACCAAAACCAGGGCAGGGTAGGGATTCTTCACATCCGTATCTACTACTATGCCTCTATCTTGGACCAATTATACTACTGGTGGCACCCATCCTCCAACAAAACTTGGTCACCTATGGAATCCCCACATCCCACAACTTACAATCTGCTGGACACCCTTCTCCTCACCACTGCGGGTTCCCAGTAACCTACAACACCCTCCGTCCCATCATCTAGAGCATCATTACTGGCTTGGAAGAAGTACACATGGAACACACCACCCAACCAACCCTGACATGCCCACCCCATCCCTCTTAAATCACTAGCAGCTCAAATTACGAATCTTAGGATCCAGCACTGGCACACATATGGAATTATCTCCCTACTAGATCTCAAGTCTCAACAGCCCTTAAATATCTTCAATGACCTCCAAAACAAATTTCCTCTCCCAAACTCTGAAGCACATACGCATGTAAGGATCAGCCACTTCCTTAAAGCTTCTGTAGTGGTCACACTAACAAGTGTGCGCTATAAGCGGAAATTTACTTTGTCATCAGTTTGGCTGGGCTGTACTAGGGTTCTGCCTGGTCATGGGTGCAGTGAGGTACCCATGACAGGTTGAGAACCAGGCCTGGTTGGACGTGTTGGGTACCAATCTTTCCCGGAGCCAATCAGTGGGCGCGTCTGGCCCTGCTGTGTAGTCTGGGGAAGGGTACTTAAGGTGCTGAAGTCACGTGTTTGGGGTTCGGCCGCAGTCTTGCTTCCTGGTTCCGGACCGGGGTAGCCCCGCGAGGGGTCCCGGGCCTAGGAGCATTTGCCCTCCCGGAAACATGGTCAGTCAGACTAGCCCCATAGACCCGCATGGTCTGGGGTGGGGATCCGTCTGTTCCTGAGTCTCTGAGCCGGTTAGCCCGAGGCCCAGTAACAGAAGGAGGATTCAAGGCATCCCGGTGTGCCCTCAGTGTTGGAGGGACACGGCAACTCGTATAAGTGACCAGGGGAGGACTCTTCGGAGGAGGGCCAACAAGCTGGCATCTCAGTAAGAGCCTGGAAGCTGAGTTGTATGGACACTAAAGAATCCACATTTCCACAGTACTGCCAAGGAGACAGAGAAAGTTCCAGGTACTGTGAGAAAGGTTCCTTTTTTTATCTTCAGTTGCAAGTTTATTCTGCTTCAGAGACTTTTGCAAGTTTCTGGATTACATTGTTGGCTGCTAGACCTCTGGCTAGAGGTCTATCCGGCATTGAAGCGCCCAGCTGCGAGTGGCTAATCTCTGGGTTGATTAGAGACATTCAGTGGATGTCAGCAGTTCAAAGTGCCTGAGTTTATTCACCCTTGCCCTCTATTCCTGAGACTGTGTTATGTTGGATGTTACCACTGCAGAATAAAAACCTTCAAAGGGACTTTTATGTGTCAGCATCTGAAGTGTTTGGGTACTAACCCTGGAAACCCCTGGACATTCACAACAAGCCAAGAGGAGGTAACTGGTAAGCCCAAAAGTCAAGGCCAATACACATTTGGAGCATCCCATTGCTCCAATCATTGGGAAACCTATCAAAAAACCCTACACAGGTGGTACCTAACACCCTACAGATTATCAAAAATGTACCAGAACTCTCCCCCTACTTGCTGAAGGACCTGCATCAATATAGGTACTATTGCACATCTCCTTTGGTTTTGCAGATCCCCTAGCTCCTTCTGGAGGCAAATCTTTTTCCTAATTTCCTCTATATCACAGATCTCTTGAGCACAGGGGCGGACTGACAAATCGGTGACTCGGGCGCCGCCCGAGGGCCCGGGTCCATTAGGGGCCCGGACTCTGCCACATGAGGGGCCACTTGAAACGGCTGTATTACATGCCACGATGCCGCTAACAATACTGCTAACGGCGCGCGGCTCCCCGCCGGCCCCTCCTTCCCTCCCGTCCGTCCCAGGTGCTTCTACTGTATGCGTCGTAACGTCACCTGGGACAGACGGGAGGGAAGGAGGGGCCGGCGGGGAGCCGCGCGCCGTTAGCAGTATTTGCGGCATGTAAAACAGCCGCTTCAACCGGCCGAGTCCGGGCCCCTAATGGAAGAGAAGAGTGGAGGGGCCGGCGGGGAGCATCGGCATCGGTGAGTAAATTACCAGGACCGCCACAAGTGATGATGGGGGGGTACAGAGTCACGGGCCCCGGGTCCCCCCAGCCCACAGTGTCCCCCCAGCCCACAGTGTCCCCCTTACCCCACAGTGTCCCCCTGTGTGCGTGTCCCCCTGTGTGCATGTCCCCCCCTGTGTGTGCGCTCTCTCTCCAGTGTCCCCCTGTGTGTGCGTGTCCCCCCCTGTGTGTGCGCTCTTCCTCCAGTGTCCCCCTGTGTGTGCGTGTCCCCCCCAGTGTGTGCGCTCTCCCTCCAGTGTCCCCCTGTGTGTGCGTGTCCCCCCCTGTGTGTGCGCTCTCCCTCCAGTGTCCACCTGTGTGTGCGTGCCCCCCCTGTGTGTGCGCTTTCCCTCCAGTGTCCTCCTGTGTGTGCGTGCCCCCCTGTGTGTGCGCTCTCCCTCCAGTGTCCCCCTGTGTGTGCGCTCTCCCTCCAGTGTCTCCCTGTGTGTGCGTGTCCCCCCCTGTGTGTGCGCTCTCCCTCCAGTGTCCCCCTGTGTGTGTGTGCCCCCCCTGCGTGTGCGCTCTCCCTCCAGTGTCCCCCTGTGTGTGCGTGTCCCCCCATGCGTGTGCGCTCTCCCTTCAGTGTCCCCCTGTGTGTGTGTGCCCCCCTGTGTGTGCCCTCTCCCTCCAGTGTCCCCCTGTGTGTGTGCCCCCCTGTGTGTGCGCTCTCCCTCCAGTGTCCCACTGTGTGTGCGTGTCCCCCCCTGTGTGTGTGCTCTCCCTCCAGTGTCCCCCCCTGTGTGTGTGCTCTCCCTCCAGTGTCCCCCCCCTGTGTGTGCGCTCTCCCTCCAGTGTCCCCCCCGTGTGTGTGCTCTCTCTCCAGTGTCCCCCTGTGTGTGCGTGCCCCCCCTGTGTGTGCGCTCTCCCTCCAGTGTCCCCCTGTGTGTGCGTGTCCCCCCCTGCGTGTGCGCTCTCCCTCCAGTGTCCCCCTGTGTGTGTGTGCCCCCCTGCATGTGCGCTCTCCCTCCAGTGTCCCCCTG
Source organism: Lithobates sylvaticus (assembly GCA_028564925.1). Lineage (NCBI taxonomy): Eukaryota > Metazoa > Chordata > Amphibia > Anura > Ranidae > Lithobates > Lithobates sylvaticus. The sequence continues at coordinate 627,367,521 of CM053027.1, read as the reverse complement.
TGTGTGCGTGTCCCCCCCTGCGTGTGCGCTCTCCCGCCAGTGTCCCCCTGTGTGTGTGTGTGCCCCCCTGTGTGTGCGCTCTCCCTCCAGTGTCCCCCTGTGTGTGTGCCCCCCTGTGTGTGCGCTCTCCCTCCAGTGTCCCCCTGTGTGTGCGTGTCCCCCCCTGTGTGTGTGCTCTCCCTCCAGTGTCCCCCCCTGTGTGTGTGCTCTCCCTCCAGTTTCCCCCTGTGTGTGCGTGTCCCCCCCTGTGTGTGCGCTCTCCCAACAGTGTCCCCCTTTGTGTGCGTGTCCCCCCCTGTGTGTGCACTCTCCCTCCAGTGTCCCCCTGTGTGTGTGTCCCCCTGTGTGCACTGTCCCTCCAGTGTCCCCCTGTGTGTGTGTCCCTCCCTGTGTGTGCGCTCTCCCTCCAGTGTCCCCCTGTGTGCGTGTCCCCCCCTGTGTGTGCGCTCTCCCTCCAATGTCCCCCTGTGTGCGTGTCCCCCCTGTGTGTGCGCTCTCCCTCCAGTGTCCCCCCCTGTGTGTGTGCTCTCCCTCCAGTGTCCCCCTGTGTGTGCGTGTCCCCCCCCCTGCGTGTGCGCTCTCCCTCCAGTGTCCCCCTGTGTGTGTGTGTGTGTGTGTGTGTGCATGCGCATTCTCCCTCCAGTGTCCCCCTGTTTGTGCGCTCCCCCCCTACAGTGTCCCCCATTGTGCTCTCCCTCCCCAGTGTGCCCCCCCCCCAGTGTCCACCTGTGTGCTTCCCCCCCCCCGCCACACACACAAACACACACACACACACAGTCCACCTGTTTGCTCTCCCTCCCCCGTGTCTCCTTGTGCAGGTGTGGCTCGAGTGTGGGGACCAAGGGGGCCCCATGATCTTCTATTGCCCGGGGGCCCCATGAGTTGTCAGTCCGCCCCTGCTTGAGCACCCACCCCATCATTAGCCTTACTCCACTTGGGTATAGAAAAATGTCCTCCCAGGTCATGAGTAATAATACATCTCCTACTTGCAGCAAAAGTAAATATTACTAGACACTAGAGAACTACAGAACACCCCTCCCTGGCGTCTACACTTGCAGACCTCAATCTCCAACGTGAGATGGAGTGAATAGTAATTAGGAAAAATGTAGCCATGGACAAGTTTATTTTCAAGTGGTCTTCTTGGCTATCACATTCTAGATGTACTGTACAAGTATTATGTTCTTGTTGAATGTTCCTTGATGAAATGTACTTCACCGGATCAATATGCTGGTACTCCTGTTCCCCCCCCTACTTCCTTCCTGCCCCTATCCTATCCCAACCCCCCTCCTCTGGAGCCTCTCTCACCAATATATCTGCCTGTAAACATATTACACTGACCTGTTTTGAATTTACTTATCTTGTCAATATTCTAAGTATGTTTTAGGAGTTATTCTTTGTTAAGCTCCAGTTGGAACATCTGCCAAGATTTACCATGTAATCAGTGGCACATCATCCATGTGTGCAGGGTGTTCACTGCACATGGGCCCCCAAAAGGGGGGGACCACACTGCACACATGGATGATTGTTCCTTGATCGGAAAGATAATCGGTGTGGCAGGGGGACAGTTGCAAGTTACGATCTCCCTGCATGGCTTTTCAGACAACCACTTCTCCTCCTCTCCCTTCTGTGGCTGTCAGCTGGAATCCCGTACAGGGAGATTGGTGCTCGCAACTGTCCCTATGCCACATCCCCCCCCCAATGTCAGCCGTGTCCCTTTCCTCCAGCCCCGTGTTCTCCTGACCCCCGTCCTCCTCCACTGACGGCTGTGTCCTCCTCCAACCTCATGTTCTGTCCCCCTGTTCTCCTCCGCCCCCCTCGTTCCCCCGAAACTGGCTCCCTCCTCTCCCGGAAGCTGCGGGGGATGTGTCAGGATGGAGAGCGGAGAAAGGAGCAGGTAAATATGTCATTTACAGGCTCCTTCCTTTTCTGAATTGGAAAGGGAGAGTGATCTCTACCGAACGCTCTTTATGTCCTGTATTAACTGAGCATAGTAATCTGTGTGTTACTCGGCTTCAGGTTATGAATAGACAGGAGCATCTTCTGTCCATTCATCTTTAATGCCGAGAAAGGAACTGGGGAATCTGTGTCTTCAGCCACTTTCTCTGTCTCAAAGGGGGGATGACAGGGATCTGCAGAGATTCCACATCCTAAAAACACTTAATCAGCAATATCGGCATCAGGGGCTTCATAGCTGCTGGTAATCCAGGACTAATTCATTTTGATAAATGTCAGATGGTCCACGGAGTCTGTGGACAAATGCGTTCTATTATCAGTAACAAAACCTTCATCACCACTAAATTTCCAATCGAAAAGCACGCTGGATGCAGGGCTGCCCAGCAGCTCAATTGCATTCTGGGCAATTTCTGGCCAGTGGTCTATTCTCATGACCCAGTAAGCCAGTGGATCTCCGACTGGAAAGCTCTCCATCTCTGTATTTGCCCCTAGATAATCATCAACAGAAGCCTCAAAAATATTTTTTCCATGACACTGTAACCTACCAGAGTCGGGAAAAGCATTAGATAAAATCCTTTTTAATGTGTCCTCAAGAGATTTAATCGTCTGCACTCTCTGTGGGGATGGGATGAGTTCTGCAACTTTCCCCTTGTAACGGTGGTCAAGGAGGGTTGCCAACCAATAGTGATCCTTCTCCTTTATGCCACGTATTCTTGGGTCCTTTCGCAGGCTTTGAAGCATGAGGGAGCCCATGCACTGCAAATTTGCGATGACATGAGACTTCTCTGGGTCACTGTATCTGATTACAGTATCTGGAACTGCCTCCTCCAAGCCACGTACTACTTCCAAGGGTGCTGGGGATGGAAAACCATCTCTTACTGTTTGATGTATGTCTTCCTCTGCTTCAATGCCTTCAAAACTGCCAGAAACCTCCTCCCTCTTTAGTAAAGATGGTATATTTACCTAAGTTCCTATACTTTTTCCGTAACTCTCCTCTGCTACCCCCAGCTTCCTTTTTTGATGAATTTAATGGCATTATATCTTCCATCATGTGGAATGGGAGACCTCCACGTCTGGCTATTTCCACGCTACAGTTGCCTCTCACACGGCGAGGTCTGTCATTGCCTAATTTTCTTAATTCAGTGTTTTGCTGGCCTATATAAGGACTCCAATTGCTCTCATAAATCGCTGGATTATCGTCAGCTCTGTTTCCTGTGTTTCTTGCTCCTGTTTGATTACCTGTTACCGACCCGGCTTACCCTGACCTGCTCTGGCTTCTCTCCTGGCTTTGAACCCAGCTTGTTTCACGGACCTGCTCTTGTCTGATCCAGATTGACTTCCTGTGTTTGACCCCAGCTTGATCACAACTATACCTCCTGCCTCTGCTTCTGACTGCCTTCTTGTGTTTGACCCCTGGCCTGGCTTCTGCTTTTCCACCTGTTAAGATCCGCCAGTACCTCCAGGGAATCATTGGCTGTGACCACCTTCTCTGCTCCTGGGTGTCCGCTCCTGGAACCATCAGACAGCTTCACCGGCAGGCAACCCGTGCATCTCTGGGCATAGCACCCTCTGTCTCCAACTTCAGGGGTACTCTGCACTCAGCAAGGGTAGCCCTCTCTTCACCTCAGCCTCCAGCCTGGTACGTGACAGTGACGCACAGTGGGAGCAACCTTATATAGCCACATAGCACCTTAAACCAGGTGGAGCTGATAGCTGATCCCTGAAACCTGCTAGCATCTAGGAGACACCTTGTGGTGGACACAGGAACTACAGTAATCAGAGTACCACAGTGCCACCATCAGGCAAACTCAATCCTAACAACACCCCCTATTATATTTTCTATGGTAATGGTACCATTACTACAAGTGATCACAGCAGATCAGGATGTACAGTGCATCTGGAAAGTATTCACAGCCCTTCACTTTTTCCACATTTGGTTATTACAGCCTTATTCCAAAATGGATTAAATTAATTATTTTCCTAAAAATTCTACAAACAATCCCCCATAATGACAACATGAAAGAAGTTTGTTTAAAATCTTTGCAAATTTAATAAAAAATTTAAAAAATCCCATGTACAAGTATCACAGCCTTTGCCATGACACTCAAAATTGAGCTCAGGTGCATCCTATTTCCACTGATCATCCTTGAGATGTTTCTACAACTTGATTGGAGTCCATCTGTGGTAAATTCAGTTGATTGGACATGATTTGGAAAAGCACAGGCCTGTCTATATAAGGTCCCACAGTTAACAGTGCATGTCAGAGCACAAATCAAGCCATGAAGTCCAAGGAATTGTCTGTAGACCTCCGAGAGGATTGTATGGAGGCACAGATCTGGGAAAGGGTACAGAAAATGTTCTGCATTTTCTGGTCCCGATGAGCACAGTGATCTCCATCATCCATAAATGAAAGAAGTTTGGAACAACCAGGACTCTTCCTAGAGCGGACCGCCTGGCCAAACTGAGCGATCTGGGAGAAGGGCCTTAGTCAGGGAGGTGACCAAGAACCCGATGGTCACTGTGACAAAGCTCCAGCATTTCTCTGTGGAGAAAGAAGAACCTTCCAGAAGAACAACCATCTTTGCAGCACTCCACCAATCAGGCCTGTATGGTAGAGTGGCCAGACAGAAGCCACTCCTCAGTAAAAGGGACATGACAGCCAAAAGGCACCTGAATGACTCTCAGACCATGAGAAAAACAAAATTCTCTGGTCTGATGAAACAAATATTGAACTCTTTGGCCTGAATGGCAAGCGTCATGTCTAGAGGAAACCAGGCAGCGCTCATCACCTGGCCAATACCATCCTCACAGTAAAGCATGGTGGTGGCAGCATCATGCTGTGGGGATGTTTGTGAGCAGCAGGAATTGGGAGACTAGTCAGGATCGAGGGAAAGATGAATGCAGCAATGTACAAAGACATCCTTGATGAAAACCTCCTCCAGAGTGCTCTGGACCTCAGATTGGGGTGAAGGTTCATCTCCCAACAGGACAATGACCCAAAGCACACAGCCAAGATAACAAAGAAGTGGCTACGGGACAACTCTGTGAATGTCCTTGAGTGGCCCAGCCAGAGCCCAGACTTGAACCCGATTGAATATCTCTGGAGACATCTGAAAATGTCTGTGCACTGACGCTCCCCATACAACCCGAAGGAGTTTGAGAGGTCCTACAAAAAAGAATGGGAGAAACTGCCCAAAAATAGGTGTGCCAAGCTTGTAGCATCATACACAAAAGACTTGAGGCTGTAATTGGCGCCAAAGGAGCTTCACCAAAGTATTGAGCCAAGGCTGTGATACTTCTGTACATGGGAGGAGCCTGTGATACTTATGTACATGGGAGGAATCTGTGATATTTATGTACATGGGAGGAGTCTGTGATATTTATGTACATGGGAGGAGTCTGTGATATTTATGTACATGGGAGGAGCCTGTGATACTTATGTACATGGGAGGAGCCTGTGATACTTCTGTACATGGGAGGAGTCTGTGATATTTATGTACATGGGAGGAATCTGTGATATTTATGTACATGGGAGGAGTCTGTGATATTTATGTACATGGGAGGAGTCTGTGATACTTATATACATGGGAAGAGTCTGTGATACTTATGTACATGGGAGGAGTCTGTGATATTTATGTACATGGGAGGATCCTGTGATATTTATGTACATGGGAGGAGTCTGTGATATTTATGTACATGGGAGGAGTCTGTGATACTTATATACATGGGAGGAGTCTGTGATACTTATATACATGGGAGGAGTCTGTGATATTTATATACATGGGATTTTTTTTTATTTTTAATAAATTTGTAAGATTTCAAATAAACTTCTTTCACATTGTCATTATGGGGGATTGTTTGTAGAATTTTGAGGAAATTAATGAATTTATTTAATTTTGGAATAAGGCTGCAACATAACAAAATGTGGAAAAAAGTGAAGTGCTGTGAATACTTTCCGGATGCACTGTACTGAACATAAAAATAAGGAATAGGGAACATGCATCTAATCTAGATATTTCACTCACAGCTGTGCAATTATGCTCAATAGAATTGAAATTCTGACAAATTTTTCATTATTCGGACATTCAGATGTATTTTAATTTCTGAATTACAATATAATATTGCATTTAAACTAATCTGAAATAATGAATCAAAATTTTTTGATGAAATTCTAATTCAAATCGTTTAATTGAATTTGAACAGTATTCTAATCAAATTGAATTCAAATAGTCTTCAAATCAAATTTGAGTTTAACAATATAAAATAGAATAGAAAATACAGGAATAGAAAACAATATAATAAAATAGAAACAAATAGAAAATAAAAGAATAAAATAGAATAGAGTAAAACAGAACAGAATAGAAAATGAAAGAATAATAAATAGAATAGGAAAAAATGGATAGAATAGAAAATAAAAGAATAGACTAAAACAGAACAAAATAAAATAGAAAATAAAAAAACTGCATAAAATAGAAAAAAGAATAAAGGAATAAACTAGAATAAAAAATAAAATAGAACAAAATACAATAGAAAGAATATAACCATCTTCTGAAATTTGAATTTTGAATATAATAAATTCAAATAGAAAAGAATATAATAGAATATAAAAAAATGGAATAGAAAATAATAAAATAGAAAATAAATTTATATAAAAGAATAAAACAGAATAATCAATAGAAAAGAATAGTATAGAATAGAAAGAATATAACAATATAACCATTTTCCAAAATTCTAATTTCGAACAGAATAGAAAATAATATATGTAGCACTGACCCCCGAAGGAGCTGCTTGATTGATTTGGGTCTGCACTCTGCTAATGAACCCCCACTGACTTGGCTCCGTCCCCTTGACACAGCTGTGGTGCGATGTTGGTGTGGAATGAAGTGGTGAGACACAACCCCACAATACAATGACAATATACCTGTATTATCACCTGGGTATCCAATGGCTCCACCTGCTGGGAGAAGAACAATACTCCACACAAAATTACTTAACCAAAAGTATATTTTACTGTAGTTATGTTAATAAGGTGGTGTCATGAAGATCCTGCCAGAAACCTGAACCCTGGCCGCCCTGGGCCACGGGCGCGACTGCGAATGCGCGCCGGTGCACGTGCTCGTGTGCGGCCGCGCACGGGCGCGCGCACAGGTAGACAGGTGCGCGCTCTTGTTGGCGCCAGGTAGCCTATTTAAAGCCGGCCAGAGCAGACGGTCCCCGATGTCTGCTCTACAGCGTTGTGGTGACTGTAACCTGATCCTGATACCTCTGTCCTGTATTGACCCGGCCTGCCTGTGACTATTCATCTATCTGCCTGCACCCGACCTTGGCTTGTCTGTGACCATCCTTCTGCTTGATCCTCTTGTACCTTGCTGCCAGCCTGATACCCGACCCGGCCTGTTCTGATGACCCAGTTTACCTGTACTGATCCGGTCTGCTCTGAGGTCCCGTCTGCTGTGCTGAACCAGCTTACCTGCACTGATCCAGTCTGCTCTGAAGTCCTGTTTTCTTTGCTGAACCAGCTTACCTGCACTGATCCAGTCTGCTCTGAAGTCCTGTTTTCTTTGCTGAACCAGCTTACCTGCACTGATCCAGTCTGCTCTGAAGTCCTGTTTTCTTTGCTGAACCAGCTTACCTGCACTGATCCAGTCTGCTCTGAAGTCCTGTTTTCTTTTCTGAACCAGCTTACCTGTACTGATCCAGTCTGCTCTGAAGTCCTGTTTTCTTTGCTGAACCAGCTTACCTGTACTGATCCAGTCTGCTCTGAAGTCCTGTTTGCTTTGCTGAACCAGCTGACCTGTACTGATCCAGTCTGCTCTGAAGTCCTGTTTGCTTTGCTGAACCAGCTTACCTGTACTGATCCAGTCTGCTCAGAAGTCCTGTTTGCTTTGCTGAACCAGCTTACCTGTACTGATCCAGTCTGCTCTGAAGTCCTGTTTGCTTTGCTGAACCAGCTTACCTGTACTGATCCGGTCTGCTCTGAGGTCCTGTCTGCTTTGCTGAACCAGCTTACCTGTCCAGATCCAGCCTGCTCTGCTATCCAGTCTGCTGTGCTGATCCTGCCTGTCCATCCAGATCAAGCCTGCTCTGCTATCCAGTCTGCTGTGCTGATCCTGCCTGTCCATCCAGATCCAGCCTGCTCTGCTATCCAGTCTGCTGTGCTGATCCTGCCTGTCCATCCAGATCCAGCCTGCTCTGCTATCCAGTCTGCTGTGCTGATCCTGCCTGTCCATCCAGATCCAGCCTGCTCTGCTATCCAGTCTGCCGTGCTGATCCTGCCTGTCCATCCAGATCCAGCCTGCTCTGCTATCCAGTCTGCTGTGCTGATCCTGCCTGTCCATCCAGATCCAGCCTGCTCTGCTATCCAGTCTGCTGCGCTGATCCTGTCTGTCTATCCTGACCCAGCCTTCTCTGCTATCCAGTCTGCTGTGCTGATCCAGTTACCCACCTTGTCTGCTGAGTTGACCCTGTGTCGCTCCACCGGTCTGTTGATCCTGCCAGGCACCCGTGCTCCTCCTCACTCCTGGGTCTCCTGTCACCCTACCAGGGAACCAGGAGTGGGAGACGCAAGGTAGGTCTCTCTCTGCAACTCGGGCTCGCACCACCAGGTACGTGACAGGTGGTTACAATAATTGTGCTGTCACATCAACATAACATGACAGGACAATGAATCTGAACAACAAATGAATATAATGTAACTACAAGGGAGCTCCCCCTACTTTAATGGCTAACTGCAAGATCTTGCAATAATACGCAGTCTTTAATCTTCTTTTTGTCTGCTAGCTATACTCTGTAGTTTGTAGTAACTTGTAATCCAAAGAGTAAAGAGTGAGGATTAACAGAAAAGAAAGATCCTGGTTCTGTTTCTTTAGATGCTCCAATGAGTGTTTCCTCTACTATAGCACAGTGTAAAGATGTAGTGAAGATTAGGTCTTAAGCCCACCTAATGTCAGTCTCTGTGAGATCCTCTTCCGTGGGACTACAGGCCCCAGCAACACTGTGTATGAGTCTAACTGAATGCAAGTGTGTAATTAACTGTGTGCCGCAGCCTGCTCACCAACTGGATCTGAAGTTCTGTACCACAGCTCTGGTCCAGTGCACTGTCTTGCTTCCCGCCGGCTGGCTCCGTCACACTGCTCCGCTCCGCTGGGTGAACTGGGTTTCTCTGATGCTTCAATAAGTGTCTCTGGATCTTTCCCGATCCGGTCACTACGTTTCTCAAACCGTCAGATGATTCACAAAGTCTGTTTTAGCTGCACTCCACAATGGCTGTAAGCCGCTCCCTCTGGAGACCTCCTCACAGGTCCTTACAGGCAGGCCATGCATCCATAAGAGACCTAAGATGGCCACGTGGGGTCCACTTTCTGTATTTGGCCGCTAGATGGTGCCAAATACTAAGTTATAGCATTGTCCATAGACTTTCATTGTAAAACATTGACATTGCATTAGTAGGCAAAATATCAGCACTACATACTCCCCCTACTTTATTTCTTTGGTCCCCAAAGATGTTGAAAATCTTGAAACTCTATCCTGTATTTTTGTCTTTATGCAGTCACATAATACGGACAGAGGAGCTTCCCACCAATTCACATGTGATGGGGAGCTGTCTTGTGCACTCACAGCTGACAATAAAGTGTCTCGTACAGATGTGTCAAGGGGTGAGTTGGGGTTGTCCCTTACTGAATCACTAGTAGAGGGACCAGCTACTTCAGAGTTCTCCTTGCTGGCAATTTGGGTCGCTTCAGAGCATCCGCCCAAAGTATCATATGTCAGTCTCTTTGGTGGGCGAATGTCTCTCTTTGCTCTTTGCCTTTTTGGTGTGTCCAACACTCTTTGGCAAGTATCCCCATTCCTCATTTCAGATTCTTGTAGTGGGGAGTTAACAGGAGTAAGTTGCTCTTCCGGGTAATAGGTTATTGGCACAAATTCTGGGGCCTCTGCCCTAAGAGTCCAATTATTTCCTACTCCTGTTTTTGGTGTGACGTCAACGTCATCTTCTGATGTTTCAGGTGGCCACAGCCAACTTATCTCCATTCCTTCCCTTTCTTCATCCTCAATTATAGAAGGTTCAGGCTGAGACCTAGTTGCTGGTCTACGCACAGCAGTGGACATGGAGGGTAGTGTCACGTACCTAGTGGCGAGTCTGGCTTGCAGTGGGAGACCTCTCTTACGTCCCAGACTTGCAGCCCCTGATAGTGGAGACAGGGGGCGCAAAAGTCAAAGGAGGCACGAGTGTCTGGCAGGATCAACCAGTTGCGGATGGATGAGCAGGACTTGACAAGGGATGACAGGAACCAGCAGACAACAGGTGACAGGAACCAGCAGACAGCAGGTGGCAGGAACCAGCAGACAACAGGAACCAGCAGACAACAGGTGACAGGAACCAGCAGACAGCAGGTGGCAGGAACCAGCAGACAACAGGAACCAGCAGACAACAGGAACTGGCAGGCAAGTGGTCACAGGAACTGGCAGGCAGCGGACTACAGGAACCAGCAGACAGCAGGTGACAGGAACCAGCAGACAACAGGTGACAGGAACCAGCAGACAGCAGGTGACAGGAACCAGCATGCAGCGGACAACAGGAACCAGCAGACAACAGGAACTGGCAGGTAATTGGTCACAGGAACTGGCAGGCAGCGGACTACAGGAACCAGCATGCAGCGGACAACAGGAACCAGCAGACAACAGGAACTGGCAGGTAAGTGGACACAGGAACTGGCAGGCAGCGGACTACAGGAACCAGCATGCAGCGGACAACAGGAACCAGCAGACAACAGGAACTGGCAGGTAAGTGGTCACAGGAACTGGCAGGCAGCGGACTACAGGAACCAGCATGCAGCGGACAACAGGAACCAGCAGACAACAGGTGACACTTCAGGACAGGTGCACAGAATGGTCAGACAAGCCGGGTTTGGTAACTGTGGAGCACACTGCGGATAAGCCAAGGGGATAAGCAAGAGGATGGTCGTGGGCAAGCCGGGATCGGGGCAGGCAGACAGCAGAGCAGGTAAACAGACAAGCCGGGTCACAGGTGCAGAGACAGAGAAGTTCAGGGCTTAGCAAGCGGAACGCTGTAGATCAGGCAGCAAGGGCTGTATGGAGATGGCTGGTTTAAATAGCCCGCCCGGCGCCAGTGACCGTGCGCGCGCCCGTCCGTGCCCGCGCACGCGCACCCGCTCGATTCCGCGCATGCGCAGTAGCTCGCGCACCCGCTCGAACCCGCACACGCGATCGCAGCGGTGAGGAACTACTAGGCCCAGCAGGGCTTTCCTTACATTGCCCCCCCCGAGGGGCAGCCTCCGGATGCCCAACTGGGACAGCTTTTCAGGGTGAGATCTCTTGAAGGCCTGGATCAGGTGTCTGGCATGTAAGTTGGCTTCGGGTTCCCATGAGTTTTCTTCTGAACCGTATCCCTTCCACTTGATGAGGTACTGTATCTGGTTATTCCTTTTCCGGCAGTCCACAATTGTTTCCACCTCAAATTCTTCTTCCCCATTGACCATTATAGGAGCTGGAGGATCTGTGGAACGTCCAGGGAAGGAATTGGGAACTGCTGGCTTCAGGAGCGAAACATGAAAAACCGGGTGTACCCGAAGTGATCCCGGCAACTCCAGCTCGTATGCCACCTCGTTGATCTTCCGCTTAACTGCGAAGGGGCCCAAGAATCTGGGGCCTAGCTTCCTAGAAGGGCAAGCAAGCCGGAGATTGATTGTGGACAACCATACTTTGTCTCCAGGTTCCAGGACCAGTTGCCCCCGTCTGCCCCTGTCGAAGACTTCCTTATTGAGGTCTTGTGCCCGGGTCATAGTTTCATGCAACAACTTATTGTTAGAAGAAAAGAAATCCACAGTCTCGAGAACAGCAGGGACGGAGCATTCGGGTACTGAGTTAGGCAGGAATGACGGATGGTAACCATAGTTGGCAAAAAACGGGGTCTGCTTGGTAGTGGAATGGGTAGAGTTGTTGTAGGCGAATTCCGCCAATGGCAAAAGAGGGAGCCAGTCCTGTTGAGAGAAGGATGAGAAACAACGCAGGTATTGCTCAAGTGTCTGGTTCGTTCTTTCTGTCTGCCCGTTCGTCTGTGGGTGGTATGCGGAAGATAAGGACAGTTCGATGCCAAGAGAATTGCAGAGAGCCTTCCAGAACCGGGATGTAAATTGGACGCCCCTGTCCGAGATGATGTTCGCTGGAACCCCGTGAAGTCTAACAATACCTTTAATGAAAGCTTGGGCTGTCTCTGGTGCCGAGGGAGTCCCTTTCATGGGAATGAAATGAGCCATTTTGGATAGCCGGTCCACTACCACGAAGATGGCCGTATGGCCTTCGGAGGGAGGAAGTTCCACAATGAAGTCCATGGTAATTAGTTTCCACGGCCTTTCCGGAGCAGGTAGGGGTTTGAGTAGCCCCCAAGACTTAGTTCTGCAGCTCTTGTTACGGGTGCAAACAGTGCATGACTCCACATATTTTTGACAGTCCTTTGCCAGTTGGGGCCACCAGAATGTACGCTGGACCAGGTCTGTAGTTTTGGCAATGCCAAAGTGTCCCGCCAGTACATGGTCATGGCAGAGCCCAAGTATAGTGACCCGGAGACTTTCTGGAATGAAAATTTTACCATCGGACCAGAATAGACCATCTTTGGCTGAAACTCCCGACTTGGCAGGTGGCGGGTCCTCTCTGGACGCCTGCTTGATCCGTCTTAATAAGTCTTCCTGAAGAAGAAGGAAATTCTCCGCATTTAGGATGGTGTCAGGTGGGTCAGGCTCCTTAGGGTCGATAAACATCCGTGACAGGGCATCGGGTTTGGTATTCTTGGAGCCCGGCCTATAGGTGACATGAAAAGCGAACCTGGAGAAGAACAGCGCCCACCTGGCCTGACGTGGTTTTAGCCTCTTTGCGGCCTTCAGGTACTCCAGGTTCTTGTGGTCTGTATATATGAGAATTGGGTGGGCCGCACCTTCCAACAGGTACCGCCATTCCTCCAATGCCGCCTTGATTGCTAGCAGTTCTCGATCGCCTACGTCGTAGTTCCGTTCGGGGGGCGTCAGCTTACGAGAGAAGAACCCGACAGGGAACAGAAGGGCCTTGGGGCCTTGTCTCTGAGACAGTATTGCCCCGACAGCGATTTCCGATGCGTCTACCTCCAAGACAAACGGGAGAGCCGGGTCGGGGTGCTTCAGGACGGAGGCAGAAGTGAAGAGCTTCTTGAGGGCGACAAAGGCGGCCTGGGCCTCGGTCGTCCACTGGAACCGAGTCCCTTGTCGGGTTAGTTGTGTGATGGGGGAAATGATGGCCGAGAAGCCCTTGATAAATTTCCGATAGAAATTGGAAAATCCCACGAACCGCTGTACCCCTTTTTTATCCACCGGTGCGGGCCAATCAAGGATAGCGGAGATTTTCTGGGGGTCCATCTTGATGCCTTCGATGGATATGATGAGCCCCAGAAACTGTATGCTCTGTTGCTCAAACTCGCATTTTTCGGGTTTAGCATACAGACCATGTTGCCGCAGTCGCCCCAACACGCATTTGACGTGTTGACGGTGACTGTCAATGGAAGAGGAGAAGATCAGGATGTCATCTAGGTAGATGATCACTAACAAGTCCAGGTAGTCTCGAAAAATGTCATTAATGAAATGTTGGAACGTGGCGGGGGCGTTGCAGAGTCCGAAAGGCATCACAAGATATTCGAAGTGCCCGAATCGCGTACGGAAGGCGGTCTTCCATTCGTCGCCCTTCCGGATGCGCACTAGGTTATACGCCCCGCGGAGGTCCAACTTGGTGAAGATGACTGCTGCCCCTAGCCTCTGGAACAGTTCTGGGACTAACGGTAGGGGGTAGCGATTTTTAATGGTCACCTTGTTCAACTCCCTGTAATCGATACATGGCCGGAGGGTGTGGTCCTTTTTCTCTACGAAGAAAATGCCAGCTCCGGCAGGAGATGTGGATGAACCGATGAAGCCCTTTCGAAGATTGTCATCAATGTAGTCCTTAAGGGCGGAGAGCTCCAGTTCGGACAGGGGAAAGATCCTCCCAAAGGGTACTTCCGCTCCGGGGAGAAGCTCGATGGGGCAATCGTAAACCCGATGAGGAGGAAGGGTCTCTGCCCCTTTCTTGCTGAAAACGTCCATAAAGGAGTGATAGGCCCTGGGGACTAACTGACGGGTTTCGCTGTCCAGACACATTAAGGTGGTTGGCTGAGCATCAGTCCTAGGAAGGCACTACTGGGAGCAGTAGTGGGAAGAAAAGGTAATCTCCTTGGTAGACCAGTCAATGCAGGGGTTATGGGCGCGGAGCCAAGGCATGCCCAGAATGACTGGGAACAGTGGGGAAGAAATAATGTCCAGACACAGAAGTTCCTGGTGGAGTTGGTTTATGCATGCCGAGATAGGCTGGGTTTCTTGGGTAACCGGCCCAGACCGAATGGCAGAGCCATCAGCCAGGTGTATCCGCAGTCCCTGGGTCTTGGTTTGCAAGGGGATGCAATGAGCAGAAGCAAAGGCCGAGTCCATGAAACAACTGCAGGCTCCTGAGTCAATAATGGCGGGGACCGAAATGTTCCTTCCAGGGAGCTGCAACAGAATAGAGAGGGCGAGGTGAGAGGAGGTGTCAGTAACAGCCATAATCTGGTCAACTGAAGGAAGGCGCCACTTACGGGTCTTAGCTGGACAGGATCGCACGTAGTGTCCTGGCTCCCCGCAATACAGACACAGATTGTCCCGACGGCGTCTCTGCCGTTCCTCAGGGGTGAGAGTAGGGCGAAGCATACCCAGCTGCATGGGTTCAGTCCCTTCGGTGGAGGCAGAAGGTCGAGCCGACGGTGGACCTCTGGGGAAGTAGGGCACCTTTGGCAACATCCAAGAGGGGCGAGGCGGAGCCGAGGCCTTCTCGGACCGTCGCTCACGTAAGCGCCTGTCGATTTGTATGGCCTGGTTAATGAGCTCCTCAAGAGTTGGAGGGACCCCAACCCTAGCAAGTTCATCCTTCAGGGGGTCTGATAACCCCCAACCGGAACTGGTAGCGGAGAGCCGCATCATTCCAGCTAGTGTCAGCACTCCATCTTCTGAATTCCGCAACATAGTCCTCTGCGGGCCTACGCCCCTGGAGTAGGGCATGGAGGGCAGTCTCTGCCGTGGCACAGAGCTGTGGGTCCTCATACATTCGGGCCATTGCGTCGAAGAAGGTGCTTAGATGGGCGAGTTCGGCGGCTTCCTGTTTAAGCAGACGGTGGGCCCAGAGCTGGGGGTCATTTTGGAGCAGGGAAACCACAAAGCCTACTTTGGTGGCCTCCAAAGAAAATGTTCGGGGTTGCAGGGCAAAGAACAGCTCACAGGCATTACGGAAAGTCCTGAACTTGCTACGCTCACCGGAGAACCTTTCAGGTGTGGGTACTCGAGGTTCCGGGGGAAGCATCACGACTGCCGGTGGAGTAGGCTGGCTGGCTGGAGCACCTGGAGATCCTTGTGCCAGAACATGCTTCTCAAGGCGTGTGTAGCCTTCCTGGAGGTTATTGACCGCTTGGGCCAAGCCTGCTAGGTGTAGGCAGAGTTCTTCCATAGGAGAGGCTCCCTGCCCAGACTCGGTCATGGCTGCCTGATACTGTCACGTACCTAGTGGCGAGTCTGGCTTGCAGTGGGAGACCTCTCTTACGTCCCAGACTTGCAGCCCCTGATAGTGGAGACAGGGGGCGCAAAAGTCAAAGGAGGCACGAGTGTCTGGCAGGATCAACAAGTTGCGGATGGATGAGCAGGACTTGACAAGGGATGACAGGAACCAGCAGACAACAGGTGACAGGAACCAGCAGACAGCAGGTGGCAGGAACCAGCAGACAACAGGAACCAGCAGACAACAGGTGACAGGAACCAGCAGACAGCAGGTGGCAGGAACCAGCAGACAACAGGAACCAGCAGACAACAGGAACTGGCAGGCAAGTGGTCACAGGAACTGGCAGGCAGCGGACTACAGGAACCAGCAGACAGCAGGTGACAGGAACCAGCAGACAACAGGTGACAGGAACCAGCAGACAGCAGGTGACAGGAACCAGCAGACAGCAGGTGACAGGAACCAGCAGACAACAGGAACTGGCAGGTAATTGGTCACAGGAACTGGCAGGCAGCGGACTACAGGAACCAGCATGCAGCGGACAACAGGAACCAGCAGACAACAGGAACTGGCAGGTAAGTGGACACAGGAACTGGCAGGCAGCGGACTACAGGAACCAGCATGCAGCGGACAACAGGAACCAGCAGACAACAGGAACTGGCAGGTAAGTGGTCACAGGAACTGGCAGGCAGCGGACTACAGGAACCAGCATGCAGCGGACAACAGGAACCAGCAGACAACAGGTGACACTTCAGGACAGGTGCACAGAATGGTCAGACAAGCCGGGTTTGGTAACTGTGGAGCACACTGCGGATAAGCCAAGGGGATAAGCAAGAGGATGGTCGTGGGCAAGCCGGGATCGGGGCAGGCAGACAGCAGAGCAGGTAAACAGACAAGCCGGGTCACAGGTGCAGAGACAGAGAAGTTCAGGGCTTAGCAAGCGGAACGCTGTAGATCAGGCAGCAAGGGCTGTATGGAGATGGCTGGTTTAAATAGCCCGCCCGGCGCCAGTGACCGTGCGCGCGCCCGTCCGTGCCCGCGCACCCGCTCGATTCCGCGCATGCGCAGTAGCTCGCGCACCCGCTCAAACCCGCACACGCGATCGCAGCGGTGAGGAACTACTAGGCCCAGCAGGGCTTTCCTTACAGGTAGTTCCTCTTCTGAGTTTACCCTGACCGCTTCTGTGAGAGGTAGAAGATGGTTTCGATGCCAGGTCTTTACTGGTCCAGCGTTCCCTTCTGGCTTGATCTCATACACTGGGAGTCCTGGAAGTTTCCTCCACACAACATATGGCTGTGACCTCCAGCGGTCAGCCAACTTATGTTTGCCTGGGATGCCCAGATTTCTCAGTAAGACTCGGTCACCTGGTTGAAGATCCTGAACTCTCACTTTCAAATCAAAATTCCTCTTGTTCTTAATTCCTCTGCTGTCTGATGTGCCTTGAGCCTGTTCATAGGCTATCTTCAAATTCCTCCGCAGCCTGTCCACATACCCTCGATGAGAGGTCTTGGATACATGGTCCAAATAAGTCCCAAAGGCTAGGTCTCTCGTAGTCTGGCTTCACGTACAAACATCAGCCTGTAGGGTGAATATCCAGTAGCATCACTCTTGGTGCTGTTGTAGGCATGTACCAAAGCAGCAATGTGTTTGTGCCAATGGGGTTTTTGTTCGGCAGTCAAAGTCACCAACATGTTGAGAAGGGTTCTGTTAAACCTCTCCGGTTGCGGGTCACCTTGTGGATGGTAGGGAGTAGTCCTAGATAGTATTTTTATTTGAGTGCTCTCAAAGTCCCTTCCCTGGTCTGAATGTATCCGTCGGGGTAGACCATAATGAACAAATAACTTTTCCACAAGAGTCTTTGCAACTGTGGCGGCCTGCTGATCTTTAGTAGGGAACGCCTGAGCATAGCGGGTGAAGTGATCTGTTACTACTAAGATGTTCCCTTGCCCACTCAGGTCAGATTCTAAACACAAGAAATCTATGCAGACCAGATCCATCAGCCCTTGGCTCTCTAAATGGCCCATTGTGGTGGCTCACTGGGGCAAGGTTTTCTCACTGTATGCATCTGAGGCAAGAATGGCAGTAGCTCTCCACTTCAGCCCTCATGTAAGGCCAGTAGACCCTGTCCCTTACTAGTTGCAGAGTCCTCTCAGATCCTAAATGGCCATGATGGTCATGCAGAGCGGTCAATACTCTCTTCTTATGTTTCTTGGGCAGAAACAATTGCCACTTCTCTTCTGGATCTTCAGAGGAGTCCCTTCGGTAGACCACCCCTTGTTGTAACTGCAACCAATCCCACTCTTTATGGAGGAGCCGAGCTGCTCTCCCTGTGTTTTTCAACAGTATATTTGGCTGTTTATTCTCTAAGGCCTTCAGGACTAGTCCAAAAAGGGGGTCTTCCTGCTGATCTCTCCTGAGATCGCCTTTTGATAGCTTGGGTAAACCCTTCTCTCTAATCTGAGACACTTTACAGTAACATTTGGGCACCCCTATCATGGACACTCCAATTTCTTCAGCTCTGGCCCCACCTTTTCCCTGCTTTTCGGCCCCTTCACAGTGGGCTCTCTCTCCTTCAGGGGTGAGTTGAGTCCAGTCTTCTGAGTGGTCTTGGGAGTAATGGGGCCTTCTCGACAGGGCGTCTGCATCTCGATTACCAACTCTTGGTGTGTACTTCAGGCTGAAGGTGAACGCTGAGAGGGCAGCCAACCACCTGTGACCAGTGGCATCCAATTTTGCGGTGGTGAGTAACTATGTGAGGAGGTTGGAATTAAAATTCTGCTCACATAGGCAACGGGCCTCAGATGCCCGTCGTATTCTTGGTATAGTACTCTACCTAGCCCATCTCAGCTGGCATCCACATGTAACTCAAAGGGTTTTGCAGGGTCTGCATAGGCCAAGATCGGAGCAGTGATAAGGCTCCACTTCAGCTGTCTGAAGGCTTCTTCACACTGTGGTTTCCCAAGCTTGTCTGTGTCTGTACCAGCTTCTTCCTGGTTCTTCAGAAGCTCAGTAAGTTGGTGAGCTATCTTGGCAAACCCTTCTACGAACCTCCTGTAGTATGAACAGAAACCTAGGAATGATCTAAGTTCAGTCACATTTGTAGGTCTGGGCCAAGAAGTGACAGCTTCCAGCTTCTTGGGATCTGTTGCCACTCCTTCAGACACAATGTGTCCTAGGTAATTCACTGAGGGATGGTAGAATTGACATTTATCCATGGAGAGCTTCAGTCCTTCATCGTGAAGTCTCTTCAGGACCTTCTCCAGGCGTTCTTTGTGTTCTTATAGTGTTCTCCCAAACACTATGACATCATCCAGGTACCCCAGCACCTCAATCAGGTTCATGTCAACCACAATCTTCTCCATCAATCTCTGGAAGGTTGCTGGGGCTCCAGACAGACCTTGTGGCATCCGATTAAATTAGAAGAATCCCACAGGGGTGATGAAAGCGTTTTTCTCCCTATCTTCGGGACACATGGGGATCTGATAATATCCGCTTTTTAGGTCCAGCACACTGAACCACTCGCCCCTGACAGGCTCTGCAAGGCATCCTCTAGCCGAGGTGTGGTGTATTGGTCAGGAATGGTTCAATGTCCTATAGTCAATACACAGCCCTAATGACCCATTCTTCTTCCTCACCACCACTATTGGAGAGGCGTAAGGACTCCGGGACTCTCTGATAATTCCTGTTTTTTTAAGTTCGGCCAGCTGCTCTTGCAAGTGTTCAAGATCTTCCAGTGGGATCCGTCTGACCCTCTCCCGAAAGGGTTTGCCTTCTTCCCGCCAAATTCGGTGTGCTGCACTCTTTGCCAGTCCCACGTCGAACTCGCTTTTAGAGAAAGCAGTCCTCCCTCTCAGAAGCTGGGTCTTGGCTCTCTCCATCCAACAGGCGTAAGAGGTGTGTTCTTTGGGTAGAACTCTTCCAGTGGAATCTCTCCGTCTTGTTCTCCCATAGTACCACCCTGTGAGACTGGGGTTGCTGGACTGACGTGTCCTAACAGCGTTCTGGCTGGCACCCTTACAGGCACGGCTGCTGTGTTTTGCGGACACTGACTGAAATTTTGCCTTGGCTTCTCTTTAATTCCTTGTTGACAACACTTCAGGGATAACCTCCAGTCCTTTGTGTTCCTTCTGGCTGTCAGTCTCAAGGAAAATGAAGGGACCAGGCTGCTTCCAACTCAACTTGATGGAAGCTCTCAGGCAAACTACCTCACCTGGCTATACCAGTCTCTCTTTCTTGTCCAGAAGCCAGATCTTCCCCACTCCCTCTGGTGAGGTCTTCTCTTCTTGCACAAGATCCTGATACACCTGTGTTAGCATGGGGTGTATACTTGTGGAGAGAGTACTTTTCAGCAGTACAAGCGGCGTGAGTAGTCTTCTCACCAAGTCAGTGTTTGTTCCAATCATGAGGGAACTTTTGTCAGCCCCTGGAGGGCGAGGGCACACTACGGCCAGGGTGTCGAAGGTTTCGGCTTTTCCTGCTGTACTCGGGTCGAAGGTGAGTTTGACAGGTAGGTAACCATCATATGGGAAGTTTTGAGTCCCTAACCCCTCATATCTCGCGTTCCTAAACGGATTTATGTAAATAACGTATCGAAACAAAACCAATTTTTCCGTTCTGCAGATGTTTAATGCTCAGTGCTTTTTGTGAAATGTTCTACTATAATAAATAATATGAAACTAAATCACAAATCCATTTCCCACAACAGAAAGAGTCTCTCTGAACCCACTACCACTATGTCTGGGAAACGGTAGTCATTACGGTGTCCGTTTATGTAACAGAAAAAAGTTGTGATCCTCGGGATCACGGCTGATCTCTGGTGTGTACCGGTTTATGTAGCTGAGATGAGGAGAACATGTTCTCGGTCACCACAGTACATGACCGGTCTGTCACTAATGGCTAGTTTATGCTAGTGAGATCCGATAATCCGATGAGCCGATAATCTCACTGGCCGTTACTCTGAAATATCTCCGTCCCAGATACTCCAGCTCAGAGGAGAGAAGTTTGTGCAATTAGAGGAAGAAGACTTCTTCGGAACCATGGACACTAGAGATTTGAACACGATGATCACAATTGTATGCATTCTATAACAGAACTAAAGTGTCACTTCAAAATATACAAGATATGTAATATACACTCACCGGACACTATTATTATTATTATTATTATTATTAGGTCCCCCTTGCTAGTAGCGGGTTGGACCCCCTTTTGCCTTCATTCTTCATGGCATAGATTTAACAAGGTGGTGGGAACGTTCCTTAGAGATTTTGTTCCATAGTGACATGATAACATCACGCAGTCGCTGCAGATTTGTCGGCTGCACATCCATGATGCCAATGTCCCATTCTACCACATCCCAAAGGTGGTCTATTGGATGAGATGTGGTGAGTGTGGAGGCCATTGGAGTACAGTGACCTCATTGCCCAGTGGTGAGATGATTGGAGCTTTGTGACATGGTGCATTATCCTCCTGGAAGGAGCCATCAGAAGAAGGGGACACTGTAGTCATAAAGGCATGGACATAGTCAGCAACAATACTCAGGTAGACCGTGGCATTTGAACCATGCTCAATTGGTACTAAGGGGTCCAAAGTGGGCCAAGAAAATATCCCCCACACCATTACACCTCCAGCCTGAACCATTAATACAAGGCAGGATGGATCCATGCACCAAATTCTGACCCCACCATATAAATGTGGCAGCTGAAATCGAGACTCATCAGACCAGGCAACATTTTTCCAATATTCTATTGTCCAATTCTGATGAGCCTGTGAGAATTGTAGCCTAATTTTCCTGCTCTTAGCTGACAGGAGTGGCACCCGGTGTGGTCTTCTGCTGCTGTAGTCCTTCAAGGTTGGATGTGTTGTGCGTTCAGAGATGGTATTCTGTATACCTTGGGTGTAACGAGTGGTTATTTGAGTTACTGTTGTCTTTCTATCATCTGGGACCAGTCTGCCCATTCTCCTCTGACCTCTGACATCAACAAGGCATTTTCCTCCACACAACTGCCAAGACGCTCACTGGAAATTTTCTCTTTCCCCCACCATTCTCTGTAAACCCGAGAGATGGTTGTGTGTGAAAATCCCAGAAATACTCAGGCCATCCCATCTGGCACCAACAACCATGCCACGTTCACAGCCATTCACTGGATATTTTCTCTTTTTCGGACCATTCTCTGTAAACCCAAGAGATGGTTGTGCATGAAAATCCCAGTAGATCCGCAGTTTTTGATATACTTAGACCGGCCCATCTGGCACGAACAACCATGCCACGTTGAAAGTCACTTAAATCCCCTTTCTTCCCCATTCTGATGCTCGGTTTGAAGTTCATCAAGTTTAGATGCCTAAATGCATTGAGTTGCTGCCATGCGATTGGCTGTTCGTGTTACCGAGCAATTGAACAGGTGTACTTAATAAAGTGGCTGGTGAGTGTATATTATGTATAATGTCCAACAATAGACAATTCTTTTATTTGTATATATGTTCATTCATTTGTCACACTTTTCTATACCGCGTACTGCAATAAAAATTGTGATTTTGTTTAGTCTGATGTATTTATGGGTTCCAGATAGTTATCAATAGAGTCGCTTATATAAAAAAAAAAAAAATGTCTCTGCTTTCTTACATAGGATGATACCCGGGTTACCATTTTAGAAGGTAGTATACTTTGCCAGTTCCCCACTATTTCTAAGTTCATAAACTTATTTGTCTCCAAAAATTACCCCATTCATGAACAGGTACATTGGCGTATTGGTGTAAAAAAGGGAGACATTTTCAGAACATTTCAGCCATCAGGCCTTAATCCTGATTAAATCCTGATGGCAGAAACGCATTGGCATTTTTGACTGTTGTTCAACTGCATTAATAAAACAATGTTTTAGCCGACTTCCATGGCACCAGCCTTCCTCCATTTTTTGCCCGGACTGTACATGGAGGTTGGCAGAGATTTCCCAGGCTGTGTGCCGTGTTCTTGAGGCTCACCAGGCATTACACAGGAGGTAGTAACTCGGATGTACCTGTTCCATTGACTAGTATATCTTAAAATAAGGCTAGAAATTCCTTATGAATCCAAAATATGAACATCCTCAGCAAATGATATGAAGAGAAAACAATCCAGTGATTCCTTACTTTGCCGTCTTTCCAGTAGACAGGGTCACTTATATTGATAAATATTTCAGGGATGTAATCTGGGCCTTTTATAATGGAAATTGTTCTAGACCAAGAAAATGAAGCATTAATAAAATACCAGTGGTGTAAAATAAGATCGGATGGAACTTCTCTTCTCTCATTAAAGTAGATATGATCACCGTATGGGTTCTTGAAATAAAAATTTCTCACATATTTGTGCAGCTTTCCATGGAAGACATAACGACACAGTTATACACAGTATATACAGATATAAGATAACAAAAAAAGACAGTCACTTCCAACGCTAAGGCCCCTTTCACACTGGGGTGCTTTGCAGGCGCTACATCGCTAAAAATAGCGCCTGCAAAGCGCCCTGAAACAGCCGCTGCTGGAGCGGTGCGCTTGCAGGACGTTAAAGAAACTCCTGCGAACAGCATCTTTGGGGTTCCATTAACATGTTAAAGATTAGCGGCGACAATGGGCACCCTTGTCGAGTTCCATTCGTAATTCTAAAAGGTTTAGATAACATACCCGAGGTAAATACTTTGGCAGATGGGGAGGTGTAAAGGGCTAAAATAGCTGAAAGTATGTGTCCAGTAAAACCAAATTTTGTGAGCACCCTGGAAAGGTAGATCCAGTGCACTCGATCGAACGCCTTCTCTGCATCCAAGGCTAGGAGCAGAGAAGGCGTTTGAGATTTCCTTGCTATAGTTATAATGTTGATAACTCGTCTCGTTGCATCTGATGTCTGTCTACCCTTTGTGAATCCTGATTGGTCAGGATTGATTATCGTTGGTAATATATCCACCAGTCTTAACACTAAGATTTTTGCATATAATTTCAAGTCATTGTTCAATAACGATATAGGCCTGAAATTCTGGGGTACGTCAGGGCTCTTACCGGGTTTTGGGAGGGTTACAATAGTGGCCTCCAGCATTTCAGGCGGGAAGGAGGCAGAAGCAGCTGCAGCATTAAACACCCCAAGGAGGTGGGGACTCAGTATTGTCTTAAAAGCTTTGTAATATTCTCCTGTTAGACCGTCAGGACCAGGGGATTTGTTGTTAGGTAGGACATCTATAGCTTTAAGTATCTCAAGAATTGTAAAGGGTGTGTTTAAGTCGTTGAGTTGATCTGTATTTAGTTTAAGAATGTCAACCTTAGATAGAAAATCATCTATGCTTGCCATTGAGGGTTGTGGTGTTGATGCATCATTTTTAAGATTATACAGGGATTCGTAATAGTCGCTGAAAGAATCAGCGATTTTCTGTGGATCCATTTCTTTTTGGTTGGTCTTGGGGTTTATCAGGTATGGGATCTTGGTTTTGAAACGTTGTCCTTGTATTTTACGTGCCAAGGCTTTCCCTGCTTTATTGCTGGTAGAATAAAAGGACAATTTCATTTTTCTTTCTGTTTGTTCGAATTTATGTAATAAAATGAGTCTGAGATCATGTCTCAAATTTGCTAGTTTCGTGTGGAGGGACGGAGTTGTGTGGATTTTATTTTGATCTTCTAAAGATCTAATTTCTTTCATTAGCGTATCTATCTGCAGCTGCCACTGCTTCCTTAACCTAGCTCCTTGTTGAATGAACATTCCACGGATGAATGTTTTATGAGCATTCCACACAGAAAAAACTGAAATATCAGGGGTAGAGTTGATCTGGAAGTATTCAGAGAGATGGGCCTCCAGCAAAGTTTTGGTAGTAGGGTTATAAATTAGTTGAGCGTTGGAACGCCACATGTATGCGTTGTTAACTGGGTTATCTTCTTCAATAGTGAGAAGGACAGAGGCATGGTCTGACCATGTAATTGAGTTTATTTTAGTGTGTGATATTTTCTGGAGGAGCCATCTGTCTGACAGATACAGATCAATTCTACAATATGAGCGATGCCTGTGGGAATAGAAAGAATAGTCCCTTTCAGTAGAGTGTCTACATCTCCATACATCATAGATGTCATGGTGTCGAAGAAAATTACTTAAGGATAAGGGTTTCCTAGCTGGGGTAGCAGTAGAATCTAATGTTGGGTCAGAGACAATGTTGAAGTCGCCACAAACCAGCAACAGACCTTGTTGGACTTTTCTGATCTTTTTCATTAGAGTATTCAAAAAGTTAATCTGTCGTCTGTTGGGGACATATACATTAACCAATGTATAACGGGTATTGTTAATGTTACAGATTAGAATTATGTAGCGACCATTGTCATCGGTGATCTCCTGTCGTAGTTTAAAGGAAATAGGGTCTTTGATCGCAATCATAACTCCTTTCTTTTTTCTTGCGCATTAGAGGTAAAGTAGTGCTGAAATCCTTTAAATGTGCATTTAGGAGGAGCGTCTTTGTGGAAATGTGTCTCCTGGACACACAGTATATCACAGCGTGAATTTTGAGCTTCTTTTCCCAGAGAAAATCTCTTAGCCGGATGGTTAAACCCGTGGGCGTTTATTGTTAATATTCTAATTGGCATTGTCCTCGTATGGTGGTGTGCTTATGTTAAATGTTGGAGTGTACTCACTGGTATGGGTTTCCTGGAGTGAATTCTTGGTGAGGAGCTGCTGACGGGCAGAGTTGAAGGGATCCATTCTGATGAGAATCTTTGTTAGCTGGTGTGATAGCTGGTAGCGTGATACGGTGCGGAATTCGTCTGAAAGAAAAGGCGGTGGAGACATTTCCTGCGGGGAAAACAAATGGGGAGATAAAGAAGAAAAAAAAACAGTTAACAGTTAAAAGGAGGGTCATTATAACCCAGGTGCAGATCATATCTGATCAGGTAGTAGGGGCTTGATGCCCGTAGCGAGACTCCTGTGGACGGGGCCTGTGTTTCAGGCTGTTATACTAAGCGGCCAAGGATCAAGTATTAGTTGAAGAATAGGACGCAAGTGTTAATCAGTAGAAAATCAGGTGTGGCGGCTTTGCTGCCATTCTGGTGGAAGCCTGTGCGGGTTGCTACCAGTTGGCGGAGGAGGTGGTTCGTCGGGGAGGATCTTCCATGCTTTTAGAAGCTGAAATCCTTTGTCGGGAAAGGAAATCACATGGTTAGTACCATCTTTGGTCACAATCAGTTTGCTTGGGAACCCCCACTTATAGCTGATGCTGTGGTTTCTCAATACTTTAGTTATGTTGTTTAAGTTTTTGCTCAGTTGTAGGGTGTGTTGTGACAAGTCCGCAAAAAACTGCAGTTCGGAATATTCTGTGCAGTGGTGCTCCCCCTTCCTGGTAATTTGCATTAATCTTTCTTTAGACTGATAGAAATGCATGCGGAAAAGCATGTCTCTGGGGACGTGGTCTGGTATAAAGCTGGGCTTTGGAATGCGATGTATCCTGTCAATTGAAATCTCCATAGGAAGGAGATCTGGCATGAGTGTAGATAGCATTTTAGTGGCATAGGGACGCAGGTCTGCTGGGCCTACTGCTTCAGGAATACCTCTCAGCTTCATGTTGTTCCTCCTGGCCCTGTCTTCTAAGTCTGCCAGCTTTGCTTTCATCCAAGTCTGTTCTTCTTCTACGGTGTCATGGGCATCGATTAAATCATTAATCGTGGTGGCGTATTCCCCCATCTTTTTTTTTCTTAATTTCAATCTTTATTAAATTTTTCACAATTATTTAACAATTCAAATCAGAAATATAAACAAAAAAGAAGAAAAACACAACATTTGACAGACTCTTAATAATTATAAAAAGTGCAAGTTAGCTGGATCTTAAAATTTTATATATATATATATATTTTTTTTTTTTTACCCCCCTCTCCTCCCCCACCCCCCCCCCCCCGCTTGTTCATACATAGGTTCTTATGCCCCTATTCCCAATCTTATCTGTTCTTCTTCCATCCTGGGTAGAGTGCCATTGTAAATTAGGCCCTCCACTCCGGGGCATTCATTTTTACCATCCAGAGATGCCACATCTTCTTAAACTCCTTGAGGTTACCTCTCTTTATGTGCACTGTTCTTTCTTTACATAGGGTTTCATTTATTATCCTAATCCAATTGTCCACTGTAGGGGGTTCCCTTGATTGCCATTTAGTTGCAATCAGTTTCCTGGCCTGAAACAAGCATCTTACGATTGCTACTGTTTCACTTTTCTTCTCTCCTATTTCCATTCTATACCCCAATATACACGCCTTGGCTTCTCTCTCAAGCTTAATCCCAAATACCTCTCTCATGCTATTAACCACTCCTGTCCAGTAACGATGCAATTTAGGACATTTCCACAGCATATGCAGGAGATCGCCAGTCCCTTGGCATCTAGGGCAGCTATCGTCACTCCTCCTCCCAAATTTAAACAACCTTTTCGGGGTGTAGTAGGCTCTGTTTATCAGCATCAGGTGGGATATCCTCTGCGGAGGGGATATTGAGACCATCGAGCCCATCTCAAGGATTCTCCTCCATTGTACGCTAGTTATTGCACCTATGTCCGTTTCCCATCTAGCCTTTACCATTTGTAGTTTCTCTCCTACATTCGCTTCTTGACCCATTTGCCCATATATCTCGGATATTAACCGTTTAGTGGAGCCTGTCTCTAGTATCTTTTTAAAAAGGGGGGTTTCTGTCCATATCAATTGCTGTTCTGAAAATTGGGCCTCTAAGGCATGGGCTATTTGTAGGTATGCATAGGCCGTATATTGCGGTATTTTAAATTCTCGCTTCAGGTCTGAGAAATTTTTTAGCGTGTTACCTCTATACAGTTGTCTCAATCTAGTGATACCCTGTTTTTCCCATATTTTAATTTTTCCTATTTGGAGAACTTCATTTAAGTTTTTGTTGTTCCATAGAGGGGAATACTCGGAGATTCCGTCATAGTGTAACTGTTTTTTGACGATTGTCCATATTTTAATTATCATTTTTATTGTGGGACATTTATCGCGGAAAGAATCCGCTTCAAGGGTTTCTATTATTGTTTTATGCCCAGCCTCCGACAGCATTATTCTTCCACTTGGGGTGCCCCCCCCCCCCGGGGACGCCACATCCTATTAGTTGCTGCAGTTGAGATGCCAGGAAGTACTGTTCCGGGTTGGGCACCGCAAGACCCCCTTCCTTCACTGGGAGTTGCAGGGTTCGAAGCCGAATCCTGGCCTGTCCCCCCTTCCAAATTAGTTCCCTGAAAAGTGATTCTATTTTTTTGAACCACTTCCTGCATATCCACACTGGCGAGTTGTGCAATATGTACAATAATTGTGGCATCCAGATCATTTTAATCAGCCCACACCTTCCCGCCACTGATAATGGGAAACTTTTCCAAATGTCTATCTTTTTTTTAAATTTTACTAGTAGGGGTTCAAGATTTTTAATTATAAATTGGCTGGGATCCTTCGTCAAAACTATCCCAAGGTATTTCAATGAGTCAACTACTGCAAGATGAGGCATCCCTGATATTCGTACTGCATCGGTGGGATCTATTGGTAATAATTCAGACTTTTCCCAGTTTATTTCTAATCCTGTAAATCCACCGAATTCCTCTACTATGTTCATTGCTTTGCTTAGTGACTGACCTGTATCTCCCAGGAAAAGTAACACATCATCCGCATATAGCGAAATTTTTTCTACCCTTCCCGCCTTCGTCTGGAAACCTAATATCTCGGGGCTAGATCTTATAGCGATAGCAAGCGGTTCCATTGCGAGAGCGAAGAGGAGGGGTGATAATGGACACCCCTGCCTCGTCCCCCTCTCCAGCACTATCTTCTCTGAAAATTCGTTATTAATTTTCAATCTCGCAGTAGGCCTATCATATAGTATTTTTATCCATCTAGTAAAGGAGGGTCCAATTCCAAATTTCTCTAGGGTTCTCCATATGTATCTCCATTCCACGGTATCAAATGCTTTAGATACGTCCAGTATAGCTTTTGGATCCTCCTTCGCTACAGGGCTCTGTAAATTTAAATATGCTCTTCTGATATTAATACTTGTGGATCTGCCCGCTATGAATCCTGTCTGGTCCGGGTGAATTACTTTTGAAATGACTTTATTCAACCTGATTGCTAGCACTTTAGCCAAGATTTTTGCATCGGAGCATAGCAGAGATATTGGCCTATATGCTGCGACGTCTGACGGATCCTTTCCTTCCTTCCAGAGGACTATAATAGTTGCCTCTACCATTGATGTGGGTAGCCGCCCTTCCCTGCCCGCATCTTCTAATGTCTTTAGTAGTTCTGGTAATAGGATCTCTCCATAGTATTTATAAACCTCTACTGGAAGTCCATCCGGGCCTGGGGATTTTTGATTTGACATGCTATTCACTGCTTGCTGAAGTTCTATGAGGGTTATTGGGGCCTCTAGTTCCTCCCTTTCTATAGGTGAGATAGTCGGGATCTCCAGACTTCCAAGGAAGTCCTCCATTGCACCCTCTACGCCTGATCTCTTAGATGTATAGAGATTTTTATAGAAGTCCCTAAAAGTCTGAACTATCTTTGTGGTATTAGATATGATCTCTCCTCCATCTGTTCTGATAATCTGGATAGCAGATGGTGGAGAGTTGGACCTCACGAGCTGCGCTAGCATCCTGCCTACATTTTCTCCTTCTGCGAAGGTAGCGTGCCGCTGGAAGAGTCTTCTGGTCTCCACCTTCCTCATTGTAACTAACTTGTACTCTTGTTGCTTCTCCAACAGTTTTTTTTCCCTCACCACAGATGGGTCTAGTGTATATTGGTTTTCGGCTTCTAGCATCTCTCTCTGACTTTTTTTCCTCCTCTACCCTAGCCTCCTTGTTAAATTTAGCCACTTGTTGTATGAGAATACCCCGTAGAAATGCCTTCAGGGTATCCCATATTATACTAGGAGCCGCTGTACCCTTGTTAAAGACCAAAAATTCTCTCAGTTTAGGAAGGATCCCATCAGCTTCTTTAATTAACTCAAACCAATTTGAGTTTATTTTCCAGTCCCTCTCAGCTCTTTTCCCCCCTACAGTCACTGTCACCACTATCGGGGAGTGGTCTGATATACCTCTCGAACAATATTTAACCCTTTCTACCAACTGTAATGCCCTCTCGCTCCCCATGGCCAAGTCTATCCTGGAGAGCGTTGAGTGCGTGACAGAGCAGCATGAGTATTGCTGTGTTCCAGGGTTACGGACCCTCCATATATCTGTCCATCCTACTTCCTCCAAGAATTGACTCAATTTATTTTTTCCCAAAGTATTGGAGGTTGTCCGTATGGGGAACCTATCCAGTCTTCCATCTAGAACCTCATTGAAGTCTCCTATTATAAAAGCTGGTATTTCCCCTTTGTCCATCAGGAACTCGCTCAGTTTAAACAGAATATCCATTTTAAATGGAGGAGGAATATATATGTTTGCCAACACACATATGCAGTTGCCAACTGTACAGTACAAAAAAATATATCTACCGTCCTCATCTATACTAATCTGTCTGCAGGAAAAATTCACCCCCACCCCTACCAGGATACTAACCCCTCTACTATATGAGGAGTATACTGAATGGTATTGTTTTGGGTATTTCCTACCCTGCAGAGACGGGGCAGTTTCTTTGGTCAGGTGTGTTTCCTGCAGACAGATTAGTCCCGCTCCATATCCCTCCATCGCTGAAAAGACTGCTGCCCTCTTCGCCGCTGTCCCTAATCCCCTGACATTCCAGGATCCTATATTAATTATCATATCTTACTTTGTAAGGTGGAGAAATTAAGACAACCCATAATACAATCATATTCTCAACAAAATGTAATAAAACAAAATTCATAAAATTTTTCTCTCCCCCCCTTTTTTTTTTTTTTGTGATAGAATCCTGTGTCGGAAACATAACTGATCCCCTATCCAGAACAAAATAAACCTTGTGTATCTTTCAAACCTTCCTTTACTAAACTTATATCCTCGTGTTGGCATTCCCTATATTGACCTTTTGTGGAACTTTGTGTTTTAACCTCCCTTAATCCTTGTGTTAGGTGCATTATTTTAGAATCTACCCTCCCTCCCCTCCCTCCCCCCCCATCCCCCTTCCCTCCCTCCCCCCCACCTAACTAGGTGTACCCCTGGGGGCTTCCAGGTGACCATAACCCATATTACCCATACCAAACTTTTACTTCCATCCATCCCACTCTTACCTCATCTATGTGTATCTACCCCCCCTCTTCCCCCGATCCTACAACGTTAGTAGTGTCTACCCGTGACTAATTACAAAGTATTACAAAGAGAGGGAAAAACAAAAGCAAAAATAAATAAATAAATAAATAAATAAACAAAAAAAAAACAATTGTATACAACTTTTAAATTTTTAAGTAACCCCCCTCCCCTTAGGTTGTCGTAAGTCTCTCCTTATTCTCTTCTATCCATTTTTCCACTGCTTCTGGAGTATTAAAAATCTGCGTCTCCCCAAATGCCGTCACACGCAGTCTTGCAGGGTAAAGGAGGGCATAGGGCAACTTAAATTTCTGCAGGTTGCGTTTGATCTGTGCAAACTCAGCTCTCTGTTTCTGAAGTTCTGACGAGAAGGCAGAATAAAATGAAATTTTTGTCCCGTTAAAGAGGATACTTCCAGCCTCCCTTGCACTCCGCAGTAGTGACACTTTGTCCTTGTAATTTAAAAATTTTAACACAAGTGGTCTAGGATAGCCCCCTGCTGGTGGAACTCTAAAGGGTACTCTGTGGGCTCTTTCAATAGAGAATACAGTTGAGAAGGACTCCTTTCCAAAAAGTTCAACCAGCCATTTCTCTAAGAATTCCTCAGGCTTTAGGCCTTCAGTTTTTTCTGGCAATCCAATCACTCTCACATTGTCCCTGCGGAGCCTATTCTCCATTTCCTCAAATTTTTTCGCATGTCTAGTTATTTGTTCTCTCAGTGTTTTTACTTCCAAAATTAATGGGGACACGTCATCTTCCAACTGACTGGTTCTCCCTTCAAGGGCTGACGTTCTCTGGGCTGTCTTTTCCAGCTCTTGTCTAACCAGTGACAGGTCCTCCTTTACTCCTTTCATTTGGTCACACAGTTCTTTGAGTGAACCGTTACATGCGTTTACCGCTAACAGCACATCTTTCAGGGTTGGCTCTTTCTCTAAGGGTGAGCCTTGTTCGACGGATGTAATAATATTTGTATTACTATCATTTCCTGTCGCTCCTCTGTTACTCATGGCTTTAGTTATCGCTGTAGGTGGTGCTGTATTACTAGGTTGACCTTGACTTTTTCTATCTAGAGAGCCCCCCTGTTGTGCTTTGGTCAGCGTCCCCTTTTTTGGTGGCGTCTGCGCAGGGATGTGCGCGTATTGCTCCAGTTTTGCCGCCGCAGATGCTGACTGTGTTTGTTGGGAGTTTTGCTGGGGGGTTTTCTCCTTAGCCAAGCGTAGGTGTTGCATTGCCAAATCTCTACTTAACGATCAGAGAACAAAACACATATATAGACGGAGTACCAGCAGGATTTGACCAAAAAGGACAAATATATAAATAATTAGTTTCTCTCCTTGTGCCCTTAGAAAAAAAAAAAAAAAAAGAAAAGAAAAAAAGACTCTTCCTCTGATCACAACTACTGGTTTTCTTTCTTTTTTTTTTCCCTCTTTACCCCTTACGATAACTTTGTATAGATTCAGTCCCGTAATTTGAAACATGCACTTTTCTAAACTTAGTCCAGCAGAGGTCCTTTTTTGTTATTTTTCTATTATTCCCAATAGATAGTTATTTTGCGGCAGCTCCTGGAATTTAATGCTAAGCGCTGGGTAAGTTATAGGAAGAAAATATCTCTCTCTGATAAAAAAAAAAAGGGAGAGCAATCGTTACAGTCCACCAGCAGCCCTCTTCCACCTCAACCCTCTATAGCACACCGCCACAAGCAAAAAGCAACAATCCAGTATCTTATGACCGTTTTTTATTTTCTGCTTTTAAAACTTCTTTGTCAGCAAAATATACCAAGCTGCAGCGTAATGATAGTACTCACGCGTCCAGGCTCACAGGGGCACAAGGGGATTAGCAAACCGTAGTTGAGAGGCTCACACAAACAAAGCCTTGCCGCTCTCCTCCTCTCAGTGTACTCTCAGTGTGTAGCAGCTAGCAGCTAGCAGCTGGCCGGCGTGTGACGTCACCTTCGGCTTTCGGCTATCTCCGGGCAGGCACAGGGAGGCTTAGAGCAGGTCGGGTTACCCCGGGAACAGCTTCGCCGCACACACTCACGGCTCCTTTACGTCCTCCACACAGCGCTGCTCTGTAATGGGGGAGCTACACCGGCTTCGCGTGGGACCCGTTATGTCACCGCCAGCATCTCAGAGACAGAACAAGACAGAACGAGGAGGAGCGGGGGAGATATCACACAGGTAGGCTCCTCATCCCTCACTCATCACACCTCTCGACTCTCACACCTCTCGCACCTCTCATGTCCGGTCACGCCCCCTCCAATTTCCCCCATCTTAACTTCCATATGGTCTACTCTGTCACCCACTGCAGCTAGTTCAGAGCCAAATCTCCTCATACATGTCATCATATCTGAGTGTATGGTGGTGCGTAAGAAGATGAGCATGTCTTTCAGGGTTGTATCAAGCACAGGCTGATTTGTGGTGGGGAATGTGTTAATGGAGTCATGCAGCTCCCTGGTGTCATCTTGTGATTCATCATATGGCCTCACTTCATGCTGCTGTGAGCTGCCATCCTCCAGTCTGCTCTTTGCCTTAGCTGGGCTTCTTTCCAGGGGGGTTGATGATTGCAAGTTTCCTGGAGAGCGCTGGGCATTGTTGTACTGCCGATCTGCGTATCTCTCTGGAGACCTGGAGAAGGAGAGAGGTGTGGAGGAGGAAGCGCCAGTGCCATCATGGCCACGTTGTGGTAGAGGCGGTTTGAAGTACGGCGTCAGTTTTTTGGGCCCATGTTCGGCCCTTTTCCTCCTAGACATGCTGGTAGGGTTTTTGGGGATTGGACCGCCTAGTTGTGGAG
Organism: Lithobates sylvaticus; assembly: GCA_028564925.1. Classification (NCBI taxonomy): domain Eukaryota; kingdom Metazoa; phylum Chordata; class Amphibia; order Anura; family Ranidae; genus Lithobates; species Lithobates sylvaticus. Next base: position 627,334,009 of record CM053027.1, on the reverse strand, counting down.
GGATATATGTGCCGCTGTATTCTGTGAGCCGCTTCGTTGACCCGTCCTGTGCAGGAGCTCCGGGTCTAAACCTCCATTTTAGCTGAGGTCAAGTCATGTACCCTCGCCATAGCCCCTTTTAAGTGATCCAGTTAGGTGGTTACTCAGGCATCAATGTGGGGGAGCTGTAATCTCCAGGCTGTATTGGGCCTGGTGTGTGGGGGTTTGTATTCCGAGCGGAACGGATCAGAAAGGGTTAGGGTGTACTGGGGCAGCAAGATGGCCGCCGGTTCCGGATGGTAGGCCGGAGCCGCGGATTTTCCTAGTGCTGGTGTCCGCTGTCAGGTGGTTACTCAGGCAGCAATGTGGGGGAGAGCTGTGACCTCCAGGTTGTAGTAGGCCTGGTGTGTGGGGGTTTGTATCCCGAGCGGAACGGTTCAGAGAGGGTTAGGGTGTACTGGGGGCAGCAAGATGGCCGCTGGCTCCGGATGGTAGGCCGGAGCCGTGGACTTTCCTAGTGCTGGTGGCCGCTGATGTGCGTTCCGGTCTAACGTTAAAGGGAAGAAAAATAGATAGTGTCCCGCTAGTGTCTCCTAGGGCAATTACTTCTGGGGTGCCGATATTGGTGAAAGGCAGTTGCTACTCACTGCGTTCCGGATGTAAGGTGAGGCTGGTTCTGCAGGCCTTTGATATGGCGCCGGACCTTCAGGGATCGGAGCAAGCTGCAGAGACCCTTGTGGAGCCAATCTCCAGCATAGTCGACAGGGAGTATATTGCCATCTATTGACAACTTTTAGTGATGTTTCCCAGTGGTTGATGCAATGTGAAGATTTTTGTATAATGGTGAATGCGAATTTCCATTGGTCTTCTGTAATTGTGGTTCCCATGTCAGCGTCCCACTTCATATGTGCCACCGATTTAACATTTTTTTGTCATTTAAAAGATTGTAGTACAATGCTATACCCTTGTTGCATTGCGGGCCTTTGGTGAGGTGTTGCCATACCGAGGTAGGTAGAGCTAATGTACAAAGTGGGTTATTTTTCATAAAGTGTGCTACCCTTATACATGTGAACAGCATACGGTCGGGCATATTGTACTTAGTCATCAGGTCCTTTGCTGACAGTGGGTGGCCATTGTGGATTAGGTCTTGAACAGTTTTTGCCCCGAAAGAATGAAGTTGTTTCAGGGATAGCATAGGAACCTTAGCCTCTATTATATGTAGTGGAAGGAAGTGTTCTATATTTTTGCTATCGCTGAGGTGGCGGGAGAGCATAAACCTCCAAGCCCGTATGGACATGGCAACAGTGGGGGGTAACTTCTGTAGGTTCCAGGGTAACCAATTATCCCCTAGCAGTACTGCTTGTAAGTCAGGTATGGGAGCTAAGGATGTTTCAATGTCCACCCATAAAGGTCTGTCGTCGGAGGGAAACCAGTGTTTAAGTTGGTCGAGTCTGGTAGCCCATAAGTAGTCCTGTACTTCCACTAGGCCCGCACCTCCCACTGATTTATGGGGTAGTAGATTAGTCCGTGAGCATCTGGCTTTTTTGTCTCCCCACAGTAGTCGCCATTGTAGGCTAGATAAAGAATGTATATAGGATTTAGGGATGTCTAGTGGGATAGCCCTGAAAACATAAAGAATTTGTGGGAGTATGAGCATTTTGAATGCAGCTAATCTTCCAAGCCATGACAATTCTTTTTGGGCAATGTTGTTAATTTGAGGACCTATTTTGGCCAGAAGAGGTTTCAGGTTAGATTCAACTATATGTTTAACGTCACGGTTCAGGGTTATACCCAGATAAGGTATACCTTTATCCGTCCAAGTGTACGGGAGGCGACGTTGTAGTGTAAGACAGTCGCTAGGTGTTAGGCCCATATTTAAGATTAGAGATTTGGAAAAATTCACCTTGTAGTAGGAAACATCCCCGAAGGATTTAAGCACCTCGTGGGTTATAGGAAGTGAGGAGAGAGGTTGAGTAAGCATTAAAATCACATCGTCAGCAAATAAATTGATAACGTGGGACGTAGAGCCCACTCAAAAACCCGTTATATCTTTGTGTGATCTGATGGTCTCCGCCAGGGGTTCAATCATGAGATTGAAGATTGTCGGGGAAAGGGGACAGCCCTGGCGGGTACCATTAGTTATCTGAAAGGGAGTTGATAACATGCTGGATGTATACACCTGTGCCAATGGGCAGGAGTACAAGGCCAGAACTGCATTAAGTATTGTACCACAAAAACCAAACTTAGATAAGGTCATAGACATATATTTCCAATGAACTCTGTCAAACGCCTTCTCTGCGTCTATAGAGAGCAGCAGAGAAGGCGTTTGAGTAAGTCAGCATGGTGAACAATATTGATGATTCTCCTGGTAGCGTCCGAGGTTTGTCTCCCCTTCACAAAGCCCATCTGGTCGCGTTGTATGATGGAAGGGATAATTTTAGAAATGCGTTTGGCGATAAGTTTGGCGTATATTTTAACGTCCGTGTTTAACAAGGAAATCGGACGAAAATTGGATGGAGTTGTGGGGTCTTTACCCGGTTTAGGTAGGGTGACTACATATGCTTTCAGCATTTCAGGGGGAAAAGATGCAGATTCAGCAGGTTTGTTGAGGATTGTTTGTAGGTGTGGAGAAAGGATTGCCTGAAAAATTTTTAAGTATTCATTATTGAACCCATCAGGTCCAGGCGATTTACCAGAGGGTAATGTGGCTATGATAGCAGCTATCTCAGATGCGGTAAAAGGAGTATTTAAAGATGTAAGTTGGTCTTCTGATAGAGAAGGCAAATTTAGAGTGTCGAGGAAGTTGTGTATAAGTTCTGGTGAAGGTTGAGGTGTAGAGAGCTCATTTTTAATGTTGTATAATCTACTGTAATAGTCTGCAAATTGGTTGGCGATTTCTTGTGGGTTAGTAATTTTGTGATTGAGAGTTGGATGAAGCAAGTGGGAAATCCTTGATTTCACACGTGCAGCCTTGAGTCTGTTCGCCAAGTACTTACCAGCTCTATTGGCATTGGCGTATGATGTCAGTTTCAGGCGTCGGAGGTGGTAGTCATATTGTTGGGAAAGTGTCAACCTAAGTTTTTCTCTACATTGGGATATTTTGTGGGTAAGAGCAGTGGTTGGTACTTGTTTATTTTGTTCTTCTAGGGAGTGTAGGTCACGTAGGATATCAGTTATGTGTGCTGTTCTGCGTCTTTTTTCCCTGGCACCTAGTTGGATCAAGATACCTCTCATGTATGCCTTATGGGCATTCCAAAGGGTAAATGGGTTAACGTTATTTAGGAAAAATTATTTTATCTGTTGGGAGATCCCTGTAGAAGTACGGGGGTCTTGCAATAATCTTATATTGTTGCGCCAGATGGGTGGGGAGGAGGAGACAACCTGATCATTAATAGTAATGGGTACAGCTGCGTGGTCAGACCACGTTATGTCATGTATACGTGCCGAGGAAACTTTTTGCAGTAGCCATTTGTCTGAAAGGAACAAGTCGATGCGCGAGTAGGAGCAATGTCTGTGTGAGAAAAAAGTATAGTCCCTTTCGCTTGCATGCATGCATCTCCAGACGTCAAATAAATCTGCATTGGTCATCAGTTTACTCAGGTATGAGGAACTGTTAGTTTTGTGAGCAGAAGTATCCAGCTTAGGGTCAACTATGAGATTGAAGTCACCGCAGAGGAGCACAGAGCCGTAAATGTGGTCCTTGACTTTTTTCACCAATCTGCTGAGAAAGCGGATTTGATGAGAGTTCGGGGCATATAAGGAGACCAGTGTGTAGGGCACGGAGTTTATGTCTCCACTAAGAATGATGAACCTGCCGCTCGGATCGATAATAGTATCTTTGTGTTGGAAGGAGAGGGTGTCCCTCAGAGCCAGCATTACTCCTCCTTTTTTATGTCCAGGCGTGTTCGCCAGGAATATATGTGGGTACTCTCTGTGGGAGCAGTTGGGAGCTTTTGAGTCCTGGAAGTGAGTTTCCTGCACACACAGGATATCCGCCTTGTGTTTTTTGGCTTCAGCCCACATGGACAGCCGTTTTTCAGGGTGATTTAAGCCCCGGGCATTTATAGATAGGCAGTTAATAGGTATAGGTAAGTTGGTAAAGATGTCGCTGTACTGTGTTGTGCATATACTCACTGCGACCGTGTAGGTTGATTTGGTGATGAGCGACGATGGCAGGTGAGTCCGCAGAAACGTGGTAGTCCCGTGCTGGTTGTAGTGCTTCTAATAGAAAACTTAGAAAAAAACAAAAACAACAGAAGTAGAACATAATGAATAGTAAGTGAATACTAAGCGCAATAAGAAAGGGATCCATAAACTGATCCATGTGCAGGTGAAACTGCCGTTAGCTTTTGAGGGGAAAAAACAGGGATTAGTACAGATAACCCCCGTGTCCGGAGAGAATATATTAACATAAGTTGAGTGATGCTTATCCGTGACCACCCGTGTCCTTTTTGGAGGATTTTTTGCGGGAAACTACCTGCCATTCCTCATGTATCGGAGATGGAGAGGAAGTATGTGCAGGTGGTTGCGTGTTTTCAGGAAGGATGCCCCATTGTCGGAGCGCCATCAGACCTTCTTCCAGCGTGCTGACTAAAATGGAAGCTCCATTATGGTTGATTGATAATTTGGCAGGATATTTCCACTTGTGGGCGATATTGTGGTTCCGCAGGGCCTTAGTGATTGTCGCTAGGTTGCGACGTTGCTGGAGCGTATGTCTGGACAGATCTGGAAGTAGTTGTAAGTCAGCGTATTGTGGGTGTTTATTTTCAGCTCTGCGTGAAGGCATCAGTATCTGTTCTTTGAAGTGGTAGTAGTAGTTTACACAAACCTCTCCCCGTTCTTCAGCTCCGTAACCCGATCGCGGGACACCAGCGGCGATCGGGTTCGCGTGCGCGACCCACGGGCAGGCAATTAAAGGGGACGTACAGGTAGGTGCTTTTGCCTGCCCGTGCCATTCTGTAGACGTATATCTACATGAGGCGGTCGGGAAGCGGTTAAAAACTGACGTTTTTTCGGGAGCAGTCATTTTAAAGTGAAAAAAAAAAAAGTGAAATATTCCTTTAAATATGTTAAGGTTTGTATCTCTGCGCTTGCCTAGTAGGCAATAAGGCTAATCTAATACTGCGGCAAACACCGATAGGAGATTTCTGGTCCCAAAAAAGTAGACATAGTAAAGAAGTAGTGCTGCGCTGTATGTTAAACTAAAGAGACTAGGTTAAAAGAGCATATAAATAGATATTGCACAACAGTGGATTGGTAATGGTCCTAGTATGAAAGTGCTATTTGTGCATAAATATGAGAAGACAATATAGATTTCATATATAAAATCGCATAAGAAGTCACATAAAAATCGCATAAAATTCAAATATCTTAAAAACGCATAAAAATCGCATAGAGAATCACATTAAAATTGAGTGGATTTGTGAATAGGTGATTGACGTGCATAAAAAGTGCTATAATCTAAATGAAGTTATAGTAAAATAGTTCAAATAAAATCGCATGCAAATTGCAGAGTAAAGTTGCAAAGACAAAATTTCAACATAATTAGGTGAATATAAGTGTGGGGATTCACATATAAGATCGCAGAAAGTTCTTCATCATATTTCAGTGTCAGCGTGACAAAGTATATTGTGAAATGGGTAATAAATAATAAAGTGCAGGAACAGTCCGTGGGGGTGAGCCCTTCCTCTATTAGGGCAAAGTGCAGGTTTCTATGACACTGATGGTGAATCCAGGTTGTGGTGTAACGATATTGGTGCTGGTGGATGTTGTAGCAAATAGCTGTGGGTGATTTCCAATCCTCCGTGAGATATGATATGGGTGTCCCCTTACCTTACCGCTGTAAGGTAACAGTGTATATATATATATATGTATGTTGGATCCCAAGGGGGGGCCTCTGTATCCTCTGGCGGGCGACTCCCTTTAATCCCAGGTATTGAGCGTCTCCTTATTGGGGTATCCCTTCCAATGCGGGTGTATGTGCCTCACGGATGGGTAAAGAAAAGGGGGGTCTCGATAGTGTAGTATGTTTATATAAACAGGTTTATTCCAAAAAGTAACATAATAAATCAAACTCACATTTTGCTGTACAAATATTGCATAGAATAAACGAGCATCGAGCTCGTACCTTACTTCCGGTATCAAGTGTGTGTCCCAACGCGTGTTCGTCACGGTCTCGTGACTTCTTCAGGGGTGATTACTAGATACCAGAAGTGTCCTTTTATTTACTGTTGATTACTATTGACGGCGACCATTTTGTTGTAGTAGCTTCCATTTTTTTGGAAGTTTGGATGTAAACATCCGTTCGGCGGCCATGGTTTCTCCACCTTGGTCGCCGGAAATAGTTGTGCGGCCATTTTCTTGGAGGGGTATGTATTTCTATATCACAGCTATATCCGGTTTAGCGGCATATATTTCTATATCATAGCTACATCCGATTTGGCGGCATCATTTGTTTAAAATAAATACAAGGATAAACGAGGGGATTTAAATATGTGAGATAATATTGTGGGCATATCGTAATGCATAAAAATTAATTTAAAATTTAAAATATGTAAAATGTAATATTTTTGTAGCGTTTTGATAAGAGAAGAGTTTAAAATATACTAAAATTTATTTGCATAAAAGGTAGATTTCCTTGTTTAAAACATATAAAATGATGTACCGGAAATGACGTAGTTTGCTCATATTTATGTATACATATATATAAAAAATTTAATTTAAAATTATATATATATCTAGAGATATGTAACAGTAGTTAATATGTTACAGACAGAGTGAATGGAGAGGTGGCAGTTTTGCAGAAGGGTGATTATAGTAAAAGTATAGAGGTGAACGTGAGTAAAAGGTTAGTTTAGAAGTTGCTGATAAAACAGTTTAAATCGAAATCGATGTTTAGTCCCTGGGGTACAAAGGTCTCTAACATATGTATCCATTTTGATTCTAGTTGGCTGATGGTTCTAACTTTGTGTCCACCTCGCCAGTGTCTCTTATAAGCTTCTATCCCCCAGAATTTCAGAACGATAGGCCTCCTTTGTTCGGTGGATCTGGAATATTCTTGACTATCCTGTCTCGGAGGGTTGGTGCTCTCTTGTAAATAAATGTTGGGAGTGGTGGGAGTATTTCTTGTAACTGCTTATCTGCAAGTAATATATTCCAGTTCCTTTTAATGATCATTTACATCTGTTTATGTTGTACATTGTAGTCAAGGATTATCGGTAATGTATCTTTGGTGATGGTTTGTTTGGGTTTGTCCTTGATTAGCGCTTTCCGGTCCATATTTGTGACTTCTGTGATTTTCTTCTGGATAAAGTCTTTGTCGTATCCCTTTTCTATGAATCTCTGTCCCATCTTATTTGCTTGGACTTCAAAGATTTCTTTATGGGTGCAGTTTCTTTTTAATCGCATCAATTGTCCTTTTGGGTATGTTGCAGAGCCAGTTTCTGTGATGGCAACTCTTTAGGGGTAAGTAGCTATTCCTATCTACATCTTTCAAATGTGTCCTAGAGAGGAGTGTGTTATCTTCTTGTGTAATCTATAGGTCCAAAAAAGTGATCTTTTCTTTGCTAATTTCCCATGAGAGTTGTATGTTTCTGTCGTTCATGTTTAAATCTTCCAGAAAAGTCAAAAGTGTCTCCTTATTTCCTTGCCATATTATCACAATATCATCTATGTATCTTCTGTATGTGTGCAGGCCTTCAGGTGTGTTGGAGAAGACTCGTTCTTCTTCCCATCTGGCCATGAAGAGCCCGGCTACACTGGGTGCGAACTTCGCTCCCATGGCAACTCCTGTTTTCTGGAAATAGTGATTGCGATTATACCAGAAGAAACTGTTTTTCAGACAGAAGTCAAGGCATTTTATTAGGTACTTCCTTTGCTTACATGGTAATGTGGAGAATTTTCTGAGTCCCCATTTGACAGCCTCGCATGCTTGGTGGTGCATAATGATGGTGTAGAGTGAAGACACATCTGCCGTTGCCATCCACCAGGGTTGGTTACCTTTGGGGACCTCTTCTAAAATTTGTAGCATCTGTTTGGTGTCTCTAAGGTATGCCTCAGTTTTCTGTTCAGCGGGCTGTAGGAAATGATCGATGTATTGGCCCATTCTCGCAGTGAGTGAATCAATACCGTTCACTATAGGTCTGGGTGGTGGATTCGTACTGTCTTTATGAATTTTGGGAAGACAGTAGATTATGGGCGTTCGACAGGACTCTGGAATCAAGTATTTAGCTTCTTTTTTGTTAAGGATATTCTTTTTTAAGCCTAAGTGGACTGTCTGTTCTAATGCCTTCCTGCACTTAAAAACTGGGTTACTGCACAAGAACTAAACACCTGTAACGCCGAGCGCTCTGGGTACCTCCTCCACCCCGGAGTGCTCGCGGCGTTCTCCTCCCTGCAGCGCCTCGGTCGGCTCCCCTGACCGCAGGCGCTGCTTCGGTTCCGGGATGCGATCCTCGGTCTGCCCGGGGATCGCATCCCGCTCCTCTCACCTGTCCCCTGCAGTCTTCCGGCGTGCGCGCGCCCCGGCTCCCCAGGCGCGCGCGTTCCCTCAGTTAAAGGGCCAGCGCACAATCAATTGGTGCCTGGCCCAATTACAGTGTCCACCCCAAAACCAATAAAAACCCACTTCCCCTTCCTGTCCTTGCCGGATCTTGTGTTGCCATAGTGCCCAGTGAAAGCGTTAGTGTGTTTTGCTCCTTCTGTGTATCCAGACCTTTGCTGTTGCCCCCGACTACGAACCTTTGCCACCTGCCTTGACCCTTTGCTACGTCTGACCTTGCCTTTGCCTAATCCTTGTGTACCGCGCCTGTCTCAGCTGTCAGTGGGGTCGAGTTGCTATTGGAGGACACGACCTGGTTGCTACCGCCGCTACAAGTCCATCCCGCCTTGCGGCGGGCTCTGGTGAAAACCAGTAGCAACATTAGAACCGGTCCTCCAATACAACCCGTGCTATCGCCCCATTGGCATAGGGGATCCACCTCCTGTTCCCCGCTGTACCCGGAACGTGACAACACCCCAACACGAAAAAGAAGGATTTTACTGTGACAAGCACAGGCAACAGTTATGAAATTAAATGCTTTATTTGTTGCAACACCGAGGGAGCTGTTTACATATTGGAATGTGACCGCGGGCTCCAATATGTGGGCCGCACCAAGAGACTCTTAAGAATCAGAATAAAGGAACATGTAAAAAACATCCAGAAAGGCTTTGACAAGCATAGTGTGTCCAGGCACTTTGCCACACACCATAACAAAGACCCATCACATATGAAATTCCGGGGGATAGAAGCCTATAAGAGACACTGGCGAGGTGGACACAAAGTTAGAACCATCAGCCAACTAGAATCAAAATGGATACATACGTTAGAGACCTTTGTACCCCAGGGACTAAACATTGATTTTGATTTAAACTGTTTTATCAGCAACTTCTAAATTAACCTTTTACTCACGTTCACCTCTATACTTTTACCATAATTATGCTCTCTCTCGATCACCCTTCTGCAAAACTGCCACCTCTCCATTCACTCTGTCTGTAACATATTAACTACTGTTACATATCTCTAGATATATATATGATTTTAAATAAAAAAAATTATATATATATATATATATATGTATATATATATATATATATATATATATATATATATATATATATATATATATATATATATACATAAATATGAGCAAACTACGTCATTTCCGGTACATAATTTTATATGTTTTAAACAAGAAAATCTACCTTTTATGCATATAAATTTTAGTATATTTTAAACTCTTCTCTTATCAAAACGCTACAAAATTATTACATTTTACATATTTTAAATTTTTAATAATTTTTTATGCATTACGATATGTCCACAATATTATCTCACATATTTAAATCCCCTCGTTTATCCTTGTATTTATTTTAAACAAATGATGCCGCCAAATCGGATGTAGCTATGATATAGAAATATATGGCGCTAAACCCGATATAGCTGTGATATAGAAATACATCCCCCTCCAAGAAAATGGCCGCACAACTATTTCCGGTGACCAAGGTGGAGAAACCATGGCCGCCGAACGGATGTTTACATCCAAACTTCCAACAAAATAGTAATCAACAGTAAATAAAAGGACATTTCTGGTATCTAGTAATCACCCCTGATGAAGTCACGTGACCATGACGAACACGCGTCGGGACGCACACTTGATACCGGAAGTGAGGTACGAGCTCGATGCTCGTTTATTCTATGCAATATTTGTACAGCAAAATGTGAGTTTGATTTATTATGTTACTTTTTGGAATAAACCTGTTTATATAAACATACTACACTATCGAGACCCCCCTTTTCTTTACCCATCCGTGAGGCACATACACCCGCATTAGAAGGGATACCCCAATAAGGAGACGCTCAATACCTGGGATTAAAGGGAGTCAACCGCCAGAGGATACAGAGGCCCCCCCTTGGGATCCAACATACATATATATATATACGCTGTTACCTTACAGCGGTAAGGTAAGGGGACACCCATATCATATCTCACGGAGGATTGGAAATCACCCACAGCTATTTGCTACAACATCCACCAGCACCAATATCGTTACACCACAACCTGGATTCACCATAAGTGTCATAGAAACCTGCACTTTGCCCTAATAGAGGAAGGGCTCACCCCCACGGACTGTTCCTGCACTTTATTATTTATTACCCATTTCACAATATACTTTGTCACGCTGACACTGAAATATGATGAAGAACTTTCTGCGATCTTATATGTGAATCCCCACACTTATATTCACTTAATTATGTTGAAATTTTGTCTTTGCAACTTTACTCTGCAATTTTCATGTGATTTTATTTGAACTATTTTACTATAACTTCATTTAGATTATAGCACTTTTTATGCACGTCAATCACCTATTCACGAATCCACTCAATTTGAATGGGATTCTCTATGCGATTTTTATGCGTTTTTAAGATATTTGAATTTTATGCGATTTTTATGTGACTTCTTATGCGATTTTATATATGAAATCTATACTAACTTCTCATATTTATGCACAAATAGCACTTTCATACTAGGACCATTACCAATCCACTCTTGTGCAATATCTATTTATATGCTCTTTTAACCTAGTCTCTTTAGTTTAACATACAGCACAGCACTACTTCTTTACTATATTCCTTTAAATATGGCACCTGGGGTGTGTAAAGTATGCCTGTTAAGTGGCATGTGTTTCCCGTGTTTAGAACTGTCCCTGCAAAAAATGACATTTATAAAGGAAAAAAATAAGCCATTTAAAACTGCTTGCGGCTTTAATGTCATGTCTTGTCCTGGCAATATGGATGAAAATCTTTGAGAAAAATGGCATGGCTACCCCATTACCCCCCCAGCCCATTACCAGCCCCTTTGGGTCTTGTATGGATATTAAGGGGAACCCCGCACCCAAAATAAAACCCTATACCTACAACCCTATATACTCTGAACAGCAGTATACAGGCGGTGCAAACAAGACAGGGACGTTAGGTTTGTTCTTAAGTAGAATCTGTTTGTAATTTTGAACAGGTAAATTTTTAAGTTTAGCTCCATCCAAAAAAATGTATTTTTAAGCTTTTCGGAGAACATAGAGAAGGGTTATCACCCCTGTAACATTTGTTTTGCTGTCTGTGCACCTATTCAGAACATTTCACCTCACTTTCCGTCCCAATGACAAATGTTTTTGGAAACGTGGGTTTTTTATTGAAATAAGGATTGGTGATAAACCATCAGTAGAGAGGAGATACCTTTTTCCCAAATGAAATGTAACAGGATAGAATTTCCCTTCCTAGGGGTAGATTTCCTCTCACTTCCTGTTTTCTCCTTCCGTTTGCAAGTAGGAGTCGTTTCTAAGTTGGATGTTTGAAAGTAGGGGCCTGCCTTATATACTCTGCAGAAATTTGCCCCATTAGATGTTGGTGTTGCCACAACACTGTAAGCCCTCACAGTTACTCTTGGTGGGCACAGGAATGGGCCCTGCTGTGAATTATTAGATCAAGATTTGTAATTACACGCCCCTGTTAAACAGGGGCTGACAAATTGTGCCTTAGGCACTGGTGCCACAACACTGCAACCCCTCACAGATACTGTACTTGGAGCACAGCAATGAGACCTGTTGCAAAGCATTGCATAAAAAATTGTAATTACGCGCCCCTGTTAAACAGGGGCTGAAAAATTGGGCCTTAGGCACTGGTGCTGGTGCCACAACACTGCAACCCCTCACAGATACTGTACTTGGAGCACAGCAATCAGACCTGTTGCAAAGCATTGCATAAAGAATTGTAATTACACGCCCCTGTTAAACAGGGGCTGACAAATTGGGCCTTAGCCACTGGTGGTGGCACCCAGAAACAAAAATGTTCTTCCAAGCTATCATCAGGATCATTGAGGAGGAAGAGGATAGTCAGTCAACATAACAGGACAATCACTCAGCATCAGCATAGGCAGTCTTGAAGGGATGTGACATTTAAAAATAAATTATTCTGTTATATCAGCTTCAGGTGCCTGGTAGCTGGTGGTGATCCAAGACTGATTCATCTTTATGAAGGTCAGTCGATCAACCGAGTCGGTGGACAGGCGCACCCTGTGATCGGAGACAAAGCCTCAAGCAGCACTGAATGTGCGTTTCGAAAGAACGCTGGATGCAGGACAGGCCAGTAGCTCAATTGCATACTGTGCAAGCTCTGGCCAGTGATTCATCCTCAAGACCCAGTAAGCCAGAGGATTTTCGATGGGAAAGGTGTCCAAGTCTGACCTTGCCCCTAGGTATTCCTGCACCATGTATATCAGACGCTGGCGATGGTTGCTGGAACCGATCATACCTTGGGGCTGCGGACTAAAAAATTGTCTTAACGCATCAGTCAGACCAGACGTCCACCTTCCCCACCGCTTCTTCTGCTACTGACCGAAGCCTCAGCAACTCGTCGTCCAGAACCAGGAGTTTGTAACCTCCCAGTCTCTGGGAACGCGTTGCACAGACCTTTCTGCAAGGCCTCCCGGAGATGTCTCATCCTCTGCTCCCTCTGCGACAGCAAGATAAGGTCCGCAACCTTACCCTTGTACCGTGGATCAAGGAGAGTGGCCAGCCAGTAATGGTCCCTCTCCTTTATCCGAAGAATACGAGGATCCTCCCACAGGCTTTGCAGGATCAGGGAGGCCATACAATGTAGGTTAGCTGAGGCATTCGGTCCGGAGTCTTCTGGGTCACTGAGGACGACATGATCCGCAGCCACCTCCTCCCAGCCACGTACAAGTCCACTGGTTTCTTGGAACTGTAAATCATCCCTAAAAGACTGCTGCTGCTGCTGCTTCTGCTGCTGCTGATGCTGAGTGCCAGGCTCCACCTCCATGCTGACACAATCCTCCTCCTCCTCCTCCTCTTCCTGTGTGATGGGTGGGAGAGAAGGAACACTGTCTGGATAAAGGGGGCCTTGAGAGGCAAGGAAGTCCTCCTCTTCTTGCCTCTGTTATGCCTCAAGTGCTCTTTCTATTATTCTGTGCATCGTATGCTCCAACAGGTGGACAAGAGGTACAGTGTCACTGATGCATGCACTGTCACTGCTCACTATCCTCGTGGCCTCCTCAAATGGTGACAGGACAATGCATGTATCCCTGATCATGCTTCACTGGAGTGGGGAAAAAAATCCGAGCTCCCCTGACCCTGTCCTGGTGCCGTAGTCGCACAGTTACTCATTGATGGCCCTCTGCTGTGTGTGCAGTCGCTGCAGCATGGCCAACGTTGAGTTCCACCTGGTGGGCATGTCACATATAAGGCGGTTCTTGGGCAGGTTCAACTCCTTTTGCAGCTCAGCCAGCCGAGCACTGGCATTATATGATCGGCGGAAATGCACACAGACTTTCCTGGCCTGCCTCAGGACATCCTGTAAGCCTGGGTACCTGCCCAAGAACCGCTGCACCACCAGGTTAAGGATGTGAGCCATACAGGGAACATGGGTCTGCTGTCCCTGTCGCAGGGCGGAGAGGAGGTTGGTGCCATTGTCACAAACCACCATTCCTGGCTTAAGCTGGCGTGGCGTCAACCACCTCTCGGCCTGCTCCTGCAGAGCTGACAGAACCTCTGCCCCAGTGTGGCTCCTGTCCCCCAAACACACCAGCGCAAGCACGGCATGGCATCTTTTTGCATGCGTACTTGCGTAGCCCCTTGGACGCCTACGGAGCACCGCTGGTTCTGAGGACAGAGCACTCGAAGAGGCCATGGAGGAAGAAGAAGAGGAGGGGGTGGAGGAGAGAGGTGTGTCACAACCAGTAGTAGCATTTTGGAGGCGTGGTGGCGGAACAACCTCCAACACTACTGCACCTTGTTCTGCATCCTTCCCAGCTGCCAAAAGAGTGACCCAATGGGCCGTGAAATACAGGTAACGTCCCTGTCCATGCCTGCTGGACCATAAGTCAGCGGCAATTTAGCCAAGCTAGCATTCAACCGCTGGGCATGTGGATGGCTGGGAGTAAACTTCTTTTGACGGTCCAGCAGCTGGGGCAGGGAAATTTGCCTGGTACAATCGGACGTCGGTGTACTGCTAGCAGAGTGCCCGCAAGTACTTGGCTGTGACACACATAATTCTACACCTTCATTCCTCTCAGTGCAGCTTTCAGAGAGGACTGAAGGTATAGTGGGGTTGGAGATCCCAGCTGATGAGGAGCAAGGAGAGGTTTCATGGAAAATGTTATTAATGTATGTTGTCAGATGCCCCCCAGTGTCGGTTTTGCTGTAATGCGCTCATCGGAGCGTATTCGCACATAAAGACGTTGGCGGGAGACCATTGGCTGCATAAATCTTCCTGTGGACACTACAGACGTGTTTGCTGGTTTAAGGAAGTTCATTTGTACCTTACCGGGAGACTGGCCATTTCACGGTGACGGCATTAATAACTTAAAGCGAACATCTCTGTGTACATGTTGGAACTTTAGCATAACAATATAAATATTATGGCCCACTGAGCCATAGTTTTTATATCGTTCGTTGTCATTGAAAGCAGTTAGACGGTTTGGACATCACTGCTTAGTCTATTTTAATGTATTCTGTGATTGTTTTTTTTGAAGGAAAACAATTGTCCCTGTATTGTAACACCATTGTATTGTATTTCCTTATATGGTCATTCACATCCTGTGTGAATGAGATGAGGCCACATCCTTTGTGAGAGGGGTTTAGCTGTTGGAGGTAAACCTTTGAGGGTGTGGCTTTTGAATGGTTTTGAAATAAAGGAGTTCACTGAGCTGGGACAGGGTGAATGATGCTGCCCGATGCTGAGATGAACATGTAAGATATATACTGGTATTGGTAATGGCACCTTTAATGGAATGCTTGGCTGGTGAGGTTTGAATGAGGGGGCTGAGGTAAGGATGAATGCATGGATGAAGGGGTTTGGGAGGTATTGGAAGATCTTGAGGTAAGGCATTATATCATTTCGAATTTCTCTGACAGAGGTCCGCTTTGTTCTTTGGTGTGGGTTTTTAATGTGCGCTTGCCAACGAGCTGCATGGCAGGTCAACATATGTCTGGTCATGCTTGTGGTGCCCAAGCGGCTGATGTTTTTGCCACGCGAGATACGCTTGAGACATATGTTGCAAATAGCAGAGGTGCGATCTGATGCACTCGTCTCAAAAAAGGCCCACACCAAAGAATATTGTAATACATCGCAGAGGCAGCGCCCTGCACAGGCGGAGCTCTGTGGTGTGATTCAGTTGGTATACTGGCCTCAAGCTGGCCCCCGGAGGGCATCCTGCCTCGTTGGAGATGTGCCGCCTCCTCCTCCTCTCTCCGTTCAGGCACCCACGTGGAGTCAGTGACCTCATCATCCCCTCCCTCTTCACCACTGGAGCAAACCTGGCAGTAAGCTGCAGCTGGTGGAACATGACTGCCACATTGCTGTCCTTGAGCATCCCCTCTCTCTGCGCTCACGCTACTGCTTTCCTCTAGCTGGGTATCATCATCCAAGCCTTCAAAACGCTGGGCATCCTCCCGAAGCATGTACCCAACACTGTGCTCAAACAGTTCGGGGGACTCCTCAGGAGGACATGGTGGGTCTAGGGAAGGGGTGTCTGATGATGACATTGAATACGCGTTGGCAGCTGCTTTGCCAGTACCCTGAGCCTGGGTGAGATAGGATGAGGAGGAAGAGAAGGGCTTGGTCATCCACTCTACCAAGCCTTCAGCATGATGCGGCTCAACATGTCAAGCTTGTCCCATGGCCACGTGCTGATGACAGTGCACCACATCCACGACCAGCACTGTGGTCTCTAGACACAGAGCCTGCTTGCCCTGTTTTCTTGGCTCGTGACTGTCTGCCTCTCCTTGTTGGTCTTCCAGACATTGTAATGGGTAGTGTATATTGTGCTGGATTCACACAGCACACACACTAACTCCTGCAGATGGCTGCCTTAGATGACAACAGGCCAGAAGGGCAGATACAGGGTAATGTGGTTTAGTGTGCTGTGTTATAGTCACAGAGCACACACACACACACACACACACACACACTAACTCCTGCAGATGGTTGGCTGGATGCCTTTGATGACAACAGGCCAGAAGGGCAGATATCGGGTAATGTGGTTTAGTCTGCTGTGTTGGAGTCACAGAGCACACACACTCCTGCAGATGGCTGGCTGCCTTAGATGACAACAGGCCAGAAGGGTAGATACGGGGTGATGTGGTTTAGTGTGCTGTGTTATAGTCACAGAGCACACACACACACACACACACACACACTCCTGCAGATGGCTGGCTGGCTGCCTTAGATGACAACAGGCCAGAAGGGCAGATACAGGGTAATGTGGTTTAGTATGCTGTGTTATAGTCACAGAGCACACACACACACACACACTCCTGCAGATGACTGGCTGGCTGGCTGCCTTAGATGACAACAGGCCAGAAGGGCAGATACAGGGTAATGTGGTTTAGTGTGCTGTGTTATAGTCACAGAGCACACACACTCCTGCAGATGGCTGGCTGGCTGGCTGCCTTAGATGACAACAGGCCAGAAGGGCAGATACATGGTAATGTGGTTTAGTATGCTGTGTTATAGTCACAGAGCACACACACACACACACACTAACTCCTGCAGATGGTTGGCTGGATGCCTTTGATGACAAAAGGCCAGAAGGGCAGATACCGGGTAATGTGGTTTAGTCTGCTGTGTTATAGTCACAGAGCACACACACTCCTGCAGATGGCTGGCTGCCTTTGATGACAACAGGCCAGAAGGGCAGATACGGGGTAGTGTGGTTTAGTGTGCTGTGTTATAGTCACAGAGCACACACCCACACACACACTCCTGCAGATGGCTGGCTTGCTGGCTGCCTTAGATGACGACAGGCCAGAAGGGCAGATACAGGGTAATGTGGTTTAGTGTGCTGTGTTATAGTCACAGAGCACACACACACACACATTCCTGCAGATGACTGGCTGGCTGGCTGGCTGGCTGCCTTAGATGACAACAGTCCAGAAGGGCAGATACATGGTAATGTGGTTTAGTGTGCTGTGTTATAGTCACAGAGCACACACACACACTCCTGCAGATGGCTGGCTGGCTGGCTGCCTTAGATGACAACAGGCCAGAAGGGCAGATACATGGTAATGTGGTTTAGTATGCTGTGTTATAGTCACAGAGCACACACACACACACACACACACTAACTCCTGCAGATGGTTGGCTGGATGCCTTTGATGACAACAGGCCAGAAGGGCAGATACCGGGTAATGTGGTTTAGTCTGCTGTGTTATAGTCACAGAGCACACACACACACACACACAATAACTCCTGCAGATGGTTGGCTGGATGCCTTTGATGACAAAAGGCCAGAAGGGCAGATACCGGGTAATGTGGTTTAGTCTGCTGTGTTATAGTCACAGAGCACACACACACACACACACACACACACACACACACATTCCTGCAGATGACTGGCTGGCTGGCTGGCTGCCTTAGATGACAACAGGCCAGAAGGGTAGATACAGGGTAATGTGGTTTAGTGTGCTGTGTTATAGTCACAGAGCACACACACACACACACTCCTGCAGATGGCTGGCTGACTGCCTTAGATGACAACAGGCCAGAATGGCAGATACAGGATAATGTGGTTTAGTGTGCTGTGTTATAGTCACAGAGCACACACACTCCTGCAGATGGCTGGCTGGCTGGCTGCCTTAGATGACAACAGGCCAGAAGGGCAGATACATGGTAATGTGGTTTAGTGTGCTGTGTTATAGTCACAGAGCACACACACACACTCCTGCAGATGGCTGGCTGGCTGCCTTAGATGACAACAGGCCAGAAGGGCAGAAACAGGGTAATGTGGTTTAGTGTGCTGTGTTATAGTCACAGAGCACACACACACACACACACACACCTGCAGATGGCTGGCTGGCTGACTGGTTGCCTTAGATGACAACAGGCCAGAAGGGCAGATACAGGGTAATGTGGTTTAGTGGGCTGTGTTATAGTCACAGAGCACACACACACTCCTGCAGAAGGCTGGCTGGCTGGCTACCTTAGATGACAACAGGCCAGAAGGGCAGATACAGGGTAATGTGGTTTAGTGTGATGTGTTATAGTCACAGAGCACACACACACACTCCTGCAGATGGCTGGCTGCCTTAGATGACAACAGGCCAGAAGGGCAGATACAGGGTAATGTGGTCTAGTGTGCTGTGTTATAGTCACAGAGCACACACACACACTCCTGCAGATGGCTGGCTGGCTGGCTTAGATGACAACAGGCCAGAAGGGCAGATACAGGGTAATGTGGATAAGTGTACTGTGTTATAGTCACAGAGCACACACACACACACACACACACACACACTCCTGCAGATGGCTGGCTGGCTGACTGGTTGCCTTAGATGACAACAGGCCAGAAGGGCAGATACAGGGTAATGTGGTTTAGTGTGCTGTGTTATAATCACAGAGCACACACACACACACTCCTGCAGATGGCTGGCTGGCTGCCTTAGATGACAACAGGCCAGAAGGGCAGATACAGGGTAATGTGGTTTAGTGTGCTGTGTTATAGTCACAGAGCACACACACACACACACTCCTGCAGATGGCTGGCTGCCTTAGATGACAACAGGCCAGAAGGGCAGATACAGGGTAATGTGGTTTAGTGTGCTGTGTTATAGTAACAGAGAACACACACACACACACACTCCTGCAGATGGCTGGCTGGCTGGCTTAGATGACAACAGGCCAGAAGGGCAGATACAGGGTAATGTGGTTTAGTGTGCTGTGTTATAGTCACAGAGCGCACACACTCACACTCCTGCGAATGGCTGGATGGCTGGCTGCCCTAGATGACAACAGGCCAGAAGGGCAGATACAGGGTAATGTGGTTTAGTGTGCTGTGTTATAGTCACAGAGCACACACACACACTCCTGCAGATGGCTGGCAGCCTTAGATGACAACAAGCCAGAAGGGCAGATACAGGGTAATGTGGTTTAGTGTGATGTGTTATAATCACAGAGCACACACACACACTCCTGGAGATGGCTGGCTGGCTTAGATGACAACAGGCCAGAAGGGCAGATACAGGGTATTGTGGTTTAGTGTGCTGTGTTATAGTCACAGAGCACACACACACACTCCTGCAGATGGCTGGCTGGCTGACTGCCTTAGATGACGACAGGCCAGGAGGGCAGATACGGGGTATTGTGGTTTAGTGGGTTGTGTTATAGTCACAGAGCGCACACACACACACTCCTGCAGATGGCTGGCTGGCTGGCTGCCTTAGATGACAACAGGCCAGAAGAGCAGATACAGGGTAATGTGGTTTAGTGTTCTGTGTTATAGTCACAGAGCACACACACACACACACACACACACTCCTGCAGATGGCTGGCTGGCTGCCTTAGATGACAACAGGCCAGAAGGGCAGATACAGGGTAATGTGGTTTAGTGTGCTGTGTTATAGTCAAAGAGCACATAAACACACACTCCTACAGATGGCTGGCTGGCTGGCTGCCTTAGATGACAACAGGCCAGAAGGGCAGATACAGATACAGGGTAATGTGGTTTAGTGTGCTGTGTTATAGTCACAGAGCACACACACACACACTCCTGCAGATGGCTGGCTGGCTGTCTGGCTGCCTTAGATGACAACAGGCCAGAAGGGCAGATACAGGGTAATGTGGTTTAGTGTGCTGTGTTATAGTCACAGAGCACACACACAAACTCCTGTAGATGGCTGGCTGCCTTAGATGACAACAGGCCAGAAGGGCAGATACAGGGTAAATGTGGTTTAGTGTGCTGTGTTATAGTCACAGAGCACACACACTCACACTCCTGCAGATGGCTGGATGGCTGGCTGGCTGGCTGCCCTAGATGACAACAGGCCAGAAGGGCAGATACAGGGTAATGTGGTTTAGTGTGCTGTGTTATAGTCACAGAGCACACACACACACACACACACACACACACACACACACACACACACACACACACACACACCACACACACACTCCTGCAGATGGCTGGCTGCCTTAGATGACAACAGGCCAGAAGGGCAGATACAGGGTAATGTGGTTTAGTGTGCTGTGTTATAGTCACAGAGCACACACACACACACACACACACTCCTGCAGATGGCTGGCTGCCTTAGATGACAACAGGCCAGAAGGGCAGATACAGGGTAATGTGGTTTAGTGTGATGTGTTACAGTCACAGAGCACACACACACACACACACTCCTGCAGATGGCTGGATGGCTTAGATGACAACAGGCCAGAAGGGCAGATACGGGGTATTGTGGTTTAGTGGGTTGTGTTATAGTCACAGAGCGCACACACACACACTCCTGCAGATGGCTGGCTGGCTGGCTGCCTTAGATGACAACAGGCCAGAAGAGCAGATACAGGGTAATGTGGTTTAGTGTGCTGTGTCATAGTCACAGAGCACACACACACACACACACACACACACACACACACACACACACACACACACACACACACACTCCTGCAGATGGCTGGCTGGCTGGCTGGCTGCCTTAGATGACAACAGGCCAGAAGGGCAGATACAGGGTAATGTGGTTTAGTGTGCTGTGTTATAGTCACAGAGCACTAGGGATGAGCCGAACACCCCCCCGTTCGGCTCGCACCAGAACCCGCGAACCGACCTAAAGTCCGTGCGAGCTTTAGAACCCTATTAGTTATAATGGATGCGAACGTTCGAAATTATAAGTGCTCATTTTAAAGGCTAATATGCATGTTAATGTCATAAAAAGTGTTTGGGGACCTGGGTCCTGCCCCAGGGGACATGTATCAATGCAAATTTTTTTTTTTTTTAAACGGCCGTTTTTTCAGGAGCAGTGATTTTAATAATGCTTAAATTGAAACAATAAAAGTGTAATATTCCTTTAAATTTCGTACCTGGGGGGTGTCTATAGTATGCCTGTGAAGGGGCGCATGTTTCCCGTGTTTAGAACTGTCTCTGCGCAAAGTGTCATTTTTGAAAGTAAAAAAGCTATTTAAAATCACTCGCGGCTAATGTTAATTCACGGCTCCCGTAACACAGAGAACAGTGATTCATTGACACTCATTCATAAAAAAAAAGTCATTGATAAAAAATAAAAAAAATGAAAAAAAAAAAGCGTAGGGGTCCCCCCAAATTCAATAACCAGGCCCTTCAGGTCTGGGATGGATATTAAGGGGGATCCCAGCCAAAAAAAAAAAAAAAAAATGGCGTAGGGTCCCCCTCAAAATCCATACCAGACCCTTGAGGTCTGGTATGGATTTTAAGGGGAACCCTAGCCAAAAAAAATGGCGTGGGGTCCCCCTCAAAATCCATACCAGACCCTTATCCGAGCACGCAACCTGGCAGGCCGCAGGAAAAGAGGGGGGACGAGAGCGGCCCCCCCTCTCGCCTGAACCATACCAGGCCACATGCCCTCAACATTGGGAGGATGCTTTGGGGGTTTAAGACCCCTAAAGCACCTTGTCCCCATGTTGATGAGGACAAGGGCCTCTTCCCCACAACCGTGCCCGGTGGTTGTGGGGGTCTGCGGGCGGGGGGCTTATCGGAATCTGGAAGCCCCCTTTAACAAGGGGACCCCCAGATCCCGCCCCCCCTGTGTGAAATGGTAAGGGGGTACAAAAGTACCCCTACCATTTCACCAAAAAAGTGGCAAAAATGGTAAAAATGACAGGAGACAGTCTTTGACAATTCCTTTATTAAAATCTTCTTTCTTCTTTCTTCATCCTTCGGTTTCTTCATCTTCTCCTTCCTTCATCTTCTTCCATCTTCTTCTTCCATTTTCTTCTTCCTCCGATCCGCTTCTTCTTGCGCTGGTCTTCTCGTCCTTCTCGTCCGGCATCTTCTTCCGTCGGCGTCGGTGTCGGTGTCTCTGTCTCTTCTTGGGCCGCTCCGCGCAATGGGAGGCTCCCGCTGTGTGAGGCTCCGCTCCATCTGACAGGTCTTTTAAAACGGAGGGCACCTGGTGACCCCGCCCCCCTCTGACATCATGGGGAAAGCCATCATGGAATTCCCCATGACGTCTCTGTGCGTCAGAGGGGGCGGGGTCACCAGGTGCCCTCCATTATAAAAGACCTGTCAGATGGAGCGGAGCCTCACACAGCGGGAGCCTCCCATTGCGCGGAGCGGCCCAAGAAGACACCGACACCGACGCCGACGCCGACGGAAGAAGATGCCGGACGAGAAGGACGAGAAGACCAGCGCAAGAAGAAGCGGATCGGAGGAAGAAGAAAATGGAAGAAGAAGATGGAAGAAGATGAAGGAAGGAGAAGATGAAGAAAACCGAAGGATGAAGAAAGAAGAAAGAAGATTTTAATAAAGGAATTGTCAAAGACTGTCTCCTGTCATTTTTACCATTTTTGCCACTTTTTTGGTGAAATGGTAGGGGTACTTTTGTACCCCCTTACCATTTCACACAGGGGGGGGGGCGGGATCTGGGGGTCCCCTTGTTAAAGGGGGCTTCCAGATTCCAATAAGCCCCCCGCCCGCAGACCCCCACAACCACCAGGCACGGTTGTGGGGAAGAGGCCCTTGTCCTCATCAACATGGGGACAAGGTGCTTTGGGAGTCTTAGACCCCCAAAGCATCCTCCCAATGTTGAGGGCATGTGGCCTGGTACGGTTCAGGCGGGAGGGGGGGCCGCTCTCGTCCCCCCCCTCTTTTCCTGCGGCCTTCCAGGTTGCGTGCTCAGATAAGGGTCTGGTATGGATTTTGAGGGGGACCCCACGCCATTTTTTTTGGCTAGGGTTCCCCTTAAAATCCATACCAAACCTCAAGGGTCTGGTATGGATTTTGAGGGGGACCCTACGCCATTTTTTTTTTTTTTTTTTGGCTGGGGTTCCCCTTAATATCCATCCCAGACCTGAAGGGCCTGGTTATTGAATTTGGGGGGACCCCTACGCTTTTTTTTTGTTTTTTATTAATGAATGACAGTTCTCTGTGTTACAGGAGCCATCAATTCATTAGCCGCGAGTGATTTTAAATAGCTTTTTTCCTGCAAAAATGACACTTTTTTGCAGGGAAAGTTCTAAGCACAGGAAACCTGCCCCCTTCACAGGCCACCTATAGACACCCCCAGATGTGATACTGCAATGCTGTTCTAACAGCATGCACACACATATCCCCAGAAATAGAGCACATATTGTTGTCAGCAGTCAGCAGCACACTGACACGCTGACACTGACTGAAACATAATATGCGAGGCCGCCGGCGCGGCGGCCTCTTATACCGTGGGGCGTGTACTAAAGCCCCTGAGCTATAATTGGCTACAGGCATCCTGCCTGTAGCCAATTATGGCTCTCCTCGCTGCCGGCGCTGTGATTGGCCAAGCATGCGGGGTCACAGTGCATGCTTGGCCAATCATCAGCCAGCATTGCACTGCGTGGGCCGCAATGCATTGCGGGGCCGCTCGCATCACACGAATTTGATGCGAGCGGCCCCAATAGTTCTGGGCTCGCCGAGCGAGCGAACACCCGGTGCTCGATTCGAACATGGGTTCGAATCGAACACCGGGCCCATCCTTACAGAGCACACACACACACACACACACTCCTGGAGATGGCTGGCTGGCTGGCTTAGATGACAACAGGCCAGAAGGGCAGATACAGGGTAATGTGGTTTAGTGTGCTGTGTTATAGTCACAGAGCACACACACTCACACTTCTGCAGATGGCTGGATGGCTGGCTGTCTGGCTGCCCTAAATGACAACAGGCCAGAAGGGCAGATACAGGGTAATGTGGTTTAGTGTGCTGTGTTATAGTCACAGAGCACACACACACACTCCTGCAGATGGCTGGCTGCCTTAGATGACAACAGGCCAGAAGGGCAGATACAGGGTAATGGGGTTACTGCGCTGTTTTATAGTCACAGAGTACACACACACTCCTGCAGATGGCTGGCTGACTGCCTTAGATGACAACAGGCCAGAAGGGCAGATACAGGGTAATGTGGTTTAGTGTGCTGTGTTATAGTCACAGAGCACACACACACACACTCCTGCAGATGGCTGGCTGGCTGACTTATGACTGCCAGACTGGCTGGCTGACACACACACACACTCCTGCAGATGGCTGGTTGGCTGGCTGCCTTAGATGACAACCGGCCAGAAGGGCAGATACAGGGTAATGTGGTTTAGTGTGCTGTGTTATAGTCACAGAGCACACACACACATACTCCTGCAGATGGCTGGCTGGCTGACTGGCTGCCTTAGATGACAACAGGCCAGAAGGGCAGATACAGGGTAATGTGGTTTAGTGTGCTGTGTTATAGTCACAGAGCACACACACAAACTCCTGTAGATGGCTGGCTGCCTTAGATGACAACAGGCCAGAAGGGCAGATACAGGGTCATGTGGTTTAGTGTGCTGTGTTATAGTCACAGAGCACTCACACTCCTGCAGATGGCTGGATGGCTGGCTGGCTGCCCTAGATGACAACAGGCCAGAAGGGCAGATACAGGGTAATGTGGTTTAGTGTGCTGTGTTATAGTCACAGAGCACACACACTCACACTTCTGCAGATGGCTGGATGGCTGGCTGTCTGGCTGCCCTAAATGACAACAGGCCAGAAGGGCAGATACAGGGTAATGTGGTTTAGTGTGCTGTGTTATAGTCACAGAGCACACACACACACTCCTGCAGATGGCTGGCTGCCTTAGATGACAACAGGCCAGAAGGGCAGATACAGGGTAATGGGGTTACTGCGCTGTTTTATAGTCACAGAGTACACACACACTCCTGCAGATGGCTGGCTGACTGCCTTAGATGACAACAGGCCAGAAGGGCAGATACAGGGTAATGTGGTTTAGTGTGCTCTGTTATAGTCACAGAGCACACACACACACTCCTGCAGATGGCTGGCTGGCTGACTTATGACTGCCAGACTGGCTGGCTGACACACACACACACACTCCTGCAGATGGCTGGTTGGCTGGCTGCCTTAGATGACAACCGGCCAGAAGGGCAGATACAGGGTAATGTGGTTTAGTGTGCTGTGTTATAGTCACAGAGCACACACACACATACTCCTGCAGATGGCTGGCTGGCTGACTGGCTGCCTTAGATGACAACAGGCCAGAAGGGCAGATACAGGGTAATGTGGTTTAGTGTGCTGTGTTATAGTCACAGAGCACACACACAAACTCCTGTAGATGGCTGGCTGCCTTAGATGACAACAGGCCAGAAGGGCAGATACAGGGTAATGTGGTTTAGTGTGCTGTGTTATAGTCACAGAGCACACACACTCACACTCCTGCAGATGGCTGGATGGCTGGCTGGCTGCCCTAGATGACAACAGGCCAGAAGGGCAGATACAGGGTAATGTGGTTTAGTGTGCTGTGTTATAGTCACAGAGCACACACACTCACACTCCTGCAGATGGCTGGATGGCTGGCTGGCTGCCTTAGATGACAACAGGCCAGAAGGGCAGATACAGGGTAATGTGGTTTAGTGTGATGTGTTACAGTCACAGAGCACACACACACACACACTCCTGCAGATGGCTGGATGGCTTAGATGACAACAGGCCAGAAGGGCAGATACGGGGTATTGTGGTTTAGTGTGTTGTGTTATAGTCACAGAGCGCATACACACACACTCCTGCAGATGGCTCGCTGACTGGCTGCCTTAGATGACAACAGGCCAGAAGAGCAGATACAGGGTAATGTGGTTTAGTGTTCTGTGTTATAGTCACAGAGCACACACACACACACACACACACACACACACACCACACACACACACACACACACACACACACACACACCTGCAGATGGCTGGCTGGCTGTCTTAGATGACAACAGGCCAGAAGGGCAGATACAGGGTAATGTGGTTTAGTGTGCTGTGTTATAGTCAAAGAGCACATAAACACACACTCCTACAGATGGCTGGCTGGCTGGCTGCCTTAGATGACAACAGGCCAGAAGAGCAGATACAGGGTAATGTGGTTTAGTGTTTTGTGTTATAGTCACAGAGCACACACACACACACACACACACACACACACTCCTGCAGATGGCTGGCTGGCTGCCTTAGATGACAACAGGCCAGAAGGGCAGATACAGGGTAATGTGGTTTAGTGTGCTGTGTTATAGTCACAGAGCACACACACACACTCCTGCAGATGGCTGGCTGCCTTAGATGACAACAGGCCAGAAGGGCAGATACAGGGTAATGGGGTTACTGCGCTGTGTTATAGTCACAGAGCACACACACACTCCTGCAGATGGCTGGCTGACTGCCTTAGATGACAACAGGCCAGAAGGGCAGATACAGGGTAATGTGGTTTAGTGTGCTGTGTTATAGTCACAGAGCACACACACACACACACACACATTCCTGCAGATGGCTGCCTGCCTTAGATGACAACAGGCCAGAAGGGCAGATACAGGGAAATGTGGTTTAGTGTGCTGTGTTATAGTCACAGAGCACACACACACACTCCTGCAGATGGCTGGCTGGCTGACTTCTGACTGCCAGACTGGCTGGCTGACACACACACACACACACACACACACACTCCTGCAGATGGCTGGCAGGCTGGTTGGCTGGCTGCCTTAGATGACAACCGGCCAGAAGGGCAGATACAGGGTAATGTGGTTTAGTGTGCTGTGTTATAGTCACAGAGCACACACACACACACTAACTCCTGCAGATGGTTGGCTGGCTGGCTGCCTTTGATGACAACAGGCCAGAAGGACAGATACAGGGTCATGTAGTTTAGTGTGCTGTGTTATAGTCACAGAGCACACACACACACACACACACACTCCTGCAGATGGCTGGCTGCCCGACTGGCTGCCTTAGATGACAACAGGCCAGAAGGGCAGATACAGGGTAATGTGGTTTAGTGTGCTGTGTTATAGTCACAGAGCGCACACACACACACACACACACACACACACACACACACACACTCCTGTAGATGGCTGGCTGGCTGCCTTAGATGACAACAGGCCAGAAGGGCAGTGTTAGGTACCTGGTATTGCTGAGCCTGACTTGGTGGTTGGAGACCTCTCTTACAACTCTGGTTCAGGGCCTGCTGGATTGGGAACAGCGTAACCGTGAACACAGCGGGTAGGAGTGTCCGTATGGATGCAGGTGGCCGATGCTGGGTAGACGCAGGTCTTTGGCCGGATGGTAGGTCTGCAGATGAAGGTTCGGCAGAAGACCAGGAGGCGGGAGGTAGACCGGCAGCAGGAGCAGCAGCAGACGGCAGAAGTAGCTGACAGCAACGGCAGTAGATCAGCAGAGGACGGCAGCAGCGAGGACCTGTGCAGGGACACTGGAAGCAGGGATGGTCAGGCGAGCCGGGTCACAGCAGGTAAGGCAGACAGGTAGAGACGGCAGGCAGAGGGATGGTCAGGAGGCAAGCCAGGGGTTCAGCAACAGTAACACAGTCCAGAGCAGGGTCAAACAAGCCGGGGTCAAGGAACGGAGAAGGCAGCAGAGTCAGGCAGGCCGGGTCACAGGTAGGATGCTCAGACAGGTTCAGGTTGGGGTCACGGGTGGGAGCTGAGACG
This sequence comes from Lithobates sylvaticus, assembly GCA_028564925.1. NCBI lineage: Eukaryota > Metazoa > Chordata > Amphibia > Anura > Ranidae > Lithobates > Lithobates sylvaticus. The sequence goes on along the minus strand of CM053027.1, from coordinate 627,306,004 downwards.
GACAGCGCCGCATGCAGGCAGCTGTCCCCTTTAAATAGGGCCACTGGCGCCAAAGCGGCGCTGATCGCGCACGTGCACGCGCACGGGGGCGCGCGCGCCCGCTATTCGCGCACGGGAGCGCGCGCACAAGTCCGGCGGGCGCTCAGAGGGACCAGGGCTGCCCAGGTGCCCGCGCACCCTCCGGCTAGGGTGCCCAGGGCGGCTAGAGCCCTGACATTGCCCCCTCACAAGGGGCAACCTCCGGGTGCCCATTAGGCATTGTCTTTCTGGATGGGAAGAAAGGAAGGTGCGAATTAGTCTCTTGGCATGAACATTGCATTCTGGTTCCCATGAATTACTCTCGGCCCCATACCCCTTCCACTTAATCAGGAACTGCCTCTCCCCCCTACGTCTCCTGCAATCAAGGATGGCCTCCACCTCGTACTCTTCATTACCTTGGACCAGGACAGGTCCGGGTGGGTTTGTACCCCTATCAGGGAAGGGATCGGGCACAGCGGGTTTCAGGAGGGAGACATGGAAAACTGGGTGGACTCTCATAGAGTCGGGCAGGGACAGCTCGTAGGAAACCTCATTGATCCTCCTCTTCACAGGGAAAGGTCCTAAGAACTTGGGAGCAAGCTTCTTAGAGGGACAAGCAAGTCTAAGGTTAGTTGTAGCTAGCCATACCTGGTCGCCCACCTGCAAGTTCAAGTCTCCCCTTCTCTTCCGATCAAAGAACTTCTTGCTGTCCTCCTGTGCCTTGGTGATCGCTTCCTGAAGTATCCTGTTGTTGCGGCTGAGGAACGAAGCTGTATCCTGGACTGCCGGGACTGAAGATTCTGGGAGAAAGTCAGGGAGAAAAGACAAATGAAAACCGTAGTTGGCAAAAAATGGGGATTGTCCTGTGGCAGAATGGCTGGCATTATTATAGGAGAATTCTGCTAGGGGTAATAGGGACACCCAATCGTCCTGCACAAAGGACGTGAAGCACCTTATGTATTGCTCCAAAGTCTGGTTGGTGCGTTCCGTCTGCCCATTAGTTTGGGGGTGATATGCAGAAGAAAGGGCCAGCTCAATCTTAAGGATCTCACAAAGGGCCCTCCAGAAACGGGACGTGAACTGGACCCCTCTATCTGAGACTATATTGGCCGGAACCCCGTGTAGCCTGACTATCTCTTTAATAAAAAGGTGGGCAGTCTCTGTGGCAGATGGTGTTCCCCTTAAAGGCAGAAAGTGGGCCATTTTGGACAGCCGGTCCACTACTACGAAGATGGCAGAGCACCCCTTTGAGCAAGGAAGCTCGACTATAAAGTCCATAGACAACATTCGCCAAGGTCGATCAGGTGCAGGGAGAGGCTTCAACAGTCCCCAAGTTCGGTTCCTTGACGTCTTGCTGCGGTTACAGACAGGGCAGGAGTCAACATAAGATTTGCAGAATTCCTTCAGCTTGGGCCACCAAAAGGTACGTTGCACCAGCTCCACAGTTTTACGGCTCCCGAAGTGTCCTGCCAGTGGGTGGTCGTGTAGTAGGGTCAGGACCTTCACTCTTACAGATTCGGGGACGAAGACTTGACTCCCCCTCCAGAGAAGTCCATCACTGGAAGTTAGGGTGACCCCATGGGGTCCCTGGGAACTGGCGGATGCCTCCCGGATTTGTGATAGCAGATCTGGCTGTAAAAGTAGAAAGTTTCCGGTAGATAGGATGGTGTCTGGGGTGGTGGAGTCCTTGGGACTGTCGAACATCCGAGAAAGGGCGTCAGGTTTAATATTCTTGGAACCGGGACGATACGTGATATGAAAGCAGAACCTTGAGAAAAACAGGGCCCAGCGGGCTTGTCGGGGCTTGAGTCGCTTGGCAGTTCGTAAGTACTCAAGGTTCTTGTGGTCTGTATAGATAAGTACTGGATGATTAGCTCCCTCCAAGAGGTACCTCCATTCCTCTAGTGCTGACTTGATAGCCAAGAGTTCCCGGTCCCCGACATCATAATTCCTCTCAGCTGGAGAAAGTTTCCGAGAGAAAAACCCCACCGGGTGCATGGCGTCTTTACTGCCCTGTCGTTGTGACACGACTGCCCCAACTGCCACTTCAGATGCATCGACTTCCAAGATGTAAGGGAGGGCAGGGTCGGGGTGACTGAGGATGGGGGCAGAGGTAAACAGTCTTTTAAGCTGGTCAAAGGCCCCCTGAGCCTCCGGGCCCCAGTGGAAGCGTGTGCCCTGTTTGGTCAGCTGGGTGATGGGGGTGATGATAGCAGAGAACCCTTTAATAAACTTCCTGTAGAAGTTTGCAAATCCTACGAACCGTTGGATTCCTTTCCTGTCTACAGGTGCTGGCCAGTCGAGAACGACGGACACCTTCTGAGGGTCCATCCTAATGCCTGCCGGGGAGATTTCAAGTCCCAAGAACTGGATTTCCTGCTGCTCAAATTCGCACTTCTCGGCCTTTGCATACAGGCCGTGCCGTCGGAGTCGAAGGAGTACCTTGCCCACATGCCCTCGATGTTGTTCCAGGGTTTGGGAGAAAATCAAGATGTCGTCCAAATAGACGATCACAAAAATGTCCAAAAAGTCTCTGAGTACATCATTGATGAAATGCTGGAAAGTGGCCGGGGCATTACAGAGCCCGAAGGGCATGACCAGGTACTCGTAGTGGCCGAAGCGAGTCCGGAAGGCCGTCTTCCACTCATCCTCGGCCCGAATGCGGACCAGATTGTATGCACCCCTTAGGTCCAATTTGGTGAAAATTGTTGCCGATCTTAGCTTTTGAAAGAGCTCGGGGATTAAGGGCAGAGGGTACCGATTCTTGACCGTAACCTTATTGAGCTCCCGGTAGTCCACACAGGGCCTCAAGGACTGATCTTTTTTGGTGACGAAGAAGATGCCTGCGCCAGCAGGAGAGGTGGAATGGCGGATGAACCCCTTCTTTAAGTTTTCGGAAATGTAGGTCTTCAGGGCCTCCTGTTCCTTCTCGGAGAGAGGGAAAATGCGACCAAAGGGAATTTCAGCCCCAGGGAGGAGCTCGATGGGACAATCATAGGGACGGTGGGGCGGAAGGGAGTCTGCCCCCCGTTTGCTGAAAACGTCCAGAAATCATGATAAGGTTGGGGTACAGACTGGCACAGGTCTTGATCCGCGTCTAGGCAAAGCAAGGTAGAGGATGTTCCGGGGGTTGCAGGTAGGCAGTGTTCCTGGCAGTAATGAGATTGAAATTCTACCTCCCCGGTGGACCAATGGATCAGCGGGTTGTGGGCCTGGAGCCATGGCATACCCAGGATGACTGGGAACAGGGGAGAGGAGATCACGTCCATGGTTAGAAGCTCCTGGTGTTGAGGGAAAATTGTAGCGGGTAAGGGCAGAGTCTCTTGAGTCACCTGGCCAGACTTAATACGGGACCCATCCGCTAGGAACACAGAAAGTCCTTGGGTCTTCTTCTGGAGAGGCAGAGCGTGAGTGTTGGCGAAGGTGGCATCCACGAAACAGCTGCACGCCCCGGAGTCAATGATGGCGCTGGTGAGTATTGTCCTTCCCTGGCACTGCAATGACAGAGGAAGGGTAAGGTGAATAGTACTGGCTGGGCAGGGTGCAGAGAGAGGAGAAACGGATGACAAGCACTTACGCGTCTTGACAGGGCAACCATTCACGAAATGTCCAGAGCCCCCACAGTACAGGCACAGATTCAACTGGCGACGTCGGGCCCGTTCCTCGGGCGTCAAGGGGGCACGTAGAAGACCGATCTGCATCGGTTCGGAGCCATCTGGAGCAGGTCCCACGGAAGGTGTAGAAGGAGCAGGTAGGTAACGGGTAGCAGGAACAGGAGCCCTAGCGACCATCCAAGCTGGGCGACTGGGTAAGGCAGAGCGTTCAGCTCGGCGCTCTCGCAGGCGACGGTCCAATTGGATTGTCAGAGTGACAAGGTCCTCAAGATCCTCAGGAACTCCTACACGGGCCAGTTCATCTTTCAACCCCTCCGAGAGGCCCATGCGGAACTGGTGTCTGAGGGCCGCATTATTCCACTGAGTATCCGCGCTCCAACGCCTGAAGTCCGTGATATAGTCCTCAGCCGTCCTGCGGCCCTGCTGGAGCGCGGATAGGGCGGATTCAGCTGTAGCCGTACGTTGAGGATCGTCGTACAGCTGTGCCATTGCCTGGAAGAAGGCGGCTAAGGACTGGGTCATGACACTGTTGGCTCCCAGAAGACGGTGGGCCCAGGACTGGGGTTCTCCTTGTAGAAGGGACACCACGAATCCCACTTTAGTGACTTCCAGGGAGAAGGTCCGGGGTTGCAGGGCAAAGTAAAGCTGGCAGGCATCTCGGAAGGCTTGAAACTTGGACCGGTCGCCTGAGAACCTTTCTGGGACAGGTACTCTAGGTTCGGGAGGAAGCATCACCACTGTTGGTTGGGAAGCAGGTTGCACTGGCGGTGGAGGAGGTGCAGCAGCCATGGGGCTGGCAAGTTGTTGAACTTGGCCTTCCAGCTTGGTATATCCCTCCTGCAGGGATTTCACTGCTTGTGTAAGGGCTGCCAGGTGGGAGCACATTTCCCGCATGGTTGAGGCTCCATCCGCAGGCTCAGTCATAATGGCTGTCCGTACTGTTAGGTACCTGGTATTGCTGAGCCTGACTTGGTGGTTGGAGACCTCTCTTACAACTCTGGTTCAGGGCCTGCTGGATTGGGAACAGCGTAGCCGTGAACACAGCGGGTAGGAGTGTCCGTATGGATGCAGGTGGCCGATGCTGGGTAGATGCAGGTCTTTGGCCGGATGGTAGGTCTGCAGATGAAGGTTCGGCAGAAGACCAGGAGGCGGGAGGTAGACCGGCAGCAGGAGCAGCAGCAGACGGCAGAAGTAGCTGACAGCAACGGCAGTAGATCAGCAGAGGACGGCAGCAGCGAGGACCTGTGCAGGGACACTGGAAGCAGGGATGGTCAGGCGAGCCGGGTCACAGCAGGTAAGGCAGACAGGTAGAGACGGCAGGCAGAGGGATGGTCAGGAGGCAAGCCAGGGGTTCAGCAACAGTAACACAGTCCAGAGCAGGGTCAAACAAGCTGGGGTCAAGGAACGGAGAAGGCAGCAGAGTCAGGCAGGCCGGGTCACAGGTAGGATGCTCAGACAGGTTCAGGTTGGGGTCACGGGTGGGAGCTGAGATGGACAGCGCCGCATGCAGGCAGCTGTCCCCTTTAAATAGGGCCACTGGCGCCAAAGCGGCGCTGATCGTGTGTTATAGTCACAGAGCACACACACTCCTGCAGATGGCTGGCTGGCTGACTTCTGACTGCCAGACTGGCTGGCTGACACACACACACACACACACTCCTGCAGATGGCTGGCTGGCTGCTGCCTTAGATGACAACAGGCCAGTAGGGCAGATACAGGGTAATGGGGTTACTGCACTGTGTTATAGTCACAGAGCACACACACACTCCTGCAGATGGCTGGCTGACTGCCTTAGATGACAACAGGCCAGAAGGGCAGATACAGGGTAATGTGGTTTAGTGTGCTGTGTTATAGTCACAGAGCACACACACACACACACACACACACACCTGCAGATGGCTGGCTGGCTGCTTAGATGACAACAGGCCAGAAGGGCAGATACAGGGTAATGTGGTTTAGTGTGCTGTGTTATAGTCACAGAGCACACACACTCACACACCTTGCAGATGGCTGGCTGGCTGGCTGGCTTAGATGACAACATGTCTGAAGGGCAGATACAGGGTAATGTGGTTTAGTGTGCTGTGTTATTGTCACAGAGCACACACACACATCACACACTACTGCAGATGGCTGGCTGGCTGGATGCCTTAGATGACTACAGGCCAGATGGGCAGATAAAGGGTAATGTGGTTTAGTGTGCTGTGTTATAGTCACAGAGCACACACACACACAGATGGCTGGCTGGCTGCCTTAGATCACACACACACACACACAGGGTAATGTGGTTTAGTGTGCTGTGTTATAGTCACAGAGCACACACACACTACCTCCTGCAGATGGCTGGCTGCTGCCTTAGATGACAACAGGCCAGAAGGGCAGATACAGGGTAATGTGGTTTAGTGTGCTGTGTTATAGTCACAGAGCACACACACACACACACACACACACACACTGGCTGGGCACACACACTGCCAGAGGCACAGGAGGCCAGGGTTTAGTGTGCTGCCTTAGATGACAACAGGCCTTAGATGACAACAGGCCAGAAGGGCAGATACAGGGTAATGTGGTTTAGTGTGCTGTGTTATAGTCACAGAGCACACACACACACACACACACACACACACACTCCTGCAGATGGCTGGCTGGCTGCCTGGCTGCCTTAGATGACAACAGGCCAGAAGGGCAGATAAAGGGTAATGTGGTTTAGTGTGCTGTGTTATAGTCACAGCACACACACACACACACACACATTCCTGCAGATGGCTGGCTGGCTGCTTAGATGACAACAGGCCAGAAGGGCAGATACAGGGTAATGTGGTTTAGTGTGCTGTGTTATAGTCACAGAGCACACACACACACACACACACTCCTGTAGATGGCTGGCTGGCTGCCCTAGATGACAACAGGCCAGAAGGGCAGATACAGGGTAATGTGGTTTAGTGTGCTGTGTTATAGTCACAGAGCACACACACACACACTCCTGCAGATGGCTGGCTGGCTGCTGCCTTAGATGACAACAGGCCAGAAGGGCAGATACAGGGTAATGTGGTTTAGTGTGCTGTGTTATAGTCACAGAGCACACACTCACACTCCTGCAGATGGCTGGCTGGCTGCCTTAGATGACAACAGGCCAGAAGGGCAGATACAGGGTAATGTGGTTTAGTGTGCTGTGTTATAGTCACAGAGCACACACACACACACACTCCTGCAGATGGCTGGCTGCCTTAGATGACAACAGGCCAGAAGGGCAGATACAGGGTAATGTGGTTTAGTGTGCTGTGTTATAGTCACAGAGCACACACACACACACACTCCTGCAGATGGCTGGCTGGCTGGCTGCCTTAGATGACAACAGGCCAGAAGGGCAGATACTGGGTAATGTGGTTTAGTGTGCTGTTTATAGTCACACACAGGCACACACACACACAGGGCAGATGGCTGGTGCTGTGTTATAGTCACAGAGCACACACACACACACACACACACACACACACACACTCCTGCAGATGGCTGGCTGGCTGCCTTAGATGACAACAGGCCAGAAGGGCAGATACAGGGTAATGTGTTTAGTGTGCTGTGTTATAGTCACAGAGCACACACACACACACACACTCCTGCAGATGGCTGGCTGGCTGGCTGGCTGCCTTAGATGACAACAGGCCAGAAGGGCAGATACAGGGTAATGTGGTTTAGTGTGCTGTGTTATAGTCACAGAGCACACACACACACACACACACACACACACACACAACACTCAGATACAACAGATGGCTGGCACAGGCTGACTGGCTGCCTTAGATGACAACAGGCCAGAAGGGCAGATACAGGGTAATGTGGTTTAGTGTGCTGTGTTATAGTCACAGAGCACACACACACACACACACACACTCCTGTAGATGGCTGGCTGGCTGGATGACTGCCTTAGATGACAACAGGCCAGAAGGGCAGATACAGGGTAATGTGGTTTAGTGTGCTGTGTTATAGTCACAGAGAGCACACACACACACACACACACACACACTCCTGGAGATGGCTGGCTGGCTGGCTTAGATGACAACAGGCCAGAAGGGGAGATACAGGGTAATGTGGTTTAGTGTGCTGTGTTATAGTCACAGAGCACACACACTCACACTCCTGCAGATGGCTGGATGGCTGGCTGGCTGGCTGCCCTAGATGACAACAGGCCAGAAGGGCAGATACAGGGTAATGTGGTTTAGTGTGCTGTGTTATAGTCACAGAGCACACACACACACACACACACACTCCTGCAGATGGCTGGCTGGCTTAGATGACAACAGACCAGAAGGGCAGATACAGGGTAATGTGTTTTAGTGTGCTGTGTTATAGTCAAAGAGCACATACACACACACTCCTGCAGATGGCTGGCTGGCTGGCTGCCTTAGATGACAACAGGCCAGAAGGGCAGATACAGGGTAATGTGGTTTAGTGTGCTGTGTTTATAGTCACAGAGCACACACACACACACACACACACACACTCCTGCAGATGGCTGGCTGCCTTAGATGACAACAGGCTAGAAGGGCAGATACAGGGTAATGTGGTTTAGTGTGCTGTGTTATAGTCACAGAGCACACACACACACACACACACACTCCTGCAGATGGCTGGCTGGCTGACTGCCTTAGATGACAAAAGGCCAGAAGGGCAGATACAGGGTAATGTGGTTTAGTGTGCTGTGTTATAGTCACAGAGCACACACACACACACACCTGCAGATGGCTGGCTGATTGGCTGCCTTAGATGACAACAGGCCAGAAGGGCAGATACAGGGTAATGTGGTTTAGTGTGCTGTGTTATAGTCACAGAGCACACACACACACACACACACACACACCTGCAGATGGCTGGCTGGCTGCCTTAGATGACAACAGGCCAGAAGGGCAGATACAGGGTAATGTGGTTTAGTGTGCTGTGTTATAGTCACAGAGCACACACACACACACACACCTGCAGATGGCTGGCTGGCTGGCTGCCTTAGATGACAACAGGCCAGAAGGGCAGATACAGGGTAATGTGGTTTAGTGTGCTGTGTTATAGTCACAGAGCACACACACACACACACTCCTGCAGATGGCTGGCTGCTGCCTTAGATGACAACAGGCCAGAAGGGCAGATACAGGGTAATGTGGTTTAGTGTGCTGTGTTATAGTCACAGAGCACACACACACACACACACACACTCCTGCAGATGGCTGGCTGGCTGCCTTAGATGACAACAGGCCAGAAGGGCAGATACAGGGTAATGTGGTTTAGTGTGCTGTGTTATAGTCACAGAGCACACACACACACACACTCCTGCAGATGGCTGGCTGGCTGGCTGCCTTAGATGACAACAGGCCAGAAGGGCAGATACAGGGTAATGTGGTTTAGTGTGCTGTGTTATAGTCACAGAGCACACACACACACACTCCTGCTGATGGCTGGCTGCCTTAGATGACAACAGGCCAGAGGGCAGATACAGGGTAATGTGGTTTAGTGTGCTGTGTTATAGTCACAGAGCACACACACACACACTCACACACACTCCTGCAGATGGCTTAGATGACAACAGGCCAGAAGGGCAGATACAGGGTAATGTGGTTTAGTGTGCTGTGTTATAGTCACAGAGCACACACACACACACACTCCTGCAGATGGCTGGCTGGCTGCTTAGATGACAACAGGCCAGAAGGGCAGATACAGGGTAATGTGGTTTAGTGTGCTGTGTTATAGTCACAGAGCACACACACACACACACACACACACACTCCTGCAGATGGCTGGCTGGCTGCCTTAGATGACTGGCTGCCTTAGATGACAACAGGCCAGAAGGGCAGATACAGGGTAATGTGGTTTAGTGTGCTGTGTTATAGTCACAGAGCACACACACACACACACACACACACACTCCTGCAGATGGCTGGCTGGCTGCCTTAGATGGCAACAGGCCAAAAGGGCAGATACAGGGTAATGTGGTTTAGTGTGCTGTGTTATAGTCACAGAGCACACACACACACACACACACACACACACACACACAACACACACACACACTCCTGCAGATGGCTGGCTGGCTGCTTAGATGACAACAGGCCAGAAGGGCAGATACAGGGTAATGTGGTTTAGTGTGCTGTGTTATAGTCACAGAGCACACACACACACACACACACACACCTGCAGATGGCTGGCTGCCTTAGATGACAACAGGCCAGAAGGGCAGATACAGGGTAATGTAGTTTAGTGTGCTGTGTTATAGTCACAGAGCACACACACCCCTGCAGATGGCTGGCTGATTGGCTGCCTTAGATGACAATAGGCAAGAAAGGCAGATACAGGGTAATGTGGTTTAGTGTGCTGTGTTATAGTCACAGAGCACAGACACACACTCCTGCAGATGGCTGGCTGCCTTAGATGACAACAGGCCAGAAGGGCAGATACAGGGTAATGTGGTTTAGTGTGCTGTGTTATAGTCACAGAGCACACACACACACACACACACTCCTGCAGATGGCTGGCTGGCTGCCAGAGCACACACACACACACACACACACACACCACACACACACTCCTGCAGATGGCTGGCTGGCTGGCTGCCTTAGATGACAACAGGCCAGAAGGGCAGATACAGGGTAATGTGGTTTAGTGTGCTGTGTTATAGTCACAGAGCACACACACACACACACACACTCCTGCAGATGGCTGGCTGGCTGCCTTAGATGACAACAGGCCAGAAGGGCAGATACAGGGTAATAAGGTTTAGTGTGCTGTGTTATAGTCACAGAGCACACACACACACACACACACACACACACACACACACACACACACACCTGCAGATGGCTGGCTGGCTGGCTGTCTTAGATGACAACATGCCATAAGGGCAGATACAGTGTAATGTGGTTTAGTGTGCTGTGCTATAGTCAGAGCACACACATACACACACACACACACACACACTCCTGCAGATGGCTGGCTGGCTGCCTTAGATGTCAACAGGCCAAAAGGGCAGATACAGGGTAATGTGGTTTAGTGTGCTGTGTTATAGTCACAGAGCACACACACACACTAACTCATGCAGATGGCTGGCTGGCTGCCTTAGATGACAACAGGCCAGAAGGGCAGATACAGGGTAATGTAGTTTAGTGTGCTGTGTTATAGTCACAGAGCACACACACACACACACACACACACACACTCCTGCAGATGGCTGGCTGATTGGCTGCCTTAGATGACAATAGGCAAGAAAGGCAGATACAGGGTAATGTGGTTTAGTGTGCTGTGTTATAGTCACAGAGCACACACACACACACACACACTCCTGCAGATGGCTGGCTGCCTTAGATGGCAACAGGCCAGAAGGGCAGATACAAGGTAATGTGGTTTAGTGTGCTGTGTTATAGTTACAGAGCACACACACACTCCTGCAGATGGCTGGCTGGCTGCCTTTAGATGACAACAGGCCAGAAGGGCAGATACAGGGTAATGTGGTTTAGTGTGCTGTGTTATAGTCACAGAGCACACACACACACACACACACACACACACTCCTGCAGCTGGCTGCCTTAGATGACAACAGGCCAGAAGGGCAGATACAGGGTAATGTGGTTTAGTGTGCTGTGTTATAGTCACAGAGCACACACACTCCTGCAGATGGCTGGCTGGCTGGCTGTCTTAGATGACAACATGCCATAAGGGCAGATACAGTTTAATGTGGTTTATTGTGCTGTGCTATAGTCAGAGCACGCACACACACACACACACACAGATACACACACAGACACACACACACACATTCCTGCAGATGGCTGGCTGCCTTAGATGACAACAGGCCAGAAGGGCAGATACAGGGTAATGTGGTTTAGTGTGCTGTGTTATAGTCACAGAGCACACACACACACACACACACACACACACACACACTCCTGGAGATGGCTGGATGGCTGCCTTAGATGGCACCAGGCCAAAAGGGCAGATACAGGGTAATGTGGTTTAGTGTGCTGTGTTATAGTCACAGAGCACACACACACACACACACACACACACACACACACACACACACTCCTGCAGATGACTGGCTGCCTTATATGACAACAGGCCAGAAGGGCAGATACAGGGTAATGTTGTTTAGTGTGCTGTGTTATAGTCACAGAGCACACACACACACACACACACACACACAGATACACACACACACACACACACACACACTCCTGCAGATGGCTGGCTGGCTGCCTTAGATGACAATAGGCAAGAAAGGCAGATACAGGGTAATGTGGTTCAGTGTGCTGTGTTATAGTCACAGAGCACACACACACACACACACACACACACTCCTACAGATGGCTGGCTGCCTTAGATGACAACAGGCCAGAAGGGCAGATACAGGGTAATGTGGTTTAGTGTGCTGTGTTATAGTCACAGAGCACACACACACACACACACTCTTGCAGATGGCTGGCTGGCTGGCTGGCTTAGAAGACAACATGTCAGAAGGGCAGATACGGGGTAATGTGGTTTAGTGTGCTGTGTTATAGTCACAGAGCACACACACACACACACTCCTGCAGATGGCTGGCTGGCTGACTGCCTTAGATGACAACAGGCTAGAAGGGCAGATACAGCGTAATGTGGTTTTGTGTGCTGTGTTATAGTCACAGAGCACACACACACACACACACACACACACACACACACAGATGCAGATGGCTGACTGGCTGCCTTAGATGACAACAGGCCAGAAGGGCAGATACAGGGTAATGTGGTTTAGTGTGCTGTGTTATAGTCACAGAGCACACACACACACTCTAACTCCTGCAGATGGCTGGCTGGCTGCCTTATATGACAATAGGCAAGAAAGGCAGATACAGGGTAATGTGGCTTAGTGTGCTGTGTTATAGTCACAGAGCACACACACACACACACTCACTCCTGCAGATGGCTGGCTGTCTTAGATGACAACAGGTCAGAAGGGCAGATACAGGGTAATGTGGTTTAGTGTGCTGTGTTATAGTCACAGAGCACACACACACACACACTCCTGCAGATGGCTGGCTGCCTTAGATGACAACAGGCCAGAAGGGCAGATACAGGGTAATGTGGTTTAGTGTGCTGTGTTATAGTCACAGAGCACACACACACACACACACACTGCAGATGGCTGGCTGGCTGGCTGCCTTAGATGACAACAGGCCAGAAGGGCAGATACAGGGTAATGTGGTTTAGTGTGCTGTGTTATAGTCACAGAGCACACACACACACACTCCTGCAGATGGCTGGCTGCCTTAGATGACAACAGGCCAGAAGGGCAGATACAGGGTAATGTGGTTTAGTGTGCTGTGTTATAGTCACAGAGCACACACACACACACACAGCACAACAGCCACACACACACACACACACCCTCCTGCAGATGGCTGGCTGGCTGGCTGCCTTAGATGACAACAGGCCAGAAGGGCAGATACAGGGTAATGTGGTTTAGTGTGCTGTGTTATAGTCACAGAGCACACACACACACACACACACTCCTGCAGATGGCTGGCTGCCTTAGATGACAACAGGCCAGAAGGGCAGATACAGGGTAATGTGGTTTAGTGTGCTGTGTTATAGTCACAGAGCACACACACACACACACACACACCCTCCTGCAGATGGCTGGCTGGCTGGCTGGCTGCCTTAGATGACAACAGGCCAGAAGGGCAGATACAGGGTAATGTGGTTTAGTGTGCTGTGTTATAGTCACAGAGCACACACACACACACACACACACACACACACACACACACACACACACACACACACACACACACATTCCTGCAGATGGCTGGCTGCCTTAGATGACAACAGGCCAGAAGGGCAGATACAGGGTAATGTTGTTTAGTGTGCTGTGTTATAGTCACAGAGCACACACAAACACTCCTGCAGGTGGCTGGCTGCCTTAGAAGACAACAGGCCAGAAGGGCAGATACAGGGTAATGTGGTTTAGTGTGCTGTGTTATAGTCACAGAGCACACACACACACACACACACACACACACACCTGCAGATGGCTGGCTGGCTGACTGCCTTAGATGACAACAGGCTAGAAGGGCAGATACAGCGTAATGTGGTTTTGTGTGCTGTGTTATAGTCACAGAGCACACACACACACACACACACACACACACACATGCAGATGGCTGGCTGGCTGCCTTAGATGACAACAGGCCAGAAGGCAGATACAGGGTAATGTGGTTTAGTGTGCTGTGTTATAGTCACAGAGCACACACACACACACACACACACACACACTCCTGCAGATGGCTGGCTGGCTGGCTGCCTTAGATGACAACAGGCCAGAAGGGCAGATACAGGGTAATGTGGTTTAGTGTGCTGTGTTATAGTCACAGAGCACACACACACACACTCCTGCAGATGGCTGGCTGCCTTAGATGACAACAGGCCAGAAGGGCAGATACAGGGTAATGTGGTTTAGTGTGCTGTGTTATAGTCACAGAGCACACACACACACTCCTGCAGATGGCTGGCTGGCTGCCTTAGATGACAACAGGCAGAAGGGCAGATACAGGGTAATGTGGTTTAGTGTGCTGTGTTATAGTCACAGAGCACACACACACACACACTCCTGCTGATGGCTGGCTGCCTTAGATGACAACAGGCCAGAAGGGCAGATACAGGGTAATGTGGTTTAGTGTGCTGTGTTATAGTCACAGAGCACACACACACACACTCCTGCAGATGGCTGGCTGCCTTAGATGACAACAGGCCAGAAGGGCAGATACAGGGTAATGTGGTTTAGTGTGCTGTGTTATAGTCACAGAGCACACACACACACACACACTCCTGCAGATGGCTGGCTGGCTGGCTGGCTTAGATGACAACAGGCCAAAGGGCAGATACAGGGTAATGTGGTTTAGCGTGCTGTGTTATAGTCACAGAGCACACACACACACACACACACACTCCTGCAGATGGCTGGCTGCCTGCCTTAGATGACAACAGGCCAGAAGGGCAGATACAGGGTAATGTGGTTTAGTGTGCTGTGTTATAGTCACAGAGCACACACACACACACCCTCCTGCAGATGGCTGGCTGGCTGTCTTAGATGACAACAGGCCAGAAGGGCAGATACAGGGTAATGTGGTTTAGTGTGCTGTGCTATAGTCAGAGCACACACACACACACACACACACACACACACACACACACACACTCCTGCAGATGGCTGGCTGCCTTAGATGACAACAGGCCAGAAGGGCAGATACAGGGTAATGTTGTTTAGTGTGCTGTGTTATAGTCACAGATCACACACACACACTCCTGCAGATGGCTGGCTGCCTTAGAAGACAACAGGCCAGAAGGGCAGATACAGGGTAATGTGGTTTAGTGTGCTGTGTTATAGTCACAGAGCACACACACACACACACACACACACACACACACACACACACACACACACACACACCTGCAGATGACTGGCTGCCTTATATGACAACAGGCCAGAAGGGCAGATACAGGGTAATGTTGTTTAGTGTGCTGTGTTATAGTCACAGAGCACACACACACACACACTCCTGCAGATGGCTGGCTGGCTGCCTTAGATGACAACAGGCCAGAAGGGCAGATACAGGGTAATGTGGTTTAGTGTGCTGTGATATAGTCACAGAGCACACACACACACTCCTGCAGATGGCTGGCTGGCTGCCTTTGATGACAACAGGCCAAAAGGGCAGATACAGGGTAATGTGGTTTAGTGTGCTGTGTTATAGTCACAGAGCACACACACACACACACACACTCTCCTGCAGATGGCTGGCTGGCTGCTGCCTTAGATGACAACAGGCCAGAAGGGCAGATACAGGGTAATGTGGTTTAGTGTGCTGTGTTATAGTCACAGAGCACACACACACACACACACACTCCTGCAGACGGCTGGCTGGCTGGCTGCCTTAGATGACAATAGGCAAGAAAGGCAGATACAGGGTAATGTGGTTTAGTGTGCTGTGGTATAGTCACAGAGCACACACACACACTCCTGCAGATGGCTGGCTGCCTTAGATGACAACAGGCCAGAAGGGCAGATACAGGGTAATGTGGTTTAGTGTGCTGTGTTATAGTCACAGAGCACACACACACACACACTCCTGTAGATGGCTGGCTGGCTGCCTTAGATGACAAAAGGCCAGAAGGGCAGATACAGGGTAATGTGGTTTAGTGTGCTGTGTTATAGTCACAGAGCACACACACACACACACACACACTCCTGCAGATGGCTGGCTAGCTGGCTGGCTGCCTTAGATGACAACAGGCCAGAAGGGCAGATACAGGGTAATGTGGTTTTGTGTGCTGTGTTATAGTCACAGAGCACACACACACACACACACACACACACACACATTCCTGCAGATGGCTGGCTGGCTGGCTGCCTTAGATGACAACAGGCCAGAAGGGCAGATACAGGGTAATGTTGTTTAGTGTGCTGTGTTATAGTCACAGAGCACACACACACACTCCTGCAGATGGCTGGCTGGCTGCTTAGATGACAACAGGCCAGAAGGGCAGATACAGGGTAATGTGGTTTAGTGTGCTGTGTTATAGTCACAGAGCACACACACACACACACACACACACACTCCTGCAGATGGCTGCCTTAGATGACAACAGGCCAGAAGGGCAGATACAGGGTAATGTGGTTTAGTGTGCTGTGTTATAGTCACAGAGCACGCACACACACACACACACACAGATACACAGTCACACACACACACACACACACACACACACACACACACACCTGCAGATGGCTGTCTGGCAGGCTGCCTTAGATGACAATAGGCAAGAAAGGCAGATACAGGGTAATGTGGTTTAGTGTGCTGTGTTATAGTCACAGAGCACACACACACACACACACACACACACTCCTGCAGATGGCTGGCTGCCTTAGATGACAACAGGCCAGAAGGGCAGATACAGGGTAATGTGGTTTAGTGTGCTGTGTTATAGTCACAGAGCACACACACAGACACACACACACACACACTCCTGCAGATGGCTGGCTGGCTGGCTGCCTTAGATGACAACAGGCCAGAAGGGCAGATACAGGGTAATGTGGTTTAGTGTGCTGTGTTATAGTCACAGAGCACACACACACACACACTCCTGCAGATGGCTGGCTGGCTGTCTGCCTTAGATGACAACAGGTTTAGAAGGGCAGATACAGGGTAATGTGGTTTAGTGTGCTGTGTTAAAGTCACAGAACACACACACACACACACACTCCTGCAGATGGCTGGCTGTCTGCCTTAGAAGACAACAGGCCAGAAGGGCAGATACAAGGTAATGTGGTTTAGTGTGTTGTGTTATAGTCACAGAGCACACACACACCACACACTCCTGCAGATGGCTGGCTGCCTTAGATGACAACAGGACAGAAGGGCAGATACAGGGTAATGTGGTTTAGTGTTCTGTGTTATAGTCACAGAGCACACACACACACACTCCTGCAGATGGCTTGCTGGATGGCTGGCTGGCTGGCTGACTTAGATGACAACAGGCCAGAAGGGCAGATACAGGGTAATGTGGTTTAGTGTGCTGTGTTATAGTCACAGAGCACACACACACACACACACACTCCTGCAGATGGCTGGCTGGCTGCCTTAGATGACAACAGGCCAGAAGGGCAGATACAGTGTAATGTTTTTTAGTGTGCTACTGCTGTGCTAAAATAACACAGCACACACACACACTAACTACTCCTGCAGATGGCTGGATTGGTAGAGATTGAGAACAGCACAGAGAAGAATAAACTATCCCTGTCTATTTTTCCTCTTTCCCTACACTAATCCCCAGAATCCACAAGCAGATAATGCAGATAATGAATCACAAGCAGATAATGCAGATAAAGCAGACACTGTACAGTACAGTCTGTCGCTGTTCCTAACGCCGACCAACACACTACATGAGGCCGCCGGCGCGGCGGCCTTATATAGTGTGGGGCATGTACCCCCTGAGCTATAATTGGCCACAGGCATCCTGACTGTGGCCAATTATTGCTCTCCTCGCCACTGGCTCTATGATTGGCCAAGCATGCGGGGTCAAAGTGCATGCTTGGCCAATCATCAGCCAGTAATGCACTGCGACTGGCGCAGTGCATTGTGGACCGCAATGTGGAGACAAATTTGATGCAAACGGTCCTGAGAGTTCTGGTATCGACGATCAGTTGAATGGCCGATGTTCGATTTGAACATGGGTTTGAATCGAACACCGGGCCCATCCCTAAATGTCATTGGTGATGCACTAGGTGTATGCGCCTTCCATTTTTTTTAATACAGATATAAAATGAAAGATTGCGTAAAAAAATACAAAAAGGTGATAGAGTTGAATTCAAGTTACTAGGAGGTCATTCTATAAATGTAAATTAGAATGACTGAATCAGGAGAATCCCATCCATCCAAGAGAAACCGAAGTATCTGGCAGCTGCACATGGAATACATGACCCATTTCTGCCATGGCATCATGACCTATAGGAGATTACATTGTCATATTCCACATAACAAGCCTGTGGCTCTCCATTTTGCCCCTTCATATTTTCACAACTCAGAGTCTGTGGGTTGTTATTAACCATATCCCACCCGGCCTATAGCACAATGATGGCCGGGCGGTGGTTTCATTAACCTGACTAGGAATGAGCTTTGCGTTCAAGTCAAACCCACGTTCGACTTGAACATCGTCTGTTCGCCTGTTTGGCGAATCCCGAACATTATGGGCACGTCACGGCCCATAATTCACTGCGGCGTTGCAGTGCATTGCTGGCTGATGATTGGCCAAGCATGCACTATGAACCACATGCTTTGGCCAATCACAGCACGGCAAAAAAAGTAGATCCGTAATTGGCTCAGGGGGTTTAGTACACGCCCCACACTATATAAGGTCGCCTGCACGGCGTCCTTGTGTAGTGTGTTACGGCGGCGGAGAGAGATACACAGAGAGACAGTGTGATTTCATTCACTTTTGAAGCTGTTGCAAATACAGTGGGTGTATTGTGACCATCTGCACAGTGTACACCTGAAGCTACCCCAATTGCTGTTGTTCTGGTCATCTTATCCGCAGGCAGCTGTTGCAAATACAGTGGGTGTATTGTGCCATCTTCACTGTGTACACGCCTGAAGCTACCCCAATTTCTGTGGTCTGCTCATCCTATCCACAGGCAGCTGTTGCTAATACAGTGTGTGTTTTGTGCAATATGCACAGTGTACACCTGAAGCTACCGCAATTGCTGGTGTTCTGCTCATCCTATCCACAGGCAGCTGTAGCAATTACAGTGGGTGTATTGTGCCATCTGCACAGTGTACGCCTGAAGCTACCCCAATTTCTGGTGTACTGCTGATCTTATCCGCAGGCAGCTGTAGCAATTACAGTGGGCATATTGTGCCATCTGCACAGTGTACGCGTGAAGCTACCCCAGTTGCTGGCGTTCTGCTCACCCTATTCGCAGGCAGCTGTAGCAATTACAGTGGGTGTATTGTGCTATCTGCACAGTGTATACGCCTGAAGCTACCCCAATTGCTGTTGTTCTGCTCATCCTATCTGCAGGCAGCTGTAGCAATTACAGTGGGTGTATTGTGCCATCTGCACAGTGTACGCCTGAAGCTACCCCAATTGCTGGTGTTCTGCTCATCCTATCCACAGACAGCTGTAGCAATTACAGTGGGTGTATTGTGCCATCTGCACAGTGTATAATACTGAAGCTACCCCAATTGCTGGTGTTCTGCTCATCCTATCTGCAGGCGGCTGTAGCAATTACAGTGGGTGTATTGTGCCATCTGCACAGTGTACGCCTGAAGCTACCCCAATTTCTGTTGTTCTGCTCATCCTATCCGCAGACAGCTGTAGCAATTACAGTGGGTGTTTTATGCCATCTGCACAGTGTATGACTGAAGCTACCCCAATTGCTGTTGTTCTGCTCATCCTATCCACAGGCAGCTGTTGCAATTACAGTGGATGTATTGTGCCATCTGCACAGTGTACGCCTGAAGCTACCCCAATTGCTGTTGTTCTGCTCATCCTATCCGCAGGCAGCTGTATCAATTACAGTGGGTGTATTGTGCCATCTGCACAGTGTATGCCTGAAGCTACCCCAATTGCTGTTGTTCTGCTCATCCTATCCACAGGCAGCTGTAGCAATTAGTGGGTGTATTGTGCCATCTGCACAGCATATACTCCTGAAGCTACCCCAATTGCTGGTGTTCTCATAATAAGAAATACTACAGGCAGGCAGTTGATTCTGCTAGATGCAATATATCAGTATATATGTCCCAGCTTTGTGAAGCTACATCTCCCTGCAGGCCATTAGTATGTCTGGAAGGCCAACAAGGAGAGGCAGACAGTCACGAGCTAATAAAAGAAAGCAAGCAGGCTCTGTGTCTAGAGGCAAAAGTGCTGGTCGTGGACACGGTGCATCCTCATCAGCACATGGCCATGGGACACGCTTGTCCTTTTTTTCGGCAGCTGGACGTGTTGAGCCGCAACATGCTGAAGACTTGGTAGAGTGGATGACCAAGCCGTCCTCATCCTCCTCATCCTCTATCACCCTGGCTCAGGGTAGTGGCAAAGCAGCTGCCAACGCAGCCTCTTCCCTAGGCTCAATGGCATCAGTCACTCCTTCCCTAGCCCCACCATGTCCTCCTGAAGAGTCCCCCAAACTGTTTGAGCACAGTCAAACACTGCAACACCTCACAGAAACTCTAGTTGGAGCGCAGGAATGAGCCCTGTTGCAAAGTATTGCATCAAAAATTGTAATTGCACGCTCCTGTTAAAAAGAGGCTGAAAAATTGGGCCTTAGCCACTGGTGCTGGTGCCACAACATTGCAACCCCTCACAGATACTGTAGTTGGACCGCAGGAATGAGCCCTGCTGCAAAATATTGCATCAAAAATTGTAATTACACGCGCCTGTTAAACAGGGGCTGAAAAATTGGGCCTTAGGCACTGGTGCTGGTGCCACAACATTGCAACCCCTCACAGATACTCTAGTTGGAGCGCAGGAATGAGCCCTGCTGCAAAATATTGCATCAAATATCGTAATTACACGCCCCTGTTAAACAGGGGCTGAAAAATCGGGCCTTAGGCACTAGTTCTGGTGCCACAACACTGCAACCACTCACAAATATTGTAGTTGGAGTGCAGGAACAAGCCCTGCGGCAAAATATTGCATCGAAAATTTTAATTACACGCCCCCTGTTAAACAGAGGCTGAAAAATTGGGCCTTAGCCACTGGTGGCGGCGCCCAGAACGAAAAATGTTCTTACAAGCTATTAGCATGATCATTGAGGAGGAAGAGGATAGTCACTCAGCATCAGCATAGGCAGTCTTGAAGGGATCTGACATTTCTAAAAAAATTATTTGGTTACATCAGCATCAGGTGCTTGGTAGCTGGTGGTGATCAGAGACTGATTCATTTTTATGAAGGTCAGTCGATCAACCGAGTCGGTGGACAGGCGCACCCTGTGATCGGTTACAAAGCCTCCAGCAGCACTGAATGTGCATTCCGAAAGAATGCTGGATGCAGGATAGGCCAGTAGTTCAATTGTATACTGTGCAAGCTCTGGCCAGTGATCCATCCTCAAGACCTAGTAACCCACAGGATTTTCGCTGGGAAAGGTCTCCAAGTCTGACCTTGCCCCTAGGTATTCCTGGACCATGTAAATCAGACACTGGCGATGGTTGCTGGAACTGATCATACCTTCGGACTAAAAAAATTGTCTTAACGCATCAGTCAGACAGCCACATTCTCCACCGCTCCTTCTGTGACTGACCGAAGTCACAGCAACACGTTGTCCTGGTTCAGTAATTTTATACCTCCCAGTCTCTGGGAACGCATTGCACAGACCTTTCTGCAAGGCCTCCCGAAGATGTTTCATCCTCTGCTCCCTCTGCGACGGCAAGATAAGGTCCGCAACCTTACCCTTGTAAAGTGGATCAAGGAGGGTTGCCAGCCAGTAATGATCCTCCTCCTTGATCAGACGAATACGAGGATCCTTTCACATTCTTTGCAGGATCAGGGAGGCCATGCAGTGTGGGTTAGCTGAGGCATTTGGTCTGGAGTCCTCTGGGTCACTAAGGATGACATGATCCGCAGCCACCTCCTCCCAGCCCCGTTCAAGTCCACAGGTTTCTTGGGACTGTAAATCATCCCTAAAAGACTGCTGCTGATGCTGAGTGGCAGGCTCCAACTCCATGCTGACACAATCCTCCTCCTCCTCCTAATCTTCCTGTTTGATCAGTGGGCCAGCAGGAACACTGTCTGGATAAAGGGGGCCTTGAGAGGTAAGGAAGTCCTCCTCTTCCTGCCTCTGTTCTGCATCAAGTGCCCTGTCCATTATCCCACGCAGCGTGTGCTCCAACAGGTGGACAAGAGGGACAGTGTCACTGATGCATGCACTATCACTGCTCACCATCCTTGTGGCCTCCTCAAATGGTGACAGGACAGTGCATGCATCCCTGATCATGGCCTATGGCGTGGGGAAAAAAAACAAGCTCCCCTGACCCTGTCCTGGTGCCGTAGTCATACAGATACTCATTGATGGCCCTCTGCTGCATGTGCAGCCACTGCAGCATGGCCAACTTTGATTTCCACCTGGTGGGCATATCACAGATTAGGCGGTTCTTGGGCAGGTTAAATTCCAGAACCTCTGCCCCAGTGTGGCTCCTGCACCAGTGCAAGCACTGCATGGCATCTTTTTGCCTGCATACTTACGTAGCCCCTTGAACGCCTACAGAGCACCGCTGGTTCCGAGGACAAAGCACAAGAAGAGGCCATGGAGGAAGAGGAGTGGGTGGAGGAGAGAGGTGTGTCAGAATTACCAGTAGTAGTATTTTGGAGGCGTGGTGGCGGAACAACCTCCAACACTACTGCACCTTGTCCTGCATCCTTCCCAGCTGCCAGAAGAGTCACCCAATGCGCAGTGAAAGACAGGTAACGTCCCTGTCCATGCCTGCTGGACCATTAGTCAGCGGTAATATGCACCTTACCGCTGACCACCCTGTCCAGCAAAGCCAAGACATTGCCTTCCCAATGCCGGTAGAGAGCCGGAATCGCCTTCCGTGAGAAAAAGTGGCGTTTGGGAACCTGTCACTGAGGAACCGCACATTCCCCAAACTCACGGAAGGGGGCAGAGTCTACCAACTGAAAAGGCAGCAGTTGAAGTGCTAGAAATTTAGCCAAGCTAGCATTCAACCGCTGGGCATGTGAATGGCTGGGAGTGAACTTCTTTTGATGGTGCAGCAGCTGGGGCAGGGAAGTTTTCCTGGTACAATCGGACGTCGGTGTACTGCTAGCAGAGTGCCTGCAAGAATTGGCTGTGACACACCTAATTCTACACCTTCATTCCTCTCAGTGCATGTTTCAGAGAGGACTAAAGGTATAGTGGGTCTGGAGATCCCAGCTGATGAGGAGCAAGGAGAGGTCCGCTTTGTTCTTTGGTGTGGTTCTTTTAGGTACTGTAGGGGATCAGGGGGTGAAGAGCGGGCTCAGAGACAGTCCAGTAAAAATAAAAATGGCTTTTATTTAGCAAAACATCAAACAAAAAGTAGACATAAGGCCAGATAGACTTGTCTTAGCAAGCGGATGTGCACACAGGTACAGCTCACAGTTCATGGCTCCAAAAAGCTACAGTCTTTATATGGTTCACAGTACATGGCTCCAAAAAGCTAAAGTCTTTATATAGGTTTTTTTATAAGCTCACCCAGCAGGTACACCGTTCAGCAATGGACACTTCCACACAGCGTGCTGCGTGGTTTCTCTTTCTCCTACACAAACAGATCCTCTCTGACATTTTCAGCACACCTGAATATAAGCAGGTCTGAAGGGGAAGTACCTGCCCTCTTCGATTAACCCCTTCCTAACCCTGCCCCAGACTGACCCTCTACATATCCCCCCCCCCCCCCCTGTTCCAGGCCAGGGGTCTGGACACCACTAACCCAGTGGCAGTAGACCCGGGAAAGGGCATCCGCATTCTGATGTACCTTTCACGGTCTATGTACCACTACAAAGCTGAAGTCCTGTAGAGCAAGAAACCACCGGGTGATTCTGGAGTTTTTATCTTTATTTTGGGCCATCCACTTAAGGGGAGCATGATCTGAAACTAACTTGAAGGGTCGGCCCAACAAGTAGTAGCGGAGTGTCTCCAAAGCTCATTTTATTGCGAGACACTCCCTTTCCACAATGGAATAATTCCTCTCAGCTGGCGTGAGCTTTCGGCTCAAGTACACAACAGGGTGCTCATCCCCCCCAATCATCCTGGACAGTACTGCACCCAGACCCAATTTTGAGGCATCTGTTTGTACCAGGAATTCTTTTTTGAAGTCGGGAGCTACCAACACTGGTTCCTGGCACAAAGCTTGCTTCAACCGGCAGAACGCTGCTTCTGGCCTCCTCCAACCCAACCTTGCTCTTTTCTGGGTTCACTGTGAACCCCGCCCTTCGGAGGGCATCCAAGACCAACTGGACCTTTGGTAAGTAACTCTCCCAGTCCTGACTAAAGATGACAATGTCATCAAGATAGGCTCCTGAAAACCCCTTATGAGGTCTCAGGACGAAGTCCATGGCCCTCTGGAAAGTGGCTGGGGCCCCATGTAACCCGAATAGCATTCGGACATACTGCCATAAGCCATCAGGTGTGGCAAATGCAGTTTTTTCTTTAGCCTCTGGGGAAAGCGGCATCTGCCAGTAACCCTTGGTCAAGTCAAGAGTGGTGATGTACCAGGCCGGTCCTAATCTTTCGATTAACTCATCGACCCGGGGCATGGGATACGCGTCTGGCTTGGAGACTTCGTTCAACTTGCGAAAGTCATTGCAGAACCGCCAGGTACCATTCGGCTTGGGTACAAGGACTATAGGGCTGGACCAGATACTTGAAGACTCCTCAATAACCCCAAGGTCCAACATACTCTTAAGCTCGGCCGAGACAATATTCCGGCGAGCTTCGGGTATGCGGTAGGGTTTGAGGTTTACTCGAACGCCAGGGTGCGTAATGACATTATGTTCAATTACCGAGGTTAGGCCCGGTAGACTTGAAAAAATGTCTCGACTCCTCTGCAAAAACTCCCAGGACTCCTGTTTTTGAGAAGGGGAGAGAGCCTCTGCAATCCCTACCTTCTTAATCTGAGCATCATGGTCTTCTTGGACTTTCAGACTGACTGTCAAAACCTGTCTATCTTTCCATGGTTTGATCAAGTTGATGTGGTAAATCTGGTAGGGCTTATGTTTGGTGGGCTGATGGACTTTATAGTTGACCTTGCCCACCCTCTCAACTATCTCAAAGGGCCCTTGCCACTTGGCGAGAAACTTACTCTCGACGGTAGGCACTAAGACCAGCACCCGATCCCCAGGTTTAAACTCTGTAATCTTGGCAGATCGGTTGTATACACGACTCTGGGCGTTTTGCGCAGCCTGCAAATGTTCCCGTACTATGGGCATAACTTTTGTTATTCGGTCCTGCATTTGAGACACGTGTTCTACCACACTCCGATACGGGGAAGCTTCCTGTTCCCACGTCTCTTTCATTATATCCAGTAGTCCACGGGGGTGTCTCCCATAAACCAGCTCAAAGGGGGAGAATCCCGTGGAGGCCTGGGGTACCTCTCTTATGGCAAACAACAAGGGAGGCAACAAGCAATCCCAATCTCGACCATCCTCCTCAACTGCTTTCTTTAGCATTCCCTTTAAGGTTTTGTTGAACCGCTCCACTAACCCATCAGTTTGTGGGTGATACACTGAAGTCCGCAAGTGTTTAATCTTAAACAGGTTACAGAGTTCCTTCATCACTTTTTACATGAACGGGGTACCTTGGTCTGTCAAGATCTCGGATGGGAGCCCTGTTCTCATGAACATCTGAAACAACTCCCGTGCGATGACCTTGGACGAGCAGTTTTTTAAAGGGACCGCTTCCGGATACCTGGTGGCATAGTCAAGGACAACTAAAATGTATTGGTGTCCCCTAGCTGACTTTGGTAAGGGGCCCACCAAGTCCATGGCTATGCGATCAAAGGGAACCTCGATAATTGGAAGCGGTACCAGCGGACTGCGAAAATGGGGTGTTGGATCGGTTCTTTGACAGGTAGGGCAGGACTCACAGTAGTCCTTAATTTCTCGATAGACACCGGGCCAATAGAAATGCTGTAAAACCCGTTCCTGAGTTTTAGCCGCTCCAAGGTGACCCCCAAGTACATGACTATGAGCCAAATGCAACACCCTAGACCTAAAAGGTTTGGGCACCACCAGTTGGATGAGAACAGAAGGGAGTTTGGGACTTTAAATGAAGCACTTGAATAGTGGAGATAAATTACAATATAAATAATTTATTGAGTTGCATTGATCTAATGATATAGTTCATTCCATATATATACACGATTATACAGAGAGCGTGCATGCACACTAGGTAGAATGTGCATGCATGACAACACATGATCAGAATAATTAAAAATAGCATGCGCCTGCCAAAAGCAACATATCCAAAGCTGGCACATGCGTTCACATGGTATGTGTACATCCACCCAGGATATTCAAACAGCATTAAAAGTAAATAATATCTGGAGTATATAAAGTATGTCAGAAAAGGATGGATAAATATCGATCCGTCTGGAGTAAAGCTGCAACATCGGGTATAGCTCTACGCGTTTCGTGGGTTTTCCCACTCGTCAGGAGCAGATGCGGCAGACACTCCTATGGAATATATAAATATATAGATATAATAAGATGTAAAAGGCTTTATTCTGGAGAAAATGATTCTCCGACATATTAAATATGTCTACGAATGATTAATGCGACACACTCACCAATCCAGACAGCAAATGTAGTGTGGGGGAGCCGGCATGGAGTTGGCCAGGGACATGACCCCACCACGGGAGCTGAAGCGGCATAATCCAAGGACGCAGCACTGAAGGGTATGGGGGTGGGCAAGGTGCAGCGGAACTTGGGGAGGTGTCTGAAAATAAAAAATGGTGAGTTTATGTGATATTATAACAATAATGTGTTATGAGTGATAGTGGTGGTCATTTTGGGTGAGCCCAGTGTGGCTTATAGTAAAGGTGAGAAGTGAGGGGAGTGCCAAGTGGTATTAGGTACCTGTGTCTGAAGTATACACAGGTACATGAGTCTATGGGAAAGTGTGGAGGACCTGAGAAGGGAATGCCAAGTGAAAAAATGATAAAAAAATGAAACCAAACATGTGTTAAACTCAAAGGGTGAAGCACAAAGGGAAAAGAGAAAGGAAAGTGGAAAGGTTTAGATCAAGGAAAGGAACCTACCCCAATGCTGCATCAAAGCACCACCAGCAGAGGATTGTGACTGGTGTGCAGGAACCCCAGAGGGAGACTGGTCAATTGAACAGCTCATCTCCGGGGGAAAGGATATATGCCGCAAACGCCACGCAATGGACCAATGGGGGAGAAGAAGCCGCACCCGCACCGGGTGAACACTCAGTAGCAGGCACGGAGACTCCCTCATACAAGCCCAAGGGATGTTTCAGACTAAACGCCAGCATAGTAACGTCATAACTGACGTCATACGCACGGCGCAAGTGCCGTCACACGTGTAGCGCGGCAGACGTGGCGCCGATGCGCGAAGGGGCACCCGCCCGATCCTCCCAGACATGCAAAGTGCCAGGGGAGGAGGGGGAGGGTCCACTAAGCGCATCGCAGCTCCCGTGAGGAAGAAAGACCGCAGCTGCACCCAAAACGCCAATCAACCCAACCAAACCACATAGCTGTCGTGGACGGGGTCATGTGTTGGACATCTAGGGGGAAACAGTCCACGTGGATACATTGAGCCAGCGCAGGAGAGTGCTGCAAATGAAAAGTTACCATGTACAAAGCTCATAGGTATAAGTGTAAAAAGACCGTGCAAATAAACATCAATAGTATTAGTTTATCAACCTTTTACTAAGGCATCCTATAGATGAGGACAACTCTCACACAGGGATGGCAGGGGGACACTGCCAATCCCAATTATTCAAGTGCCTCCATCCCGATATTTGCGTGAATAGAAGAGGGGTTGGGACTTTAAATGAAGCACCAAGGTGCCTCCATCCCGATATTTGGATGAGAACAGAAGGGAGTTTGGGACTTTAAATGAAGCACTTGAATAGTGGAGATAAATTACAATATAAATAATTTATTGAGTTGCATTGATCTAATGATATAGTTCATTCCATATATATACACGATTATACAGAGAGCGTGCATGCACACTAGGTAGAATGTGCATGCATGACAACACATGATCAGAATAATTAAAAATAGCATGCGCCTGCCAAAAGCAACATATCCAAAGCTGGCACATGCGTTCACATGGTATGTGTACATCCACCCAGGATATTCAAACAGCATTAAAAGTAAATAATATCTGGAGTATATAAAGTATGTCAGAAAAGGATGGATAAATATCGATCCGTCTGGAGTAAAGCTGCAACATCGGGTATAGCTCTACGCGTTTCGTGGGTTTTCCCACTCGTCAGGAGCAGATGCGGCAGACACTCCTATGGAATATATAAATATATAGATATAATAAGATGTAAAAGGCTTTATTCTGGAGAAAATGATTCTCCGACATATTAAATATGTCTACGAATGATTAATGCGACACACTCACCAATCCAGACAGCAAATGTAGTGTGGGGGAGCCGGCATGGAGTTGGCCAGGGACATGACCCCACCACGGGAGCTGAAGCGGCATAATCCAAGGACGCAGCACTGAAGGGTATGGGGGTGGGCAAGGTGCAGCGGAACTTGGGGAGGTGTCTGAAAATAAAAAATGGTGAGTTTATGTGATATTATAACAATAATGTGTTATGAGTGATAGTGGTGGTCATTTTGGGTGAGCCCAGTGTGGCTTATAGTAAAGGTGAGAAGTGAGGGGAGTGCCAAGTGGTATTAGGTACCTGTGTCTGAAGTATACACAGGTACATGAGTCTATGGGAAAGTGTGGAGGACCTGAGAAGGGAATGCCAAGTGAAAAAATGATAAAAAAATGAAACCAAACATGTGTTAAACTCAAAGGGTGAAGCACAAAGGGAAAAGAGAAAGGAAAGTGGAAAGGTTTAGATCAAGGAAAGGAACCTACCCCAATGCTGCATCAAAGCACCACCAGCAGAGGATTGTGACTGGTGTGCAGGAACCCCAGAGGGAGACTGGTCAATTGAACAGCTCATCTCCGGGGGAAAGGATATATGCCGCAAACGCCACGCAATGGACCAATGGGGGAGAAGAAGCCGCACCCGCACCGGGTGAACACTCAGTAGCAGGCACGGAGACTCCCTCATACAAGCCCAAGGGATGTTTCAGACTAAACGCCAGCATAGTAACGTCATAACTGACGTCATACGCACGGCGCAAGTGCCGTCACACGTGTAGCGCGGCAGACGTGGCGCCGATGCGCGAAGGGGCACCCGCCCGATCCTCCCAGACATGCAAAGTGCCAGGGGAGGAGGGGGAGGGTCCACTAAGCGCATCGCAGCTCCCGTGAGGAAGAAAGACCGCAGCTGCACCCAAAACGCCAATCAACCCAACCAAACCACATAGCTGTCGTGGACGGGGTCATGTGTTGGACATCTAGGGGGAAACAGTCCACGTGGATACATTGAGCCAGCGCAGGAGAGTGCTGCAAATGAAAAGTTACCATGTACAAAGCTCATAGGTATAAGTGTAAAAAGACCGTGCAAATAAACATCAATAGTATTAGTTTATCAACCTTTTACTAAGGCATCCTATAGATGAGGACAACTCTCACACAGGGATGGCAGGGGGACACTGCCAATCCCAATTATTCAAGTGCCTCCATCCCGATATTTGCGTGAATAGAAGAGGGGTTGGGACTTTAAATGAAGCACCAAGGTGCCTCCATCCCGATATTTGGATGAGAACAGAAGGGAGTTTGGGACTTTAAATGAAGCACTTGAATAGTGGAGATAAATTACAATATAAATAATTTATTGAATTGCATTGATCTAATGATATAGTTCATTCCATATATATACACGATTATACAGAGAGCGTGCATGCACACTAGGTAGAATGTGCATGCATGACAACACATGATCAGAATAATTAAAAATAGCATGCGCCTGCCAAAAGCAACATATCCAAAGCTGGCACATGCGTTCACATGGTATGTGTACATCCACCCAGGATATTCAAACAACATTAAAAGTAAATAATATCTGGAGTATATAAAGTATGTCAGAAAAGGATGGATAAATATCGATCCGTCTGGAGTAAAGCTGCAACATCGGGTATAGCTCTACGCGTTTCGTGGGTTTTCCCACTCGTCAGGAGCAGATGCGGCAGACACTCCTATGGAATATATAAATATATAGATATAATAAGATGTAAAAGGCTTTATTCTGGAGAAAATGATTCTCCGACATATTAAATATGTCTACGAATGATTAATGCGACACACTCACCAATCCAGACAGCAAATGTAGTGTGGGGGAGCCGGCATGGAGTTGGCCAGGGACATGACCCCACCACGGGAGCTGAAGCGGCATAATCCAAGGACGCAGCACTGAAGGGTATGGGGGTGGGCAAGGTGCAGCGGAACTTGGGCACCACCAGTTGTTCCAACACTTCATGATTGACCTTAGTTACTCAGTACAACAAGTCATGATTCACAGCAAAATGGGGGAACTTCACATCTGCCCCAGGGTGCTGTGGTTCACCGTTTAAGACCGTGGCCTGTTCCCTGGCGGGGATCAAAGTGGGGTCCCTCATCTGAGCACTAAGGAAATCTTCCCAGGAGCCCCCAAGATCTGACATATCTGGCTCAGAGGAGGTACTTTGACAAATGTGCTGAAAAACTTGGCTTATACTCGAGTATATACGGGTAACTACAATTATTGATATAATATTTCACAGCCGGGCCCATTCCAGTGCCCACCAAGAGTAACTGTCAGGACTTAAGCCCCATACACACGGTCGGACAATCCGCGGACCAGGTCGGTCGGATCCTGTCCGTCATACTTTGTCTGATGTTGGTGTTGCATACACACGGTCGGACAAAGTTGTCGGAAAATCCGATCATTCTGAACGTGGTGACGTTTGTTGCCTACGACGGGACTACGTAGAGGCTAGTAGCCAATAGCTTTGGTCTTGTAATGTGATCTGAGCATGCGTAGCACTTTGTCCGGTCGGACAACCGTACACACGATCGGATTTGGTGTGATCGGACCGTGTTGTCGGCAAATCTTTCCAGCAGGAGATAAGACTTTGTCCGTCGGACAATCCGACGTACACTGTCCGATGGTGCATACACACGGTCTGATTTTTCAACAACATTGTCCGATTGGACAGAATCCATGAAAAAGTCCGACCGTGTGTATGGGGCTTTACAGTGTTGTGGCACCAGCACCACCACCACCACCAAAGGCCCAATTTTTTTTACCACTGTTAAACAATGGCATGTAATTACAATTCTTAATCTAATATTTCACAGCAGGGCCCATTCCTGCGTCCACCAAGAGTAACTGTGAGGGCTTACAGTTATGTGGCAACACCACCACCACCACCAAACGCCCAATTTTTCTGCCCCTGTTCAACAGGTGCATGTAATTACAATTCTTGATATAATATTTCACAGCAGGGCCCGTTCCAGTACCCACCAATAGTAACTGTGTGGACTTACAGTGTTGTGGCACCAGCACCACCACCACCAAAGGCCCAATTTTTCTACCACTGTTCAACAATGGCATGTAATTACAATTCTTGATATAATAGTTCACAGCAGGGCATTCCAGTGCCCACCAAGAGTCACTTTGAGGCCTTACAGTGTTGTGGCAACACCAACACCTTAGGCCCAAATTTCTGCAGAGCATATAGGGCAGGCCCCTACTTTCATACATCCAACTTACAAACGACTCCTACTTGCAAACAGAAGGAGACAACAGGAAGTGAGATGAAATCTCCCCCTAGGAAGGGAAATTCTCTCCTGTAAAAGTGGGAAAAACGTGTCTCTTCTCCACTGATGCTTTATCACCAATCCTTGTTTTACTAAAAACCCCACATTTACAAAAAACATTTGTCATTGGGACAGAAAGTGAGGTGAAATCTTCTAAAGAGGTGCACAGACAGCAAAAAAATATGTTACAGGGGTATGTTTTTCAAAAAGCTTAAAAATAGATTTTTGGACTGGAGCTACACTTGTACCAGTTCAAAATTGCAAACAGATTCTACTTAACAACAAACCTACAGTCCCTGTCTTGTTTGCACTGCCTGTATATTGCTGTTTAGAGTATATAGGGCCTGGGGGCCCCACGTCTTTCCTTTTTTTAATTTGGGTACGGGGTTCCCCTTAATATCCATACAAGACCCAAAGGGGCTGGTAATGGGCAGGGGGGTACCCATGCCATTTTTCTCAATGATTTTCATCCATATTGCTGGAACCAGACATTACATTAAAACCGCAAGCAGTTTTAAATGACTTTTTTGCCGTTAGAAATGTCATTTTATGCATGGACTGTTCTAAACACGGGAAACACGTGCCAATTTACAGGCATACTATAGACACCCCACAGCCAGTCCTCCTGCTTAGCAGGTGCCCGGGTCCCCCTTGAATTGATGGCATAGAGGATATTTACCAGCCCTTTCCTTTCCTGAAGGAACACAGTGAGTGATCAGAACTGATCGCCACCCACCCCTATATTCATATAATTTTTACTATGTGAAAGAAGGTGCTCTGATCAGATGAGACCAAAATTTTACTTTTTGGCCTAAAAGCAAAACTCTATGTTTGGCGGAAAAAACGAATGCGGCGTACACACGGTCGGAATTTCCGATGGAAACAGTCCGATGGGAGCCTTTCATCGGATTTTCCGACCGTGTGTATGGTCAACGTTTTTTTTCTGTCGAAATTTCCGACGGACTTTGAATTGAGAACCTGTTCTCAATTTTTCAGACGGAAAACCTTTCTATCGGATTGTCCGATCGTGTGTAGGCAATTCCAACACGCAAAATTCCGACGCATGCTCGGAAACAATTCGACGCATGCTCGGACGCATTAAACTTCCCTTTTATAGTGCTGTCGAACGTGTGTTATGCCGCTGTGTTATTGACCGTCGGAATTTGGTGTGATCGTGTGTAGGCAACACAGCTTGAGCGGAATTCCGTTGAAAAACCGTCAGAGTTTTTTCTGACGAGAATTTCGATCGTGTGTACGCGGCATAACACTGCACATCACCCTGAACGTATCATCTCCACGTGAAACGTGGTGGTGGCCGATCATGTTATGGGGATGTTTTTCTTTAGCAGGGACAGGGAAGCTGGTCAGAGTTGATGGGAAGATGAATGGAGCCAAATACAGAGGAATCTTAGAAGAAAACATACAACATACAGCCAGAGCTACAATGGAATGGTTTAGAGCAAAGCATATTCATGTGTTAGAATGGCCTAGTCACAGTCCAGACCTAAATCCAATTGAGAATCTGTGGCAAGACTTGAAAATTGCTGTTCACAGATGCTCTCCATCCAATCTGACAGAGCTTGAGATATTTTGCAAAGAAGAATGGGCAAAAATGTCACTCTCTAGATGGGCAAAACTGGTAGAGACATCCCCAAAAAGACTTACAGCTGTAATTGCAGAGAAAGGTGATTCTACAAAGTATTGACTCAGGGGGCGCCATACAAATGCCCCCCACACTTTTCACAGATTTATTTGTATCATTTACTTCCACTTTACAATTATGTGCCACTTTGTGTTGGTCTATGTGACAGACCTAGCCAGGACAGAGGCTTTTGGAGATGACTGAATGCTAGCCTCTTGCCTACTGATTATGGGCCCTGGATTTTAAGAGAACAATACTCTTTGCAAGGTGTATGCCTGGGGACCTTGAAGTAATGTTACTTTGGAGTCAAGTCCATGTCCCCCAAAACACACAGA
Source organism: Lithobates sylvaticus (assembly GCA_028564925.1). Classification (NCBI taxonomy): domain Eukaryota; kingdom Metazoa; phylum Chordata; class Amphibia; order Anura; family Ranidae; genus Lithobates; species Lithobates sylvaticus. The sequence goes on along the minus strand of CM053027.1, from coordinate 627,272,450 downwards.
CTCTGGGAACCCTGTTATGCCATATTATAAATAATGACTGCTTCATAATGTTGGGACTCAAAGAAGATGCTGATGTCTTCACCTCCATCCACCTCTCTGTCTGTTGTCTGCTATATTGTGTTTATTGTAAATAAGGCTATGTGAGATCAAAGAGCCGGTTCACACAGGGGCAACCTGGGATCCGACTTCAAGTCGCCCCAAGTCGCACGGTTGAGAAAATCAATGGAAGTGAATGGATCAGTCTTAATGTACACTACTGCAGTCGCTCCGACTTCAGAAAAGGTTCCTGTACAATTTCAATACGACTTCTAGGCGACTTGTACCCATTGATTTCAATGGAAGTCGCCTCCAAGTCGGATCTCCATCTATATTGAAGCGACAATGTCGCCTCTCTAATAATAAAAACCGGCATGGGTTCCCCTCCAAGGCAATTTTTGACCATAGAGTCTTATCTATTATTCGCTTAATTATTATTCATTTATTTTTATTCCTTATTTTTCACACATATAATTCCTTATTTTTCACACACACTATGCTTATTCTTGGATAAATTCCCATCACTTTTTTTTACACAGGGCACGCATTGATTGTGATAATTCACCTACAGCAATATTCTTTCATAACAGACCCTTACACTTATTATTATTTATTTACTATTACTTAATATATCACCAGTGCGCTTTCACTCTACCATTATACTGTTTTAATGAAACTACCATCCAACATTGGTTAGATACTACTCATATGGGACATATATAACATTATGCCTAAATATTTACATTGACAACCCCTACCCACCGTCAGTCTATACATATATACTGAGAAAATGTATATATAAACGTTACTCTGGCAGATTCGCTATGAGTTAATTTAATTTATTCTACTTAATTGCCATCATTGGGTATTGATTGCAGGCGCAGATTCCTCTGTCCCCTCAGGGGCGCAAATAAGTGTGGCTCCTTGCAAGCCCTTCGGGGTGGGCCCTTCTTTCCTGGGGAGATGGGGGCGGCCATCAGAGCCTTTCGGATTTCTTAAACGGCATTCATAATTCTTGGCGATAGGAATATTTACCTCACTGGTGAGCGATAAGTATACTACTATTGGTTCATTCAATGCGATTTATAACGACATGTTTTTTAATTTTGAATATATGTAATATTTTTTAGATCTCACTGTCCCCCTGAAGAGACCGCATACAGGTTAAAACGCGTCGGGGCTCAAATATCATACAACATTATGTAATATAATTATATGTATAAATGTGTTTGTTCATTGGATTATGGAAAATATTTTGTGTATCTCTCTAGACCAGATTTTAAATTGCATATACTGTATTTATTAAACTATGATACTGGACATTTTGCAAATAAATAATTTCGACATTTAACTATGGTACATTCATTTGATCTTTGTTACGCTGCTGTTAGAAAAGCCCCACTGGGGAAATTTTTTCATTTTTACATTCTGTATTGTGGGTGTGCATCGCTCTATATCTCTCATATATGTGTCTTTTCCATATTGTATAGTACCCCTCCAAGGGCAAACCAGGGGGGGTCCCCCAAAATCCGTACCAGACCCCTATCCGAGCACGCAGCCCGGCCGGTCAGGAAAGGGGTGGGGACGATCGAGCACCTCCCTCCTGAACTGTACCAGGCTGCATGCGGCCCCTCCACCCCAAAGTACCTTGTCCCCATGTATGGATTTTGGGGGGACCCCCACACCGTTTTTTCAGCGTAGGGGGTTCCCCTTAAAATCCATACCAGACCTAAGAGCCTGGTATGCTCTTGGAGGGGAACCCATGCCGTTTTTTTTTATTTAAAATTCGGTGTGGAGTTCCCCCTCGAGAGCTGATTATTCTGTGATTGGCCACGGCCAAAGTCACCTGGCGGCGACTTAAAGTTGTGTTGTAAGTCACCCCAAGTCCTGTTGAAGTCGCCCCAAGTCGCGCTGTGATTCATACTCAAGTTGTGTCCAAGTTGCCTCCCAAAGTCGCGCTGGAAGTCGTGTTGCCCCTGTGTGAACCGGCTCTTAGAGTCTTTTGCCCATTGTTCTTTGTGTTAATTAACTCTGCTATTGTGTGAAGGAGTTCTTTGTTGATATTTATGATAATGTGTATTGTAGTTAGGGAGCTAGGAGACAACAAGGCTATGACCTGAAAGGTCATATCTCGGAGTCACCTAGTCTGAAAATGATTAGTTAGTATTGTTAGAGTAATATGAGGGGGGGGGGACCTCCTCTTAAACTGTATATAAGACTGTATTCGTGTTCTAATAAACAGTTCATGTTCAGCAACCAAACAAGTATTGCCTTGTTTGTTGTTGGGAGCGGTTTGAATATCTGATATCTATATTCAGACTGGGAGGTAGCGGTATATGACAAAAGCACTCAAGCGGAGTGTGGGACGTTTACATTTTTGGTTGTAACCTCATAAAATGTGGAAAATGTCAAGGGGTATGAATACTTTTTCAAAGGCACTGTAAACAATCCACTGATTCACACATGTGATTTATTAATTATACAGGGTTTTTATAGTGCCAACAGTTAGCGCAGTGCTTTACAATATAAAGGGGGACAGTACAATTACAATACAATTAAATACAGAAAGAATAAGAGGGCCCTGCTCATGGAACTTACAATCTAAAGGGAGGGGGAGGTGGTACAAAAGGTAATAGCTATGGCTATGATCTGATAGAGGTGACTCTGGTTCAGCTCTTAGGTAGAGGTGGGGTGGGCTTCCCTGAATAAGTGGGTTTTCAGGGATCTCCTAAAGGTGGACAGGGTGGGGGCTGATCGTATATACTAGAGCAGGGAGTTCCAGAGGATGGGAGAGGTTCTGGAGAAGTTCTGGAGGTGAGCATGGGAGGAGGTAACAAGAGAGCTAGAGAGTAGGAGGTCTTGGAAGGAGCGGAGAGGACGATTTGGGCGATATCTGCAGATGAGGTTGGTGATGGAGCTGGGGGCGATGTTGTGGATGGCCTTGTCTGCTGTGGTTAGTATTTTGAATATTAATACGGTGGGGTAGGGGAAGCCAGTGAAGGGATTGGCAGAGAGGGGCAGCAGTCTCACATTGGTTAGTAAGGTATGTTAGTCTAGCAGCAGCATTAGACTGAAGTAAAGGTTGGCCAGTGAGAAGGGAGTTGCAGTAGTCAAGTCGAGGATATAACCAAGGAGTGAATAAGTTGTTTTGTGGTGTCGTTAGTCAGGAAGGATTAAATTCTGGAAATGTTGCGGAGGTTAAGGCAGCAAGATTTAGCCAGTGATTGGATGTTGGGGCCGAAGGAGGGGTCGGAGCCTAGGATTACACCCAGGACCCTGGCATGTGTAGAGGGACTAATGGTTGTGCTGTTGATATCAATGGTAAAGTGATGGGGAGGAGATCGGGGAGGAGGAAATATTACAAGCTTAGTTTTAGAATGATTGAGTTTGAGGAATTGGTGTGACATCCATATTGATATGTGTAGCTGGTGCCGCTCAGCCTCCCACGGCTCCGCCCTTCTTGCCCTCGAGATACACACAGACAGGCTCTCAGGGAGAGAGAGAGCCTGTCAAGCTGCTGCAGGGTTTTCATCCCCTCGCTCTCACTGACTCTGCCACCCACCTTGCTCCCTCCCCCTGTTTTCCTTTTGGTAGGAGGAAGGGAGACAATTACCTGGAAGACTGCAGGAGCAGCAAGGCATCCTGGGACATGTAGTCCCCATCGCCAGCAGCCCCATAGCAATCCCTAGAGACAGAAACTACCCACTTCAACATGCAAGACAAAGACCGGGCGCAAAGGAAACATAATATCCATATAGGACAGCTATACTTAATGATTTTTGTTCAATGACATCGTCCAATATGGAGATTTGTGTTTATCCGCCATTGAGGGTTCACATCAGGGCGTGTCTGTTGTATTTTTATAAAGTTGTGATGATTCAGTGCGTCGCCCGTTCCCCAGAAGACGGATGTAGGGACGTAGGGAGGCTGACGCACTGACGTCATCACGTTCCGCATTGAGAGCGGGTGGATTGCTAGCCGGCCGGCACATTTTACTTTCATTTAACTTCTGCTAGTGCACATTTTCCTTTGTGTAAGTAGGATTTTTTATCTTTGCTTAAATAAATTTATTATCTGGTATCACACTATGGGAGTATCCCTTGTCTTCATATATTTACATGCTGCTTGCTGAGCGATTCCTGGCTTTATATCCCTGGAGATTTTGCATGCTAAGGCTGATCTGAAGGGGAAATACTACAGAAAATCTGGTCCCTGGTCAATCATGTGTGTGGAGATTTGGATTGGTGTCGAGTTCTGATGGTCCAGGCATATCCCGATATCATTATATCACAGGCTTATCTAAGCTTGCCCTCTGGTAAGCACATTTTTAGAGTGGTGGTGGATCACGGTGCATTTGGTGGATTCCTTACAGTCACTATTTTTGGACTCCATATTGCTACACATAAGATTTTTTTTAGCCACATAAGACTTCACTGGATTTTCTTGGATTCTTTACAGTCACTTACTTTGGACTTCACATTGTTACACTTAAGATTTTTTTAGCCACATAAGACTTCATTGGACTTTTATTGGTGGTTCTCATTTATTTGAATTTGCACATATATTGAATGATTAATTATTTTTTGGCATTTTACTCATATTATTTAGCGCGGCTTTTTGTATTATTTAGTCCTGTTTATTGTGTATATCTCACATTTTTTAGCTGCCGCTCCTTCCAATCATTTTATATTTGTTTTATCACATCTAACCCATTTAAGTGTTTATCACATTTACATTTCATTGGTTAGGGATTAGTGCAGTGTTTGTTATACTTTTTCACATTTTTTGCAAAGGAAAGGGTGCTGCCAGTTCTCAAGTAGAGTGACCATTCCTGGCCAACAGCCCATTGGCCAGAAGCAGACCCATCACCTCAGGGACTCCACTGGTCATGTGGGCGGTTTGAACAGACATCGCTGTGCCTTCCTACTGCCGGGTTGCCAGTCTCAAAGAGCCTGTCCCGTGTGTCTACTCCTGGTTATAGAAATGTGGTGTGTCCTTCGCGCTACTAATCAAATGTAAATGTGTATGTCCCTGCCAGGAGCAGAGAAATTGTGTAAACTACTACAATAAATAAATACACACAAATAAAGGTGATAAATAAATAAATAAATGTTTGAATAGATATAGATAACTCCGTGTATCTTATAAATAAATACCTGCTGCAAAATCTAAAAATGTGCACAATCCACAAATTAATAGACAAATAATAGGGAAGTGATTTTGCGCATAGTAAAAAAACATTCAAGTGTTGTCTAAAATTGACATAAAGTGCTATTATAAACCAAAGTGTACAATGTGATGACCACAAACGCTAAGTGCCATCATGCAAAAAAGTAAATGAAAAATAAAAATTGGGATGGATATAAAGTGATTACTGTTAATCAAATCAAACAGTGGTATATAATAAAAAAATAAAAAAATGTATATATAAAATCCGTGCCAGAGAGAAAGATTGTCTCTATAATGAGCAAGGCTCTAGTGTCTCTCTTCTAGTTGCTAGTGATGTTGTCCAAGGATGAGTGATAGTAAGGTAAAAAACAATCCTAGGCTATGCTCCCAGAACTCTCACCTCCAAATTTCTTTATATCTGCAAGTGCATGAGTAGTCTCCTCCACTGTTGGTAGGCCTGCGGTGTACTCCTCCACGCGGTGGGCTATGGTCCCAGAGTGCCCCAACCTAGCGATCTAATCCGCTATACAGACTCATCAAAAAAAGAGGGGAAATGGAGGGCAAAAAGTCCCAATTTTTATTTTTCATTTACTTTTTTGCATGATGGCACTTAGCGTTTGTGGTCATCACATTGTACACTTTGGTTTATAATAGCACTTTATGTCAATTTTAGACAACACTTGAATGTTTTTTTACTATGTGCAAAATCACTTCCCTATTATTTGACTACTCCTGGTTATGCTGGATTGGTGATTCTGTGCAAATTATTTCTAAAAGGCACTGCATACAGACACCTGTACCCTGTCTTCTTGTCAGAGTCTTCCCCAGGAGACACCTTATATCAGTTGTCCTCTATTCTTGAGCTTCTTTGCATAGAGATCTCTTTGGGCCTAGCTGAAGATACCGGACATCTCCAATGTGAGGACTGCCATGTTTCTTCCTTACTTAGCTAAGAACTCAGTGCAAAACACCTGTACTCGTTAATGAGGAACTCTGACTTTCAAAACACAAGTTGACAAGGTTTAAATATTTTATAAAAAAGATCAACTAACTAGTGTTGAAAAATTATGGACTTTTTAGGTGTACAATCTAAGTTAATAAAAGTTTTTTTATTAAAAACATAAGTATACAGTTTATTCAAAACCCTAAACAGATCTTGACAATCTGAAACTAATATAGAAATAACTACAAGCTAATAGACAGTTTTACTAGAAATCATCAATATGGATCAAATTTAGCCACTAAAATTCAAATATATTTTTCAAATTTCATCATATGAGCGTGACATCAAGCAGACAGTTATGAACCATATGGGAGTAGTATTGTCATAAAAGGCTTGTACTTGGTTGCCCTACATGTTGCGCGTCATGTAACGCTTCTTCAGGAGCTTCTTCAGGAGCTTCTTCAGGAGATTTCTATATTTTCTAGGAATAAAAAGAAAAAAGGGAAAAACATACAATAAATAAATATGCAAACACACCTATAGTTTTGATGTGCTGTTTTTGATATCACTACAGTCAGAGAGTTACCATCCATCACGTATATGTCTCCTCTAATGGTAAAATGCTCACCACAGTCAGCAGACATATTGATCTTTATCATAGGTTTGATGCCTCATGTGTTTCCTTCAGTGTTTTGGCGGTTGTGCCAAAAGACCCACGAGGTGGGAATTGGGATAGATTGATATTGCAGAAGGAAACAATGTGGATAGAACGACTGGATGCGATTCATGCCCCTGGCCTAAACCAATCACATTCGTATAAACCCTTTCTGTAGATGAAATAATCAACCTAATAAGCCCAACACAAGACTATATTATCTCCTATTAACAGCTAATATCACGTCATTATTTAATCATTCTTATTTTCTTTTTTCTTCGTTTCGTTCCTCTCTTTTTTTCTTTTCCTTTCCTTCCTTGTTATATATAATACATTTTCTTTCTCAAATGAATATATAGATAATATCTAATGTATATGCATTTCATAGATCAACTGAACGCTGAATATATACATTGAATCATTTTGAATATATCTTGAACTATGGGTAGAAATACCTAGCCCAGATTATCAAAGTATATATGTTAAATCAATATCAGCTTATATTATGATCAACTAAAATGATAATTATTAAACAACCTCAAAATGACATTTTTTATAACTTATTATTTGTTTTCCTCTTTTCTTACATTTTGGAATCCTCCGTAGTTTACACTTCAACACTATATGTATTGGACTAATACCTAGTATATTTCTAATATCTTTTAATTATACTATAGAACTATGCATGCAATATGGAGCGAATTTTGGTGTAATGCATCATGCGGCCACAAAGCATCACTGGCTGTTTTCATTTCAGCCTCAGTGACGCTTTCGGCCGCGGAGGAGAGTGAATCTATCGCTCTTCTTCCGGGTGCCGTGTCCGACGCATGCGCACCACATGAGGCCGTCCCGCCTGCTAACTTAGCTGATGTGACGCTCCTCGAGTGTTGGCACATGCGCAGTAGGACTACGCCGGGTAGTTTAACGTCCTGCTCCCTACGCGGTGACGTCACTACCGGGACGGCTGCATATAAAAAGACGGCCTAGGCTGCCGTCAGACACAGCAGCCTTTGTAACCAAGCTGTCAGAGAACGGGGAAAAAAATTCAGCACGCCGATCATTAGGTAAGTAAGAATAGGACAACTCAGCTGGATCTTTTTGAATGGACTGTTTGTCACTCCATTACTATATATATCCCCAGCTTACCATGTTATATATCTTTTTAATAGGACACGACTGGGATAAAACAAGGACTTACTTCCTATTTCCCTTTGTGTATCCCTCATACGCACGATCCAAGGGCCTGATTTTTGAGCATTGTATCCTACAATTTGCCACCTAAGTGAATCTAAAACAACTTTATCTTCCTGGGAACACTTTCTTGGAAAATTGAAAAATATTCCTTATAGCGTGAGAACTACTACATATTTAAATTTATATTAAAGCTCTTCACTACTTTATTATTATTATTTTTCTAAATATATTTAATTATATGCAGGAATATCTATGCACTCACATATATATGGGGTGACATATGGGCGACACTGTCTATTTAGATATGTGTCGCACATGTAAAAACAATGTACTGTTTAAATAATGTGAAACTATATATGTATTTACTGTTGCAATATACCAGTTTAAATACACCACTTATTTCACACCTTTATAATTGAATAGTTTTATATTATTCTCCATGCCTGTAGGTAAATATAAGTATAAAAATAACTTATGACCACAATATTACACACAGAACATTTTCAACTCAAGATTCAAACACGTTCTAAAAGTACGTTCTCTGACGTCATCGTAAAGGCAATTAGCTCCTTATTCCCCGCTCCATTGAATCCTCCCTCGATTTAGGGAATGTAAGTAGTAATAATAAACTGTAGAAACTTCTTGGTAACTATATTGCACTTGTTCCCATGATGCACCCCTCCTCACCCCATTACCTCTTTCATCCTTTTCACGTCTTTTTGTTCTCTTCCTCTTTCCTGTCTTTTTCTCCCCTTTTTCTTTTTGATTCTTCTCCCTTCCTTTTTCTGTTTCATTTCCTTTCCCTTCTCCACCATGGTGATGGATGGTAACTCTCTGACTCTGACTCTTTTTGAGCCTACATCGCATGTAGTGATATCAAAAACAGCACATCAAAACTATAGGTGTGTTTGCATATTTATTTATTGTATGTTTTTTCCCTTTTTTCTTTTTATTCCTAGAAAATATAGAAAGCTCCTGAAGAAGCGTTACATGTCGCGCAACATGTAGGGCAACCAAGTACAAGCTTTTTATGACAATACTACTCCCATATGGTTCATAACTGTCTGCTTGATGTCACGCTCATATGATGAAATTTGAAAAATATATTTGAATTTTAGTGGCTAAATTTGATCCATATTGATGATTTCTAGTAAACCTGTCTATTAGCTTGTAGTTATTTCTATATTAGTTTCAGATTGTCAAGATCTGTTTAGGGTTTTAAATAAACTGTATACTTATGTTTTTAATAAAAAAACTTTTATTGACTTAGATTTTTGACATCATTTTTCAACACTAGTTAGTTGATCTTTTTTATAAAATTCAAATTTTCGGGACGTGGCACTTATATTTTTTATCCTATACTATATCCACAATACCATTATGTGGTGATACGGAAAAAAACTTCTTAAATAGGGTTTAAATATTGTATAATGCAAAAACTTTCAGGATCTGTGGGCTCAGGATTTTAGGGAGACAGATTGGCTGGTAACAAACTGTTTCTGTTCCCCCTTTATGCCTGAGCACATAGGTCACGTTCATTTAAAACTGTGTTGGTTGTAATTTACATCTGTTTCAGTGATATACTGTTATGTATCAGAGTTTTCCCTATTTCTTCCTACTGGATGACATTATTACTTGGGTTATCCCGATACCACTTTTTTAAGACCGAGTACAAGTAGCGATACTTTTTTCAAGTACTCGTCGATACTGATTACCGATGATTTTTTTTAATGATATGAGACTGTGATACTAATATGCAGCATAGTCAGTAGCTTTCTATTTTTTTTTTACAATATATATATATATATATATATATATATATATATATATATATATATATATATATACATATATATATACAGTATATATACATATATATATATATATATATATATATATATATATATATATATATATATATATATATATATATATATATATGTAACGCCCATACCCACTAGACATGTGCAAACTGAAATATTTAGTTTTGGAATTTCGTTTTCGTCCGAAAAATTAATTTATTTAGTTACTCCCGAAATTCGTTTTTATTTATTTTGTTTTTCGTTAAAAATTGCATTCGTCCGAAAATCCAAATGAATTAAGGTCGAATCTGTCATTGAAGGCTTATGGTGTCTGTCGAAAGTTCAAATTAGATTCGACGGAGCAGCTAAACTGTATGACTCTGTATAGTTTAGCTGCAATTCCACCCAATTCCAGCAGCAATCTTTTCTCTCTACGTCGAATCTTTCCTTTCTACGTCGAATCCTTCCTTTCTACGTCAAATCTTTTCTCTCTTTGTAGAATAATCTTGGACTAATAGAGTTAAGGTTAGGCACATTCGACCACAGGTTCAATGGACACAGATTGTTATTGTCAGCGTCTCCTATCTATATCGAACTGTTGTCACAACGAAAATAAAGCATTTGTTTATGTCGGATCTTTCGTTTTTCGGATTCTGCACTTTCGTTATCGTTTGTTAAAACGATAACGAAAATACCTGAAATTCGGACGAAAATGCATTCGGACGAAAACTAATGCACATGTCTAATACCCACTGAGGGGCGGCTATGGTTTTCTTGGCTTTCTGATTACCTCCTCCCTGTAGCTCGTCGTTTCCGTCTAGGGGTTCCCAGGGTTAGTACCCAGTAATTTCTGAGACTGACACTCAAAGTCCTTTCGAGGATTTTTATTTGCAACAAACTGTTGAAATTAAACACAGTCTCTCAGTTGGGAATAGAGGGCATGGGTGATAAAGCTCAGGCACTGTAGAACTGCTGACATTCAAAAAAATGTCTCTCTAGACAATCCAGGGAGTAGCCACTCGCAACTGGACAATTCACTGTTGGATAAACCCTTGTTTTGTAGATCTAGCAGCCAACAAGTGATTCAGACTTAGCAAAGTCTCTGCCACACACTAGGTTGTAACCGAAGGATGGTTTAGGAACTTTTCCTATGTTACCAGTATCTTTCAGCCTTTCAACTAGTGTCCATACATCTCAGCTCCCAGGCTCTTACCGAGCAGCCAGCCTCGTGCGTGGCCCTCCTCCGAAGAGTCCTCCCCTGGTCACTTGTCGAGTTCCTGCACCTCTTATAATCCTGAGAGGACACTGGGACACTTCAGAATCCTCCTTCAGTTACTGTGCCTCGAACTAGCCAGTTCCGAGGCTCGGAAACGGATGGATCCCCACCCCAGACCATGAGGGCATCTGGGACTTGTCAGGATGACCAGGCTTATGGGGTCAGCAGACACTCCTCGACCGGAACCCCTGATGGGGCTGGCATGGACCGGAACAAGAACCAACAAGGAGTTGAGAGCGGAACCCTTAACACGTGACTTCAGCACCTTAAGTACCCCTTCCCGGAATAAACAGCGGGGCCAGACGCGCCCACTGATTGGCTCTGGGAAAAGATTGGTACCCAATGCGTCCAACCAGACTGCGTTTTCTCAGCCTGTCACAGGTGCTCACCTCACCTATGATCAGGCAGAACTCTAGTACAGCCCAGCCAAACTGATGCCAAAGCATAACCTAGAATAATTAACCCCAAAACTCAGTTACAGTTCCGGGAAAAACTAAATTTACAAGAACAGCGCACACTTTGAAAAAGTGTCTGCGCTACATATATATAATTTACAATGATTTTTTTTTGGGGGGGGGGGGCTGCTGGTAATCCAGGACTGATTCATTTTGATAAATGTCAGATGGTCCACGGAGTCTGTGGACGCATTCTTTTATCAGTAACAAAACCTCCTGCAGCACTGAATGCCCATTCGGAAAGCACGCTGGATGCAGGGCAGCCCAGTAGCTTAATTTCACACTGGGCAAGTTTTGGCCAGTGGTCTATTCTGATGACCAGTAAACCAGTAAATCGTCAACTGGGAAGCTCTCCATCTCTGTTTTCGCCCCTGGATAATCGTACACCATTTGTTGCAGACGCTGCCAATGGGATGTGGAAGCTGACACCCCTGGGTGACGAGGACTAAATATAATTGTGAAATGCATCACATAGGCATCCACCTTCTTCACCGCTCCTCTCTTGACCAACAAAGGACTCAAAACTATGTTTTCTGCGACACTGTAACCTACCAGCAGGGCCATCTTTAAGATTGATTGGACCCTGGGCAAACATTTTCCTGCCCCCATACAATGTTGCTGTCCACCCCAACATCCCAAAAGACAAACATGCACATAGACGTATGTCAAGAAACCTTAATACTCTAAACATAAAGAACTGGTCCACACTCACTAATTGGTTGCTAGAGGTTACTGCATGTCCTTACTGCTCACCGATTGCTTGTTAGAGGTTACTGCACATACTTACCGCTCACTGTTTGGTTGCTGAAAATTACAGCCTTTTTATCAATTTTTATCCTTTTATCATTAATTTATTTACAACACATACCTGTTGAGAAATAATAAGTACCATACTTGCCCACCAAGTCAGCAGACACAAGATAGGTACCAAACTTACACATGACAAAAAAAACGCAAACACCAAATCAGTTATAGAGTCAGTACCATACTGACACACACAGGAACGTGTCCGCAGACAAAGAGTCAGTACCATACTGACACCAGGAACATGTCCACAGAAAAAGAGTCAGTACCATAATGACACCAAGAACATGTCCACAGACAGAGTCAGTACCATACTGACACCAGGAACATGTCCACAGACAAAGAGTCAGTACCATACTGACACCAGGAACATGTCCACAGACAAAGAGTCAGTACCATACTGACACCAGGAACATGTCTGCAGACAAAGATTCAGTATTATACTGACACCAGGAACATGCTCCCAGACAAAGAGTCAGTACCATACTGGCACCAGGAACATGTCCACAGACAAAGAGTCAGTACCATACTGACACCAGGAACATGTCCACAGACAAAGATTCAGTATTATACTGACATCAGGAACATGTCCACAGACAAAGAGTCAGTACCATACTGACACCAGGAACATATCCACAGACAAAGAGTCAGTACCATACATGTACCACTGAGGCACTTCTTATATAATGTCCAAATATTTCAAAGATCTTATGGATGCGTGGCCTGCCTACAAGGATCTGTGAGGAGGTGTTCCAGAGAGCTGTGGCCTGCTCGTTGCGGAGCAACATTTGAAGACACCAGAGACAGTCTACACTACAGCCTGCTGGAGCAGCAGAGTGGTCGGATCAGGGAGGATCCAGAGACATCTCATGGAGCCAGAAGGACATCCCGGTCGTCTTGTGGAGCAGTGAAGCATTGCGGTGCTGACTGGCAGCAGGAAGGAGACCATCTGAGCAGAGGCATCCATCCATCCAGACCTGGTGTGGTGAGAGGGCTGTTGCCCAGATATTTTGTACCGCACTTCACACACTTAGACTGATCGCATAGTGTTGCTGGGACCGGTAGTCCCACGGAACAGTTCAGTTCAATAGAGTTACACGTACATAGGCCTCAAGCCTGATTTCATTACCAAGTAACTGCCACTGTAAGTACATTCCCAGGGAAGGAGTTCACAAATACTTTGCACAATTGAAGTTACTGTTTTATTCTGTTTTACACTACTTTACTGGTTGGACATCCTGGGGATTATGAATACTGCAGTATAAATGGCTAGCTGAAGAAAAGAAGACAAGAGACTTTATCTGTTAATGTAAGGCTTACAGTGTTATTTTTACTTGCCATAAACTGTAGGGGGAAGTATTGAGCGATTATACTGCCATTTTGACATTACAGATCATTATAGTGTCTGCACAGTGTACTGGAAGTGGGAAGGTGCCCAGTGCTGAGATTGAATCGCCTGAGCATTATTCCCACTTGGAGACATGCCTGCGGAGGCAATCCAGGTAACCATTGAGTTATAATCATTTATATTTGTTTGCTTCAGGGTTGTATTCATCCTTATTCTTGTGTTTATACTCAATACCCTTTCAGTAAACTTGTTCTATCATCTACTTACAATACAGTGAGTTTGTCTTATTGTAAGTGTAGCGCTGGCTCCTGACGAGCACACCCTATATGTTTTTCAAAGTTAATATTCCTGAAACCACAGTTGGGTTTTAGGACTAATTATGCCAAATTATGATCTCAGTATCAGTCTAGCTGGATTGCACTGAGTTTTCCTTGGCCGCAGGTGTCGCTGTCACCGCCGGCAAGTATGAGAACACAGTTTAGCTGGGTGTATTGGATGCCCTTCTTTCTCTCGGAACCAGCCCAGTGGGAGTGTGTGCCCTGCTGTGATTCTGGGAGGGGGTATTTAAGGTACTGAGATCACGTGTTGAGTTGTTCCATTCCAGTCCAGAAGAGATCTTCTGTCTATTTGGTCCTCGTCCCCCTGACCAGCCCCCGTGGCCTTTCTGGCCTGTGGTGCAGATCCATTCAATTCTGAGTCTCGGGGCTGGATAGCCCGAGGCGAAGCAACTGCAGGGACAGGCCTGAATGGATATCGGGGCCTAATTATCCAAGAGTGGTCCAGTGTCATCTCGTCTAAGGAGAGGCCCAGCAACTGGAGAAGCATCCAGGGGAGGACTCTTCGGGAGAAGGCCACATACAAGGCTGGTTTCTCTGAAGGAGCCTGGAGGCTCAGTTGAAGGACACTTTATGGATCTACACTCATACGGTATCGCCGGAACGGCTGCGAGATACTGGTACCGTATGATAGCGCTCTAAATTTGTCTAAGTCCCTCAGTTACATTCAAGTATGTGGCAGAGACTTTTCTCAAGTATTCTACATTCAAGTATGAAAACATGAATAAAGGGGGGGGGAAGGGTGAGACCACAAGCCTCAGGGATTTTTTGTATATGGTATCTGGATTATAGAGAGTAGATATGAGCAATAATGATGTATATAAAAAATAAAGTTTTATTTCCCCATAGGGACAAATAACAGCAAAGGACACGGGTAATATATCCATACATTACAGACATATGTGTTAAATCAGATGAAATTTGTGCAGAGCTTTGCCATACTCGACATGTTTCACTCTGTGGAGTTTCTTCAGGAGATTCATAGGTCTAGCTCAGAGATATGTTGAAATAACAAAGTCGCATAAAAATGCATCCTTTTCAAAAATACAGACAGAGTATACATATTTGTGAAAAATAAAGAGATTAGCTCAAGTATATACATCCAGTGAGTTGAGCAATGTTATACATAAACATAATTACATATTGCTTGATCAACATAGGGCATAGAAAGCAGATGGGGGCATGGAGATGGAGACAAGCTGAACTTACCACATAAACTTGGATGGATCTGAGAGGAAATTACGCATATTGGTATCAGTTTCTTGTATAAAAACAGATTTCTAGATATGAGGTGATTCACTCCCAGGATGCCACAAAATGCAGAGAATCGCTTGCAGAGAGGAACACTAAAAAGTTCAAATAAATATGTTTTCAAAGAACAAGTATGGATATAGGGCTCATGAATAGAGGGTCTATAAATGCCAATCAAAAATTGAAAAGGTTTACCTGAAGCAGGTTGATGTTGTGAAGGTAGTGGGAATGTACATTTAAATTGCTGAACTTGTGAATATCAGGTTCAGATAAGGTGCAGATTCAAACTGCGCCAGGTCCAAAAATTGGTTGGAATAATGTGTTATCTGGGGAGAGATAGTATGTAGGTCTGTCAATATAGAGCCACTAAATAGTGCATGTAAAAGCCACTAAATAGTGCATGTAAAAATATGGTTGCTGGGGATTCTATGATAGCAAAATGTATGGTTATAGTGTCTTACCCCTTAATGGTGAATGGTGGTAACGGGCTCAGCGCAGGAGGAAGGACGGATAAACCGCCTCTCTTCCTCGTGTTCAATGGCTCCTGACAGGGAATGAATGGCAGGGGGAGCTGCCTTAAGTAGAGGCTCTCCGACCCGGCGGCGTCTGACATCACCGCCGGGTCGCGGGCGCTAAAACGGCAACGCTCAGTGCTGAGTATCCGAGTGTGAGTAGTGCGCATGCGTAGGCGACGCGCATGACGTCAGACGGCGCACCGCTGGCTAGCGGCGCGACGGCGGCCATGTTGAAAGGTCCTTTTTGCCCTTACTTCAGAGCGAAGAGGGATTGGACAACTACCCTCAACGGGGAGCGAGCTGGCAGAAAAGTACCACTGCTGAATCATGCCCAATTAAAGAGACCGATCAGTTGGTTGAGGATAGCTAAGCATGAGCGGGCCAAAGGTGAGGGGAGGCCAGAGGGAACAGAAATAAAGGATCAGTACTTCTGCACCTTCCCGGCAACCCCAGGGCGCCCGTACAAGCGACTTTAAATGCAAAAAGGCATCCTGTGAAGAGCACCTCAATAATACAGATTTAGGCATAAAAATGCAATATTATAGACAAAAGAATGAATACAAGTTACCAATGTTGATAAGTCAGCTTGGCCATCCAATCCCCGATCGGCTTTTTAACATAATGGGTTAAAACATGTAATAATTAATGTCATATAAAATGACACATATATTGGGTCCATTTGAATGGTTGAGCAGAGGAACAAAGAGATAGGGGAGAAAAAAGAAAATAAAGGGAAAGGGAACAAAAGTCTTGTAAGGATCTATATATGCATTGGCTTAGAGGAATGATTTGTAGCTAAGGGCATCATTTAACCCAGGGGGGGTGGTAGCTTTAAGGTCAAAGATCCAGCGAGCCTCACGCTGAAGTAAAATGCGATCATAATTTCCCCCCCTTTCACCTGGAGGTACATGTTCAAGTGCGTAGAAGTGCATTTTTGATCATCATGGGCATGAAAAAGCCCCATATGACGGCTAATTGGCATTTCCATCTTCTTTCCACGCACAAGGGATACATGATCCCTTATGCGGTGAAAGAATGGACGTTTAGTTTTTCCTATATAAAAAGCTGTGCATTCACATGTCATAATATATACTATGCCAACTAATTTTGGTTTGTAAATACGTTTATTAGGTAAAGTGATTTGTTTTGATGCGTATATGTAGTGCCAAAAATTGCATTTGTGGCAAGGTTTGGTTCCAAAATTTTTTGGGAATTTGGGCAGCCTTCTTTTGTGGGGGCGTAGTGACTGCGTACTAGAGTATCTCTAAGGAATTGAGATCTTCTAAAAGTAATTTCAGGATGGTCACCTACATGTTTGGAGACCAAAGGGTCAGCCTTAAGCAGGTACCAGTATTTATCAAAAATCTTGCGCACCTGGACATGATGTCCGGAGAAGCGGGTAATAATCCTGATGCCTGGGTCAGTGGTGGATGATTTGGTTCCATGAATGAGACTGGAACGGTTTTGCCTTTTTGCCTTGAGGCATGACTTTTTTAAACATTTTTGACTATAGCCTCGGTGTTGCAAACGCTGCTGCAGTTTTCTGGCCTCAACCTTGAATTGTGAGTCCTGGCTGCAGTTGCGTTTAACGCGAAGATATTGCCCATATGGCACACTGGCCACCAAAGGGCTGGGATGGGAACTGGTTGCATGCAACAAAGTGTTTGCTGCTGATGATTTGCGATAGAAGGTTAACCTTATTTGAGAAACTCAAGATTAATACCTACAATCTTAGTTTTACAATGGAAAAGAGTCAGTCACAACTAACCTTTCTTGACATCTTGATTTTTGTAGATGAGGATGGGAACGTTGGAACCACCCTCTATCGCAAATCATCAGCAGCAAACACTTTGTTGCATTTTTATGCCTAAATCTGTATTATTGAGGTGCTCTTCACAGGATGCCTTTTTGCATTTAAAGTCGCTTGTACGGGCGCCCTGGGGTTGCCGGGAAGGTGCAGAAGTACTGATCCTTTATTTCTGTTCCCTCTGGCCTCCCCTCACCTTTGGCCCGCTCATGCTTAGCTATCCTCGACCAACTGATCGGTCTCTTTAATTGGGCATGATTCAGCAGTGGTACTTTTCTGCCAGCTCGCTCCCCGTTGAGGGTAGTTGTCCAATCCCTCTTCGCTCTGAAGTAAGGGCAAAAAGGACCTTTCAACATGGCCGCCATTGCGCCGCTAGCCAGCGGTGCGTCGCCTGCGCATGACGTCAGACGACGCACCGCTGGCTAGTGTCGCCTACGCATGCTCACTACTCACACTCGGATACTCAGCACTGAGCGTTGCCGTTTTTGCGCCCGTGACCCAGCGGTGATGTCAGACGCCGCCGGGTCAGAGAGCCTCTACTTAAGGCAGCTCCCCCTGCCATTCATTCCCTGTCAGGAGCCATTGAACACGAGGAAGAGAGGCGGTTTATCCGTCCTTCCTCCTGCGCTGAGCCCGTTACCACCATTCACCATTAAGGGGTAAGACACTATAACCATACATTTTGCTATCATAGAATCCCCAGCAACCATATTTTTACATGCACTATTTAGTGGCTCTATATTGACAGACCTCCATACTATCTCTCCCCAGATAACACATTATTCCAACCAATTTTTGGACCTGGCGCAGTTTGAATCTGCACCTTATCTGAACCTGATATTCACAAGTTCAGCAATTTAAATGTACATTCCCACTACCTTCACAACATCAACCTGCTTCAGGTAAACCTTTTCAATTTTTGATTGGCATTTATAGACCCTCTATTCATGAGCCCTATATCCATACTTGTTCTTTGAAAACATATTTATTTTAACTTTTTAGTGTTCCTCTCTGTAAGCGACTCTCTGCATTTTGTGGCATCCTGGGAGTGAATCACC
Organism: Lithobates sylvaticus; assembly: GCA_028564925.1. NCBI lineage: Eukaryota > Metazoa > Chordata > Amphibia > Anura > Ranidae > Lithobates > Lithobates sylvaticus. The sequence goes on along the minus strand of CM053027.1, from coordinate 627,253,802 downwards.
TCATATCTAGAAATCTGTTTTTATACAAGAAACTGATACCAATATGCGTAATTTCCTCTCAGATCCATCCAAGTTTATGTGGTAAGTTCAGCTTGTCTCCATCTCCATGCCCCCATCTGCTTTCTATGCCCTATGTTGATCAAGCAATATGTAATTATGTTTATGTATAACATTGCTCAACTCACTGGATGTATATACTTGAGCTAATCTCTTTATTTTTCACAAATATGTATACTCTGTCTGTATTTTTGAAAAGGATGCATTTTTATGCAACTTTGTTATTTCAGCATATCTCTGAGCTAGACCTATGAATCTCCTGAAGAAACTCCACAGAGTGAAACATGTTGAGTATGGCAAAGCTCTGCACAAATTTCATCTGATTTAACACATATGTCTGTAATGTATGGATATATTACCCGTGTCCTTTGCTGTTATTTGTCCCTATGGGGAAATAAAACTATATTTTTTATATACATCGTTATTGCTCATATCTACTCTCTATAATCCAGATACCATATACAAAAAATCCCTGAGGCTTGTGGTCTCACCCTTCCCCCCCTTTATTCATGTTTTCAAATTATTTGGGATTTTGGTATCGCCTATAGTTCAACTACTTCATCTAGCATACTGTAATCTACATTCAAGCATGTGGCAGAGACTTTTTGCTCAAGTGTTTTACATCCAAGTCTGTGGCAGAGACTTTGCTTTACCTAACACTTCACCGGCTGCTAGGCCTAGTGAGAGGAGGTCTATCCTGTAGGCATGTGCACACTGAAATATTTTGTTTCGGAAACTTCAATTTCGTCTGAAAAAATACATTTATTTACTGTATTTATCAGCGTATAACACGCACTTTTTTCCACTTAAAATCAGGGGAAAATCAGGGGTGCGTGTTATACGCCGATCCCCCACCAATCCCCCACCGTTGTGAGGCCCTTTTCAGCGGCTTTCTAAAGCCGCCTTCAGCCTTTCACGGCAGCTTTCGGCCCTCCTCTGCAACTTTCGGCCATTCTCGGCCGCCTTCTGCCTTTCTCGGCCGCTTTCGGCCTCTTTCGCCCGTTCTCGGTGGGCGAAAGCTGCCGAGAAAGGCCGAAGGTGGCCGAGAAAGACCGAAGGCGCACGAGAAAGACCAAGGCTGCATTGATGGGCATTTAAATGTAAGTTTTTTTCCTTTAAATTTCCTCCTAAACTTGGGGTGCGTGTTATACGCCGATAAATACGGTAGTTACTCCCAAAATTCATTTTTGTTTATTTTGTTTTTTGCTAAAAATTGAATTTGTCCGAAAATCCAAATGAATTAAGGTCGAATCTGTCATTGAAGGCTAATGGTGTCTGTCGAATGTTCAAAGAAGATTGAACGGAGCAGTTAAACTGTACAACGCCATATAGTTTAGCTGCTCCGTCGAATCTACATAGAACTTTCGACAGACACGATAAGCCAAAGATTCAACGCTTGTATGTTTTTCGCTGCTTTGTCGAATCTATGTCGTTCATGTTGAATGTATATATTTCAAACAGAAAATGGACTGATGATAGTGATCACTGATCAGACAGGTAACAAGATAGGGTATATAGAATCTATATAGAATCTCAATCTATAATATAGAATCTATAATAATAAATCCCCCCCCCCCCCACAACACGGGCAGCCTCTGAGGCCATCACAACTCTAGCAACACTAGTATCCCTATCAAGTTCACAACACTTACACAATAGCAGCAGATTATTATGAAAAAATTAAGTTGATCTGTAGCTTGCTTCCCTATTGTTCTGCTGCTGTGCTTATGCTTAATTGATAAATAATCGGGTTCTCTGACAAATGGACCAGCTAAGATTGACTGTCATCTGAAATGATTCAGTGTGTGTGTCTCTCTTTGCTAGCAATCGTAAGTGAAAGTAAGTTGGCTGTACGTCTATACTTAGTTCTAGTTATTTTACTGCTCCTTCTCTTTGGTTACAATCAGCCAATAACATTCATCATCATCATTATTTTTATTTTACTTTCCCCACCCAATTCCAGCAGCGATCTTTTCTCTCTGTCGAATCTTTTCTCTCTATGTCGAATTTTTTCTCTCTCTGTCGAAATCTTTTCTCTCTGTCAAATCTTTTCTCTCTACATCAAATCTTTTCTCTCTGTCGAATCTTTTCTCTCTGTCGAATCTTTTCTCTCTGTCAAATCTTTTCTCTCTATGTTGAATATTTCCTCTCTGTCGAATCTTTTCTCTCTGTCGAATCTTTTCTCTCTGTCGAATCTTTTCTCTCTATGTCGAATCTTTTCTCTCTACGTCGAATCTTTTCTCTCTATTTCGAATCTTTTCTCTCTATGTAGAATAATCTTGGACTAATAGAGTTAAGGTTAGGCACATTCGACCACAGGTTCAATGGACACAGATTGTTATTGTCAGCGTCATGTCGAATCTCCTATCTATATAGAACTCTTATCACAACGAAAATAAAGCATTTGTTTATGTCGGATCTTTCGTTTTTCGGATTCTGCACTTTCGTTATTGTTTGTTAAAATGATAACGAAAATACCTGAAATTCGTACGACAATGCATTCGGACGAAAACGAATGCACATGTCTACTATCCGGGGGTTGTGATAATCCAGCTGTGAGACTTTCTATCTTTGCAATTCCAAAAGTACCTGAACTTTCACATTAACCCTCTACCCTACCTTTAAGAGACTGCTTTATCTTTTGAATAAATAACCCAAAAAAGAAGATAAAGTGTCAGTTTCTACATTTCTTTGGGCCATCTACCACGGGAAACCCTAGACGGAGACGAGGTGAAGAAGGTAACGGTAAGTCCAATAAAACCAGCAGCTCCTTCGGGGGTCAGTGCATTATAAGCATGGAACCCGAAGTGTCAGAGATAAGGGTAGCCCTGAATGTTCGGGATAGCCAGTTGGAAAATGAACAATTCAGCAGCTCCCAAGGCAGTAGTGCGCTACATTACAAATTATGTGAGCAGGCTGCAGTTCCTCTTTGATGTGTCTGTTAACATACAAAGCAATTAGTAAAAAAACAAAAAAACAAATATAAATAAAAGACCAAAAATATCCCATCACATTTGCATTTTTCCTGATTGCCCAGACAGTGAGAGAGAGGAGAGAGATGGCCGATCATTCTAAAATAATTATATAATATAGGACAGGGTCAGAGTAATATAATCACTTATTATCCAACTTACTCTGTGCTGGAATCCATTGTGTGCAGATATTCGTTTCATGTAGTACATGTTGTGTAGATTATAGGCCAGAACATATACAGCCATGTATGCATAGGAAGGTATTGGTGTATAATGAGTAAATATGGAGGACACATCTTTTGAACCGGTACAAAATTCTGGCAAAAAAGAATACGCTAATGAAAAAATATAATTTTTCTTTTCGTTTGGGGTAAGACAATGAAAAAAATGAAACCAAATATCTTCCATTATCGGGTCATGTAAGCAGTCGGAGACGTTGAATCCATGGGGGTAAATACTGACATTTACAGGAATTTGTTGTGGCCAAACAAATATGAAGATGCAGTTGACTGCTATAGCGTCTATGTAATGCAAAGTTCTTAGTTTAATCCATGAAGGTGGTAAAATCAATGTTATTCGATTTAAAATTGAGGACATATAAGGAGTAAAAAAGTGCTTTGTGGAAGTTCCACACACTATGGCAACTTTAGCTGTTGATTTATCAAGAATCGTCCTTCTCCGAATATCAGCGTTAATAACTTCTTGGATTTGAAAGATATATTCTGTACAGATCCCGTGTTGGCTCATCATCTTACTCAGCTCTTGGGCCTCCTCATCACCGCTGCCATCAATTGCTGTTAATATTCCAACCAAGTTCCATCCAAAATGCTGCAACAGTTTTATAAGGGCTGTATAATGGAGCCGATCGTCTGGGGTCATACGGAATAAAGTTGGATACATTTTCACATCACTCAGGCGAGGGTCGGTGACTCCATAACTGATCTGGATAAGATATTGAGAACAATTTTAATGGGATGGCATTATAGACCAGTGTTTCTCATCCTGGGTTCCGCAAGAAGCCTTCAGGGGTTTTGCCGCAAATCGATTTTTATGGTGGATGTATAACACCCAATATTTTCTCAGGTCTGTTCTTAATGCTCGCTGACAGTCAGTATTGTCAGCTGGCATTAATACCCCATGGTTCCTCTGTAGTTCTGGCTCCTATAAAGTCAGGGGGCGTAGCAGGGAGGAGTGCGGAGAGGGGGAGCTGAAGGAGGTCATTTAGATGCTTATGGTAATGTTAACCATGTGACTGGATTGGCGGGTGAGCTCTTACTGTACTACTCCCAATTCAGCTGCTCTCTGACACCCACCCCACCCACACACACACACTGTGCATCATTAGAACTATAAGTTGTTATAAGACTTCTATAGCTGTGGTAATGCAGAGTGCAGGGGGGCGGAGAGCTGCTGGAGCACATGTCTGATTACTGGATCAGGAGATGAAAGCCACCAGAGCACATGGCTGATATGGTTGGATCGGGAGGTGAGATCTGTGGAGGACAGAGAGCCACCATGGCTGGATCGGAAGGTGAGAGCTGTGAGGTGCAAAGAGCCACCAGGGCACATGGCACATGGCTGGATTAATAGGGGAGAACTGTGGAAGGCAGAGAGCCACCAGGGCACATGGCTGGATCGGGTGGTGAGAACTGCGCGGGGGGGGGGCAGAGGGCCACCAGGGCACATGGCTGGATCGGGAGGTTAGAATTGTGAGGGGCAAAGAGCCACCAGGGCACATGGCACATGGCTGGATTAATAGGGGAGAACTGTGGAAGGTAGAGAGCCACCAGGGCACATGGCTGGATTGGGTGGTGAGAACTACAGGGGGGGCAGAGGGCCACCAGGGCACATGGCTGGATCGGGTGGTGAGAACTGCGGGGGGGGGGGGGGGGCAGAGAGCCACCAGGGCACATGGCTGGATCGGGAGTTGAGAACTGTGAGGGGCAAAGAGCCACCAGGGCACATGGCACATGGCTGGATTAATAGGGGAGAACTGTGGAAGGAAGAGAGCCACCAGGGCACATGGCTGGATCGGGTGGTGAGAACTACGGGGGGCAGAGGGCCACCAGGGCACATGGCTGGATCGGGAGGTGAGAACTGTGAGGGGCAAAGAGCCATCAGGGCACATGGCTGGATCGGGTGGTGAGAACTGCTGGGGGGGGGGGAGAGGGCCACCAGGGCACTTGGCTGGATCGGGAGGTGAGAACTGTGAGGGGCAACATGCCACCAGGGCACATGGCTGCATCAGGGGGTGAGAGCTGCGAAGGGCAGAGAGTCACCAGGGCACATGGCTGGGTCGGGTGGTGAGAACTGCAGGGGGGGGCAGAGGACCACCAGGGCACATGGCTGGATCGGAAGGTGAGAACTGTGAGGGGCAAAACGCCACCAGGGCACATGGCTGGATCAGGGGGTGAGAGCTGCGAGGGGCAGAGTCACCAGGGCACATGGCACATGGCTGGACCAGGGGGTAAGAGCTGGGGGGGGCAGAGAGCCACCAGGGCATTTGGCACCTTCTTCGATTTGAGAAAACTCCTTGAGAAAAAGTCCTTGCTATACTGGCTAGACATGGGAACTGTCAAAAAATTAGTTTCGTTTTGTTTCGTCCCGTTTCGTATATAAAAAAATTCGTAATTCGTGTACGAAATTCCGTTCGAATTCGAAGTACGAATTTCGGACGAATCGTAATTTTTTTTTCGAATTGTTAGTAAAGTTACGAATCGTTACGAATCGTTACGAATCGTTAACACGGCTAATGAATTGTCGGTTCTCATAACACAGAGAACAATTCGAATCCAACTACAAATATCGAATTTCAATTTCAAGTTACGAATCGTTACGAATCGTTACGAATCGTTAGTAAATCCAACTACAAATATCGAATTTCAACTAATATGAAAGAAATTATAATAGCGGATATAACGAATGGTTCAAATGCTTCGAATGAATTCGAGATTCAGTATATCTAATATAGAGAAGGGTAATTTTTGCAGGAAAAAATCACTCGCGGCTAATAAAAAGTCGGCTACGTAACACAGAGAACAGTCATTCATTGATAAAAAAAAAAAAAAAAAGCGTGGGGGTCCCCCCCAATTCAATAACCAGGCCCTTCAAGTCTGGTATGGATATTAAGGGGAACTCCAGCCAAAAAAAAATAAAAAAAATGGCGTGGGGTCCCCCCCAAATATTCATACCAGACCCTTTATCCGAGCACGCAACCTGGCAGGCCGCAGGAAAAGAGGGGGGACGAGAGCGGCCCCCCCTTCCGCCTGAACCGTACCAGGCCACATGCCCTCAACATTGGGAGGGTGCTTTGGGGTCCCCCCAAAGCACCTTGTCCCCATGTTGATGAGGACAAGGGCCTCGTCCCCACAACCCTGCCCGGTGATTGTGGGGGTCTGCGGGCGGGGGGCTTATCGGAATCTGGAAGCCCCCTTTAACAAGGGGCCCCCAGATCCCGGCCCCCCCTGTGTGAAATGGTAAGGGGGTACAAATGTACCCCTACCATTTCACCAAAAAAGTGACAAAAATTATAAAAATGACAGGAGATGGTCTTTGACAATTCCTTTATTAAAATCTTCTTTCTTCTGGTCTTCCTTCTCCCTTTCTTCATCTTCTCCTTCCGTCATCTTCTTCCATCTTCTTCTTTCTCCGATCCGCTTCTTCTTGCTCCGGTCTTCTCGTCCTTCTCGTCCGGCATCGGCGTCGGCGTCTGTTCTCGCAGGCCGCTCAGCGCAATGGGAGGGTCCCGCTGTGTGAGGCTTCGCTCCGGCTGACAGGTCTTTTATAACAAAGGCATCTGGTGACCCCGCCCCCCCTCTGACATCATGGGGAAAGCCATAGGGAAGTCCCCATGACGTCCCCGTGCGTCAGAGGGGGCGGGGTTACCAGGTGCCCTCCGTTATAAAAGACCTGTCAGCCGGAGCGAAGCCTCACATAGCCGGAGCCTCCCATTGCGAGGAGCGGCCTGCGAGAAGAGACGCCGACGCCGATGCCAGACGAGAAGGACGAGAAGACCGGAGCAAGAAGAAGCGGATCGGAGAAAGAAGAAGATGGAAGAAGATGACGGAAGGAGAAGATGAAGAAAGGAAGACCAGAAGAAAGAAGAAAGAAGATTTTAATAAAGGAATTGTCAAAAACCGTCTCCTGTCATTTTTACCGGTGAAATGGTAGAGGTACTTTTGTACCCCCTTACCATTTCACACAGGGGGGGCGGGATCTGGGGGTCCCCTTGTTAAAGGGGGCTTCCAGAATTCGATAAGTCCCCCGCCCGCAGACCCCCACAACCACTGGGCACGGTTGTGGGGATGAGGCCCTTGTCCTCATCAACATGGGGACAAGGTGCTTTGGGGGTCTTAGACCCCCGAAGCATCCTCCCAATGTTGAGGGCATGTGGCCTGGTACGGTTCAGGCGGGAGGGGGGCCGCTCTCATCCCCCCCTCTTTTCCTGCGGCCTGCCAGGTTGCGTGCTCGGATAAGGGTCTGGTATGGATTTTGAGGGGGACCCCACGCCATTTTTTGGGCTGGGTTTCCCCTTAAAATCCATCCCAGACCTCAAGGGTCTGGTATGGATTTTGAGGGGGACCCTACGCCATTTTTTTATTTTTTGTTTTTTTTATTTTTTATCAATGACTTTTTTTTTATGAATGGCTTTCAATGAATGACTGTTCTCTGTATTACGGGAGCCGACAATTCATTAGCCGCGAGTGATTTTAACCACTTTCAGACCGGACCAATTTGCAGCCAAAGGACCAGGCCCCTTTTTGCGATTCGGCACTGCGTCGCTTTAACTGACAATTGCGCGGTCGTGCGACGTGGCTCCCAAACAAAATTGACGTCCTTTTTTTCCCACAAATAGAGCTTTCTTTTGGTGGTATTTGATCGCCCCTGCGGTTTTTAGTTTTTGCGCTATAAACAAAAGAAGAGCGACAATTTTGAAAAAAATGCATTATTTTTTATTTTTTGCTATAATAAATATCCCCAAAAAATATATAAAAAAACTTTTTTTTTCCTCAGTTTAGGCCGATACGTATTCTTCTACATATTTTTGGTAAAAAAAATCGCAATATGCGATTATTGATCGGTTTGCGCAGAAGTTATAGCGTTTACAAGATAGGGGATAGTTTTATAGCATTTTTATTAATATTTTTTTTTTACTAGTAATGGCGGAGATCTGCGATTTTTTTTGTGACTGCGACATGGCGGACACATCGGACATTTTTGACACATTTTTGGGACCATTGTCATTTTTTACAGCAATTAATGTATTTAAATGCATTGATTTCTGTATAAATGACACTGGCAGTGAAGGGGTTAACCACTAGGTGGCAGTGTAAGAGTTAAGTATGCCTAGGGGTGTGTTTTTTACTGTGGGGGGGCATGGCTGTCAGCTAGTGAATGCTGATCTCTGCTCCAATCACAGGGAGCAGAGATCGGCGTCGCTAGTTGCTAGGCAAAACGGGGAGATGCTGTTTATCTCGGCATTTCCCCGTTCAGCCGCCCCGTGAGACGATCGCGGGGGTCCCCGCAGCGATCGAGTCCGCGGGGACCGCGATCGGACTCACGGGGGTCCCGACCGGCACGGGAGCGCGCCGCTCCCGGCGCGCTCCCGATGGCACGGACAGGCTAAAGGAGGGACTTATATATACGCCCTCCTGCCTGTACGTGCCATTCTGTTGACGTATATCGTCGTGTGCGCCGGTCGGCAAGTGGTTAAATAGCTTTCTTTTCTGCAAAAATGACACTTTTTGCAGAGACAGTTCTAAGCACTGGAAACATGCGCCCCTTTACATGCATACTATAGACACCCCCCAGGTACGATTTTTAAAGGAAAATTACACTTTTATTGTTTCACTTTAATCATTATTAAAATCACTGCTCCCGAAAAAACGGCCGTTTTTAAAAGTTTTTTTTGCATTGATACATGTCCCCTGGGGCAAGACCCAGGTCCCCAAACACTTTTTATGACTAACTTTTTGAAAATAAATGACTTCAATGACTGTTCTCTGTATTAAGGGGGACGGGAGCCGACACTTTATTATAGCCGTTCCGGGGTCCCCATTGACTTCAATGGGGTTCGCTGTTCGGGGTCAAGTTCGGGTCAAGTTCGGTCCCGAACCCAAACTTTTTTCTGAAGTTCGGCCGAACCTGCCAAACTCGAACATCCAGGTGTCCGCTCAACTCTACACACTATAGCTCCTATGTGTGCTGACAACACACTATAGATCCTATGTGTGCTGACAACACACTATAGCTCCTATGTGTGCTGAGTCTGCTGACAAAAAAATATAGCTCCTATGTGTGCTGACACAAACACACTATAGCTCCTATGTGTGCTGACAACACACTATAGCTCCTATGTGTGCTGACACAAACACACTATAGCTCCTATGTGTTCTGACAACACACTATAACTCCTATGAGTGCTGACAACACACTATAGCTCCTATGTGTGCTGACACAAACACACTATAGCTCATATGTGTGCTGACAACACACTATAGCTCCTATGTGTTCTGACAAAAAAATATAGCTCCTATGTGTGCTCACAACACACTATAGCTCCTATGTGTGCTGACACAAACACACTATAGCTCCTATGTATGCTGACAACACACTATAGCTCCTATGTGTGCTGACAAAAAAATAAAGCTCCTATGTGTGCTCACAACACACTATAGCTCCTATGTGTGCTGACACAAACACACTATAGCTCCTTTGTGTGCTGACAACACACTATAGCTCCTATGTGTGCTGACACAAACACACTATAGCTCCTATGTATGCTGACAACACACTATAGCTCCTATGTGTGCTGACAAAAAAATAAAGCTCCTATGTGTGCTCACAACACACTATAGCTCCTATGTGTGCTGACACAAACACACTATAGCTCCTTTGTGTGCTGACAACACACTATAGCTCCTATGTGTGCTGACACAAACACACTATAGCTCCTATGTGTGCTGACAACACACTATAGCTCCTATGTGTGCTGACAAAAAAATATAGCTCTTATGTGTGCTGACACAAACACACTATAGCTCCTATGTGTGCTGACAACACACTATAGCTCCTATGTGTGCTGACAACACTCTATAGCGCCTATGTGTGCTGACACAAAAATATAGCTCCTATGTGTGCTCACAACACATAGTTACATAGTTAGTTAGGTTGAAAAAAGACACAAGTCCATCCAGTTCAACCACAAATAAAAAAAAAAAATATATATATATATATATATATATATATACATATATATATCATACAATCCCATATACCCCATTCTATACCCACAGTTGATCCAGAGGAAGGCAAAAAAAAAACCCAGCAGAGCATTCTCCAATTTGCTAAAGCAGGGGAAAAAAATTCCTTCCTGATCCCCCGAGAGGCAATCGGATTTTCCCTGGATCAACTTTACTTATAAATGTCAGTACCCTGTTATATTATGTACATTTAGGAAAGTATCCAGGCCTTTCTTAAAGCAATCTACTGAGCTGGCTAGAACCACCACTGCAGGGAGGCTATTCCACATTTTCACAGCTCTTACTGTGAAGAAACCTTTCCTTATTTGGAGATGAAATCTCTTCTCCTCTAGACGTAAAGAGTGCCCCCTTGTCCTCTTTGTTGACCTTAAAGTGAATAACTCAACACCAAGTTCACTATATGGACCCCTTATATATTTATACATGTTGATCATATCCCCCCTTAATCTCCTCTTATCAAGGGTGAATAAATTCAGTTCCTCTAATCTTTCCTCATAGCTGAGCTCCTCCATGCCTCTTATCAGTTTGGTTGCCCTTCTCTGCACTTTCTCCAGTTCCCCAATATCCTTTTTGAGAACTGGTGCCCAAAACTGAACTGCATATTCCAGATGAGGTCTTACTAATGATTTGAACAGGGGCAAAATGATATCTCTCTCTCTGGAGTCCATACCTCTCTTAATACAAGAAAGGACTTTGCTCGCTTTGGAAACCGCAGCTTGGCATTGCATGCTATTATTGAGTTTATGATCTACCAAAACCCCCAGATCCTTCTCCACTACGGATTCCCCCAGTTGTACTCCCCCTAGCATGTATGATGCATGCATATTCTTAGCCCCCAAGTGCATAACTTTACATTTATCAACATTAAACCTCATCTGCCACATAGTCGCCCAATTTGACAGAGCATTGAGGTCAGCTTGTAAATTGGAGACCTCCTGTAAGGACGTTATTCCACTGCATAGCTTGGTGTCATCTGCAAAGACAGAAATGTTACTTTTGATCCCAGACCCAATATCATTTATAAAGATATTAAAAAGTAAGGGTCCCAGCACTGAACCTTGGGGTACACCACTGATAACTTTAGCCCATTCAGAGTAAGAATCATTAACCACGACTCTCTGAATTCTGTCTTTTAGCCAGTTTTCTATCCATTTACAAACCAATATTTCCAAACCTGTAGACCTTACCTTACACATGAGCCGTGTGTGGGGAACTGTATCGAACGCTTTTGCAAAATCCAAGTATACCACGTCCACAGCCACACCTCTGTCCAAGGTTTTACTTACCACCTCATAAAAAGAAATGAGGTTTGTCTGACAACTTCTGTCTTTCATGAACCCATGCTGTCTGTTGCTTAAAATATTTTTTTCCTGCAAGAACTCGTCTATGTGGTCTTTTAATAATCTCTCCAGTATCTTCCCAACTATAGAAGTTAAACTAACAGGTCTATAGTTACTTGGTAAAGACTTTGTTCCCTTTTTAAATATAGGCACCACGTTCGCCCTGCGCCAATCCAGTGGTACTATTCCTGTCATTAATGATTCCCTAAAAATTAGATACAATGGCTTTGAAATTACAGAGCTCAATTCTTTTAGGATCCGTGGGTGGATGCCATCAGGTCCAGGTGCTTTATCCACCTTTATTCTGTCTAAATATTTCTGGACCATATCACTTTTGAGCCACTATAGCTCCTATGTGTGCTGACACAAACACACTATTGACGCCTCTGATGATATCCACCATTGGATGAAACATGTCAGGCGGGCTGATGCAAGTACGCGGAACTGTTTTTTATCTATGCCCTGATGTTTTTACATTGATGTAAGTAGACTACTAGCAATAAAATCGTTGAACTTCATCTTGCGGGCTTCACTATTGTTATTATTCTCTTCCTTCACTCCGTGGGAGAGTTTTCTTTTAGTTTACACCAGATCTGGCTGAGTGAACCTGGTCACCAACATTCCATCTAGACGTATTGGATTTGATCTTTCCTTTATGTTCATTTTCCTCTGGAATCACATGATCAACATCGCCTTTTCACTGCTTCTATCTGGTAAGCAGATCATAATCATTGAAAGTGGGATTCATGCACCATTCTTCTGATAGAGGATTGTTTTCTTTCTACAGCACCATTTATGCCATTTGACCGATGGACTGTCATCACAATTTAATTATTGTTTTCCACTCACAGACTTTCTTTTAACAAATCTTTATGTACTTTATGATCCCAGCGCCACATTTTTGGTTTATATTTATCTTGTTTGCTGATCAACAAACTGTGTCGGCTGCTATTTTACACATTTGTTTTATAATTAGCGCAGATATTTTGTTCACTTTGTTTTCACAAACACACTATAGCTCCTATGTGTGCTGACAACACACTATAGCTCCTATGTGTGCTGACAACACACTATAGCTCCTATGTGTGCTCACAATACACTATAGCTCCTATGTGTGCTCACAACACACTATAGCTCCTATGTGTGCTGACACAAACACACTATAGCTCCTATGTGTGCTGACACAAACACACTATAGCTCCTATGTGTGCTGACAACACACTACAGCTCCTATGTGTGCTGACAAAAAAATATAGCTCTTATGTGTGCTCACAACACACTATAGCTCTTATGTGTGCTGACACAAACACACTATAGCTCCTATGTGTGCTGACAAAAAAATATAGCTCCTATGTGTGCTCACAACACACTATAGCTCCTATGTGTGCTGACACAAACACACTATAGCTCCTATGTGTGCACACAACACACTATAGCTCCTATGTGTGCTGACAAAAAATATAGCTCCTATGTGTGCTGACAACACACTATAGCTCCTATGTGTGCTGACACAAACACGCTATAGCTCCTATGTGTGCTGACAACACACTATAGCTCCTATGTGTGCTCACAACACACTATAGCTCCTATGTGTGCTGACACAAACACACTATAGCTCCTATGTGTGCTGACACAAACACACTATAGCTCCTATGTGTGCTGTCAACACACTATAGCTCCTATGTGTGCTGACAAAAAAATATAGCACCTATGTGTGCTCACAACACACTATAGCTCTTATGTGTGCTGACACAAACACACTATAGCTCCCATGTGTGCTGACAACACACTATAGCTCCTATGTGTGCTCACAACACACTATAGCTCCTATGTGTGCTGACACAAACACACTATAGCTCCTATGTGTGCTGACAACACACTATAGCTCCTATGTGTGCTGACACAAACACACTATAGCTCCTATGTGTGCTCACAACACACTATAGCTCCTATGTGTGCTGACACAAACACACTATAGCTCCTATGTGTGCTGACACAAACACACTATAGCTCCTATGTGTGCTGACAACACACTATAGCTCCTATGTGTGCTGACACAAACACACTATAGCTCCTATGTGTGCTGACAACACACTATAGCTCCTATGTGTGCTGACACAAACACACTATAGCTCCTATGTGTGCTCACAACACACTATAGCTCCTATGTGTGCTGACACAAACACACTATAGCTCCTATGTGTGCTGACACAAACACACTATAGCTCCTATGTGTGCTGACAACACACTATAGCTCCTATGTGTGCTGACAAAAAAATATAGCTCCTATGTGTGCTCACAACACACTATAGCTCCTATGTGTGCTGACACAAACAAACTATAGCTCCTATGTGTGCTGACAACACACTATAGCTCCTATGTGTGCTGACAAAAAATATAGCTCCTATGTGTGCTCACAACACACTATAGCTCCTATGTGTGCTGACACAAACACACTATAGCTCCTATGTGTGCTGACAACACACTATAGCTCCTATGTGTGCTGACAACACACTATAGCTCCTATGTGTTCTGACAAAAAAATATAGCTCCTATGTGTGCTCACAACACACTATAGCTCCTATGTGTGCTGACACAAACACACTATAGCTCCTATGTGTGCTGACAACACACTATAGCTCCTATGTGTGCTCACAACACACTATAGCTCCTATGTGTGCTGACACAAACACACTATAGCTCCTATGTGTGCTGACACAAACACACTATAGCTCATATGTGTGCTGACAACACACTATAGCTCCTATCTGTGCTGACAAAAAAATATAGCTCCTACGTGTGCTGACAACACACTATAGCTCCTATGTGTGCTGACACAAACACACTATAGCTCCTATGTGTGCTGACAACACACTATAGCTCCTATGTGTGCTGACACAAACACACTATAGCTCCTATGTGTGCTGACAACACACTATAGCTCCTATGTGTGCTCACAACACACTATAGCTCCTATGTGTGCTGACAACACACTATAGCTCCTATGTGTGCTGACAACACACTATAGATCCTATGTGTGCTGACACAAACACACTATAGCTCCTATGTGTGCTGACAACACACTATAGCTCCTATGTGTGCTGACAAAAAAATATAGCTCCTATGTGTGCTCACAACACACTATAGCTCCTATGTGTGCTCACAACACACTATAACTCCTATGTGTGCTGACACAAACACACTATAGCTCCTATGTGTGCTCACAACACACTATAGCTCCTATGTGTGCTGACAAAAAAATATAGCTCCTATGTGTGCTCACAACACACTATAGCTCCTATGTGTGCTGACACAAACACACTATAGCTCCTATGTGTGCTGACAACACACTATAGCTCCTATGTGTGCTGACAACACACTATAGCTCCTATGTGTGCTGACACAAACACACTATAGCTCCTATGTGTGCTGCCAACACACTATAGCTCCTATGTGTGCTGACACAAACACACTATAGCTCCTATGTGTGCTGACAACACACTATAGCTCCTATGTGTGCTCACAACACACTATAACTCCTATGTGTGCTGACAAAAAAATATAGCTCCTATGTGTGCTGACACAAACACACTATAGCTCCTATGTGTGCTCACAACACACTATAGCTCCTATGTGTGCTGACAAAAAAATATAGCTCCTATGTGTGCTGACACAAACACACTATAGCTCCTATGTGTGCTGACACAAACACACTATAGCTCCTATGTGTGCTGACAAAAAAGTATAGCTCCTATGTGTGCTCACAACACACTATAGCTCCTATGTGTGCTGACTAGGGATGAGCCGAACACCCCCGGGTTCGGTTCGAACCAGAACCTTCGAACGGACCGAAAGTTCGCGCAAATTTTCGAACCCTATACGTTATAATGGACGCGAACATTCGAAATCAAAAGTGCTAATTACAACGGCCAATATGCATGTTAATGTCATAAAACAGGTTTGGGGACCCGGGTCCTGCCCCAGGGGACATATATCAATGCAAAAAGAACTTTTAAAAACTAACGTTTTTTCGGGAGCAGTCATTTTAATGATGCATAAAGTGAAAAAAAAAAAGTGAAATTTTCCTTTAAATATGGTACCTGGGGGGTGTCTAAAGTATGCCTGTGAAGTGGCATGTGTTTCCCGTGTTTAGAACTGTCCTTGCACAAAATGACATTTGTAAAGGAAAAAAAGAAGCCATTTAAAACCACTTGCGGCTTTAGGTTTGTTCTTAAGTAGAATCTGAACAGGTACATTATGAAGTGTAGCTCCATCCCAAAAAAATCTATTTTTAAGCTTTTTGGAGAACATAGGGAGGGGTTATCACCCCTGTAACATTTGCTGTCTTTGCACATCTGTTCAGAACATGTCACCTCACTTTCCGTCCCAATGACAAATGTTTTTGGAAAAGTGGGGTTTTAATTGAAACAAGGATTGGTGATAAAGTATCAGTAGAGAGGAGATACCTTTTTCCCAAATTAAATCTAACAGGATAGAATTTCTCTTCCTAGGGGTAGATTTCCTCTCACTTCCTGTTTTCTCTTTCCATTTGCAAGTAGGAGTCGTTTGTAAGTTGGATGTTTGAAAGTAGGGGCCTGGCGTATATACTCTGCAGAAATTTGCCCTATTAGATGTTGGTGTAGCCACAAGACTGGTGGGCACAGGAATGGGCCCTGCTATGAGTTAATAGATCAAGATTTGTAATTGCATGCACCTGTTGAACAGGGCAGAAAAATTGGGGGTGGTGGTGGACGGTGTTGCCACAAGACTGTAAGCTCTCACAGTTACTCTTGGTGGGCGCAGGAATGGGCCCTGCTGTGAGTTATTAGATCAAGATTTGTAATTGCAAGCACCTGATGAACAGGGCAGAAAAATTGGGCCTTTGGCGGTGGTGGTGGACGGTGTTGCCACAAGACTGTAGGCCCTCATAGTTACTCTTGGTGGGCGCAGGAATGGGCCCTGCTGTGAGTTATTAGATCAAGATTTGTAATTGCAAGCACCTGATGAACAGGGCAGAAAAATTGGGCCTTTGGCGGTGGTGGTGGACGGTGTTGCCACAAGACTGTAGGCCCTCACAGTTACTCTTGGTGGGCGCAGGAATGGGCCCTGTTGTGAGTTATTAGATCAAGATTTGTAATTGCAAGCACCTGATGAACAGGGCAGAAAAATTGGGCCTTTGGCGGTGCTGGTGGACGGTGTTGCCACAAGACTGCAGGCCCTCATAGTTACTCTTGGTGGGCGCAGGAATGGGCCCTGCTGTGAACTATTAGATCAAGATTTGTAATTACCCGCCCCTGTTAAACAGGGGCTGAAAAATTGTGCCTTAGGCACTGGTGCTGGTGCCACAACACTGCAACCCGGCCCTCACAGATACTGTACTTGGAGCACAGCAGTCACACGTGTTGCAAAGCATTTTTTTAAAAAATTGTAAGTACCCGCCCCCCTGTTAAACAGGGGCTGAAAAATTGTGCCTTAGGCACTGGTGCTGGTGCCACAACACTGCAACCCGGCCCTCACAGATACTGTACTTGGAGCACAGCAGTCACACGTGTTGCGAAGCATTTTTTTAAAAAATTGTAAGTACCCGCCCCTGTTAAACAGGGGCAGAAAAATTGTGCCTTAGGCACTGGTGCTGGTGCCACAACACTGCAACCCGGCCCTCACAGATACTGTACTTGGAGCACAGCAGTCACACGTGTTGCGAAGCATTTTTTTTAAAAAATTGTAAGTACCCGCCCCTGTTAAACAGGGGCTGAAAAATTGTGCCTTAGGCACTGGTGCTGGTGCCACAACACTGCAACCCCTCACAGAGACTGTACTTGGAGCACAGCAGTCACACGTGTTGCGAAGCATTTTTTTAAAAAATTGGAAGTACACGCCCCTGTTAAACAGGGGCTGAAAAATTGTGCCTTAGGCACTGGTGCGGTGGCATGGATCATTGAGGAGGAGGAAGAGGATAGTCAGTGAACATAAGAGGACAGTCACTCAGCATCAGCATAGGCAGTCTTGAAGGGATGTGACATTAAAAATTATTCGGTTATATCCGCCTCAGGTGCCTGGTAGCTGGTGGTGATCCAAGACTGATTCATTTTGATGAATGTCAGTCGATCAACCGAGGCGGTGGACAGGCGCACCCTATGATCAGTCACAAATCCTCCAGCAGCACTGAATGTGCGTTCGGAAAGAACGCTGGAGGCAGGACAGGCCAGTAGCTCAATTGCATACTGTGCAAGCTCTGGCCAGTGATCCATCCTCAGGACCCAGTAAGCCAGAGGATTTTCGGTGGGAAAGGTGTCCAAGTCTGACCTTGCCCCAAGGTATTCCTGCACCATGTATATCAGACGCTGGCGATGGTTGCTGGAACCGATCATACCTTGGGGCTGCGGACTAAAAAATTGTCTGAACGCATCGGTCAGACGTCCACCTTCCCCACCGCTCCTTCTGCCACTGACCGAAGCCTCAGCAACTCGTCGCCCAGGACCAGGAGTTTGTAGCCTCCCAGTTTCTGGGAACGCGTTGCACAGACCTTTCTGCAAGGCCTCCCTGAGATGTCTCATCCTCTGCTCCCTCTGCGACGGCAAGATAAGGTCCGCAACCTTACCCTTGTACCGCGGATCAAGGAGAGTGGCCAGCCAGTAATGGTCCCTCTCCTTGATCCGAAGAACACGAGGATCCTTCCGCAGGCTTTGCAGGATCAGGGAGGCCATGCAGCGTAGGTTAGCTGAGGCATTCGGTCCGGAGTCTTCTGGGTCACTGAGGATGACATGATCGCCAGCCACCTCCTCCCAGCCACGTACAAGTCCACTGGCTTGTTGGGACTGTACATCATCCCTAAAAGAATGCTGCTGCTGATGCTGAGTGCCAGGCTCCACCTCCATGCTCACACAATCCTCCTCCTCCTCCTCCTCCTCATCCTCTTCCTGTGTGATGGGTGGGACAGAAGGAACACTGTCCGGATAAAGTGGGCCTTGAGAGGCAAGGAAGTCCTCCTCTTCCTGCCTCTGTTCTGCCTCAAGTGCCCTGTCCATTATCCCACGCAGCGTATGCTCCAACAGGTGGACAAGAGGGACAGTGTCACTGATGCATGCACTGTCACTGCTCACCATCCTCGTGGCCTCCTCAAATGGTGAGAGGACAGTGCATGCATCCCTGATCATGCTCCACTGACGTGGGGAAAAAAAACCAAGCTCCCCTGACCCTGTCCTGGTGCCGTAGTCGCAAAGGTACTCATTGATGGCCCTCTGCTGCGTGTGCAGTCGCTGCAGCATGGCCAACGTTGAGTTCCACCTGGTGGGCATGTCAGATATTAGGCGGTTCTTGGGCAGGTTCAGCTCCTTTTGCAGCTCAGTCAGCCGAGCACTGGCATTATAAGATCGGCGGAAATGCACACAGACTTTCCTGGCCTGCCTCAGGACATCCTGTAAGCCTGGGAACCTGCCCAAGAACCGCTGCACCACCAGGTTGAGGACGTGAGCCATGCAGGGCACATGGGTGAGCTGCCCCTGTCGCAGGGCGGAGAGGAGGTTGGTGCCATTGTCAGAAACGACCATTCCTGGCTTAAGCTGACGTGGCGTCAACCACCTCTCGGCCTGCCCCTGCAGAGCTGCCAGAACCTCTGGCCCAGTGTGGCTCCTGTCCCCCAAACACACCAGCGCAAGCACGGCATGGCATCTTTTTGCCTGCGTACTTGCGTAGCCCCTTGTATGCCTACGGAGCACCGCTGGTTCCAAGGACAGAGCACTGGAGGAAGAAGAAGAGGAGGGGGTGGAGGAGAGAGGTGTGTCACAACCAGTAGCAGTAGTCGCGTTTTGGAGGCGTGGTGGCGGAACAACCTCCAACACTACTGCACCTTGTCCTGCATCCCTCCCAGCTGCCAATAGAGTGACCCAATGGGCCGTGAAAGAAAGGTACCGTCCCTGTCCATGCCTGCTGGACCATGAGTCAGCGGTAATATGCACCTTACCGCTGACCGCCCTGTCCAGCGAGGCATGGACATTGCCCTCCACATGCCGGTAGAGAGACGGAATCGCCTTCCGCGAGAAAAAGTGGCGTTTGGGAACCTGCCACTGAGGAACCGCACATTGAACAAACTCACGGAAGGGGGCCGAGTCTACCAACTGAAAAGGCAGCAGTTGAAGTGCTAGCAATTTAGCAAGGCTAGCATTCAACCGCTGGGCATGTGGATGGCTGGGAGTGTACTTCTTTCTACGGTCCAGCAGCTGGGGCAGGGAAATTTGCCTGCTGCAATCGGACGTCGGTGTACTGCAAGTACTTGGTTGTGACACACCGAATTCTACACCTTCAGTCCTCTCAGAGCAGCTTTCAGAGAGGACTGAAGGTGTAGTGGGGATGGAGATCCCAGCTGAGGAGGAGCAAGGAGAGGTCCGCTTAGTTCTTTGGTGTGGGTCTTTTATGTGTGCCTGCCAACGAGCTGCATGGCAGGTCGCCATATGTCTGGTCATGCTTGTCGTGCCCAAGCGGCTGATGTTTTGGCCACGCGAGATAGGCTTGAGACAAATATTGCAAATAGCAGTGGTGCGATCTGCTGCACTCGTCTCAAAAAAGGCCCACACCAAAGAACTTTTCTGATAACGTGCAGAGGCAGCGCCCTGCACAGGCGGAGCTCTGCGGTGTTGTACAGTTGCTGTGCTGGCCTCTACCTGGCCTCCAGGGGGCATCCTGCCTCGTTGGACATGTGACGCCGCATCCTCCTCCTCCTCGTCCTCCTCCTCATCCTCTCTCCCTTGAGGCACCCACGTGGAGTCAGTGACCTCATCATCCCCTCCCTCTTCACCACTAGAGCAAACCTGGCAGTAAGCTGCAGCTGGTGGAACAGTACTGCCAGATTCCTCAAGCTGGGTATCGTCATCCGAGCCTTCGAATCGTTGGGCATCCTCCTGGAGCATGTACCCAACACTGTGCTCAAAGAGTTCGGGGGACTCCTCAGGAGGACATGGTGGGTCTAGGGAAGGGGTGGCTGATGATGCTCTGTCAGTACCCTGAGCCTGGGTGAGAGAGGATGAGGAGGATGAGGAGGGCTTGGTCATCCATTCTACCAAGCCTTCAGCATGATGCGGCTCCACATGTCCAGCTGCCGAAAACAAAGACGCGCGTGTCCCATGGCCACGTGCTGATGACGATGCACGACCACGTCCACGTCCACGGCCACGTCCACTAGAAACAGAGCCTGCCTGCCCTGTGTTCTTGGCTCTGCACGCTCTGCCTCCCCTTGGCGGTCTTCCAGCCATTGTAGTCGGTAGTCCTGTGGGTGCTGCTGAGAAGAAAATATAGGAGCTCTGTGTGATGCCACTAACACACTAGAAGTCCTGTGGGTGCTGCTGAGAAGAATATATAGGAGCTCTGTGTGATGCCACTAACACACTAGAAGTCCTATGGGTGCTTCTGCAAAGAAAATAGAGGAGCTCTGTGTGATGCCACTAACACACTAGAAGTCCTGTGGGTGCTGCTGAGAAGAATATATAGGAGCTCTGTGTGATGCCACTAACACACTAGAAGTCCTATGGGTGCTTCTGCAAAGAAAATAGAGGAGCTCTGTGTGATGCCACTAACACACTAGAAGTCCTGTGGATGCTTATGCAAAGAAAATAGAGGAGCTCTGTGTGATGCCACTAACACACTAGAAGTCCTGTGGGTGCTTATGCAAAGAAAATAGAGGAGCTCTGTGTGATGCCACTAACACACTAGAAGTCCTGTGGGTGCTTCTGCAAAGAAAATAGAGGAGCTCTGTGTGATGCCACTAACACACTAGAAGTCCTGTGGGTGCTGCTGAGAAGAATATATAGGAGCTCTGTGTGATGCACTAACACACTAGAAGTCCTATGGGTGCTTCTGCAAAGAAAATAGAGGAGCTCTGTGTGATGCCACTAACACACTAGAAGTCCTGTGGATGCTTATGCAAAGAAAATAGAGGAGCTCTGTGTGATGCCACTAACACACTAGAAGTCCTGTGGGTGCTTCTGCAAAGAAAATAGAGGAGCTCTGTGTGATGCCACTAACACACTAGAAGTCCTGTGGGTGCTTCTGCAAAGAAAATAGAGGAGCTCTGTGTGATGCCACTAACACACTAGAAGTCCTGTGGGTGCTTCTGCAAAGAAAATAGAGGAGCTCTGTGTGATGCCACTAACACACTAGAAGTCCTGTGGGTGCTTCTGCAAAGAAAATAGAGGAGCTCTGTGTGATGCCACTAACACACTAGAAGTCCTGTGGGTGCTGCTGAGAAGAATATATAGGAGCTCTGTGTGATGCCACTAACACACTAGAAGTCCTATGGGTGCTTCTGCAAAGAAAATAGAGGAGCTCTGTGTGATGCCACTAACACACTAGAAGTCCTGTGGGTGCTGCTGAGAAGAATATATAGGAGCTCTGTGTGATGCCACTAACACACTAGAAGTCCTATGGGTGCTTCTGCAAAGAAAATAGAGGAGCTCTGTGTGATGCCACTAACACACTAGAAGTCCTGTGGGTGCTGCTGAGAAGAATATATAGGAGCTCTGTGTGATGCCACTAACACACTAGAAGTCCTATGGGTGCTTCTGCAAAGAAAATAGAGGAGCTCTGTGTGATGGGACTAACACACTTCAAGTCCTATAGGTGCTTCTGGGAAGAAAATAAAGGTCTGTGTGATGGGACTAACACACTTCAAGTCCTATAGTTGCTTCTGGGAACAAAATATAGGATCTCTGTGTGATGGGACTAACACACTTCAAGTCCTATATGTGCTTCTGGGAACAAAATATAGCTCTGTGTGTGTGATGGGACTAACACACTTCAAGTCCTATAGGTTCTTCTGGGAACAAAATATAGCTCTGTGTGTGTGATGGGACTAACACACTACAAGTCCTATAGGTGCTTCTGGGAACAAAATATAGCTCTGTGTGTGTGATGGGACTAACACACTTCAAGTCCTATAGGTGCTTCTGGGAAGAAAATATAGCTCTGTGTGTGTAATGGGACTAACACACTTCAAGTCCTATAGGTGCCTCTGGGAACAAAATATAGCTCTGTGTGTGTGATGGGACTAACACACTTCAAGTCCTATAGGTGCTTCTGGGAAGAAAATATAGCTCTGTGTGTGTAATGGGACTAACACACTTCAAGTCCTATAGGTGCCTCTGGGAACAAAATATAGCTCTGTGTGTGTGATGGGACTAACACACTTCAAGTCCTATAGGTGCTTCTGGGAAGAAAATATAGCTCTGTGTGTGTAATGGGACTAACACACTTCAAGTCCTATAGGTGCTTCTGGGAACAATATATAGCTCTGTGTGTGTGATGGGACTAACACACTTCAAGTCCTATAGGTGCTTCTGGGAAGAAAATATAGCTCTGTGTGTGTAATGGGACTAACACACTTCAAGTCCTATAGGTGCCTCTGGGAACAAAATATAGCTCTGTGTGTGTGATGGGACTAACACACTTCAAGTCCTATAGGTGCTTCTGGGAAGAAAATATAGCTCTGTGTGTGTAATGGGACTAACACACTTCAAGTCCTATAGGTGCCTCTGGGAACAAAATATAGCTCTGTGTGTGTGATGGGACTAACACACTTCAAGTCCTATAGGTTCTTCTGGGAACAAAATATAGGAGCTCTGCCTGCCTGCCACGAACACACTACAAGTCCTATAGGTGCTTCTGGGAACAAAATATAGGAGCTCTGCCTGCCTGCCACGAACACACTACAAGTCCTATAGGTGCTTCTGGTAACAAAATATAGGAGCTCTGCCTGCCTGCCACGAACACACTACAAGTCCTATAGGTGCTTCTGGTAACAAAATATAGGAGCTCTGCCTGCCTGCCACGAACACACTACAAGTCCTATAGGTGCTTCTGGTAACAAAATATAGGAGCTCTGCCTGCCTGCCACGAACACACTACAAGCCCCTCTTTCTCAATCAATCTTTGTAACTGAATCTATCTAACTCAATTTCTGTAAGTGAATCTCTCTACCTAACTAAATCGAGCAGAGTGTCACAGAATCAGCCTGCTCAATCTGCGCCGGAACAGCATGTGACCGGCGCAGACGGCGTGGCGGCCTTTTATAGGGGGGGGCGTGTACTACAGCCCCTGAGCTGTAATTGGCTACAGGCGTCCTGCCTGTAGCCAATTATGGCTCTTCGAGTTTCCGGGGCTGTGATTGGCCAAGCATGCGGGGTCACAGTGCATGCTTGGCCAATCATCAGCCAGCAATGCACTGCGTCGGCCGCGCCGGCCGCAATGCATTGCGGGGCCGCTCGCATCACACGAACGTGATGCGAGCGGCCAAAATAGTTCTGGGCTCGCCGAGCGAGCGAACGCCCGGTGCTCGATGCGAACGTGGGTTCGCATCGAGCACCGGGCCCATCCCTAGTGCTGACACAAACACACTGTAGCTCCTATGTGTGCTGACACAAACACACTATAGCTTCTATGTGTGCTGACAAAAAAATATAGCTCCTATGTGTGCTGATAACACACACACTAGCTCCTATGTGTGCTGACACAAACACAATATAGCTCCTATAAATCCCTGCCTGCCTGCCTGCCTGGGATGGGACAGAAGGTTGGGACAGAAGGTTGGGACAGAAAGTTAGGGTGCAATGCTTTTCTAACAGCACTGCAATGGGTGCTACTGCAATGCTGTACTAACAGCACGCACACACCAGACTAATCCCCAGCAGCAGATAATGTCACACTCAGCAGTGCAATCAGCAGAAATGATCAGTATTGAATGAATCAGCAATGGTTTAGCAATGAACGAATCAATCAGCAGACTGCCTATTCACTCTTCTCAAAGCCGGAACACATGTGCCCTGGGTCGACGGTGTAGCAGCCTTTTATAGAGTGGGGCGTGTACTAAAGCCCCTGAGCTTTAATTGGCCACAGGCGTCCTGCCTGTAGCCAATTATTGCTCTCCTCGCTGCCGGCACTGTGATTGGCCAAGCATGCGGGGTCACAGTGCATGCTTAGCCAATCATCAGCCAGCAATGCACTGTGCCGGCCGCAATGCATTGCGGGCCGCTCACATCACACGAATGTGATGCGAACGGCCCAAATACTTCTGGGCTCGCCGAGCGGGCGAAGGCCCGGTGCTCGATTCAAACGTGGGTTCGAATCGAACACCGGGCCCATCCCTACATACCACATTTGGGGTTTTTAGCTATAAGTGGCCCCGAGATATGTGGCCCCAAAGTCGGGTCGCAAAATTTAATTCTCTGCTGCAGAAAATTACTTGACATATCGCCCATGTCTGGGGGTCACTTGGTGCTAGGAACCCCATAACTTGTGGCAGGTGATGTGGCAAGTGGACAATCCACAACTTGGTCATGTGGCAGGTCACGTGGCACTTGTGGCCGGTCACGTGGCACTCGGACAATTACATACAGCATATTTACTTGCCTTGCGATCGACATCCGTGACAGCCATTTCACATCTTTTTTTTTTTATGTGACAGATGTATATAAGTAACTAACCATCTTCCAAAATGTATAATTCAAATAGAAAAGATTAGAACAGAATAGAAAAAATATATAATTTAATAGAATAAAATAGAAAGAATATACAACCATTTTCTGAAATTCAAATAGAATAAATTAGAATTTCGAATAGTATGAATTCAAATTTTTTAATTAATTAATTTTAACTTTGGATAGAAAAGATTATAATAAAATAGACTAGAAAAACAATAGAACAGAATAGAATATATTATATTTTATTCTATTCTGTTCTATTGTTTTTCTAGTCTATTCTTTTATATTCTATTAAAATCTTTTCTATTAAAATCAAAATCATTATATACTAAATTCGAATTTCGGAAGAGGGTTATATATATTTTTTTTTCCGACATTCGAATTTCGTATAGAATGAATTCGAATTTGAATAGAAAAGATTAGAATAGAAATAGAGCATAGACTAGAAAAACAATAGAACAGAATAGAATATAGATACTATCTATTTAATTTAAAAATTTTTTTGCAGAATGCAGATTACTATTTGCTCCCATAAGATCTCCTGCAGACTATTAGCATCTATTTCATTTTTTTTTGCAGATCTCCTGCAGACTATTAGTATCTATTTTGTTTTCTCACCAGATCTCCTGCAGACTATTAGCATCTATTTATTTTTTTAGCAGATATCTTGTAGACTATTAACAGCCATTTCACCTCTTTTTTTTTTTTTGCAGATCTCCTGCAGACTGTTAGAATCAATTTAATTTTTTTTTTCCAAAGTCGGGTCGCAAAATATTTTTGAATCTGGTTGAAATAGTTTCAAATGCAGTTGAAATAATTTAGAATCATCTTGATACTATTTCAACCATATTCTAAAATATTTTGCGTATCTCGGGATTACTTGGTGATAGAAAGCCCAAATGTAGTGCTAGTTCTACTGTGTTTGCATACCAAATTTGGGGTTTCTAGCTACAAGTGGCCCCGAGATACGTGGTCCCAAAGTCGGGTCACAAAATGTCAAGCACTTTTCTGCAGCAGAGAATGACATTTTGCGACCCGACTTTGGGGCCACGTATCTCGGGGTCACTTGTAGCTAGAAACCCCAAATTTAGTATGCAAACACAGTAGAAGCACTACAACATCTCCAAATTTGGGGTTTCTATCACTAAGTGACCCTGAGATACGTGGACCTAAAGTTGGGTCGCAAAATATTTTCGAATCCGGTTGAAATAGTTTCAAATGCGGTTGAAATAATTTCGAATCATGTTGAAATAATTTCGAATTTGGTTGAAATATTTTCGAATTCAAAAATCGGTTGAAAACGAAACGAAATCCGAAAACGAATTTTACTAAACAAAATTAATGAATTAACGAATTAAAATGAAACGAAATTTTTTCTTTTCCTTTTGCACATGTCTAGTGTGCGGTACTAACACAGCACACACGCTAGCTCCTGGAGATGCCTGGCTGCCTTCGATGACAACAACTGGGCCTTACGGCAGATAGAGCCTGCCTTATATGACAACAATTGGGCCTTATGGCAGATAGAGAGGCTGAGGTGGTTTTATGTGTGCGGTACTAACACAGCACACACACACGCTAGCTCCTGGAGATGCCTGGCTGCCTTCGATGACAACAACTGGGCCTTACGGCAGATAGAGGCTGCCTTATATGACAAAAATTGGGCCTTATGGCAGATAGAGAGGCTAAGGTGGTTTTATGTGTGCGGTACTAACACAACACACACACACACGCTAGCTCCTGGAGATGCCTGGCTGCCTTAGATGACAACAACTGGGCCTTATAGCAGATAGAGAGGCTGAGGTGGTTTTATGTGTGCGGTACTAACACAGCACACACACACACACGCTAGCTCCTGGAGATGCCTGGCTGCCTTCGATGACAACAACTGGGCATTACGGCAGATTAAGGCTGCCTTATATGACAACAACTAGGCCTTATAGCAGATAGAGTGACTGAGGTGGTTTTATGTGTGCGGTACTAACACAGCACACACACGCTAGCTCCTGGAGATGCCTGGCTGCCTTCGATGACAACAACTGGACCTTACGGCAGATTAAGGCTGCCTTACATGACAACAACTGGGCCTTATAGCAGATAGAGTGACTGAGGTGGTTTTATGTGTGCTGTACTAACACAGCACACACACGCTAGCTCCTATAAATGCCTGCCTGCCTTAGATCACAATAGGCCAGAAGGTGATACTGCAATGCTGTACTAACAGCACACACACACCAGACTAATCCCCAGAATCACAGCAGTTAGACTCAGCAGCAGATAATGTCACCACTCAGCAGAATGAATATATATTCAAATGATCAGTATTCAGTAGTAATGGTAATGATAATGAATCAGCATCAGCAGTCTACCTATATCACACAATCACAGCCAGAACAGAGTGCACTAGGCCGCCGGCGCGGCGTCCTTTTATAGAGTGGGGCGTGTACTAATGCCCCTGAGCTATAATTGGCTACAGGCATTCTGCCTGTAGCCAATTATTGCTCTCCTCGCTGCCGGCGCTGTGATTGGCCAAGCATGCAGGGTCACAGTGCATGCTTGGCCAATTATCAGCCAGCAATGCACTGCGACTGGCTCAATGCATTGTGGGCCGCTCGCATCACACGAATGTGATGCGAACGGCCCAAATAGTTCTGGGCTCGCCAAGAGGGCGAACGCCCGGTGCTCGATTCGAATGTGGGTTTGAATCGAACACCGGGCCCATCCCTATACAGTACCTTCAATGTTTTGTTAGTTATCTTCAGTATAACTGGGCTGACTATCTTCCAGTGGCAGAATTGGCTTTAAACAATTCCAAACATAGCTCCACTGCTCAAAGTCATTTTTTTCTTAAACCCCGGACATCATCCAGTTTTTATTCCTGACCTCCTTTTCTCAACTCCAATTCCTGTGGTTACCAACAGATTAAGTACATTGCAGGAGATTCAGGAGAAATTGATAGATGCTTTGAGGGAGACTCGGGAATGTTACAGAGGCTGCTGACAGACCTCACAGATCACTTCATACCTTTCATGTGGATTACAAAGTTTGGTTATCTACTAAAATTTTTAATGTAGATGTTTGATCTGCAAAGCTGGGTCAAAAGTTTGTGGGATTGTCCATTCCAGATTTCAACTCAGCACAGCTAATTACAAAGATTCACATCATGTTTCATGTATCCTTGCTCAAACCATTTCATGAAAACCCTTCCACTGAGAGAATTCTCCTGCCCCCTCCACCTGTTGGGGTGCAAGGTATAGAAGAATTTGTGATCATGGAAATTCTTTATTCCAGGGTCTTTAGGAACAAATTATAATATCTGGTTCAATGGGAAAGATATGGGCCAGAAGAAAATTGTTGGAGACCCGAGGAGAAGATTCATGCCTTTACCAGTGGTTTTCTCATAAACCTGGCCCTAAGACATCCAGGGGACATCCTGGAAGGAGGGGAGTAGAAATAGGCCAAACAAGACCCTTTTCGGTTCACACCAGAGCTTTCAAACATCACAAAATTTCCGAGTCGAATAACTGTAGAAATCAAGCGTGCCCATTTTAAAGGCTTATATGCAAGTAATTGGGCATACAATGGCTATGGGGGTCTGGGTACTGCCCTGGGGGACATGTGTCAATGAAAAAAAAGTGTGTAAAATACTTCATTTTAAATGGGCAGAGATTTATTGATGCTTAAAGTGAAAGTATAAATATGAGAAATAACAATGAAAATAAAAAATACCTATCAATATATTCCCTGGGGGTCCCCTTAGTCGATTCATAAAGGGGTACATCTGTATTGCGTGTAAAAGCTGCTACAGAAATAATTGCATTTATAAAGCCAAATAAAAATTCCCTGCAAGCTTTCTTTATTAGGTAAGCAACGGCTTGGGGACCCAGTCTGTATGATGAGGCCACAATTTAGTGCACTGGGAGTAGAGATTTTTGGGATAAATTCTGGTGTCTCTTCCAAAGACTTTGGTGACAGGTGTGGAAAAATTGGTCTTTGGGTGTTGGTGGCACCTCCACACTGTAACCCTATAGATTTACTCTTGATGAAAGCAAGAATTGGCCTTGCTGTCAAAAATTGAAATGATATGCACCTGTCAAACAGGTGCGGGAAATTGGTCTTTGGGTGTTAATTGTTCCCATGAAACTTACATCAAGAAAATTCTTCCAGATGAAATCAACACCCACAATGCTAGGCAGCCTAGAAGTCCTTCAAAGATTACACATCTCAGAAACACTTAATCAGTGACATTGGCATTAGGGGCTTCATAGCTGCTGGTAATCCAGGACTGATTCATTTTGATAAATGTCAAATGGTCCACGGAGTATGTGGACAGAAACATTCTGTTATCAGTAACAAAACATCCAGCAGCACTGAATTCGGAAAGCACACTGGATGCAGGGCAGCCCAGTAGCTTAATTTCACACTGGGCAAGTTCTGGCCAGTGGTCTATTCTCATGACCAGTAACCCAGTAAATCATCAACTGGGAAGCTCTCCATCTCTGTTTTCGCCCCTGGATAATCGTACACCATTTGATGCAGACGTTGCCGATGGGATGTCGAAGCTGACACCCCTGGGAGGCGAGGATAAAAAAAATTGTGAAATGCATCACATAGGCATCCACCTTCTCCACCGCTCCTCTCTTGACCAACAAAATCCTCAAAACTATGTTTTCTACAACACTGTAAGCTACCAGCAGGGCCGTCTTTAATATTGATTGGACCCTGGGCAAACATTTTCCTGGCCCACCATACAATTTTGCTGTCCACCCCAACATCCCAAAAGACAAACATGCACATAGACTTATGTCAAAAAACCTTAATACTCTAAACATAAAGAACTGGTCCACACTCACTAATTGGTTGCTAGAGGTTACTGCATGTCCTTACTGCTCACAGATGGGTTGTTAGAGGTTACTGCACATCCTTACCGCTCACTGTTTGGTTGCTGAAAGTTACAGTATTTTTATCAATTTTTATCTTTTTATCATCCATTTATTTACAAAACATACCTGTTGAGAAATAATAAGTACCATACTTACCCGACACAAAATAGGTACCAAACTTACACATCACAAAAAACCTGCAAACACCAATTCAGTTAAAGAGTCAGTACCATACTGACACACACAGGAACGTGTCCACAGACAAAGAGTCAGTACCACCCTGACACCAGGAACAAGTCCACAGACAAAGAGTCAGTACCATCCTGACAACAGGAACATGTCCACAGACAAAGAGTCAGTACCATCCTGACAACAGGAACATGTCCACAGACAAAGAGTCAGTACCATACTGACACCAGGAACATGTCCACAGACAAAGAGTCAGTACCATACTGACACCAGGAACATGTCCACAGACAAAAAGTCAGTACAATACTGACAACAGGAACATGTCCACAGACAAAGAGTAAGTACCATACTGACACAGGGAACGTGTCCACAGACAAAGAGTCAGTACCATACTGACACCAGGAACATGTCCACAGACAAAGAGTCAGTGCCACACTGACACCAGGAACATGTACGCAGACAAAGAGTCAGTAACATACTGACACCAGGAACATGTCGACAGACAAAGAGTCAGTGCCACACTGACACCAGGAACATGTCCACAGACAAAGAGTTAGTGCCATACTGACACCAGGAACATGTCCACAGACAAAGAGTCAGTGCCATACTGACACCAGGAACATGTCCACAGACAAAGAGTCAGTACCATACTGATGCCGGGAACATGTCCACAGTCAATGAGTCAGTACCATACTGACACCGGGAACATGTCCACAGACAAAGAGTCAGTACCATACTGATGCCGGGAACATGTCCACAGTCAAAGAGTACAATACTGACAACAGGAACATGTCCGCAGACAAAGAGTCAGTAACATACTGACACCAGGAACATGTCCACAGACAAAGAGTCAGTGCCACACTGACACCAGGAACATGTCCACAGACAAAGAGTCAGTGCCATACTGACACCAGGAACATGTCCACAGACAAAGAGTCAGTACCATACTGATGCCGGGAACATGTCCACAGTCAATGAGTCAGTACCATACTGACACCGGGAACATGTCCACAGACAAAGAGTCAGTACCATACTGATGCCGGGAACATGTCCACAGTCAAAGAGTCAGTACCATACTGACACCGGGATCATGTCCACAGTCAAAGAGTCAGTACCATACTGACACCAGGAACATGACCACAGTCAAAGAGTCAGTACCATACTGACACCAGGAACATGTCCACAGACAAAGAGTCAGTACCATACTGACACCAGAAACATGTCCACAGACAACAAAGGTTCAGTACCATACTGACACCAGGAACATGTCCACAGACAAAGAGGCAGTACCATACTGACACCAGGAACATGTCCACAGACAAAGATTCAGTACCATAATGACACCAGGAACATGTCCACAGAGTCAGTACCATACTGACACCAGGAACATGTCCACAGACAAAGATTCAGTACCATACTGACACCAGAAACATGTCCACAGACAACAAAGGTTCAGTACCATACTGACACCAGGAACAGATTACAGACTTAACAATAACATGCAATGCCAGGCCGCAGCTAACATGGCCAGCAGACTACTCTCATGCAGTTAATAGGTCATACTTTCCAGAGGTAGATCAAGTATTCTACACTTTTACAAAACACTGATTCATTCTCATCTGGAAGATGCAGCTTAGTTTTGGTCACAAGTCCTCAGGAACGACTACTTGAGCTAGAAAGAGTTTAGTGAAGGGCAACAAAATGAATAAAGCCCCATACACACGGTAGGATTTTCCGATGGATTCTGTCCTATCGGACAATGTTGTCGGAAAATCAGACCGTGTGTATGCACCATCGGACAGTTTCCATCAGATTGTCTGACGGACAAAGTCCTATCTCCTGCTGGATAGATTTTTTGACAACAAAGTCCGATCACATCAAATCCGATCGTGTGTAGCGAATTCCGAACGGACAAAGTGCTACGCATGCTCAGATCACATTACAAGACCAAAGCTATTGGCTACTAGCCTCTACGTAGTCCCGTCGTAGGCAACAAACGTCACCACGTTCAGAATGATCGGATTTTCCGACAACTTTGTCCGACCGTGTGTACGCAAAACCAACATCAGACAAAGTATGACGGACATGGTCTGACGGACCTGGTCCTCGGATAATCCGCACGTGTGTATGGGGCTTAAGAGTGACGGAGGACCTCAGCTGAGGATCGATTATATCGTTTAGAATTGTGCACTCTGAAGAAGAGGCAATTCTTATATAATGTACAAATATATCAAAGATGATATATATATATATATATATATATATATATATATATATATAAAACACTCACTGGCCACTTTATTAGGTACAGCTCTTCAATGGCTTGGTAACACAAATTGCTAATCAGCCAATCACACAGATTTAGGCATTTAGATGTGGTAAAGACGCCTCCAACCTGAGCATTAGAATGGTTATCTTCTTTACTGATTTCCGTACTATGGTTCTCTATGAGGTACACCAATTTTCACAATTGAACTAAATGACTTAATCACTAGCCGACCAGCCGCCGTCATCATTATACTGTGGCAGGTCGTCTCTCTCCTGCAAATCGCTGTAGCTGTATGTCGGCCCTTAAAACAGCTATAGCGGAGGGGAACCTGATGTGCGTGGCTGGCAGGCGCGATGTCCACAGGCCATGTGCGATTGTGGGCACGAGAGCAAGAACAGAGATGTGTGTGTCTAAACACAGACATCCCATTCTGTCAGGAGAGGAGACAGATCGTCTCCCTCACTAGCTAGGAGAAGCGATCTGGCTCCTCCTCTAGTCATTCCCCTCCCCCCACAGTTAGAAACACCTCCCAGGAAACACATTTAACCCCTTGATCGCCCCCTAGTGTTAACACTTTCTCTGCCAGTGACATTTACCCATTAATCAGTTCATTTTTATAGCACTGATCGCTGTATAAATGTTATTGTTCCAAAAATGTGTCTAAAGTGTCCGATCTGTCCGCGGAAATGTTGCAGTCCCGCTAAAAATCGCAGAACAATGTATAGGTCTAAACTGAGGAAGAATTTTTTTTTTTTAGAGGGGTGGAATTTATTATAGAAAAATTGTCACTAATTTTTTGTTTATAGCACAAAGAATAAAAACCGCAGAGGTGATCAAATACCACCAAAAGAAATCTCTATTTCTAGGAAAAAAAGGACGTCAATTTTGTTTGTGTACAACGTCGCACGACCGCGCAATTGTCAGTTAAATTGACGCAGTGCCACATCACAAAAAATGGCCTGGTCATTAAGGGGCAAATCCTTCCAGGGCTGAAGTGGTTAAAGAGAATAGGGTTGTCGCCAGCCTAGACAGTTTAGCTCACGAGGGGGTGTCTGGGACGGTCAATAAACCCTTTTCCTCCACCATATATCGAATTCCAGGAAGCCTTGCAAAAGTATTCACCCCCCTTGGCATTTTTCATGTTTTGTTGCCTCACAATCTGGAATTAACATAGATTGTTTGAGGATTTGCATCATTTAATTTACAGAACACGCCCACAACTTTGAAGATGTTTTTTTTTTATTGTGAAGCAAACAACAAATAGGAAAAAAATAACAGAAAAAGTCAATGTGCAAAACTATTCACCCCCCTAAAGTCAATACTTTGTAGAGCCGCCTTTTGCGGCTATCACAGCTCCAAGTCGCTTTGCATAAGTCTCTATGAGTCTTGCCACATCTTACCACTGGGATTTGTGTCCATTCCTCCTTGAAAAACTGCTCGAGCTCCTTCAAGTTGGATGGTTTGCGCTTGTGAACAGCAATATTTAAGTCCAAGATTTTCTATTGGATTGAGGTCTGGGCTTTGACTAGGCCATTCCAAAACATTTCCACGTTTTCCCTTAAACCACTCAAGTGTTGCTTTAGCAGTGTATTTGGGGTCATTGTCCTTCTGGAAGGTGAACCTCCATCCTAGCCTCAAATCACACACAGAGTGCTACAAGTTTTGCTCAAGAATATTCCTGTATTTAGCACCATCCATCTTTCCCTCAACTCTGACCAGTTTCCCAGTCCCGACTGCTGAAAAACATCCCAACAGCATGATGCTGCCACCACCATGTTTCACAGTGGGGATGGTGATCTTTGGGTGATGTGTTGGGATGGCGCCAGACATAGCGTTTTCTTTGATGGCCAAAAAGTTCAATTTTGGTCTCATCAGAGCAGAGCACCTTCCCCCATACATCAGACCAGAGCACCTTCCTCCATACATCAGAGCAGAGCACCTTCCTCCATACTTCAGAGCAGAGCACCTTCCTACATACATCAGACCAGAGCACCTTCCTCCATCCATCAGAGCAGAGCACCTTCCTCCATACATTAGATCAGATATAAAATAATATGTGTGTTGGAGAAGCTTCAGAATGGCAAAGATGTTTTTATTACAAATTATGTGAGCAGACTGCAGTTCCTCTTTGGTGTGTCTGTTAACATGGTGTATACAAAGCAATTAGTAAAAAAGCAAATATGAGCGAATAAAAGACCAAAAATATCCCATCACATTTTTCCTGATTGCCCAGACAGTGAGAGAGAGGAGAGAGATGGCCGATCATTCTGAGAATTATTATATAATATAGGACAGGGTCAGAGTAATATAAACACTTATTATCCAACTTACTCTGTGCTGGAATCCATTGTGTTCAGATTTATTTTTCCCGTAGTACATGTCGTGTAGAGCGTTGGCCAGAACATATACAGCCGTGTATGCATAGGAAGATATTGGTGTTTCATTAGTAAGTTTGAAGGACACATCTATTAAACCGGTACAAAAATCTGGCAAAAAATAATGCAATAAAAAAAAAAGATAATTTTTGTTTGCGTTTGGGGAAAGACAATGAAAATAATGAAGCCAAATATCTTCCATTATCGGGTCATGTAAGCAGTCGGAGTAGTTGAATCCATGGGGGTAAATACTGACGTTTATGGGCATTTGTTGTGGCCAAAAAAATATGAAGCTGCGGTTGAGTGCTATAAGGTCATATTCATTCACAGAAATTAGTCTACTCCATGAAGGTGACAAAATCAATGTGACCCGATTTAAAATTGAGGACATATAAATATTAAAAAAGTTCATTGTGGAAGTTCCACACACTATGACAACTTTACTTGTTGATTCAACAATTCTCCTTATCTGAATAAGATCTTTAATATTTTCATGGATTTGAAAGATATATTCTGTACAGATCCCGTGTTGGCTCATCATCTTACTCAGCTCTTGGGCCTCCTCATCACCGCTGCCGTCACATGCTGTTATTATTCCAACCAAGTTCCACCCAAAATGTTGCAACAGTTTTATAAGGGCTGTATAATGGACCCGACCGTCTGGGGTCATACGGAATAAAGTTGGATACTTTTTAACATCACTCAGGCGAGGGTCGGTGACTCGATAACTGATCTGGATAAGATATTGAGAACAATTTTAATGGGATGGCATTATACAGACCAGTTTTTCTCATCCGGGGTAACGCGAGAAGCCTTCAGGGGTTTTGCCGCAAATCGATTTTATGTATACCGCCCAATATTTTCTCAGGTCTGTTCTTAAAGCTCGCTGACAGTGTCAGAGAAGGCCTTTGTCCACCCATACTCGCCATGCTATTGCGCGCATGCGCGGCGGACTGGCGCTCCGGCACGTGCGCGGCCCGATGGTGTGGCTCTTACGTGTATGCAATAGCACACCTGTGTGCGCAGTAGCACACGGATGTGCGTGATGGTGCACACACGCTGTGGCGTGGTTATTTCAGAGAGCTCTGGCGTCCAAACGGGTTGCTGGTTTGTCGTCAGCTTCCTGTTTGTACCCTGCTTCCTGTTCCTGCCATATCTGATTGCCTGGTGTGACCCGGCCCGTTCCTTGACTTCGCTTCTGCTCTCCTTGATCTAACCCTCGGCTTGCTTAACGGACTTGCTCAATCTGCCTACATGTGTTTGGCCCCCGGCCTGCTCAATGGACTTGCTTACCTGCTCTTACGGATTTGACCCCTGGCCTGCTTCACGGATTTGCTTACTGGTATTCACGGACTTGACCTCTGGCTAGTTTCACAGACTTGCTTACTGTCTTCTGTGCCTGATCCCTTGCTGTGTATCCGGACTGTCCGTTAAACCTTGCATCGGACCCTCAGCCAGTTCCTGAACCTCAGCTCAACTCCTATATTGATCCACAGATCCCTTTGGGAACAACACCTGCTGGTGGCCTGTGCCTCTGCGTGCCACCCTTTCCCTGTATCACCTCAGGGGAACGGGGTGCGCGTGGTCGCAAAGGCGAACTGCTCTTGGCATTTCGGCCTCGGTAAGTACTTCTTGTGACAGTACAAACCAGCCAGATGTCAGAGGCCGACAGAGCGAGTTTTCCTCTGGAGATCTTGTGCCAACAGGTGTCAGCCCTTGCTGATGCCGTCCAGAAGCTGCAAGAGGGATACACTCAGATTGACAGCCATCTTCAGCAACTCACTGGTCCATCTTCACCTGCAGCCACAGCTCCCGCACCTACCTGTGGGGCCTCCCCCTCTCAGGTTACTACAAATCCTACGGTAGTAATGGCACTTCCAAAACCTAGGGTCCCTACACCGGAGCGCTTTGCAGGTGATCGAAAGAAGTACAGGGTCTTTAAAAATGCCTGCTCCCTCTACCTAGCGCTTCAGCCCAGGACTTTCTCTTCTGAAGCAGTAAAAGTGGAGTTTGTGATCCACCTCTTGGCTGAGGAACCCCAAGCTTGGCCCACAGTTTGATGGAGCAAAGGAGCCCTGTGCTGAACTCAGTTGATTCTTTCTTTGAGAGTATGGCTCAACTTTATGACGATCCGCAGCGCACGGCCACAGCTGAAGCGACCTTGCATAACTTGTCACAAGGGAGAAGGCCAGTAGAAGATTATACCGTGGAATTCCGTAAGTGGGCGGCTGATACCGGCTGGAATGAGCTTGCCCTAAAATACCAGTATCGCCAAGGCCTGTCTGAAGTCCTTAAGGACGAACTAGCCAGGATGGAAACCCCAGCCTCTCTAGAGGAGTTGATCCAATCCGCCACCAAGCTGGATAGGCGTCTGCGTGAGCGGCGCTCAGAACGCTTCCAGGGGCCATGTCCGGCCTGGACATCCCCCAGGCCAATCCCAACCCATATGCCACCACCGGCTGCTGCCGCCTCTTCGGCTTCTGAAGTCGAGCCTATGCAACTCGGCTTGGTCCGTGCTCCTCTGACACCTGAAGAAAGGCAGCGTAGATGCCAATCCAACTTATGTCTGTTTGGGGGTACCGGACATTTCCTCTGCAACTGCCCAGTGAGGCCTAGTAAGTCCTACTCACAAAACTCTATGAACTTTCAAGCCATTGGTGTATCTAAAACTTATGTGATTCTCTTTATCTCCTTACAGTTAACGGAAAAAGAAACCCGCCTGCCAGCTATAATTGATTCTGGTGCATGCAGCTGTTTCCTGGATGTCACCCTGGCCCGTAATTTACATATCCCTCTTCAAACCAAGGCACGCAGTCTTCAAGTACATCTGGCGGATGGGGCTCTTCCCCATTCTGGACCCATTACTCGGGAAACACAATCCATCCTCGCTACCACGGACTCTGGCCATCAGGAGTTCTTGCGATTCGACCTCATCCATTCCCCAATCTTCCCCATTATACTAGGCCTGCCTTGGCTCCAAGCACATGAACCCCAGATAAACTGGAATAATAAGGAAGTATCTTTCTCTTCCCAATATTGCTTTCAGCACTGCTTCTCTCCAGCTCCTAGTGTCTGTTCAGCCCTCACAACTAAGCTTGATAACCTTCAGCATGTTCCCTCAGTATACCTTGGGTTCCGGGATGTGTTTAACAAACAAAAGGCAGATTGTTTACCACCTCATCGGCCGTCTGATTGCCCTATTGACCTCCTGCCTGGGTCGGCAATACCGTTTGGATGCATCTGTCCACTATCAGAAAATGAACTGAAAGCACTCACACAAAGAATTACATTGATGAGAACCTTGAAAAGGGCTTCATCTGCCCCTCCTGGTCACCAGCCAGAGCTGGTATCTTTTTTGTGGAAAAAAAGGATAGGTCCCTAAGACTGTGTGTAGACTACAGACAGCTGAATAGCATAACTATTAAGAACCGGTATCCGCTGCCACTCATCCCAGAGCTGTTCCAACGCTTCTGATCGGCCCAAATCTTTTCCAAACTGGATCTTCGGGGCGCCTACAACCTCATCAGGATTTGGGCTGGGGATGAGTGGAAAACTGCCTTTAGGTCCCGGTTTGGGCATTACGAATACTTAGTGAAGCCGTTCGGGCTTTTCAACGCCCCGGCCACCTTTCAACATCTGGTGAACGATATGTTTCGGGAATACCTTGACGACTTCCTAGTCGTCTACCTAGATGACATTCTCATTTTTTCAGCCACCATTGAATTGCACCGAGTTCACATTAAAAAGGTTCTCACCATACTCAGGCATCATAAGTTATATCTCAAAGCCGAAAAATTTGAGTTTGAGAAGTCTGTTGTGCCATTTCTGGGATTTATCCTCTCTACCAACGGGGTCGCAATGGACCCACAAAAAATCAAGGCAATTCAGGAATGGCCAGCTCCATCTGTTAAAAAGGGGGTGCAACAATTTATAGGGTTTGCCAACTTCTACAGGAGATTTATTGTTGGATTCTCCTCCATTGTGGCACCCATTACCCAGTTAACACGTCAGCACAGCCGTTTTCAATGGTCACAAGAAGCACAGGAAGCTTTCACCAGGCTAAAGACCCTATTTATGTCCGCACCAATTTTAAGGCACCCTGATCCAGCCTTACCATTCATATTGGAGGTGGATGCGTCAGAAACTGCTACAGGGGCTATCCTCTCTCAGAGTCATGGGCCCAAGGCCATTCTACATCCTGTGGCCTTCTCATCCCAGAAGCTTAGTCCGCCAGAATTAAATTACGATGTAGGTGACAGGGAGCTGCTGGCCATCAAATTCGCCCTAGAGGAATGGAGGTACTTGTTGGAAGGTGCATCTCATCCCGTTATGATCTTTACAGATCATAAAAATCTAGAGTACATCAGGAAAGCAAAATGGTTGAAACCCAGACAAGCCCGCTGGGCTCTCTTCTTCTCTAGATTCAACTTTCACATATCCTACAGACCAGGCTCAAAAAAATGGAAAGGCAGACGCACTCTCGCGGATTTTCTCTGTGAACCCCCAAATATCCGAACCCAGTAATATTCTATCTCCACAAAACTTTCTTAGTGTCACCCAAGCTGACTTACTAACCTCCATCAGATCCTCATCCAGTCTCTGCTCCGACCCGGAAATACACGACTTAGAGAAACATGATGACCTGTTCTGGGCCAGAGAGAAAATTTTTGTCCCACGAGAAGCACGGCCTCTAGCTGTCAAGACATTTCACGATCACAAACTGGCAGGTCACTTCGGAACAAGAAAAAACGCTGAGCTGATCTCCCGTTCTTTTTGGTGGCCAGGGTGGAGACAGGATTGTAAGGACTACGTCTCTTCCTGCCCTCTTTGCCAGTGTAACAAGGGCCAAAACACCAAATCCTGGGGTCTACTCAAACCCTTGCCCATTCCAGAACGACCATGGGCAGAAGTGTCCATGGATTTCATTGTGGACTTGCCTGCCTCAAAGGGGTTCACCACCATCTTGGTCGTTGTCGAACACCTTTTCAAAATGACCATTTTTATGCCCATGGTGGGTACCCCCTCTGCCTCCGATATGGGCAATATTTTTCTCAAGGAAATAATCAGACTTCATGGCGTGCCTAAAAGTATAGTCTCGGCTAGAGGCGTTCAATTTACCTCTAAGTTTTGGAAAGAGCTCTGCAGAACCTTGGAAATAAAGATTTGCCTCTCCTCGGCGTACCATCCCCAGAGCAATGGCCAGACGGAGAGGACGAACCAAACTCTGGAGCAGTACCTCCGTTGCTTCTGCTCTGGCTCTCAAGATGATTGGGCGACTCTCCTACCGTATGCCGAGTTTGCGTACAATAATTCCATCCACTCTGCCACTAACCCTTCTGGGCAAACTTTGGATTCCATCCTCCATTTCTCCCTAACACCATTCCTGAAATGTCTGTTCCTGCTGCTCAAGACCGGATAGCATCCATACAGTCTAATTTTCAAAAGATTCAGGATACCTTACAGAAAGCTCAGGACAAATATAAGAAACAGTATGATCGAGGAAGGAAGGAGAACCCAATTTTCAAGGATGGCGAGGAGGTCTGGTTGTCAACTGCAAATCTTAAGTTATTGCTGCCATCACGGAAACTTGGGCCAAGGTTCATTGGGCCTTTTAACATTAAGAGGATGACCAACCCTGTAGCATTTGAGCTGGCATTGCCAAATTTTTACAGGATACATCCAGTTTTTCACGCATCTTTGTTAAAACCTGTTGTGCCCGGCTCTTTCCCTAGGAGAAAGGAACTTCCTCCCCCGCCAGTCAAAGTGGACGGGGAGAACGAATTTGAAGTGGAGGCCATTTTGAACTGCAGAAAGAGGGGCAGGCAACTCCAATACCTAATCCAATGGAAAGGGTACCCTCCTGAGGACAACTCCTGGGAGCCCGCTAGGAATTTGCATGCCCCACGGCTGATTCAAACCTTCCACCAAGAACATCCTTAATTGATGTCCAGTTTGGGAGTCTGGTGTCCGCCCCTTGGGGGGGGGGCACTGTCAGAGAAGGCCTTTGTCCACCCATACTCGCCATGCTATTGTGCGCATGCGCGGCGGACTGGCGCTCCGGCGAACGCATGTGCGGTGCTCACGTGTACGCAATAGCACACGTGTGCGCACAGTGGCTCGCGAGTGTGCGCAGTAGCATGCGGATGTGCGTGATGGCGCACGGGTGTGCGCAATGGCGCACGCGCTATGGCGTGGCTATTTCAGAAAGCTCTGGCATCCAAACGGGTTGCTGGTTTGTCATCAGCTTCCTGTTTGTACCCTGCTTCCTGTTCCTGCCATATCTGATTGCCTGTTGTGACCCGGACCGTTCCTTGACTTCGCTACTGCTCTCCTTGATCTAACCCTCGGCTTGCTTAACGGACTTGCTCGATCTGCCTACACATGTTTGACCCTCGGCCTGCTCAAAGGACTTGCTTACCTGCTCTTACGGATTTGACCCCTGGCCTGCTTCACGGATTTGCTTACTAGTATTCACAGACTTGACCTCTGGCTAGTTTCATGGACTTGCTTACTGTCTTCTGTGCCTGATCCCTTGCTGTGTTTCCGGACTGTCCTCAAGCTGAACTCCTGTATTGATCCACAGATCCCTTTGGGAACAACACCTGCTGGTGGCCCGTGTCTCTGTGTTCCACCCGTTCCCTGTATCACCTCCAGGGGACGGGGTGCGCGTGGTTGCAAGGCGAACCGCTCTTGGCATCTCGGCCTCGGTAAGTACTTCTCGTGACAGACAGTCAGTATTGT
Organism: Lithobates sylvaticus; assembly: GCA_028564925.1. Classification (NCBI taxonomy): domain Eukaryota; kingdom Metazoa; phylum Chordata; class Amphibia; order Anura; family Ranidae; genus Lithobates; species Lithobates sylvaticus. The sequence continues at coordinate 627,212,248 of CM053027.1, read as the reverse complement.
CAGCTGGCATTAATACCCCATGGTTCCTCTGTAGTTCTGGCTCCTATACAGTCAGGGGGCAGAGCAGGGAGGAGTGCGGAGATTGGGAGCTGAAGAAGGTAATTTAGATGCTTATGGCAATGCTGACCATGTGGCTGGATTGGCGGGTGAGCTCTTACTGTACTACTCCTAATTCAGCTGCTCTTTGCCACCCACCCCCCCCCCCACACACACACACACACACACTCACACTGTGCATCATCACAACTATAAGTTGTTATAAGACTTCTATAGCTGTGGTAATGCAGAGTGCAGGGGGGCAGAGAGCTGCTGGAGCACATGTCTGATTGCTGGACCAGGAGATGAAAGCCGCCAGAGCACATGGCTGATATGGTTGGATCGGGAGGTGAGAGCTGTGGAGGGCAGAGAGCCGCCATGGCTGGATCGGGAGGTGAGAGCTGTGAGGTGCAAAGAGCCCCCAGGGCACATGGCTGGATCGGGAGGTGAGGGCTGTGAGGTGCAAAGAGCCACCAGGGCACATGGCTGGATTGGGAGGTGAGAGCTGTGAGGGGCAGAGAGCCACCAGAGCACATGGCTGGATTAAGAGGGGAGAACTATGGAAGGCAGCGAGCCACCAGGCACATGGCTGGATCGGGTGGTGAGAACTGCGGGGGGGGGGCGGAGGGCCACCAGGGCATATGGAACATGATTAGATTGGGGGGTGTGAGCTGTTGGGGGCAGAGGGCTACCAGAGCACATCCCTGATGACTGGACCAGAAGGCGAGTGCTACATGGGGCAGAAAACCACCTTGGTTTTGGCGGTTAGGGATGTGATTGGATGGGCCCTAGTTGATGTAGCCTAAAGTGTGTGTGTCTACGGTTAAGTGTGCATTCTCAATTGTTTTAGTCAGTTTTTGTGGGGAAAAATCTTGGTTTTCTAGTGAAGAAACCTTGGTTTGTGCTGGTTTTAGCGGGATCAGCAACATCATTTCATGTGTTAACGTCACCATGTGGTCAGGTTGTCATTGGCAATTTTGCTATCTACCATGTGGTTGTGGCCTGGCTTTTGTTGGCCATTTTCACCATGTGGCCAAGCTTTCGTCGGCCATTTTCTTGTAGTCACCATGTGGCCGTGGCCCAGTTTTCGTTTGTTGCAACTACCATTTCGTGGCTGCTGTGTTTTGGTTCTGGTGTAATTGCTCTGCTTTTGGGCCAGGTTTCAGCATTTAGTGAGGGTGAGCCATCTTTTTGCAAGAGTTTCAGTTTTTGGCTTTAATTGCGTTGCTGTGTGGTATTTCGGTCTCAAAACGTGTGGTCTGACTACCCAGGAGATATGGGAGTTGTGGGGGATTTTTGGACAAAAGGTTTCGAAAATTGTTGAAGTCTCCTATATGATGTTAGGCATAGATTTTTATTTGTGAACTCCTTCCCTGGGAATGTACTTCCAGCTGTAGTCACTTGATAATGAAATTAGGCTTTGCGGCCTATGTGAGTGTAATTCAGCTTCAACAGAACTGCTCCGTGGGACTACAGGTCCCAGCAATGCAGTAAGGTTAGTCTAACTGTGTGAAGTGCGATATTTAACTTCTGGGCAACAGCCCTCTCACCGCACCAGGCCCGGACAGATGGATGCCCAGCATTCAGTTCAGCCACACATTGTTCATGGGTAGGTGAGTGGACATTGTGGGTAGGTGAGTCCTGTTACAAAGTAAACAAATTAGTCACTTCCTGCTTAGCTATTATGTGGAGGTTAAGCAGGTCTTTTTCATAGTATGCCAGCAGAGGGAGCCAAATATCAATCTTTTTACATAGTCCTATTAATAGCATTACATGGCAAAAATACCAGCGCTACATACTCCCCCTGCTTTAAATCTTTGGTCCCCAAAGATATTTTAAATCTTTGCTCGTTACTCATTTTTTCCTCTATCCTATTGCATAATACAGACAGAGGAGCCTCCCACCAGTTCTCATATGATTTTCTGTGTGCTCACAGCAGACACCGTGGTGTCTGGTACAGATGTGTCAAGGGGTGAGATGGGGTTACTCCTTCCTGAATCAACAGTAGAAGGACCAGGCACTTCAGAGTTTCTTTTTGCGGTAACTCTTTTTTTGAACATTCACCCAGCACATCATAAGTCAGTCTTTTCGGTGGGGAAATTATTCTTCGCTTCCTCTGATTCGTTGACTCAGACATGGTAGGCTCACTAGCCCTCTCTTTCCGTTCAACTACTTCTGCCCCCTGCAGGTCAGTTTCTTCCACTTCTGTTTTGCATATTCCTTCATCCATTGTGGGAAAAGGAGACACTTCCGACCCTTCTTCTGGCGCTGAGGGTAGAGAGTCACAGCTGGGGACGACAGGGGCTAACAGCCGCTTCATCAGATCTGTGTTGGTCCCAACAATCAACAAACTTCTTGAGGACCCTGGCAGCCAGGGGCAAACAATGGCCAGTGTATTAAAGTTCTGAGGCTCCCCTGCCCTCAATGTATCACACAACAACTTAACCCACAGATATCCATCACAAGGGTAATCTTCTGCTTGAATTCTCTGGATCTCTGTGTCTTCCAATTGCTTCAGGGGCAGGTATGACAGGTACCTCTGGTAAAAGTCCCTGGTCAGCAGGGTAACCTGGGCACCTGAATCAAGGATGGCTCTGGTATAAATCCCTTCAACCAGAACAGGCACTACAGGCAGAGGGCCTACCAACTGGGTAGGAGGCCTGTTAGAAACATCTGTAACAACAGATTGACACCGCTTCCGTTGTCAGATTAGAGACTGATAAGCATTTTTCACTGAAACAGCATAGACGGCAGGTGTCCTCCATTGTTCCCTTGCAGATTCAGGGAAAGTTCTTTTTGAAGGCCCAGATCTTCTCTCCATCCTTGGTTCGCTTCTCTGAGGTCTGTGCCAGTCTTCTGTCTCCATTCGTGGGCTAGGACATACTCACTGGTAGTGACCTACACCTCCACAGTTTAGGCAGACATTTTGATTCTTCGACCTCTGACAGGACAATCCAGTACGTTCTGCCATCAATCTGTTCATCATCTCAGTCAGCTGGGACATTTGCATCTTCAATGTGTCTAACTCAGACATGAGATCCAATGACCCGGTTAACATCTCCAGTATCTCGGACGTCTCTCTTTACAGCTGGAACGTCAGCTTCCCCAGCTCAAGATCGCTCCTCTTCGGCTGTTGGACGGATGGAGACCAAGATATAGTGGCAGCGGTCACTGTCAGGACACTGGGCTGACATTCTTCTTCCCAGGCGTCTCCAGGGAACTCAATTGCCACACTTGCCTCTCTGCGATTGATTTCTGCTTCGCACCACTGAAGCCCAGTAGTGGGATCCATTCTGAAGTTAATGAGCGTGGGCTTGATTGCAGAGTAACAGAAATCCCAGACGAGCACCCACGTGTAGCACTTACCCCCGAAGGAGCTGCTGGTAATTAATTGGGCCTGTACTCTGCTCTTTCCACCCCCAATGATTTGGCTCAACCCGCTTGACACAGCTGTGTAACAGTGTTGGTGTGAAACCCAATAATAAAAGACAGTTGAATATTCACAGATTATATGCCCTTTACCTGTGTTGTCACCTGGGCATACACTGCTACAGCTATCTGGAGAATGTACAAACCTCACTATAGATTGCGTTTGTAGCACTGACCCCCGAAAGAGCGGCTGCATTTTTCTGGGCTTACCGATACCTCCTCCAGATCGTAACTCGTTGTTCTTATCTAGGGGTTCCTAGGGTTGACACCCAGTAACTGTAGAGACCGACACTTGAATTCCTTTAGGAATTTTTATTTGCTTAAAACGTTGAACAGAAACACAGTCTCTCAGTTGGGAATAGAGGATAAGGGTATAGAAGCTCAGGCACTTTGGAACTGCTGACACTCAATGTATGTCTCTCTCTAGATGATCCAGGGAGTAGCCACTCGCAGCTGGATAACTCACCTGTTGGATAAATCCTTGTTTGTAGATCTAGCAGCCAACAAGTGATTTTAGCTTAGCAAAAGTCTCTGGCACAGACTTGGTTGTGAAACTTTAGATGAACACAAAAGTCTCTCACAGGAACTTAGTTGCAACTGAAGGATAAAGTTAGGAACTTTCTTACAGTACCAGTATCTTTCAGCCGGTCCGGCGATACCGTAAGAAATGCGGATTCAATTACAGCTCAGCTTCCAGGCTCTTACTGAGCAGCCAGCCTCGTGCGTGGCCCTCTTCTGAAGAGTCCTCCCATGGTTGCATGTAGAGTTGCTGGGCCTCTCCAAAACCCGAGACGGCACCGGAACACTTTAGAATCCTCCTTCCAGTTACTGTGCCTCGAACTAGCGAGTTCCGAGGCTCGGAAACTGATTGATCCGCACCCCAGGCCATGAGGGCCTTTTGGGGCTGGAGGACCAGGACCACAGAGTCAGCAACAACTTCTGGACCGGAACCCTGAAATCACGTGACATCAGCACCTTAAGTACCCTCTCCCGGAATACACAGCGAGACAAACGTGCCCACTGATTGGCTCAGAGAAGAGATTGGTACCCAATGCGTCCAACCAGGCTGCGTTCTACGGCCTCTCACAGGTGCGAACCCCACCTATGACCAGGCAGAACCTCAATACAGCCCAGCCAAACTGATACCAAAGCATCATTTAGCACAATTAACCCCAAGACTTAACTATAGTCTTGGGAAAAACTAAATTTACAACATAGCGGTGTACTCTTCAGTAGTACCGACGCTACACGTTAAACCAAAATATAAGTTTACTGGAACAGTTTTGAACATTAAACATAAGAACCGTAATGACATACAATTCTGACATGGTAATGAGACAAATAGTTGTGAATGACTATCACACAAGAGCTACCTGGATTGCTCCTGCAGGTGTGTCTCCAAGTGGGACTAATGCTCAGGCAATACAATCTCAGCACTGGGCACCTTCCCATTTCCACTACACTGTGCAGACACTATAATTATCTGTAATATCCTACACAGTATTTGAACAGGATGATCTAGGCAGTATAATTACTCAGTACTCCCCCTACAGTGTCTGGTATGTAATAGTAACACTGTATGGCCTTACAGTAAGGAATATAGTCTCTTGTCTTCTTTTATTCAGCTAGCCATTATACTTCAGTATTTATATACCACAGTATTTCCAAACAGTAGTGCAGTGTATAATAGTATAAAGGAGTAACTTCAATCGTGCAAAGTATTTGTGAACTCCTTCCCTGGGAATGTACTTCCAGCGGCAGGCACTTGATAATGAAATTAGGCTTTGCGGCCTATGTGAGTGTAATTCAGCTTGAACAGAACTGCTCCGTGGGACTACAGGTCCCAGCAATGCTGTAAGGTTAGTCTAATGCCCCGTACACACGGACCGAAATTCCAACAGAAAATGTCCGATTGGACCATGTTGTCAGAATTTTCCGACAACAAAATCCGATCAGACTTTTTCCGATCGTGTGTAGAGAATTCCGACGGACAAAGTGCCACGCATGCTTGGATCAAATTAGGAAACCAAACCTATTGGCTACTAGCCTCTACGTAGTTCCATCGTACGCAACAAACATCACCACGTTCAGAATGATCGGATTTTCCGACAACTTTGTCCGACCGTGTGTATGCAACACCAGTGTCGGCCAAAATCCGTCGGAAAAAATCAGACGGATTTTGTGGTCGGTATTTCCGACCGTGTGTACGTGGTACGTGGCCACCTGGTGACCCCGCCCCCTCTGGCCTCATGGGGAAAGCCATAGGGAATTCCCTATGACGTCCCCGTGCGTCAGAGGGGGCGGGGTTACCAGGTGGCCCCGCCCTCCTTTATAAAAGACCTGTCAGATGCAGCGAAGCCTCACACAGCGGGAGCCTCCTATTGCGCGGAGTGGCCCAAGAAGAGACCGACGCCGTGGAAGAAGATGCCGGAGAGAAGCCTCACACAGCGGGAGCCTCCCATTGCGCGGAGCGGCCCAGAAGAGACACCGATGCCGGATGAGAAGGCCAGAGCAAGAAGACGCGGATCGGAGGAAGAAGTAGATGGAAGAAGAAGATGCCGGAAGGAGAAGTTGAAGAAACCGAAGGATGAAGAAAGGAAGAAGGAAGACCAGAAGAAAGAAGATTTTAATAAAGGAATTGTCAAAGACCATCTCCTGTCATTTTTACAATTTTTGACACTTTTTGGTGAAATGGTAGGGGTACTTTTGTATTTCAAACAGGGGGGGGGGGGGCGGGATCTGGGGGTCCCCTTGTTACCGGCCAGGGTTGTGGGGACGAGACCCTTGTCCTCATCAACATGGGGACAAGGTGCTTTCGGGGTCTCAGACCCCCAAAGCATCCTCCCAATGTTGAGGGCATGTGGCCTGGTACGGTTCAGGAGGGAGGGGGGGCGCTCTCATCCCCCCCTCTTTTCCTGCGGCCTGCCAGGTTGTGTGCTCGGATAAGGGTATGGATTTTGAGGGGGACCCCACGCCATTTTTTTTTTTGGCTGGTGTTCCCCTTAAAATCTATCCCAGACCTCAAGGGTCTGGTATGGATTTTGAGGGGGACCCTACGCCATTTTTTTTTGGCTGGGGTCCCCCTTAATATCCATAGCAGACCTGAAGGGCCTGGTTATTGAATTTGTGGGGACCCCCACGCTTTTTTTTTTTTATCAATGAATGACAGTTCTCTGTGTTACGGGAGCCATCAATTCATCAGCCGCGAGTGATTTTAAATAGCTTTTTTTCCTGCAAAAATTACACTTTTTGCAGGGACAGTTCTAAGCACAGGAAACATGCCCCGCTTCACAGGCATACTATAGACATCCCCCAGATGTGATACTGCAATGCTGTACTAACAGCACGCACACACTAATCCCCAGAAATACAGCAGATAATGTCAGCAGTCAGCAGCACATAACGCTGACACTGACAACACAATATGCGAGGCCGCCGACGCGGCGGCCTTTTATACTGTGGGGCGTGTACTAAAGCCCCTGAGCTATAATTGGCTACAGGCATCCTGCCTGTAGCCAATTATGTCTCTCCTCGCTGCCGGCGCTGTGATTGCCGCCGACGCGGCGGCCTTTTATACTGTGGGGCGTGTACTAAAGCCCCTGAGCTATAATTGGCTACAGGCATCCTGCCTGTAGCCAATTATGTCTCTCCTCGCTGCCGGCGCTGTGATTGGCCAAGCATGCGGGTCACAGTGCATGCTTGGCCAATCATCAGCCAGCAATGCACTGCGACTGGCGCAGTGCATTGCGGGCCGCTCGCAACACACTAATGTGATGCGAGAGGCCCAAATAGTTCTGGGCTCGCTGAACGGGCGAACGCCCGATGTTCGATTCGAACATGGGTTCGAATCGAACACCGGGCCCATCCCTACTATATGTGATGTTCATAGTGGTGTGAGGAGTTTTGACAAACTAGTAAAATACAACCAGACACTTGTCAATGGAATTTCTAGAGGGTATAATTTATTATAATTTTAACAGTAGCTCTGGTTCTGGCCAGCTTTGGAATTGGGACAACTAGGTAGCCCACAAGTGTGCTTCAACTTTAGTTTGGTACTTAAGCGGATCTATAGCTTATAAGGTAATTCCCCTAATGCAAGAGGTTCATGTGTGCTGCTGAAACTCGTCCCAGCCTCTTATGTCACGGCCGATCGCGAGGATCTGACGGCTCGAGAGAAGGCAAGAATGGCAGGGACAGCTGGAAGGGAATTGCTCAGCAACCTCGACCAGGTCAGGGCATGGTTTCCTGCTTGTACACGGTGGGGGCTTGAGCTTGTGACACGATTGAACAATTTCTCATCCATTGAGGATGGGATATTTCATGTAACTGTTGAAGCTACAAGGAATTTCCCACAGTCCAAGGGGGGTTTCTGGGAATTCATAAGTAAAGATTGTTATACCTGGATCGGGCATACTAGTGACAAAGTTCATGCCCATATGGATAAGGTTTAGATCCCTGTAAGGCAAAGCCAGAGCTATAGCTAGTGAAGGTTGAAGTCCTTTTAAGGGTCTGGGAATCTTTGGGGATTTTATTTTTTATTTTGCAGCGGATCATAGTTGAAGGAAGTAGGGGTATATATACTCATGTTATTTTTGTTTCTATTCCTTCTATATGCCGTGATGAGGTGCTACTGTTGCCTGATTGGATGAGTGAGCAGAGCCCGAGCAGATGATGGCGCCCTGAAGCCCAATTCAAGTATAAGACACAGAGGATCCCAGACCGACTGGCCTTCATGTCCTCCTCTAAGTCATCCCTCCTGAAGAACAGAGTCTACGTGTCAAGCCGTGTTATCCTTTTTATGGACTAATATGGACTGTAAGGACTGATTCATTTCCAGGTGTAAGAAGAAGATCAAGATTCATCGAGGGACACATGGGTCCATATGACAAGAGGAGGAACTGTTGTAGAAATGTTATGAAGATGTATTTAATATGTATTGTCATAGTGTCTCCCAGTGTTAGTTCTCCAGCAACCCACTGTAAAGACGCTGATTGAGATCTGTTAGGTAGTGGAAAACTTCCTGAGGTTGGAGAGAGGTGTTTGCAGAGTGAGGATGTGTCTGCTGGCGAAAGGGCCCCTGTGCGATGCAAAAACGTTCGTCTGGGGGGATGCGTTCACTCTGCAAAGATATTATCGGTTTAGCGGATGTGCGCTCGTGTCACCCCTGTATGCCTGATCAACATATTTGAGGTGCCATGACGTACACCTGCAGATAAGCTCCCATCAGCAGGAATGGTAGTCATTGGTTGTCGTATAAACTCATATCCTCCGTTGTCATATCCTGTGTTGTCATTTGCCATGGAGGAAGAGATTGGATGTTGGAGCCAGGACTTCCTGTTTGTGATTTCTTTTGTTGTCTTTGAATAAAAGAGTCAGTGCATTGCTTGGCAGGCAGTCATGAGGGGGGAAGAATGGTGGACAGTGATGAGGGAGACAGAATAGCGGACAGTGATGAGGGGACAGAATAGCGGACAGTGATGAGGGGGACAGAATGGCGGACAGTGATGAGGGGGACAGAATGATGGACAGTGATGGGGGGACAAAATGGAAGACAGTGATGGGGGGACAGAACGGAAGACAGTGATGGGGGGACAGAACGGAAGACAGTGATGGTGGGTGCAGAATGGCAGACAGTGGTGGGGGTGGACAGAATACCAGACAGTGATGGTGGTGGACGGAATGATGGACAGTGATGGTTTGGACAGAATGGCAGACAGTGATGGTGGGGACAAAATGGCGGACAGTGATGAGGACAGAATGACGGACAGTGATGAGGGGGATAGAATGGCAGAGAAGTGATGGTTGGACAGAATGGCGGACAGTGATGGTGGGGCCAGAATGACAGACAGTGATGGTGGGGACAGAATGACAGACAGGGATGAAAGGGACAGAATGATGGACAGGGATGAGGGGGGACAGAATGGCAAAGAAGTGATGAGAGGGACTGAATGGTAGACAGTGATGAGGGGGATAGAATGGTGGACAGTGATGAGGGGGATAGAATGGCAGACAGTGATGGTGGTGGACAGAATGGCAGAGAAGTGATGAGGGGGGCAGAATGGCAGACAGTGATGAGGGGGGCAGAATGGCAGACAGTGATAAGGGGGACAGAATGGTGGACACTGATGGGCGGCCAGAATGACGGACCGTGATGGTGGGGACAGAATGACGGACAGGGATGAGGAGGACAGAATGACGGACAGGGAAGAGGGGGACAGAATGACAGACAGGGATGAGGGGGACAGAATGGCGGACAGTGATGGGGGGGACAGATTAGCGGACAGTGATGAGGGGGACAGAATTGCGGACAGTGATGAGGCGGAGAGTGATGTGGGGGACAGAATGATGGACATTGATGGGGGGACAGAATGGCAGACAGTGATGGAAGGGGAACCCCGCACCAAAATTAAAAAAATAAATAAATGGAGTGGGGTCCCCCCAAAAATCCATACCAGACCCTTATCTGAGCACGCAACCTGACAGGCCACAGGAAAAGAGGGGGGACGAGAGAGCCAGGCCACATGCCCTCAACATTGGGAGGGTGCTTTGAGGTAGCCCCTCAAAGCACCTTGTCCCCATGTTGATGGGGAGAAGGGCCTCATCCCGCCACCCTTGCCCGGTGGTTTAACAAGGGGACCCCTAGATCCCCCCCCCTGTGTGGATTGGTAATGGGGTACAAATGTACTCCTACCATTTCACAAATAAAAGTGAGAAAAAAGTTAATAAAAACACAAGAGCCGGTTTTTGACAAGTCCTTTATTAATTTCTTTTTCTTTCATCTTCTTTCTTCTGGTCTTCCATCTGTGTTGTTCTTGTTCCTCCATCTTCTTCTTCATCTTCTTCATCCGCTTTTCTCATCCCGCATCTTGCTCCAGGCTTCTTCTCTGCTCCGTCCTCATGATCCGCCTGTGGGAGTCGTTCGCTGTGTGACGCTTCGATTCTTCTGACACTTCTTAAATAACGGAGGGCGGGGCCACCTGGTGACCCTGTCCTCCTCTGACACACAGGGACTTCCCTATGGCTTTCCCCTTGTTGTCAGAGGGAAGCGGGGTCATGGTGGTTTAAGTAAACAGGTGACCCTGCCCCCTCTGACATCACAGGAAAAGCCATAAGGAAGTCATAGGGTGGCCCCGCCCTCCATTAAACTGCCTCATGCGTTTAACCTTTTTGTCACTTTTTTTTTGTGAAATGGTAGGGGTACATTTGTACCCCATTACCATTTCACACAGGGGGGTGGGATCTGGGGGTCCTCTTGTTAAAGGGGGCTTCCAGGTTCCGATAAGCCCCCTACCCACAGACCCCCACTACCACCGGGCAAGGATTGTGGGGATGAGGCCCTTCTCCCCATCAACATGGGGACAAGGTGCTTTGAGGGGCTACCTCAAAGCACCCTTTCAATGTTGAGGGAATGTGGCCTGGTAAGGTTCAGGGGGGGGCACTCTCTCGTCCCCCCACTTTCCCTGATGCCTGCCAGGTTGCATGCTCGGATAAGGGTCTGGTCTGGATTTTTTGGGGGGAGCACGCCTTTTTTTTATTTTGGTGCGTGGTTCACCTTAAAATCCATACCAGACCTGAAGGAGGGGACCCCCACGCCATTTTTTCTTTACATTTTGATGGAGCCCCATGCATTTTTTTTTAATTTTGCTTCGAGGGTCCCCTGTGGGGAAATCCCCATGCCGTTTTTATCAATGAACTTTTATGTGTATTGTCGGACCCAAGCAAATGTGACAGTTAGCATTCCCAGCATGCCGATAATGTAACTGCTTTTTGAAACTGTTAAAATCAATGGATTTAGTCCTTACAGCTCTGATGGTTGAGCTAATATTCTGGGCATTAGATCCCAAACACCAGAGGACATCCTGCCCCAGGGGACATGTATCAATGCAAAAACGAGTTTTAAAAACGTCAGTTTTTTCAGGAGCAGTGATTTTATTAATGCTTAAAGTGAAAGAATAAAAATTAAATATTCCTTTAAATATTGTGCCTGTGGGGCCCCCTTAGTCTGCCTGTAAAATGGCACATCTTTTCCATGATCATAACAGTACCACAGCAAAATTACATTTCTAAAGAAAAAAATTTAATTTAAAACTGCTCGTGGCTTTAACCGCTTCCCGACCGCCTCCTGCACATATACGTCGGCAGAATGGCACGGCTGGGAAAACCACGTACCGGTACGTGGCCCTTTAAGAGCCCAGCCGTGGGTCGCGTGCGCGCCGCCGTGACCACGGCCGTGGGACCAGCAGACCCGATCGCCGCTGGTGTCCTGTGATCGGGTCACAGAGCTGAAGAACGGGGAGAGGTCTGTGTAAACAAACCTCTCTCCGCGCTTCCTACACTGCCTGTCACTGATCGGCTGTTCCCTGTCATCGGGAAAGCCAACCAGTGACGTCAGATGTCAGCCACGCCCCCTACTGTAAAAAAAAAACACACACGTCACACTAACACCTCCCCGCCCCTAGTGGTTAACTCCTTCACTGCCAGTGTCATTTACATAGGAATCAGTCCATTTAAATAGCATTGATTTCTGAATAAATGACAATGGTCCCAAAAATGTGTCAAAAATGTCTGATGTGTTCGCCATAATGTCGCAGTCACAATAAAAATCGCTGATCGACGCCATTACTAGTAAAAAAAAAATATTAATAAAAATGCTATAAAACTATCCCCTATTTTGTAAACGCTGTAACTTTTGCGCAAACCAATCAATAATCGCTAATTGCGATTTTCTCTTATATTCACCAACTGACACAGCTTCTCTTTAGACCATTGGGTTGTTATGCCACCTTCAGGAGAAGACTAGGCATTACATGTTACATGTGATAATAAAACTAGAACTTTCTAGTTCCGCCCCAGGGGCGGTCCCTTAGGTAACAACCCCTCAGCATGCTACTGCAGCCTCAGTTTTATTTTGCCTAGTGAAGGAGAAAAGACCTAGGAACCCTGATGAGCCCATTGGTCCGTCTATGTTTCTGCAGAAGCTTGGCTTTTGCGCAAGATGATAGATCCTGTGATCTGCTATCAACAGCCGGCTGGGTGACAGGCTGGATACCCTTATCCTTGTAGTCTCCCCAGTCCAGCCATTGAGTGTGTGCAGGTCGCAGCTACGGCTCGGCAGGCCATGACGAAACCTCAGCTCCAGAGGTGGTCGGTGAGCTTTTATGCTCCGGGGCATACATATGACCGGGCTACTGATGTCTGTGTCAAAGTATGCCGGGCCAGCAGCTACCCTGTACTGATCAGTGAGTAGTTCTGCAATGGAATGTCTCCCAGCTCTTCAGGACTGGTAAGTAGGGATGAGCCGAACACCCCCGGGTTCGGTTCGCACCAGAACCTGCGAACGGACCGAAAGTTTGCGCGAACATTCAAACCCTATTAATTACAATGGGCGTGAACGTTCGAAATCTAAAGTGCTAATTATAACGGCCAATATGCATGTAAATGTCATAAAACAGGTTTGGGGACCCGGGTCCTGCCCCAGGGGACATGTATCAATGCAAAAATAACTTTTAAAAACTAACGTTTTTTCAGGAGCAGTCATTATAATGATGCATAAAGTGAAAAAAAAAAGTGAAATATTCCTTTAAATATGGTACCTGGGGGGTGTGTAAAGTATGCCTGTGAAGTGGCATGTGTTTCCCGTGTTTAGAACTGTCCCTGCAAAAAATTACATTTGTAAAGGAAAAAAAGAAGCCATTTAAAACTGCTTGCGGCTTTAATGTCATGTCTTGTCCTGGCAATATGGATGAAAATCTTTGAGAAAAATGGCATGGCTACCCCATCACCCCCCCCACCCCAGCCCATTACCAGCCCCTTTGGGTCTTGTATGGATATTATGGGGAACCCCGCACCCAAAATAAAACCCTATACCTACAACCCTATATACTCTGAACAGCAGTATACAGGCGGTGCAAACAAGACAGGGACTGTAGGTTTGTTCTTAAGTAGAATCTGTTTGTAATTTTGAACAGGTACATTTTTAAGTGTAGCTCCATCCAAAAAAATCTATTTCTTAAGCTTTTTGGAGAACATAGGGAAGGGTTATCACCCCTGTAACATTTGTTTGGCTGTCTGTGCAAATGTTCAGAACATTTCACCTCACTTTCCGTCCCAATGACAAATGTTTTTGGAAAAGTGGGGTTTTTATTGAAACAAGGATTGGTGATAAAGCATCAGTAGAGAGGAGATACCTTTTTCCCCAAATTAAACAGGATAGAATTTCCCTTCCTAGGGGTAGATTTACTCTCACTTTCTGTTTTCTCCTTCCGTTTGCAAGTAGGAGTCGTTTCTAAGTTGGATGTTTGAAAGTAGGGGCCTGCCGTATTTACTCTGCAGAAATTTGCCCCATTAGATGTTGGTGTTGCCACAACACTGTAAGCCCTCACAGTTACTCTTGGTGGGCACAGGAATGGGCCCTGCTGTGAATTATTAGATCAAGATTTGTAATTGCATGCACCTGTTGAACAGGGGCAGAAAAATTGGGCCTTTGGTGGTGGTGGTGGTGGACGGTGTTGCTACAACACTGTAAGCCCTCACAGTTACTCTTGGTGGGCACAGGAATGAGCCCTCCTGTGAATTATTAGATCAAGATTTGTAATTGCATGCACCTGTTAAACAGGGGCAGAAAAAAATTGGGCCTTTGGTGGTGGTGGTGGTGGACGGTGTTGCCACAACACTGTTAGCCCTCACAGTTACTCTTGGTTGGCACAGGAATGGGCCCTGCTGTGAATTATTAGATCAAGATTTGTAATTACACGCCCCTGTTAAACAGGGCCTGAAAAAATGTGCATTAGGCACTGGTGCTGGTGCCACAACACTGCAACCCCTCACAGATACTGTACTTGGAGCACAGCAATCAGACCTGTTGCAAAGCATTGCAGAAAAAATTGTAATTACACGCCCCTGTTAAACTTGAAAAAAAGTTGGGCCTTAGCCACTGGTGGTGGCACCCAGAAACAAAAATGTTCTTCCAAGCTATCATCAGGATCATTGAGGAGGAAGAGGATAGTCAGTCAACATAACAGGACAGTCACTCAGCATCAGCATAGGCAGTCTTGAAGGGAAGTGACATTTCAAAATAAATTATTCTGTTATATCAGCTTCAGGTGCCTGGTAGCTGGTGGTGATCCAAGACTGATTCATCTTTATGAAGGTCAGTTGATCAACCGAGTCGGTGGACAGGCCCACCCTGTGATCGGTGACAAAGCCTCCAGCAGCACTGAATGTGCGTTTGGAAAGAACGCTGGATGCAGGACAGGCCAGTAGCTCAATTGCATACTGTGCAAGCTCTGGCCAGTGATCCATCCTCAAGACCCAGTAAGCCAGAGGATTTTCGGTGGGAAAGGTGTCCAAGTCTGACCTTGCCCCTAGGTATTCCTGCACCATGTATATCAGACGCTGGCGATGGTTGCTGGAACCGATCATACCTTGGGGCTGCGGACTAAAAAATTGTCTGAACCCATCGGTCAGACGTCCACCTTCCCCACCGCTCCTTCTGCTACTGACCGAAGCCTCAGCAACTCGTCGTCCAGGACCAGGAGTTTGTAACCTCCCAGTCACTTTGAACGCATTGCACAGACCTTTCTGTAAGGCCTCCCGGAGATGTCTCATCCTCTGCGACGGCAAGATAAGGTCCGCAACCTTACCCTTGTACCGTGGATCAAGGAGAGTGGCCAGCCAGTAATGGTCCCTCTCCTTGATCCGAAGAATACGAGGATCCTTCCGCAGGCTTTGCAGGATCAGGGAGGCCATACAACGTAGGTTAGCTGAGGCATTCGGTCCGGAGTCTTCTGGGTCACTGAGGATGACATGATCCGCAGCCACCTCCTCCCAGCCACGTATAAGTCCACTGGTTTCTTGGGACTGTAAATCATCCCTAAAAGACTGCTGCTGCTGATGCTGAGTGCCAGGCTCCACCTCCATGCTGACACAATCCTCCTCCTCCTCTTCCTCCTCATCCTCTTCCTGTGTGATGGGTGGGAGAGAAGGAACACTGTCTGGATAAAGGGGGCCTTAAGAGGCAAGAAAGTCCTCCTCTTCCTGCCTCTGTTCTGCCTCAAGTGCCCTGTCCATTATTCCACGCAGCGTATGCTCCAACAGGTGGACAAGAGGTACAGTGTCACTGATGCATGCACTGTCACTGTTCACCATCCTCGTGGCCTCCTCAAATGGTGACAGGACAGTGCATGCATCCCTGATCATGCTCCAATGGCGTGGGGAAAAAATCCAAGCTCCCCTGACCCTGTCCTGGTGCCATAGTCGCACAGGTACTCATTGATGGCCCTCTGCTGTGTGTGCAGTCGCTGCAGCATGGCCAACGTTGAGTTCCACCTGGTGGGCATGTCACATATAAGGCGGTACTTGGGCAGGTTCAACTCCTTCTGCAGCTCAGCCAGCCGAGCACTGGCATTATATGATCGGCGGAAATGCACACAGACTTTCCTGGCCTGCCTCAGGACATCCTGTAAGCCTGGGTACCTGCCCAAGAAACGCTGCACCACCAGGTTAAGGACGTGAGCCATACAGGGCACATGGGTCAGCTGTCCCTGTCGCAAGGCGGAGAGGAGGTTGGTGCCATTGTCACAAACCACCATTCCTGGCTTAAGCTGGCGTGGTGTCAACCACCTCTCGGCCTGCCCCTGCAGAGCTGACAGAACCTCTGCCCCAGTGTGGCTCCTGTCCCCCAAACACACCAGCGCAAGCATGGCATGGCATCTTTTTGCCTGCGTACTTGCGTAGCCCCTTGTACGCCTACGGAGCACCGCTGGTTTCGAGGAACGTTTCCAGGGGTTCTACTCAAACCTGTTTGTAGTTCCCAAGAAGGAAGGGGTACGTCCAATCTTGGATCTAAAAGCCCCAATCACTTAGTGAAAGTGCAGAGGTTCAGAATAGAACCAGTTCGATCAGTAGTCACTGCACTCCATCAAGGGGACTCCCTGGCATCCTTAGACATCCAGAATGCGTACCTGCACGTTTCTGCGGTTGCAGTCGGGGAAGCCCACTACCAGTTTGTGGCTCTTCCTTTTGATTTGGTATCAGCCCCCCGAGTCTTTACCAGGTATTGGTTCCTGTGTTGGCGTTGCTACGGCAACGCGGGATCGCGATCGTGGGTTACCTAGACAATCTCCTCCTGAAAGCTTCTTCCACCTCAGAGTTAGAAGAGGATGTGGGGATCACCGTGCAGACCCTGCAAGGATTTTGGTGGCTGTTGAACCTAAAAAAGGTCGGTGATAGTACTGACTCAGCGTTTGGAGTACCTAGGCTTGCTGCTGGACTCCAGGGAAGTGGAAGTGTTTCTCCCTTCGGTCAAGCTGCAGACTCTCAGAGCCACGGTAAAACTGCTGATGAACCGCAAGTGGTCGTCGCTGTGCTTCTGCATGCGAGTCCTGGGTCTCATGGTGGCCTCCTTCGAGGCAGTACCATATGCCCAGTTCCACACCAGAGTCCTGCAGAAGGAGATCTTGGCAAAGTGGGACAAATCTCCATTGTCACTGGATCGACAGATCCAGGTGAGCCAGTTAGTCAGGGATTCCCTGATCAGGTGGCTGAGGTCCCCGGTGCTTCAGTCCGGGAAGTTTTTCCTACCTCTGAAATGGATGGTGATCACAACGGACGCCAGCCTATTCGGCTGTGTGGTAATTGGAGTTCAGTCGACTCAGGGCCTCTGGTCGACGGAGGAATCCAAGTTGCAGATCAATCGGCTCGAACTGAGAGCGATCAGGCTATGCCTCTCCACATGGTCAATGAGACTGCAAGGGCGTCCGATCAGGATCCAGTCAGACAACGCCACTGCTGTGGCATACGTCGATCACCAAGGAGGAACAAGAAGCTCAGCCGCCACACAGGAGGTCGCTCACATACTTCTGTGTGCAGAGCGACATGTACCGTCCCTGTCGGCCATTTACATCCCGGGTGTGGAGAACTGGCAGGCGGGCTATCTAAGTCGTCAGATGCTGGACCCAGGTGAACGGGCGATGCATCAGGGGGTGTTCAGGCTACTGTGTCTGCGGTGGGGCACACCAGACATGGATCTTCTGGCCTCCCGTCTCAATCGGAAGGTGCCAAGATTCGTGTCCAGGACAAGAGATCCATGGGCAGACGCGTCAGACGCGCTGGTGGCTCCGTGGGATCAGTACCAGCTGATCTACGCCTTTCCTTCAATGAAACTGTTACCACGTCTGCTTCGCAGAGTGGAAGCCGAGGGGATCCCAGTAATACTGGTTGCCCCAGATCTCCATCCTGCTTATACCGGTATGGCTATTGAGAGACAGGTGTTGAGGAACCGGTGTCTGTCAGACTCAGTGATCCCAACTATGTTGAGAGCACGGAAATCTTCTTCTCGGAAAATATATCTTCGTACCTGGAATGCCTACATCTCCATTGTGAGGAGAAAGGATGGCATCCACGCTCCTTTTTTCTATATACAGGATCCTGCTGTTTCTTCAGCAAGGGGTGGACCAGAAGTTGGCCTTAAGCACCATTAAAGGACAAATATCAGCTTTGGCTGTCCTTTTTCAGTGACCTCTGGCGTCTCACTCTCTGAGTACTTTTTCTTAAGGGGGGCAACATGTAGTCCCTCCTGTGCGTCCACCGTTACCCCGTGGGTTCTGAACCTAGTATTATCGGCGCTTCAAAAAACGCCATTTGAAAATAGCAGAGAGTTCCCCCTGTTGACTCTTTCCCAGAAAGTGGTCTTTCGAGTGGCCATCACATCGGCCAGGAGGGTTTCGGAACTGGCGGCCTTGTCCTGCAAGTCGCCCTCTCTGGTTATTCACGAGAATAAGGTGGTGTGCGTCCGCAACCGTCTTTTCTGCCGACAGGTAGTCTCTGCATTTCACATTAATGAGGACATTGTCTTACCATCTCTGTGTCCTAAGCCGACACATCCTAAGGAGGTGGCCCTTCATGCTCTGGAAGTGGTTCGGGCTCTGAAGGTGTATTTGTCTGCCACATTTCCTTTCCGGAAGTCAGACTCACTGTTTGTTTCGGTGGCTAGTCCAAAGTAAGGCATGGCGGTCTCATCGGCCACCATTTCCAGGTGGATCAGACAAATTGGATTACAACCCTATGTCTTGAAGGGGCAGGTGCCCCCCTTTCCGGTCACGGCCTACATATATATACTTTTTGCTATAATAAATATCCCCAAAAATGTTATTAAAAAACAAATTTCTTCCTCAGTTTAGGCTAATCTAAATTTTTCTACATATTCTTGGTAAAAAAAAACGCAATAAGCGTATATTGATTGGTTTGCGCAAAATTTATAGCGTCTAAAAACTATGGGAAAGATTTATGGCATTTTTATGGCTTTTTTTTATTTGTATTATTTTTTTTTACTAGAAATGGTGGAGATCTGTGATTTTTAGCGGTACTGCGTCATTGCGGCAGACAGATCGGACACTTTTGACACATTTTTGGGACCATTGATCAATGCTATAAAAATGCACTGATTACTGTATAAATGTCACTGGCAGGGAAGGGGTTAACACTAGGGGGGCGATCAAGGGGTTAAATGTGTTCCCTAGTGAGTGTTTCTAACTGTATGGGTATAGAACTGACTGGAGGAGGAGACATATCGCTGTTTCTACTTAGTAGGAGCAAACAATATGTCTCCTCTCCCCTGACAGAACTGGGATTTGTATGTTTACACACACAAGTCCCTGTGCTGGCTCTCATGTCTGCGATCGCGGGTCACCTGCCCGAGCAGCGGGCGTGTGCATGCGCCTCCGGCGGCTCTTAAGGGGTACAACGTACCCATACAGGGTTTCACCCAGAAAAGCCCTTCTGCCAACGTATGTCGGCGTGAGACGGTTGGCAAGAGCATTCATTGCTGATTGTTAATAACACGATGACAGCAGAAAGGAATTCCTTATTTGCTCTCATTGTGTTATTAAAGGGGAGTTCTGGGCTTTTTCTGTTTATTAAAAGTCAGCAGCTACAAAAAGTTTAGCTGTTGACTTTTAATAAACAGACGCTTACCTGTTTCACAGTCCGGGTGATGCGGCCGCACGGAGCCTCACTCCCCTCCCCCTCCTCTCATTGGCGCCTCCATTGAAACTGTGGGCACCCAGCAGTGACAGCTTGAGGCTTCACAGCCGGGCGCGCACTGCGCATGAGCGGGTGGCGCTGCGCTCTCCCAGTGGACAGGCCATCTTCTGGGACCTGTCACGTGTCCCAGATAATTACCAGGGGGGAGGGGCCACCTAGGGGGAAAGGAGGAGTCGCCTAGGCGGGCCGTAGGTGGAAGCAGGAAGTGGGACAGGAAGTCCCACTCAAAACCAAACACCCACCCCCCCAAAAAAAAAAAAATGAGGGGGCGAGGAGTTTTGGGCACTTTTGGGTGGAACTCCGTTTTAACAATCAGCAATCAATGCTCTAATATATTAATTATTTTAGATACCAATAAAATACTCTTTATATAGAACTTTTCTGTCCCAATGTGAGGGGATCTCCTTCCTCTCTACCTATCAGGGATGTGGCCGTAGAATTAGCAGAATTTGAACCTCTTCCTTTTTGTTTTATATTATAGAATATAAGCTACTTTCAGTGAATATGATTTGACATCTTATGGGAAGGGACCGGGGGGATCACTACTTCTTAAAGTGATATTAAAGTCTCGGTTTTTTGGGGGTTAGAAATAATAAACATGTTCTACTTACCGACTCTGTTAAATGGTTTTGCACAGATCTGCCCGGATCCTCCTCTTCTCGGTTCCCTCCTCTGTGATCCTGGCACCTCCCTCCTGCCGAGTGTCCCCACAGCAGGCAGCTTGCTATGGGGACACCCCGAGCCGAGCTGCTGCTCTGTGTGTCCATTCAGACATGGAGTTGCGGCTTGGCCCCGCCCCCTCTCTCTCATCATTGGCTCACTGACTTTGAATGACAGCAGCAAGAGCCAATGGTGCCTGTGGCGATGTCTCAGCCAATCAGGAGGGATATTCCTGATAGCCAAGACATTCCTTATACATCCATGGATTGAGATGGGACTCAGGTAAGTGTTGTGGGGGGGGGGGGGGGGGGGGGGGGGGGGGGGGGGGGGGGGGGGGGTGGGGGGGGGGGGCTGAGAGGGGCTGCTGCCTAGAATGCATTAAGATAAAATAAACCTCTGAGATTAGAACCCCTTTAATCTCTTTGGCCTCGTTTAGATTTGCGGTTGGAGGGTTGCAAAAATGCACCATTGAAATATGTTTTGCCTGCCGCTCCTCCCAGCTGCAATAGGCAGGGGGCCGAGGTGTTTACATGGTGTGGGTGTGAGGCTTCGCTTTGCACAGGCGACAATGTTGACCTGACCTGTATCGATCGTCAATCGGGAAGCCCGCCAGACACTACACAGTCAAGTCAATGGAAAAGCACCGCGCAATGCACGTGGTTGCAGTGCGTTTGCCGGAAAAAATTTGGTTAAAACCGGCGGTGGGTGAGAAGGTGTTCCATCACGTCATCACCGCCTGTCAGTAGCTTCTGGAGTGCGATCGGAGCGTGGATCGGGCTTCTGGGGCAAGGGAGATTTAGACACATGTGTAAATCTACCCTAAAAAGAGAAGTGAAGGATTTATTTTTTTGAAGAATGATACTTACCTAAGTGGATGCAGCATTGGTCCGATGCTACACCTGTCCCCCGCCAGCTCTAAGGCTGAGAACCGAGCGATCAAACACCTGCTGATCGCTCAATTCTCAGATACTCCGAGAGCAGAGAGCTGGTAACTGTCAGTCACCGGCTCTCTGCTCTGCCCCCCCACACTCACTGGAGCGCTGGGCTGTGGGGGGGGGGGAGCCGCCACTGAGAGCCTGAGCCAGGTGCCGGTCCAGGCATGTGGGCGGATCCCGACCATATGGCTGTGTTCTTGCCCGAGCCTGGACTGGTTCTGTGACGTCAGCTGACCGGCTTCAGCCCGCTGTCTGCTGAAAACAGGTCACGGGGTGCAGAACGGACTCCACTCCTGAGATCCACAGGAGAACAACCAAATGAGCTTCACCCGTACTTCTCCTTCAAGCTTTGTCTTTGACACGCCTGACCAGGAGATCTTAGAGCTTGCCCACATACCTCCTTACAGGGTCCTTATGAGTAAGACCCTCTAGTGAAAAGTGCATTGAACTCCTCTGATGTTTAATGACTTCTTCAGAATAAAACCTCTGATTGATCAATGAGCACCTGGAACATGTTGTTTGTTTTAGAGTTGTTCTTATCAGGATCTGGCGAGGTGTGGGGTAGGAGTGTCTCTGCAGCATTGAATGGGAAAGCCGAACTCTCCCCTGTGGCAGCAGATTTTACAGAATTTTTTATACAAGGAAAAATACTTTTAGGACTTTTTTTCAGCGGTAGCGCGCGGGGAACGCAGTTCCGGCACCTCCAGCCCTGACTGTATGCAGTGACCAGGATAGTGGGGTGTGCTGAAGGTTCCAATGATGCCAGCTGCCGGGGGATCTATTGTTGTTGAGGGTCTATTGTTGCTGCCCCCCCAGAAACAATTGACTCACTAGCAACATAAGACCCCCATCTTATTTTGCTAGTGGGTCAATTGTTGCTGGGAGGGATCTACTGTTGATGGAGGGGTCTATTGTTTCTGGCTGCTGGGGGGGTCTATTGTTGCTGGGGAGATTTATTATTGAGGGATGGGGCTATTGTTGCTGGGGGTCTTATGTTGCTTGTTGGCAATTGTTGCTTTGAGCGATCTACTGTTGAGGGAGGGGTCTATTAATTCTGGCTGATGCGGATCTATTGTTGCCAGCTGCCGGGGGATCTATTGTTGTTGGGGGTCTATTGTTGCTGCCCCCCAGAAAACAATTGACTCACTAGCAACATAAGACCCCCATCTTATATTGCTAGTGGGTCAATTGTTGCTGGGAGGGATCTACTGTTGAGGGAGGGGTATATTGTTTCTGGCTGCTGGGGGGGTCTATTGTTGCTGGATAGATTTATTGTTGAGGGGCGGGTCTATTGATGCTGGGGGGATCTTATGTTGCTGGTGGTCAATTGTTGCTGGGAGTGATCTACTGTTGAGGAGGGGTCTATTGTTGCTGGCTGCTTGAAGGTCTATTAATGCTGGCTGCTGGGGGTCTGTTGTTAGGAGGCAGTATTTTGTTGCAAGCAGTCTATTGTTGCTGGAGGCAGATCTATTATAGTTGGGGGTGTCTATTATTGCAGGGGATCTATCTTTACTTGGGGGGCTATTGTTGCCTGCTGGGATCCATTTTACTGCTTTTCTTATTATAATTGCCAAATTCCATACAGATTACTTAGGATCACACAATACTTGGTTCTGTTTTGCTGGGAGCTGGGTAGGGGGTGGAGACCAGAGATAGTACTTGGAGATGGGTAGGGGGTGGCGACAAGGGATGGTGCTTGGAGGTGGGTAGGGGGTGGAGACAAGGGATGGTGCTTGGAGGTGCATAGGGGGTGGAGACAAGGGATAGTATGTGGAGGTGGGTAGGGGGTGGAGACAAGGGATAGTGCCTGGAGATGAATAGGAGGCAAAGACAAGGGATGGTGCTTAGAGGTAGGTATTGGGTGGAGACAAGGGATGGTATGTTGAGGTGGGTAGGGGGTGGAGACGAGGGATGTTTCCTGGAGGTGGGTCGGTGCGGAGACAAGGGATGGTGCTTGGAGGTGCATAGGGGGTGGAGACAAGGGATGGTGCTTGGAGGTGGGTAGGGGCAGAGACAAGGGATGGTATGTGGAGGTGGGTAGGGGGTGGAGACAAGCGATGGTCTCTCGAGGTGGGTACGAAGCAAAGACAAGGAATGGTGCTTGGAAGTGGGTAGGAGGCAAAGACAAGGGATGGTGCTTAGAGGTGGGTAGGGGGTGGAGATAAGGGATGGCGCTTGGAGGTGGGTAGGGGGCGGAGAAAAGGTATGGTGCTTGGAGGTGGGTAGGGGTGGAGACAAGGGATGGTGCTTGGAGGTTTGTAGGGGGTGGAGACAAGGGATGGTGCTTGGAGGTGCGTAGGGGGTGGAGACAAGATATGGTGCTTGGCGGTGGGTAGGGGTGGAGACAAAGGATGGTGCTTAGAGGTGGGTAGGAGGTGAAGACAAGGGATGGTGCTTAGAGGTAGGTAGGGGGTGGAGACAAGGGATAGTGCTTGGAGGTGGGTAGGGGGCGGAGACACGGGATGGTATGTGGAGTTAGGTAGGGGGTGGAGACAAGGGATGGTGCTTGGAGGTGGGTAGAGGCAGAGACAAGGGATGGTATGTGGAGTTAGGTAGGGGGTGGAGACAAGGGATGGTGTTTGGAGGTGGGTAGGGGGTGAAGACAATGGATGGTATGTGGAGGTGGGTAGGGGGTGGAGACAAGGGATGGTGCCTGGAGGTGGGTAGGAGGCGAAGACAAGGGATGGTGCTTAGAGGTAGGTAAGGGGCGGAGACAAGGGATGGTATGTGGAGGTGGGTAGGGGGTGGAGACAAGGAATGTTGCCTGGAGGTGGGTCGGTGCGGAGACAAGGGATGGTATGTGGAGGTGGGTAGGGGGTGGAGACAAGGAATGGTGCTTAGAGGTGGGTAGGGGGTGGAGACAAGGGATGGTGCTTGGAAGTTGGTAGGGGGCAGAGACAAGGGATGGTGTGTGGAGGTGGGTAGGGGGAAGTGACATGGGATGGTGCTTGGAGGTGGGTTGGGGGCGGAGACAAGGGATGTTGCCTGGAGGTGGGTCGGGCCGAGACAAGGGATGGTGCTTAGAGTTGGGTAGGGGGTGGAGACAATGGATGGTGCTTACAGATGGGTAGGGGGTGGAGACAAGGAATGGTGCTTAGAGGTGGGTAGGGGGTGGAGACAAAGAATGGTGCTTGGAGTTGGGTAGGGGGCGGAGACAAGGGATGTTGCCTGGAGGTGGGTCGGGTGGAGACAAGGGTTGGTGCTTAGAGGTGGGTAGGGGGTGGAGACAAGGGATGGTGCTTGGAGGAGGGTAGGGGGTGGAGACAAAGAATGGTGCTTGGAGTTGGGTAGGGGGAGGAGACAAGGGATGGTGCTTGGAGTTAGGTAGGGGGCGGAGACAAGGGATGGTGCTTGGAGGTGGGTAGGGGGCTGGAGACAAGGGATGGTGCTTGGAGGTGGGTAGGGGGTGGAGACAAGGGGTGACTTGGGAGACGGGAGTTCCTGCACCTATTCTCTGAGAATAGAAGCCCTGATTAGATCCTATAACATAAAAATGATTTAAAAGGAAGTCAACCTATCACTTAAAATGTGAAATTACTGAGAACGTGCTCTCATCAACTTTAACTCGTATTAATAATAATTTTAGAATTCACCAATCAAATTATATTTATTAATATAGACAGATACATCTACATAGATATTTGATCCCTCAACTAAAATGGTATCATTATTTATCTTTCTGGAAGGCGGGTGACATCTTCCCTCTCTTGAAGAGCGATGGGTGATGGGTATCTCGGGTATCTGACACTTTAGGGTGTTTTGGATACTTCCCCCCCTCTGGTCTCTGTGGTTCCTCCTCACTAAGTGACCACACTATTCTCTAATGATATAACGGCTGGTGGGAGGAACCACTACAACCCACAGGAGACAAGGTTTCCAACAAACCCAACATGTCTGATCCCAGCAGTGTGCAGAACAAAGATTAAACCCCCCGTCCACCTAAGAGGTAAGTATGAAATGTTCAGATTTAATAATGTCCATTCTCAATACATTAGCAAAATACTACAATTACCAATAATAGAGATAATGCTATAACTACTGGTAACCCAGCGTTGCTCCATACTTATTAGTGGATAAATGTTTTTCTATTCAGGTCGGGTCTGAACAGAATTATGTAACATTTTGGGAAAAATATACAACCAAGAAGTCCAGAACTTGAGGCTATTAGAGCAAAAACCTCCACAGCCACCATGTATTTCCCTCTGGTGCTCAGATAGGCCGGGATCATGGCAATCCAGACACTGCAGAACACCAGCATGCTGAAGGTGATGTACTTGGCCTCATTAAAACTGTCCGGTAATGTCCTGGCTAAAAAAGCGATAATGAAACTCACAGCTGCCAGAAGGCCCATATATCCCAGGACAGAGTAGAAGCCGATAACTGAACCCTCATTACACTGAATGATGATCTTCCCCCGATAAGAGTGAGTGTCCCGATCCCGGAAGGGAGGAGAAATAGACAACCAAGTGACACAGATTATGACTTGAACCAGTGATAAGACACAAATGATAAAATTCGGTAGTTTGGCTCCCATCCATTTCCTCCAGGGGCTCCCAGGTTTGGTGGCTTTAAAAGCAATACACACCATGATACTTTTGGCAAGAAGAGAAGAGACGGCGACTGAGAAGATGACACCAAAAGAGGAGACACGGAGCATGCAGGTCACATCTACTGGATGGCCGAGGAACAAGAAGACACAGAGGAAGCTCAGCATGATGGAGACCAGGAGAAGATAGCTCAGGTTCCGGTTATTAGCTTTAACAATGGGGGTGTCCTGGTAATGTATAAATATCCCCAATATTAAACCAGTCAGAAGACAACAGAGGATGGAGACAGCCGAAAATACTGCAACAATGGTGTCAGTGTAGGAGAGAAATTCCACCAGTTTTGGAACACACCGATCCTTCTTCTCATTTGGCCATTCTTCATCAGGACATTTCATGCAGTTTTCACTGTCTGCAAGAAGAACAATACAAACACAATGAACATCGGGGTCAAAGCTTCAATCAGGGCATTTTAGGGCCTCAGGAAATGAGATCGTCCGTCACTACATCAGGATGGGTCGATTTTCACATATAAAATATTAGGTATGAGGCGAACACCCAACGTTTCGATTCGCACCAGAACCTGCGAACAGACCTAAACTTTGCGTGAACTTTAGAACCCTATTAAAGTCTATGGAACTCGAGCGTTTAAAATCAAAAGTGATAATTTTAAAGGCCTATATGCAAGTTATTGTCCTAAAAAGTGTTTGGGGACCCGGGTCCTGCCCCAGGGGACATGTATCAATGAAAAAAAAAAACGTTTAAAAACTGACGTTTTTTCAGGAGCAGTGATTTTAATAATTCTTAAAGTGAAACAATAAAAGTGTAATATTCCTTTAAATTGTCGTACCTGGGGGGTGTGTATAGTATGCCTGTAAAGGGGCGCATGTTTCCCGTGCTTAGAACTGTCCCTGCACAAAGTGTAATTTATGCAGGAAAAAAAAGTAATTTAAAAGCACTTGCGGCTATAATGAATTGTCGGCTCCCCGTAATACAGAGAACAGTCATTGAAAGTCATTAATAAAACAAAAAAAAAAAGCATGGGATTCCCCCAAATTCAATTACCAGGCCCTTCAGGTCTGGTATGGATATTAAGGGGAACCCCGGGTCAAATAAAAAAAATAAATGACGTGGGGTTCCCCCCAAATATCCATACCTGTGGACACTACAGACGTGTTTGCTGGATTAAGAAAGTTAATTTGTGCCTCACCAGGAGACTGGCCATTTCCCGGTGACGGCATTAATAACTTCAAGCGAACATCTCTGTGTACATGTTGGAACTTTAGCATAACAATATAAATATTATGGCCCACTGAGCCATGGTTTTTATATCATTCGTTGTCATTGAAAGAAGTTAGACGGTCTAGACATCACTGCTTAGTCTGTTTGAATGTATTCTGTGATTGGTTCTTTTGAAGGAAAACAATTGTCCCTGTATTGTAACACCATTGTATTGTATTGTATGTCCTTATATGGTCATTCACATCCTGTGTGAATGAGATGAGGCCACATACTTTGTGGGAGGGGTTTAGCTGTCAGAGGCAAACCCTTGAGGGTGTGGTCTTGAAGGGATTTTAAAAAAAGGAGTTCGCTCAGCTCAGGAAAGGAGGATTGCTGACTGACCAGGCTGAGATGAACATGTAAAGCCCCATACACACGGTAGGATTTTCCGATGGATTCTGTCCTATCGGACAATGTTGTCGGAAAATCAGACCGTGTGTAGGCACCATCGGACAGTTTCCATCAGATTGTCTGACGGACAAAGTCCTATCTCCTGCTGGATAGATTTTTTGACAACAAAGTCCGATCACACCAAATCCGATCGTGTGTAGCGAATTCCGACCGGACAAAGTGCTACGCATGCTCAGATCACATTACAAGACCAAAGCTATTGGCTACTAGCCTCTACGTAGTCCCGTCGAAGGCAACAAACGTCACCACGTTCAGAATGATCGGATTTTCCGACAACTTTGTCCGACCGTGTGTACGCAACACCAACATCAGACAAAGTATGACGGACATGGTCTGACGGACCTGGTCCTCGGATAATCCGCGCGTGTGTATGGAGCTTTAGAATATTTACTTGTGATGGCTGTTTTAATGTGACCTGGCTGGGAAGACGTTAGGCTGGGGCGGTGATGTATGCAATGCTTGGCTGGTGAGGTTTGAATGAGGGGGCTAAGGTAAGGCATTATATCATTAAGACAGAAATGGGTATTTATATTAGAAACAGGAAAAATTGTCTGTTTGCTCTGCGGACAGCCAAATTTTGCCGACAAAGGGCCTCATCCCCACAACCCTGGCCGGTGGTTGTGGGGGTCTGCGGGTGGGGGGCTTATCAGAATCTGGAAGCAACAAGGGGACCCCCAGACCCCCCCCCCCCTGTTTGAAATTGTAGGGGGGTACAAAAGTACCCCTACCATTTCACAAAGAAAGATTAAAAAATTGTTAAAAAAACACACAGACACCATTGGGAAAAGTCCTTTATTAAAAAAAAAAGATTCCAGCGGTGGTAATCCACTCTTGGTATCCAGCGATGGCTGATCTCTTCTCCGGGGTCCAGCGATGGCTGATCTCTCCCGATGACGTCCAGCGCAGCGCATCCTGTCTCCATGGAGACACTGTGGGAATCCCGGTGATGGCCTGATAAGGTCTTAGCTGAGGAGGACGGGGACACCCGTCACCTGACTCTGCCCCCCTATGACGCAAGGGGGAACCCAGGCTTCCCCAGTGACGTGCGGGGGACCCCGCCCCCTCTGATGTAACGGAAACCTGCAGGGTCACTGGGGAAGCCCAGCTTTTCCTTGTGTCAGAGGGGGGCGGGGTCAGGTGACAGGTGTCCCAGTCCTCCTCAGCTAAGACCTTATCAGGCCATCACCGGGATTCCTGCAGTGTCTCCATGGAGACAGGATGCGCTGCGCTGGACGTTATCGGGAGAGATCACCCATTGCTGGACCCCGGAGAAGAGATCAGCCATCGCTGGATAGCAAGAGTGGATTACCACCACTGGAATCTTTTTTTTTTTTCAATAAAGAATTTTCCCAACGGTGTCTGTGTGTTTTTTAACAATTTTTTACACTTTTTTTGTGAAATGGAAGGGGTACTGTTGTAGGGGAAGAGAAACAGGAAAACATAAGTGAATATTAATTTGCTAATGCCACACAAGTGGGTGGGACCCTTTTTTTGAAGCCAATTAGAGCCTCAGGCTCCAAACATGTGCTTCCAAAAAAAAAGGAAACAATGGAATCCATGAGTCCGGTGCCCCACATTAAGATTAGGGGGCCAGACATATGGAGAGGAGGGGGCGGCGCCCCCTATAGACGGGCTGCCACTGTTATGCCCCGTACACACGGTCGGAAAATCCGACCACAAAATCCATCAGATTTTTTCCGACGGATTTTGTCCGACACTGGTGTTGCATACACACGGTCGGACAAAGTTGTCGGCAAATCCGTTCATTCTGAACGTGGTGACGTTCGTTGCGTACGACGGGACTACGTAGAGGCTAGTAGCCAATAGCTTTGGTCTTGTAATGTGATCTGAGCATGCGTGGCACTTTGTCCGTTGGAATTCGCTACACACGATCGGAAAAAGTCCGATAGGACTTTGTTGTCGGAAAATTTGAGAGCAGGATATAAAACTTTGTCCGTCGGAAAAAGTCCGATGGAGCCTACACACGGTCGGAATTTCCGCCAACATTGTCCGATAGGACATTTTCCGTCGGAAAATCCGACCGTGTGTATGGGGCATTACAGTCTGTGTATTGGAAAATCAAAAGAAAGTGAAAGCAGTGATAGTTTACATTTATTTACTCATAAAATACCGTATATGCTCGAGTATAAGCCGAGTTTTTCAGAACATTTTTTTGTGCTGAAAATGCCCCCTCGGCTTATACTTGAGTCAAGCACTTTTCTGCAGCAGATAAACCCAGTCTAACTAGTACTATAACATATCCAAAGATGGGGTTCCTAGCACCAAGTGGCCCCTGAGATACGGGGGCCCCAAAGTCGGTTCGGAAAATGTCATTCTCTGCTGCAGAAAAGTGCTTGACATTTTCCGACCCGACTTTGCGGCTCCATATCTCGGGGCCACTAGGAATCCCATCTTTGGATATGTTGTAGTGCCAGTTCCTCTGGGTTTGCACGCCAAATTTGGGGTTCCTAGCACCAAGTGGCCCTGAGATACGGGGGCCCCAAAGTCGTCAACTGTGTCCATCTGCAGCTATGTCATTTTGGGACCTTTTGAGTCCAGAGACCCCACATTTTGGCTGCAGCTAGGGGGCATCTAGGAACCCTTAACTACCAAGTTTGAAGTTCGGGGGACCTCTGGCTACAAATGGGCACAGTGAGACATGGAAATGGGCACAGTGAGGCTGCAAATGGGCACAGTGAGACATGGAAATGGGCACAGTGAGGTTGCAAATGGGCAAAGTGAGGTTGCAAATGGGCACAGTGAGGCTGCAAATGGGCACAGTGAGGCTGCAAATGGGCACAGTGAAGTTGCAAATGGGCACAGTGAAGTTGCAAATGGGCACAGTGAAGTTGCAAATGGGCACAGTGAGGTTGCAAATGGGCACAGTGAGGTTGCAAATGGGCACAGTGAGACATGCAAATGGGCACAGTGAGGTGCAAATGGGCACAGTGAGACATGCAAATGGGCACAGTGAGGTTGCAAATGGGCACAGTGAGGCTGAAAATGGGCATTGTTGACCCTCTTTTCCACTTACAGTAGCTGCGCATTTCTCACCCTAGGCTTATACTCAAGTCAATACGTTTTCACAGTTTTTTGTGGTAAAATTAGGTGCCTCGGCTTATATTCGGGTCGGCTTATACTCGAGTATATACAGTAATACCTTTTGATGCCGTCAGAAAAAAATGAGGAGAGATTGAGGGATTGTGTAGTTTTTAATGGCAGTTGTATTAGAGTTAGTAGTAGCAAAATACAACTGGGCAGGGCTGATACCATTTCTTGTGATTTCAGTCTACAAACGCCTGTGTGTTGTCAGCCCACAACAGGAATTACCAGCCGAGTGCATTACTGGCAGGATCAACGGGTATCTTTCTGAACTTATTTTTTTTTTTAATGTCACTCGCACAAAGTTTTGAAAGACAAAAATGGTAAATAAAATAAAAAAAACTTTTGTGATGTGGATAATATCAGATTTCCTGGTTACCCACTGCTAGGAGGCTGCAGCACTACATGTAATACACCCTCGGGGGGTAAATTGAAGTAGTAAACTGCCGCACTTTCTATGTGGAATAAAGTGCTAAAATGCTTCACTATTATTATTACATCAATAAACCTGTGTATAAATCCATATACTATGTATATATATATATACAATAACAAAAACTCATCGCTATCCAAAAATCTGTCCAAATAATTCATCAATGTGGAGTCAAAGAAACGGCAAATCGTCAATGTGAAATCAAAAAAGAAAAAAATATATACAGTATCTCACAAAAGTAAGTACACCCCTCACATTTTTGTAAATCTTTTCTTCTCTCTTTTCATGTGACAACACTGAAGAAATGACACTTGTCTACAATGTAAAGTAGTGAGTGTACAGCTTGTATAACAGTGTAAATTTGCCGTCCCCTCCAAATAACTCAACACACAGCCATTAATGTCTAAACTGCTGGCAACAAAAGTCAGTACACCGCTAAGTGAAAATGTCCAAATTGGGTCCAATTAGCCATTTTCCCTCCCCGGTGTCATGTGACTCGTTAGTGTTACAAGGTCTCAGTTGTGAAGGGGGAGCAGGTGTGTTAAATTGGGTGTTATCGCTCTCACTCTCTCATACTGGTCACTGGAAGTACAACATGGCACCTCATAGCAAAGAACTCTCTGAGGATCTGAAAAAAAGAATTGTTGCTCTACATAAAGATGGCCTAGGCTATAAGAAGATTGCCAAGACCCTGAAACTGAGCTGCAGCACGGTGGCCAAGACCATACAGCGGTATAACAGGACAGGTTCCACTCAGAACAGACCTCGCCATGGGCCACCAAAGAAGTTGAGGTCACGTGCTCAGCGTCATATCCAGAGGTTGTCTTTGGGAAATAGACGTATGAGTGCTGCCAGCATTGCTGCAGAGGTTGTAGGGGTGGGGGGGTCAGCCTGTCAGTGCTCAGACCATACGCCGCACACTGCATCAAATTGGTCTGCATGGCTGTCATCCCAGAAGGAAGCCTCTTCTAAAGATGATGCACAAGAAAGACCACAAACAGTTTGCTGAAGACAAGCAGACTGAGGACATGGATTACTGGAACCATGTCCTGTGGTCTGATGAGACCAAGATAAACGTATTTGGTGTCAGATGGTGACAAGCGTGTGTGGGGGCAACCAGGTGAGGAGTACAAAGACAAGTGTGTCTTGTCTACTCAAGCATGGTGGTGGGAGTGTCAAGCATGGTGGTGGGAGTGTCATGGTCTGGGGCTGCATGAGTGCTGCCAGCACTGGGGGGCTACAGATCATTGAGGGAACCATGAATGCCAACATGTACTGTGACATACTGAAGCAGAGCATGATCCCCTACCTTCAGAGACTGGGCCGCAGGGCAGTATTCCAACATGATAACCACCCCAAACACACCTCCAAGACCACTACTGCCTTGCTAAAGAAGCTGAGGGTGAAGGTGATGGACTGGCCAAGCATGTCTCCAGACCTAAACCCTATTGATCATCTGTGGGACATCCTCAAACGGAAGGTGGATGAGCGCAAGGTCTCTAACATCCACCAGCTCCGTGATGTCGTCATGGAGGAGGGGAAGAGGACTCCAGTGACAACCTGTGAAGCTCTGGTGACCTCCATGCCCAAGAGGGTTAAGGCAGTGCTGGAAAATAATGGCGGCCACACAAAATATTGACACTTTGGGCCCAATTTGGAGATTTTCACTTAGGGGTGTACTCACTTAGGGGTGTTGCCAGCGGTTTAGACATTAATGGACATTAATGTGTTGAGTTATTTTGAGGGGACAGCAACTTTACACTGTTATACAAGCTGTACACTCACTACTTTACATTGTAGACAAGTGTCATTTCTTCAGTGTTGTCACATAAAAAGATTTACAAAAATGTGAGGGGTGTACTTACTTTTGTGAGATACCATATGTGCAGTCCGTGCTTTTAAAAATAAAGCATGTTGTCAGTGAAAAAAGTGCATTAAAGTTCAGCAGCATAAGGAGCATGTGAGTTTCCTCCAATATTAAGCTATAAAGTGCTCCATGCAAATCACTGTGACACCCAGCGTGCAGATTCCCACCAGAGGGCGCACTTACCTGCCTGGGTGGACCTCCTGGGCTTATGCTGAGGTGGGTCAACAAGGCTTTGGAATAGATGTACATTCACCCAATGGTTTTATTTTTTGCAATTTTTTGTTATTCTCATTTAAATTTTTATTCAATTTTTATTCTGTTTTATTATGTTCTTTTTCATTTTTATTTTTATTTTATTTTTACTTTTATTTTTCATATATATTTTTATTTGAATTTTTATTTAAAGTGAATGTAAACTAGACACGTGCAGAACGAAAAAATGTGTTTTGTTTCATTTTGTTTCGTTATTTACATACATTCGTTCAGTTAAATTTGTTTAATTCGTTTTCAAATCGATTCGAAAAAACGTTGAATTCAAAAAGTTTTCGAATAGTTTTTTTAATTTCCAAAAAGAATTAAATTGAATATAAAAAAAAAGGAACAGAATATTCTATTCCTTTTGTTTTCTATTTTATTCTCTTTGGAAAATGGAAAACTATTATGCCGCGTACACACGACCAGACTTTCCGTCAGAATAAACTCCAACAGTCTTCCCAATAGACATGTGCACTGACCAAAAATTTGTTCATTTTCATTTTCGTTTCATTCGTTTTTTTTGCTTTTTTCGCAAATTCGTAAATTCGGAAAATCGAAATTCGGAAATTTCGGGAATTTTCACATTTCTATTTTTCGGATTTCCGAATTTCAAATTTTCGGATTTCCGAATTTCCGAATTTCTAATTTCCGAATTTTCAAATTAGAATTTTCGGATTTCCGAATTTCAAATTTTCGAAATTCAGAATATTCAAAATTCGGAAATCCGAATATTCCAAATATTCGGATTTTCGAATTTCCGAATTTCCGAATTTCAAATTTTGGATTTTCGGTTTTTCAGAATTTTCTGACTTTCGGAACTCCGAATTTCCGAATTTTCTGACTTTCGGAATTTGAGAATTCAAAGATTTGAAAATCCCAAAATTTAAAAATCTGAAAAAAAGAAAGAAAATCTGTTTAATTAATAACTAACTATTAAATTAACGAGTACAAATTTATCCAAAGTTACGAATTATCTGAAATAACGAATGTAATTAATCTAAACAAATGGAACGGAACAAATTAATAATAAATAATTAATAATAATAAAAAGGTTTTATTATTATTATTGTTATTTATTATTATTAGATCGTTACGTTCCATTTGGTTAGATGCGGCATTCGTTATTTCAGATAGTTCGTAACTTTGGATAAATTTACGAACTAAATTCACTAACAGACAAATTTGAAAGGGAATTCCAATACCTATAATTTAATAGTTAGTTATTTTTTAGAATTAAACAGATTTTCTTTCTTTTTTTCTGATTTTCAAATTTTCAAATTTTTTAATTTCCGAATTCCGGAAATTGTGAGTTCCGAAAATCCGAAATTCAGAAATTTGGAAATCCGAAAATTCGAAATTCGGAAATTCTAAAATACAAAAATCTGAAAGTTCAAAATTCGGAAATTCGTATTTTCGCAAATTTTGAAATTCGGTGATTGGGAAATTCGGAAATGTTGGAGATTGAAAAATTCGGAAATTCGGAATTAACAAATTTGTCAAAATTCGTTAAAAAACTAATTCGGAACTTAATGAATTGCACATGTCTACTTCCCGACGGAGTTCCCGACGGAACGGACTTGCCAACACACAGTCACACCAAAGTCTGTTCGTTCGTCGTGATGTACGCGGGACTAGAAAAGGAAGTTCAATAGCCAGTAGCCAATAGCTGCCCTTGCGTCGTATTTGGTCCGTCGGACCAGCACACAGACAAACGGTTTTCCCGTTTCCATCTGAAAAATTGAAAGCATGTTCTATTTTTAAGTCCGTCTGAATTGTTGAAGAAAAAAGTCAGATGAAGCCCACACACGATCGGAATATCCGACGTAATGATTCCGTCTGACCTTTTCTGCCGGAAAGTCCGGTCGTGTGTACGCGGCATTAGAATTTAGGTCTGTTTAGGCAGGGTTGCTCTTAAATTTACCTATCCTGGGGACGTCTGGCTGCTAGGCTGTCTGAGGGCCTATCCAGAAGCAAGAGAGCAGCGTAGGGTTGGGGCGGCGGCTTGCAGTCCAACCAGAAGTGACGGTTCTGCCGTCTGGAGAATCTGTCATTGTCGGAGGTAGCGGGGAAGCTGTCGCCACTAAGGGACCAACCACCTTGTTACCAGAGCAGTATTCTCACCAACCGGGGACGGTGAAGAATTGACATTAAAAGTAGCAATGAGTGACTGCCATTTTATTGCCTAAGGTCTCTACCAAAAAACATATAAAATGTTTGGGAGTTTTGAGTAATTGGATGATTTTTCCATGTAGGAGAGGAGTGCCGGAATCGGTCTATAAAAGGATAAAACATGGGGATGACATAGATGTACAGAACTTCATAAAGACAAATACAAACCTCACCAGAAATGTTGGAGACCTCTCCTTCTGGACATGAGACGCACTCATAGCAACATTTATAAAGTAAAGATCCAAACTTTTTGCTGGTGCCCGGAATACAGGGATCCGAACATCGAGATACTGGGACCTGAAAATCAGATATTATTATTATTAGGGCTGTTACTGATTAAAATTTTCGTGTTCGATTAATCGTATTTTATTTTATTCAATGAATCGAGTATTTTCGATTAATTATAACGCACATACAGATCCAACTACTTTTAGCTGATCTCCTTGCATTACAACTCTGCATTAGTCAGTGGTAAATGTGGTATACACTATATACAATCACCCAGCACTAGTTAGTTTCCACAATCCATGACTTAACTTCACAGTTCACACAAACACGTTTTAAATTCAAACTGTAGCACTGGCGTAAGTCATTTTTTTTACACAGTAGCGCGACAATCCCTCCACTTCCGGTCTAACTAATCACTCTCACCTTATGGCATGGACCCCTGTGCAAACAGATGGTCATGCAAGCGGGTATCAAAAGGGTTAACACGGACCATAAACTTCTCTCACGTCTCCTTAGATCTCAGCAAGGACGCAGGTCATGGGTAGAAAGAAAAGATCGAAGTGCTCACCGCTTTAATTTTTGTGTTCAAACACAAACTACTCACATAAAGATGATAAAAACACAGCATGTAAAGCCGACAATCGTGTTAGTTCCGAAGGGCAGCAGCGGGTGACATCATGCGTAGCTCCTCCCCCATACGCATTACGTTTAATCCGAACTTCAACGTCACCGGACTCCTCCCCCCTTCCCTTTGTTAGCAGACGGAGGCACTTGGGGAAGGGGGGAGGAGTCCAGTAACGTCACGGACATCGACGGAACTCCCTGAAGACCCGGAAGCCGGCGGAGAGGTGAGTACCGATCAAAAAAATTAATTGATTAATTGAGGAATTAATATTTAATTTACCCAGCCCTAATTATTATTATTATTATTATATTATTTTAAAGATCCATCATATTTCATGAGGCTTTTCAAAAGTGTTACAAATGAGGTTTGGCTTTGCCTTCACCATGGGTTCAAGTTTAATTCTTCAGGTTTGATATCCAATCAGGCTGGGGGGGGGGGGGGGGAGGGGGGTCAGCAACCTGTAGATTACAGACAAGTGACTGGTAGATCGGGGTTTGGGTTTGCAGACCCGCCTTTTCAGAGCATCAAACAGAGTGCAATACAGAGGGACTCCTTGTAAAGTTGGAGGTGTAGTAAGGACCAAGAGCCGCATAATCCGATGTCTCCTCTGTAGTGCCGGATCCTGTCCCATGCCGAGTGACACCAACTGCACTCCACCTCTAATCCCGGCTAGTGGTCTCCAGAGTGGTGCCAGCAGCAGAAGGAAGAGATCTTCAGGTCAATGTGAAGCAATACACCGAGCATATTAGTATAAGGCTGCTTTCACAGTGATGTGATGTGCTGCGGTTTACCCGAGTAGTTTGGGGGGGGGGTGGTAAATCCTTAAAGCTAAGATGTGTTTTTACCGCCCCAACCATGCCCCCTTTTGATGCAGTTGACAGCAGTGTACACATATCGCAGCCATAGCAAGCGTTATAAGCCCTGCCATGGTTGATGGGTGTAGCACCTGCCAAGCATGACCCATTTAAGTGAACGAGGCTGCTCTGTAAGTGCCCTACAACCTTGTGCAAAACAGAAAACAAAGGGTTAAAGCAGGCAGCGTTGTGTTGCTTTCTCACCATCCGCTTTAACCCCTTGGACCCCACAGAAGCATGCAGTTACGGGGTGCTTGCAGAGTGGCCCTGTTTACTTAAATAGGTTGCGGTTGGCAGGCGGTAGCACCCACCAAAAGCGATTTGAGTGTGTTTGACAGGTGGTGAGGAGGCAATATGCACACAATTGCAACACAGTAATATGGCAATTAGAGGTTTGAATCAGGTGTGAGGAGGCGACACTGGATGACAATGTGCCCGGTGATCTTTGACTTTTCCCATGTTGTTCAGGTAGATCTCCACCTCTTTAAGGTTGCCTATCTCTGCAATCAGGGGTGAGTATTTTGGGGTATTCATTTATTTGGGGTGTTTATTATATGTAGCACCCTCCTAGATAGGTGCTAGAATGTAGTTAATTAATATAGTGGGGTCTCCTAATCCTCCCATTGAATCTCTCCAACAAACATGAATCTCTACTAAAAAGAGTCTCCCCTTTACCTGGACTGACCAAGCTGTCCCATACCTGGGAATTAAACTTTCTCCACTCCCAAACCAGCTAGACGACAATCTATAGAGTCTTCCAAAAACAACTTTCCCAAATACTCCACCAACTGCGAGTTTCTGGACTATCCAGACCGGGGACACTGGCCTCATTCAAGATGATCATTTTGCCCAAACTCATATACCTAGTTCGCACAGTAGTATTGTCAGTTCCCCAAGCTTTTTTTTTTACTCCATACATGACAGAGCGCAAAATTCATACGGGATAAAAAGCCACCTAGATACGCTCACCACATATTAGTAAGACACCAAAACCAGGGCAGGGTAGGGATTCTTCACATCCGTATCCACTACTATGCCTCTATCTTGGACCAATTATACTACTGGTGGCACACATCCTCCAACAAAACTTGGTCACCTATGGAATCCCCACATCCCACAACTTACAATCTGCTGGACACTCTTCTCCTCACCGCTGCGGGTTCCCAGTTACCTACAACACCCTCCTTCCCATCATCTAGAGCATCATTACTGGCTTGGAAGAAGTACACATGGAACACACCACCCAACCAACCCTGACATGCCCACCCCATCCCTCTTAAATCACTAGCAGCTCAAATTACGAATCTTAGGATCCAGCACTGGCACACGTATGGAATTAACTCCCTACTAGATCTCAAGTCTCAACAGCCCTTAAATATCTTCAATGACCTCCAAAACAAATTTCCTCTCCGAAACTCTGAAGCACATACGCATGTAAGGATCAGCCACTTCCTTAAAGCTTCTGTAGTGGTCACACTTTAACAAGTGTGCGCTATAAGCGGAAATTTACTTTGGCATCAGTTTGGCTGGGCTGTACTAGGGTTCTGCCTGGTCATGGGTGCAGTGAGGTACCCATGACAGGTTGAGAACCAGGCCTGGTTGGACGTGTTGGGTACCAATCTTTCCTGGAGCCAATCAGTGGGCGCGTCTGGCCCTGCTGTGTAGTCTGGGGAAGGGTACTTAAGGTGCTGAAGTCACGTGTTTGGGGTTCGACCGCAGCCTTGCTTCCTGGTTCCGGACCGGGGTAGCCCCACAAGGGGTCCCGGGCCTAGGAGCATTTGCCGTCCCGGAAACATGGTCAGTCAGACTAGCCCCATAGACCCGCATGGTCTGGGGTGAGGATCTGTCTGTTCCCGAGTCTCTGAGCCGGTTAGCCCGAGGCCCAGTAACTGAAGGAGGATTCAAAGTGTCCCGGTGTGCCCTCAGTGTTGGAGGGACACGGCAACTCGTATAAGTGACCAGGGGAGGACTCTTCGGAGGAGGGCCAACAAGCTGGCATCTCAGTAAGAGCCTGGAAGCTGAGTTGTAGGGACACTAAAGAATCCACATTTCCACAGTACTGCCAAGGAGACAGAGAAAGTTCCAGGTACTGTGAGAAAGGTTCCTTTTTTTATCTTCAGTTGCAAGTTTATTCTGCTTCAGAGACTTTTGCAAGTTTCTGGATTACATTGTTGGCTGCTAGACCTCTGGCTAGAGGTCTATCAGGCATTGAAGCGTGCAGCTGCGAGTGGCTAATCTCTGGGTTGATTAGAGACATTCAGTGGATGTCAGCAGTTCAAAATGCCTGAGTTTATTCACCCTTGTCCTCTATTCCTGAGACTGTGTTATGTTGGATGTTACCACTGCAGAATAAAAACCTTCAAAAAGACTTTTATGTGTCAGCATCTGAAGTGTTTGGGTACTAACCCTGGAAACCCCTGGACATTCACGACAAGCCAAGAGGAGGTAACTGGTAAGCCCAAAAGTCAAGGCCAATACACATTTGGAGCATCCCATTGCTCCAATCATTGGGAAACCTATCAAAAAACTCTACACAGGTGGTACCTAACACCCTACAGATTATCAAAAAATTACCAGAACTCTCCCCCTACTTGCTGAAGGACCTGCATCAATATAGGTACTATTGCACATCTTCTTTGGTTTTGCAGATCCCCTAGCTCCTTCTGGAGGCAAATCTTTTTCTTAATTTCCTCTATATCACAGATCTCTTGAGTAGGGATGAGCCGAACACCCCCGGGTTCGGTTCGAACCAGAACCTTCGAACGGACCGAAAGTTCGCGCAA
Organism: Lithobates sylvaticus; assembly: GCA_028564925.1. Lineage (NCBI taxonomy): Eukaryota > Metazoa > Chordata > Amphibia > Anura > Ranidae > Lithobates > Lithobates sylvaticus. The sequence continues at coordinate 627,172,595 of CM053027.1, read as the reverse complement.
ATTTTCGAACCCTATACGTTATAATGGACGCGAACGTTCGAAATCAAAAGTGCTAATTACAACGGCCAATATGCATGTTAATGTCATAAAACAGGTTTGGGGACCCGGGTCCTGCCCCAGGGGACATATATCAATGCAAAAAGAACTTTTAAAAACTAACGTTTTTTCGGGAGCAGTCATTTTAATGATGCATAAAGTGAAAAAAAAAAAGTGACATTTTCCTTTAAATATGGTACCTGGGGGGTGTCCAAAGTATGCCTGTGAAGTGGCATGTGTTTCCCGTGTTTAGAACTGTCCTTGCACAAAATGACATTTGTAAAGGAAAAAAAGAAGCCATTTAAAACCACTTGCGGCTTTAGGTTTGATCTTAAGTAGAATCTGAACAGGTACATTATGAAGTGTAGCTCCATCCCAAAAAAATCTATTTTTAAGCTTTTTGGAGAACATAGGGAGGGGTTATCACCCCTGTAACATTTGCTGTCTTTGCACATCTGTTCAGAACATGTCACCTCACTTTCCGTCCCAATGACAAATGTTTTTGGAAAAGTGGGTGCTGCTGAGAAGAAAATATAGGAGCTCTGTGTGATGCCACTAACACACTAGAAGTCCTATGGGTGCTTCTGCAAAGAAAATAGAGGAGCTCTGTGTGATGCCACTAACACACTAGAAGTCCTATGGGTGCTTCTGCAAAGAAAATAGAGGAGCTCTGTGTGATGCCACTAACACACTAGAAGTCCTGTGGGTGCTTATGCAAAGAAAATAGAGGAGCTCTGTGTGATGCCACTAACACACTAGAAGTCCTGTGGGTGCTTATGCAAAGAAAATAGAGGAGCTCTGTGTGATGCCACTAACACACTAGAAGTCCTGTGGGTGCTGCTGAGAAGAATATATAGGAGCTCTGTGTGATGCCACTAACACACTAGAAGTCCTATGGGTGCTTCTGCAAAGAAAATAGAGGAGCTCTGTGTGATGCCACTAACACACTAGAAGTCCTGTGGGTGCTGCTGAGAAGAATATATAGGAGCTCTGTGTGATGCCACTAACACACTAGAAGTCCTATGGGTGCTTCTGCAAAGAAAATAGAGGAGCTCTGTGTGATGCCACTAACACACTAGAAGTCCTGTGGGTGCTGCTGAGAAGAATATATAGGAGCTCTGTGTGATGCCACTAACACACTAGAAGTCCTATGGGTGCTTCTGCAAAGAAAATAGAGGAGCTCTGTGTGATGCCACTAACACACTAGAAGTCCTGTGGGTGCTTCTGCAAAGAAAATAGAGGAGCTCTGTGTGATGCCACTAACACACTAGAAGTCCTGTGGGTGCTTATGCAAAGAAAATAGAGGAGCTCTGTGTGATGCCACTAACACACTAGAAGTCCTGTGGGTGCTTATGCAAAGAAAATAGAGGAGCTCTGTGTGATGCCACTAACACACTAGAAGTCCTGTGGGTGCTGCTGAGAAGAATATATAGGAGCTCTGTGTGATGCCACTAACACACTAGAAGTCCTATGGGTGCTTCTGCAAAGAAAATAGAGGAGCTCTGTGTGATGCCACTAACACACTAGAAGTCCTGTGGGTGCTTATGCAAAGAAAATAGAGGAGCTCTGTGTGATGCCACTAACACACTAGAAGTCCTGTGGGTGCTTATGCAAAGAAAATAGAGGAGCTCTGTGTGATGCCACTAACACACTAGAAGTCCTGTGGGTGCTTATGCAAAGAAAATAGAGGAGCTCTGTGTGATGCCACTAACACACTAGAAGTCCTGTGGGTGCTGCTGAGAAGAATATATAGGAGCTCTGTGTGATGCCACTAACACACTAGAAGTCCTGTGGGTGCTTCTGCAAAGAAAATAGAGGAGCTCTGTGTGATGCCACTAACACACTAGAAGTCCTGTGGGTGCTTATGCAAAGAAAATAGAGGAGCTCTGTGTGATGCCACTAACACACTAGAAGTCCTGTGGGTGCTTATGCAAAGAAAATAGAGGAGCTCTGTGTGATGCCACTAACACACTAGAAGTCCTGTGGGTGCTTATGCAAAGAAAATAGAGGAGCTCTGTGTGATGCCACTAACACACTAGAAGTCCTGTGGGTGCTGCTGAGAAGAATATATAGGAGCTCTGTGTGATGCCACTAACACACTAGAAGTCCTATGGGTGCTTCTGCAAAGAAAATAGAGGAGCTCTGTGTGATGCCACTAACACACTAGAAGTCCTGTGGGTGCTTATGCAAAGAAAATAGAGGAGCTCTGTGTGATGCCACTAACACACTAGAAGTCCTGTGGGTGCTGCTGAGAAGAATATATAGGAGCTCTGTGTGATGCCACTAACACACTAGAAGTCCTGTGGGTGCTTCTGCAAAGAAAATAGAGGAGCTCTGTGTGATGCCACTAACACACTAGAAGTCCTGTGGGTGCTGCTGAGAAGAATATATAGGAGCTCTGTGTGATGCCACTAACACACTAGAAGTCCTATGGGTGCTTCTGCAAAGAAAATAGAGGAGCTCTGTGTGATGCCACTAACACACTAGAAGTCCTGTGGGTGCTGCTGAGAAGAATATATAGGAGCTCTGTGTGATGCCACTAACACACTAGAAGTCCTGTGGGTGCTTATGCAAAGAAAATAGAGGAGCTCTGTGTGATGGGACTAACACACTTCAAGTCCTATAGGTGCTTCTGGGAAGAAAATATAGCTCTGTGTGTGTGATGGGACTAACACACTTCAAGTCCTATAGGTGCTTCTGGGAAGAAAATATAGCTCTGTGTGTGTAATGGGACTAACACACTTCAAGTCCTATAGGTGCTTCTGGGAACAAAATATAGCTCTGTGTGTGTAATGGGACTAACACACTTCAAGTCCTATAGGTGCTTCTGGGAACAAAATATAGCTCTGTGTGTGTGATGGGACTAACACACTTCAAGTCCTATAGGTGCTTCTGGGAAGAAAATATAGCTCTGTGTGTGTAATGGGACTAACACACTTCAAGTCCTATAGGTGCTTCTGGGAAGAAAATATAGCTCTGTGTGTGTGATGGGACTAACACACTTCAAGTCCTATAGGTGCTTCTGGGAAGAAAATATAGCTCTGTGTGTGTAATGGGACTAACACACTTCAAGTCCTATAGGTGCTTCTGGGAAGAAAATATAGCTCTGTGTGTGTGATGGGACTAACACACTTCAAGTCCTATAGGTGCTTCTGGGAAGAAAATATAGCTCTGTGTGTGTAATGGGACTAACACACTTCAAGTCCTATAGGTGCTTCTGGGAACAAAATATAGCTCTGTGTGTGTGATGGGACTAACACACTTCAAGTCCTATAGGTGCTTCTGGGAAGAAAATATAGCTCTGTGTGTGTGATGGGACTAACACACTTCAAGTCCTATAGGTGCTTCTGGGAACAAAATATAGCTCTGTGTGTGTGATGCCACTAACACACTTCAAGTCCTATAGGTGCTTCTGGGAACAAAGTATAGCTCTTTGTGTGTGATGGGACTAACACACTTCAAGTCCTATAGGTGCTTCTGGGAAGAAAATATAGCTCTGTGTGTGTAATGGGACTAACACACTTCAAGTCCTATAGGTGCTTCTGGGAACAAAATATAGCTCTGTGTGTGTAATGGGACTAACACACTTCAAGTCCTATAGGTGCTTCTGGGAACAAAATATAGCTCTGTGTGTGTGATGGGACTAACACACTTCAAGTCCTATAGGTGCTTCTGGGAAGAAAATATAGCTCTGTGTGTGTGATGGGACTAACACACTTCAAGTCCTATAGGTGCTTCTGGGAACAAAATATAGCTCTGTGTGTGTGATGGGACTAACACACTTCAAGTCCTATAGGTGCTTCTGGGAACAAAATATAGGAGCTCTGCCTGCCTGCCACGAACACACTACAAGTCCTATAGGTGCTTCTGGTAACAAAATATAGGAGCTCTGCCTGCCTGCCACTAACACACTACAAGTCCTATAGGTGCTTCTGGGAAGAAAATATAGCTCTGTGTGTGTAATGGGACTAACACACTTCAAGTCCTATAGGTGCTTCTGGGAACAAAATATAGCTCTGTGTGTGTGATGGGACTAACACACTTCAAGTCCTATAGGTGCTTCTGGGAAGAAAATATAGCTCTGTGTGTGTAATGGGACTAACACACTTCAAGTCCTATAGGTGCTTCTGGGAACAAAATATAGCTCTGTGTGTGTGATGGGACTAACACACTTCAAGTCCTATAGGTGCTTCTGGGAAGAAAATATAGCTCTGTGTGTGTAATGGGACTAACACACTTCAAGTCCTATAGGTGCTTCTGGGAAGAAAATATAGCTCTGTGTGTGTAATGGGACTAACACACTTCAAGTCCTATAGGTGCTTCTGGGAAGAAAATATAGCTCTGTGTGTGTAATGGGACTAACACACTTCAAGTCCTATAGGTGCTTCTGGGAACAAAATATAGCTCTGTGTGTGTGATGGGACTAACACACTTCAAGTCCTATAGGTGCCTCTGGGAACAAAATATAGGAGCTCTGCCTGCCTGCCACGAACACACTACAAGTCCTATAGGTGCTTCTGGTAACAAAATATAGGAGCTCTGCCTGCCTGCCACTAACACACTACAAGTCCTATAGGTGCTTCTGGTAACAAAATATAGGAGCTCTGCCTGCCTGCCACGAACACACTACAAGTCCTATAGGTGCTTCTGGTAACAAAATATAGGAGCTCTGCCTGCCTGCCACTAACACACTACAAGTCCTATAGGTGCTTCTGGTAACAAAATATAGGAGCTCTGCCTGCCTGCCACGAACACACTACAAGTCCTATAGGTGCTTCTGGTAACAAAATATAGGAGCTCTGCCTGCCTGCCACGAACACACTACAAGTTCTATAGGTGCTTCTGGTAACAAAATATAGGAGCTCTGCCTGCCTGCCACGAGCACACTACAAGCCCTCTTTGTCAATCAATCTTTGTAACTGAATCTATCTAACTCAATCTCTGCAAGTGAATCTCTCTATCTATCTAAATGCAGCAGAGTGTCACAGAAACAGCCTGCTCAATCTGCGCCGGAACAGCATGTGACCGGCGCAGACGGTGTGGCGGCGTTTTATAGGGGGGGGCGTGTACTACAGCCCCTGAGCTGTAATTGGCTACAGGCGTCCTGCCTGTAGCCAATTATGGCTCTTCGAGTTTCCGGGGCTGTGATTGGCCAAGCATGCGGGGTCACAGTGCATGCTTGGCCAATCATCAGCCAGCAATGCACTGCGTCGGCCGCGCCGGCCGCAATGCATTGCGGGGCCGCTCGCATCACACGAACGTGATGCGAGCGGCCAAAATAGTTCTGGGCTCGCCGAGCGAGCGAACGCCCGGTGCTCGATGCGAACGTGGGTTCGCATCGAGCACCGGGCCCATCCTTACTCTTGAGCACCCACCCCATCATTAGCCTTACTCCACTTGGGTATAGAAAAATGTCCTCCCAGGTCATGAGTAATAATACATCTCCTACTTGCAGCAAAAGTAAATATTACTAGACACTAGAGAACTACAGAACACCCCTCCCTGGTGTCTACACTTGCAGACCTCAACCTCCAATGTGAGATGGAGTGAATAGTAATTAGGAAAAATGTAGCCATGGACAAGTTTATTTTCAAGTGGTCTTCTTGGCTATCACATTCTAGATGTACTGTACAAGTATAATGTTCTTGTTGAATGTTCCTTGATGAAATGTACTTCACCGGATCAATATGCTGGTACTCCTGTTCCCCCCCTACTTCCTTCCTGCCCCTATCCTATCCCAACCCCCCTCCTCTGGAGCCTCTCTCACCAATATATCTGCCTGTAAACATATTACACTGACCTGTTTTGAATTTACTTATCTTGTCAATATTCTAAGTATGTTTTAGGAGTTATTCTTTGTTAAGCTCCAGTTGGAACATCTGCCAAGATTTACCATGTAATCAGTGGCACATCATCCATGTGTGCAGGGTGTTCACTGCACACGGGCCCCCAAAAGGGGGGGACCACACTGCATGCACACATGGATGATTGTTCCTTGATCGGAAAGTTAATCGGTATGGCGGGGGGACAGTTGCAAGCTACGATCTCCCTGCATGGCTTTTCAGACAACCACTTCTCCTCCTCTCCCTTCTGTGGCTATCAGCTGGAATCCCATACAGGGAGATTGGTGCTCGCAACTGTCCCTATGCCACATCCCCTCAATGTCAGCCGTGTCCTTCTCCTCCAGCCCTGTGTTCTCCTGAACCCGTCCTCCTCCACTGACGGCTGTGTCCTCCTCCAACCTCATGTTCTGTCCCCCTGTTCTCCTCCGCCCCCCTCGTTCCCCCGAAACTGGCTCCCTCCTCTCCCAGAAGCTGCGGGGGATGTGTCAGGATGGAGAGCGGAGGAAGGAGCAGGTAAATATGTCATTTACAGGCTCCTTCCTTTTCTGAATTGGAAAGGGAGAGTGATTGCTACCGAACGCTCTCTATGTCCTGTATTAACTGAGCATAGTAATCTGTTACTCGGCTTCAGGTTATGAATAGACAGGAGCCTCTGTCTTCTGTCCATTCATCTTTAATTCCGAGAAAGGAACTGGGGAATCTGTGTCTTCAGCCTCTTTCTCTGTCTCAAAGGGGAGATGACAGGGATCTGCAGAGATTCCACATCCCAAAAACACTTAATCAGCAATATCGGCATCAGGGGCTTCATAGCTGCTGGTAATCCAGGACTAATTCATTTTGATAAATGTCAGATGGTCCACGGAGTCTGTGGACAAATGCGTTCTATTATCAATAACAAAACCCTCATCACCACTAAATTTCCAATCGAAAAGCACGCTGGATGCAGGGCTGCCCAGCAGCTCAATTGCATTCTGGGCAATTTCTGGCCAGTGGTCTATTCTCATGACCCAGTAAGCCAGTGGATCTCCGACTGGAAAGCTCTCCATCTCTGTATTCGCCCCTAGATAATCATCAACAGAAGCCTCAAAAATATTTTTTCCATGACACTGTAACCTAAGCTTTGTGACATGGTGCATTATCCTGCTGGAAAGAGCCATCAGAAGATGGGGACACTCTAGTCATAAAGGGATGGACATGGTCAGCAACCATACTCAGGTAGGCCGTGGCATTTGAACCATGCTCAATTGGTACTAAGGGGTCCAAAGTGTGCCAAGAAAATATCCCCCACACCATTACACCTCCAGCCGGAACCATTGAAACAAGGCAGGATGGATCCATGCACCAAATTCTGACCCCACCATATGAATGTCGCAGCTGAAATCAAGACTCATCAGACCAGGCAACATTTTTCCAATCTTCTATTGTCCAATTCTGATGAGCCTGTGAGAATTGTAGCCTAATTTTTCTGCTCTTAGCTGACAGGAGTGGCACCCGGTGTGGTCTTATGCTGCTGTAGTCCATCTCCTTCAAGGTTGGATGTGTTGTGCGTTCAGAGATGGTATTCTGCATACCTTGGGTGTAACGAGTGGTTATTTGAGTTACTGTTGTCTTTCTATCATCTGGGACCAGTCTGCCATTCTCCTTTGACCTCACCGGATATTTTCTCTTTCCCTCACCATTCTCTGTAAACCCGAGAGATGGTTGTGTGTGAAAATCCCAGAAATACTCAGGCCATCCCATCTGGCACCAACAACAATGCCACGTTCACAGCCATTCACTGGATATTTTCTCTTTTCCTGACCATTCTCTGTAAACCCAAGAGTTGGTTGTGCATGTAAATCCCAGAAGATCAGCAGTTTTTGATATACTCAGACCGGCCCATCTGGCACGAACAACCATGCCACGTTGAAAGTCACTTAAATCCCCTTTCTTCCCCATTCTGATGCTCGGTTTGAACTTCAGCAAGTCGCCTTCACCAAGTTCAGATGCCTAAATGCATTGAGTTGCTGCCATGTGATTGGCTGTTTGTGTTACCGAGCAATGGAACAGGTGTACTTAATAAAGTGGCCGGTGAGTGTATATTGTGTATAATGTCCAACAATAGACAATTCTTTTATTTGTATATATGTTCATTCATTTGTCACACTTTTCTATACCGTGTACTGCGATAAAAATAGTGATTTTGTTGAGTTGGATGTATTTATGGGTTCCCGATAGTTATCAATAGAGTCGCATATATAAAAAAAATGATTCTGCTTTCTAACATAGGATGATACCCGGGGTTACCATTTTAGAAGGTAGTATACTTTGCCAGTTCTCCACTATTTCTAAGTTCATAAACTTATTTTTCTCCAAAAATGACCCCATTCATGAACAGATACATTGGCGTATCGGTGTAAAAAAGGGAGAAATCTTCAGAACATTTCAGCCATCAGGCCTTAATCCTGATTAAATCCTGATGGCAGAAACGCGTTGGCATTTTTGACTGTTGTTCAACGGCATTAATAAAACAATGTTTTAGCCGACTTCCATGGCACCAGCCTTCCTCCATTTTTTGCACGGATTGTACATGGAGGTTGGCAGAGATTTCCCAGGCTGTGTGACGTGTTCTTGAGGCTCACCAGGCATTACACAGGAGGTAGTAACTCGGATGTACCTGTTCCATTGACTAGTATATCTTAAAATAAGGCTAGAAATTCCTTATGAATCCAAAATATGAACATCCTCAGCAAATGATATGAAGAGAAAACAATCCAGTGATTCCTTACTTTGCCGTCTTTCCAGTAGACGGGGTCACTCGTATTGATAAATGTTTCAGGGATGTAATCTGGGCCTTTTATAATGGAAATTGTTCTAGACCAAAAATATGAAGCATTAATAAAATACCAGTGGTGTAAATTAAGATCGGATGGAACTTCTCTTCTCTCATTAAAGTAGATATTACCACTGTATGGGTTCTGGTAGGAAAAATGTCTCACATATTTGTGCAGCTTTCCATGGAAGACATAAAGACACAGTTATGCACAGTATATACAGATATAAGATAACAAAAAAAGACAGTCACTTCCAACGCTAAGGCCCCTTTCACACTGGGGCGCTTTGCAGGCGATACATTGCTAAAAATAGCGCCTGCAAAGCGCCCTGAGACAGCCGCTGCTGGAGGACGTTAAAAAAAACTCCTGCAAACAGCATCTTTGGAGCGGTACACCGCATACACCGCTCCTTCACCGCTCCTGCCCATTGAAATCAATGGGGCAGCACGGCTGTACCGCCGGCAAAGTGCTGCTGCAGCGGTGCTTTGCGGGTGGTTTTAACCCTTTTTTGACCGCTAGCGGGGTGGTTTTAACCCACACTAGCGGCCAAATAGCGTACACTCTCTTCCCCCCCCCTCACACCTCCTAACCCTATCGCCCTCGTTGGGCCCCCCCCCCTACACTAACCCACTCCTACTAGCCCTCCCCTCCGCCCTACCACCTGACTACCCCGCCTCCACCTTACCCCCTAACTCGCTCACACTCTCAGTAGCAACCACACCAGCCCTCGCTTCCCCGCACCCCCACACGTAGCCCTATCAGTAGTCCCGACCACCGAGAAGGGACGACATGCCCCCCATCACCAAACCTATACTTAGGCACTCCCACCCATCCCCAACCCAGATTCCCCTCAAACAACGTTCCCGAGCCTCACTGACCCCGCATTATGGCCGAACCCGAAACGTGTGCAACTACGTAGACCAGCAAGCTGTCCCACCCGAGACTAAACCAGATACCCCACACGCGTAGCTTTCCCTACATCCGTAGACTGACCAGTTCATTCGAAAATAACAGCGAGCCCAGAGTAGGCCTTTTCCGTCCAGGTACGCCCATAAGTGCACCATGCCAGCCGAAGAGAGAGTCAGTTAGACGCTAGCGAGACCAGCCGTCGTACCCCAAGTTTACCAAGAGTGCGCGGAGCACCACTCCACTACGACGTCCTCCGCCGTTAAGCTCCCCAACCCCACCTACCCCGACCCGTCCCCCCCCCGTATTGGGCAAACCTTAGGCTTTCGCTAAAATCAGCTCCTTACACCTCTGTCCCCCGCCTTGCTTCTGATATCCTAAGTATAGGGGCTCTCCTCCTCAGCTTCGAGCCCGCTACCTCCCAGGAGTCTCCCTGTCAGCATCGCCTTATCTAATTACCTCTCACTCACTACGCCCATACTTGCCCCTACTTCCTTACTCCTCCGTCCGATTCCCCGATCCCCCCCTCGTTCCATACGTCCACTCCACCCGATAACCTAACACATATATCCAGTGCGCCGCCTATCAACCTACCCTCCCACCCTGCCTCCCCTCCCCTACTCGCCGTACCTCTAACTCGCCTCCCGCCGCATCCTCTTACGGCGGCTCTGACCCCTTAGGGCGCTCCTATTCCCCCAGAAACCTTCTGAGCCCCCTAGCATGTGATAACTGACTACCACGCGTGTCCACACCGCGTTCTCCTCCTACCCCCTCCGTTCTCCCCTCCCTTATCTACTCCTCCTACCTCCCTACCTATTCTCCCTTTTCTCTACCTTCCTCTACTCCCTCCTCCTAATATTCTACCCCTTTTCCTCATCCTATACTCTACTCTATCTATCCTCTTTCTCTACTGCTGCTCTAAAAATTGCATATAACGCCTCCCCTACTCCTATTTATCTAATTCTCCTCTCTCTCCTTTCATACCTCCTTACATTCTCCTCTAACAATTTCTTCTTAGCTTTCCCCTTCCCCCTAAGGCCCTCTTTACTCCTCCTCCCCTCCCCTCCCTATTTCAACACTTTTACTCTCACCCTCTCTCCCACTCCTATACACTTTTCCACTTCTCTACTACCTCTCCTCTTACTAACTCTTATTCTTCTCTTACTCCCCTACTCTCTCGCCCCTCCTTATCTTCTTCTCGCCCTAATTCCCCTCCTTCTCTTATTCTACTCCCTACCCATTACTTTTATATCCCTTACTACCCCCTCTACTTCTTCTCTTTACCTCCCTAAGGGTCCTCTCTACCCTATATTATCCTAATCTTACCCCCCCCTCCCTCTACTGGGGTCCTTCTCCCTCCTCCACTAGTAACCCGCTTTTTTTACCTTAACTCCTTATCTACCAATCCTCTTATTCTTAACAATACTAAGGTCTCCTCCTTTCTCCCTTAATCCTCCTCCCCTCTATTCAACTCTACTTTTCCCCCCGCTGAAAGGGTTTACTACCATACCTCTCCCCTTCATTCCCAATTCTCTTACCCTCCCCTTTACCTTAATTCTTCCCCTCCTCTTACTTCCCTCTCTCCTATCTATATCCTCTAAAACTTATTCCCTCCCACTCTTTACATACTATCTACTCTTTCTCTATACTAAAGGGCCCTCCTAAGTCTTACCCCTTCCTCCCCCTACTTCATCCTCCTTATTAGCTCATGAACTAGTACCTACCCCTCTACACCCTACTTCCTAGCTCTCTACCTCCCTACCTCCCTACTTTATCTACCTTTAAACTATATACTTTAACCCTAATCATTTCTACCTTCCCTTTTCTTACGAAATCCCCTATTCTTCTACTCACTTACTTTCTCTACTCCTTCCCCCTTCAACCCCTACTTACTCTTACTTCATACCCTCCTATCTTACTATAAAGCTGTAAGGGCCATACCCTCCTACTCTCCCCTACCCTCCCTCACCTATCTCCTTCTCAAAGGGGTCTCCCCTTTCTCATTATATCCTCCTCTCTATAACCCCTCCCCCCCTCCCCTATTTCCCCCTCCCCCATCCCTCTCCCTACCTTACCTTAACCTCCCTACTCTAAGGGACTCTCCCCCCCTACCTCCTCTTCATCTATACTCTCCCTTCTAATCCCTAGCTTCCCACTTCCCTACTTCCTAAGGGACCCTCCTCCTCCCTACCCCTAAGGTTTTACTATTAAACTATCTCCCCTTAACTACCTATTCCCCTCTTTCTCTCTTCCTCCTCCCTTTCCCCCCTTCTCCATAACTTTCCTTTAAGGGCCCTTACTACCTCCACGTCTAACCCCTCTTCTACCCTCTCTCCTAATCTTACTACCTCATCTACCCTCTACCCCTTAACTCTCCTCCCCTACCTACTTCCCCTAAAAAACACCCAAACTACCTATCTCTCTACTACTATTCTACCCTAAGGCCTCCCCCTATCTTTAACACCTAAGGGTCATAACTATCTCTACCTCTTCTCTCTCCTACCCTCATATGGCTTATATCCCTCCTTCTCTTAACTCCCTCTCTCCTTCTATCCCCCTCCCTACCCTTTCCTCCTTCATTCCTACTCACCTCCCTCTCTTATATCCTTCTCACTATCCCCTTTTCCCCCTCCCTCTTATCTTATCTACTAATCTTACTCTAAGTTCTCCTAAGGGTCCTTCTACTCCTCCTCCCCTCCTCTAAAACTTTCATTCCTTTCTCATTCTCCTAATTTTTCTCCTAATACCCTCTCCTCTCTCCTCCTCTCCCCTCCCTTCCTTTCCTTAACTCTACCTGTCTCCCTATAATTTAACCCCCCTCTTCCTCTTCCCCTATACTCCTACGGGCCCTCCCCTCCTCTACTCACTACCTCTCGTAAACTTACCTCTCTACTTCCCCCTACCTCCTAACCTCTCTCTCCCTCTATCCTCCCCTACCTTATGCCCTTTCCCTCCCTCCCCTAACCTACCTCCTTCTCACCTTCCTTACCCCTCTCCTCCACCCTTCTAACTCTACTCTCCCCTACCCTATACACTTTCTCTTCCCTAACTATCTTCCTCTTCCCCCTTCTCCCCTCCCCTAACACCTTTCTCATACTGGGTTTCCTACTTTATACCAACTAGGTTAAGGTATCCCCTCCTCCCCTCGCCTCCTCTCCCTCCCCCTCTCTCTTCCCCTCTCCCCTCCACCTACTACCCTCCCCCCCTCCTCCTCCTTACTTCCCCCCTCTCACCCCATTAAGGGTCTTCCCTTCCCTCTTCTACCCCCCCCTCCCAATCCTTCCCCCTCCCCCCCTCCTCCCCACTATCTCTCCCTTTAAGGCCTTAACTCCTATCCCCTTTCCTAAGCTCCCTCCCCTCCCCCTTCTCTTAACCCCTATCCCTCTCTATCCCCTATCCCTCTTCCTACCTTCCCCTCCTTTTCCTCTACCCCTCCCTAATACCTCTTCAAATCCTCCCCCTCCTTCTCCCTCCCTCCCTCCTCTCTCTCTCCCTCTCTCCTCCCCTCCTCCCCCCTTTCCCCTCCCATACTCCCCCCCACCCTCTAACCTCGCTCCTCTCCCCCTACTCCCCCCTCACCCCTCCCTAAGGGCCCCCCCTATAGCCCTTTCCCTCCTAGACTCCGCGACCCCCCATACTACCCTACCCCCTACCCCATAACCCTACCTCCTCATCCTATGTCTCCCCCTTCCTTCCTCTCTTTTCTCTTCTCCCTCTTCTCCTAGCCCCCCCCTTCTCCTCTCCCCTCCTCTCTACCCCCCTTAATACCCACTCCTACCTCTCTACTCCCCCCCTACCCTCCCCTCTCTCTACACCCCTCATCCTACCTAACCCTCTCCTAAGGTCCCCTCTCTTACCTATCTCCCCCCACCCCCAATATCTACCCCTCCCTTCCTCTACCTTCCCGCTCACCCTTCCTCCTCCTACTCTAAGGGCTGCCCCCCCCTCCCTCCCCCTTTATCCCCTTCTCCCCTACCTCCCAACCTATCCCCCCTACTCTAAAATGGGTGGTGGTCCCCCTCTACTCATACCTTCCCTTTCCCTACCTACTTACCTTACCCCCCTCTCCCCCCTGTGACTCCCCCCCTTCTCTACCCCACTCTACTCTATAATATTCGGGCCTCCCCTTAACCTTCTACTGCATACTAAGCCTCTTCCTCCTCCCCTATCTCCCTCTCACTCCCTTTCCTCTCCCTCCCCTCTTCTAAAAATACCCTAACCTTCCTTCTCCCCCTCTCTTTCCCCTACCTCCTATCTAACCCCTACTACTCCTATACCCCTATCCTACCTTCTCCTCCTCCTACCCCCTACAACCCCCCCCCACTTTTCTCTCTCTACCTACTTCCCTCCCCCCTTCCCCCCCTCCTTCAAAATCCCCCCTTCCTCTCTATCTACTCTCCCTCTCTCCTACTACCCTCCCCTCTAATCTCTCCTTAAGGCCTCTCTCCTCTCTCCTATTTCTCCTACTCCCCCTCCTACACCCCTCCCTCTCCTACCCCCCCCCCCCTAATCCCATATCCCTTCCTACCTAGGGGTTTTCTAAAGTGCTAAGGGCAACCCTCCCTACCCCTTTCCTCCACCCCCCCTCTCCCTCTCCTCCCCTCTCTTCCCCTCCTCCCCACTCCCCCCCCTCTTACTCCCTCCTACTTCTACCACCCCCCCTCCTCCCCCCCATCCTCTACTCCTCCCTACTTCTGGGACTACCCCCTCTATAGGTCTCTCTCTCACTCTTCTCCTCCTCACCCCCTCCTCCCTTCCTAACCTCTTAAATCCCCCTAACCTCCCTCCCCCCCCTCCCTACCTCTCCCCCCCCTGCTAGCTCAGGACTGTCCTCCTCATATCCCCTACTACTATACTACTCCTCACCCCCGTCTATGGGCCCTTACCCCTAGGGGACTGATCCCCCCCCTCCCTCAATAAATACTATCCTTCCCCTCCTCCCCCCCCCCTCCCTCTCCTCTACGCCCTACTTCCTCTCCTCCCCCTATCCGTCCTCTAACAAAACGTTCCTCCTACACCTTGACATCCATACCTTACCTCTTACTTAACTCCCTCCCACTCTCCCTATTATAAGGGCCCTCGACTCCTACCCCCTACCCCTACCCCTCGCCCATACTCCTATTGTCATATACCACTTCTCCCCTCCCAAATCCCTAATCCTACTCTCCCCACATTCTCTACCCCTCCTCCTCCCCGCATCCTCCTCCTCCCCTCCCCCCTCCCTAACACCTTCCTCTCGAAGATCTCCTCCCCTCCCCCCCCCTATCTCTAGATATCAGACCCTAACTTAAGGGGTTACTTCGCCCCACCCCTCCCCTCCATCCTCGCCACCCCCTCATCCGACTCCCCTCTCCTAAGGGCCTCCCCTCTCCTCACCTCTACCCCTACCCATCCTTCCCCCCCTCCTAGCTCTTCCTCTACCTACTACTTACTCTCATCTCCTCCCCATAACCCTCCTCCTCCCCCCCCCTTCCCTCTCTCCTCCCCCTCTCATCCCCCTCCCTCTCTCCCCCCCTCCCTCCCTCACTATCCTGTACCTCTAAGCTCATCCCCCTACCCCTCTCCCCCTATCCCCTCCCTCCCCTCCCCTCCTACCCCTATAAAGTTTAATCTTTCCTCTATCCTCCTTATACTCCTCCCATATCCCTCCTCCCCTATAGATAACCTTTTTTTCCCCCTCTATAAACTTCTACCCTCCATCCCCTCCCTTCCTCCCCTCCCTCCCCCCTCCCACTAACCCTCCCCTCTCCTCTTCTCCCTCCCACTCTAATCCCCTCTCTCCCTCACCCCTCCTAACTCCCGAAGGCCCCCCCATAACTAACTCTCCTCCCTTCATTCTACCACTTCCCACTACCCCTCATTATCGGCCCCCTCTCGTAGGGGCTCATCCTTAACCCTCCGCCTACCTTTCTCTCGCCTTCTCCTCTCTACTGATTACCTTAGCCCCCCTCCCTAGGCCACCCCCACTAGCTCACGAAAGGACCGAAAAAGAAGCCCCCGCCCCAAGACGACCCCCACGCCTCCGATGACCCCCCCCTCCGGCCCCCCCTGACCGTTGGGTATTCGGACGAACCGCCATCGCCGCATCAAGTAGCAACGCAGTGATATCACCCTCGCCGCAGACGCGTGCCTCCATCCCCCCAGCGCACCTTCTTCTTCCCTACTCCCCTCCTTCTAAAACTACCTCCTCTCCTTCCCCTCTCCCTTCTCTTAAATACCTCCCCACCCGCTTCTCCCCCTAAATCCCCCCTCCCCTACCTCCCTTCTACCTATCTATGCGCCCCCCCTCGCCTCCCTCCATTCTGCCCTACCCCCTAACTCTCCTACTAGCCGAACCTCTTTCCATCTCTTCTCCCCCTCCCTCAACTCTTCCTCCCCTATTACCCTCTACGAAACACCACCTCCCTCAGCTTCTATCCCCTCCGCCCCATTTACGCTTTCCCCCCTTAAGGGGTTTTCTCCCTCGTCCGCCCGACTTCCTCCCTCGCTCTCTCTCCTTCTAATCCTAAACCCCCCCCTCCTCTCTGCCCCCCCTTCCCCCTCTACCTCCCCCTTCCCCATACCTCGGCTCTTCTTCTCAACCTATCTTCCCGCTATCACCCTCCCTCCCCCTCTACCTCGCTAAAACTGCCCCCTGGCTTTGCCTTCCAAGCCGACCTAGTCCCGCTAGACATACCGCCCCAGCCCTACCATACCGCAGTGGCAACCCACTCAGAATCCGCTACGCCCCCCTACTTTCCCCCCCTCACTACCCAAGACCGCTTTCGCGCCCGAAGTTACCCCCCCTAACATCTCCCTCCTACACAGGCCGACGAAGCCCGCCCTGCCACGTAGACCAAGCTGCCCTCCCGCCCCTTAGGGCACCGATTGAGTCTATCGCCCATCCCGCCCCCTCAGTCCACCTCTCCGACGCCGAGCTCCCCCCGCGATCGCCAGTCCCCCTCCACCCCCCGCAACCGATAACCCTCCGTAAGGCTCTAATGATAGCCTGCCTAAGGGCCCCTCTCTCCCCTCTCTTCCGCACGCCTATCCGCCCCCGCAGCGTCCGCTGGACCCCGGAGTACACGCCCGTTCGCTCGCCAATACCACACTAGCGGCCAAATAGCGCTGCTAAAATGACGGTAAAGCTGAGCTAAAAATAGCACAGTTTTACCGCCGACGCTGCTCCTGCCCCAGTGTGAAAGGGGCCTAAGGGGTTTTCTAAAGTGAAGGGCAACAGGGACATCGGTAGCTCAGGACTGGGTGGATGTTGCCTTCCTCAGATGGGGTGATCCAATAAATACTAAATATAACAAAACGTTCCACAATCCACTTGAGTACTTTTGTCATATACCACTTCCTCCCAGTCTGAATATAGATATCAGATATTCTAACCACCAACAACCACAAACCAAGGCAATACTCGTTTGGTTGCTGAACATGAACTGTTTTGTTGAAAAACACAGGTACACAGGTGATACTCTGGACAATCCCCCCTTTGCATTCCGGGCGGGGTAGACTGTCCAATCAGCAGTGAGAGCTGTTGGAGGAATTCAACCCACCAATCTCACAGCTAATCTACATACACATCCCATAATATCCAAGGCAGACAGACACAATAGAACATTGGATTACAGCCACACCCCAAATGACGAAGCAAAGAGCACACAATAAAATTAGACAATATACTATACATATATATATATATATATATATATATATATATATATATATATATATATACTCAAAATTCCAGTGTGGCTGTACAGTTAGTCTAATTAGTACAGATCAGACTGGATTTCTTGGTCACCCTGTGCCCCTATTAGAGACACAGGGTGACTTAGACATAGGAGGTGCATGGGGAGCTGAATCAAGGTTTTCCCAACCACCCCAAGGGATTCTGGGTTGCCACGGGCCCCCCACCCAAAGTGACTCTGTCACACTAAAAATATAAAAAAATGGAAGACACGCACACCTAGTGTGTTACCAATGACATTCAATAATAACATTCATAAAAAGTGGGTACTCACAAACAGCAACTGGGGCTGTTTCGAGGGCGCACCCGCTTCCTCAGAGCTGCACCCCCGAAATGTGTTAGCTTATATGGTATAAGGCACATGGTCTCTTAGGCCCCTTTCACACTAGTGCAGGAGCGGCGTCGGTGGTAAAGCAGCGATATATTTAGCGCTGCTTTACCGTCGTTTTAGCGGCGGTATTCGGCTGCTAGCGGTGCGGTTTTAAAACCTGCTAGCGGCTGAAAAGGGTTAAAACCGCCCGCAAAGTGACGCTGCAGCGGCGCTTTGCCGGCGGTATTGCCGCGGTGTCCCATTGATTTCAATGGGTAGGAGCGGTATAGGAGCGGTGAATACACCGCTCCTTCACCGATCCAAAGATGCTTCTAGCAGGACTTTTTTGACCGTCCTACTAGCGCACCGCTCCAGTGTGAAAGCATTCTGGCTTTCACACTGGAGTGAAAGGGGCCGGATTTTTTCAAACGCTGTACAGGCGCTATTTTTAGCGCTGTAGCGCCTAAAAAAACGCCCCAGTGTGAAAGGGGCCTTACTGTGTGTTTTTATGGCACAATCCAGTTGCTGCTTGTGAGTAACCACTTTTTATGAATTCTATTATTAAATGTCATTAGGGATGCGCTGAACACCCCCGGGTTCGCACCAGAACCTGGGAACGGACCGAAAGTTTGCGTGAATGTTCGAACCCTTTTAGTTACAATGGATGCGAACATTCGAAATCTAAAGTGCTAAATATAACAGCCAATATGCATGTTAATGTCATAAAACAGCTTTGGGGACCCGGGTCCTGCCCCAGGGGACATGTATCAATGCAAAAAGAAGTTTTAAAAAACTGACGTTTTTTCGGGAGCAGTCATTTTAATGATGAAGTGGTATGTGTTTCCCGTGTTTAGAACTGTCCCTGCACAAAATGACATTTGTAAAGGAAAAAAATAAGCCATTTAAAACTGCTTGCGGCTTTAATGTCATGTCTTGTCCTGGCAATATGGATGAAAATCTTTGAGAAAAATGGCATGGCATGGGAACACAGCAATGAGACCTGTTGCAAAGCATTGCATAAAAAAATTGTAATTACACGCCCCTGTTAAACAGGGGCTAAAAAATTGTGCCTTAGGCACTGGTGCTGGTGCCACAACACTTCAACCCCTCACAGATACTGTACTTGGAGCACAGCAATCAGACCTGTTGCAAAGCATTGCATAAAAATTGTAATTACACGCCCCTGTTAAACAGGGGCTGAAAAATTGGGCCTTAGGCACTGGTGCTGGTGCCACAACACTGCAACCCCTCACAGATACTGTACTTGGAGCACAGCAATCAGACCTGTTGCAAAGCAATGCATAAAAAATTGTAATTACACGCCCCTGTTAAACAGGGGCTGAAAAATTGGGCCTTAGCCACTGGTGGTGGCACCCAGAAACAAAAATGTTCTTCCAAGCTATCATCAGGATCATTGAGGAGGAAGAGGATAGTCAGTCAACATAACAGGACAGTCACTCAGCATCGGCATAGGCAGTCTTGAAGGGATGTGACATTTCAAAATAAATTATTCTGTTTTATCAGCTTCAGGTGCCTGGTAGCTGGTGGTGATACAAGGCTGATTCATCTTCATGAAGGTCAGTCGATCAACCGAGTCGGTGGACAGGCGCACCCTGTGATCGGTGACAAAGCCTCCAGCAGCACTGAATGTGCGTTCCGAAAGAACGCTGGATGCAGGACAGGCCAGTAGCTCAATTGCATACTGTGCAAGCTCTGGCCAGTGATCCATCCTCAAGACCCAGTAAGCCAGAGGATTTTCGGTGGGAAAGGTGTCCAAGTCTGACCTTGCCCCTAGGTATTCCTGCACCATGTATATCAGACGCTGGCAATGATTGCTGGAACTGATCATACCTTGGGGCTGCGGACTATCGGTCAGACGTCCACCTTCCCCACCGCTCCTTCTGATACTGACTGAAGCCTCAGCAATTCGTCGTCCAGGACCAGGAGTTTGTAACCTCCCAGTCTCTGGGAACGCATTGCACAGACCTTTCTGCAAGGCCTCCCTGAGATGTCTCATCCTCTGCTCCCTCTGCGACGGCAAGATAAGGTCCGCAACCTTACCCTTGTACAGTGGATCAAGGAGAGTGGCCAGCCAGTAATGGTCCTCTCCTTGATCCAAAGAATACGAGGATCCTTCCGCAGGCTTTGCAGGATCAGGGAGGCCATACAACGTAGGTTAGCTGAGGCATTCGGTCCGGAGTCTTCTGGGTCACTGAGGACGACATGATCCGCAGCCACCTCCTCCCAGCCACGTACAAGTCCACTGGTTTCTTGGGACTGTAATTCATCCCTAAAAGACTGCTGCTACTGATGCTGGGTGCTGAGTGCCAGGCTCCACCTCCATGCTGACACAATCCTCCTCCTCCTCCTCCTCCTCATCCTCTTCCTGTGTGATGGGTGGGAGAGAAGGAACACTGTCTGGATAAAGGGGGCCTTGAGAGGCAAGGAAGTCCTCCTCTTCCTGCCTCTGTTCTGCCTCAAGTGCCCTGTCCATTATTCCATGCAACGTATGCTCCAACAGGTGGACAAGAGGTACAGTGTCACTGATGCATGCACTGTCACTGCTCACCATCCTCGTGGCCTCCTCAAATGGTGACAGGACAGTGCATGCATCCCTGATCCCGCTCCACTGGCGTGGGGAAAAAAATCTGAGCTCCCCTGACCCTGTCCTGGTGCCGTAGTCGCACAAGTACTTATTGATGGCCCTCTGCTGCGTGTGCAGTCGCTGAAGCATAGCCAATGTTGAGTTCCACCTGGTGGGCATGTCACATATAAGGCGGTTCTTGGGCAGGTTCAACTTCTTTTGCAGCTCAGCCAGCCGAGCACTGGCATTATATGATCGGCGGATATGCACACAGACTTTCCTGTGAGCCATACATGGCACATGGGTCAGCTGTCCCTGTCGCAGGGCAGAGAGGAGGTTGGTGCCATTGTCACAAACCACCATTCCTGGCTTAAGTGTGGCTCCTGTCCCCCAAACACACCAGCGCAAGCACGGCATGGCATCTTTTTGCCTGCATACTTTCGTAGCCCCTTGGACGCCTACGGAGCACCGCTGGTTCCGAGGACAGAGCACTCGAAGAGGCCATGGAGGAAGAAGAAGAGGAGGGGGTGGAGGAGAGAGGTGTGTCACAACCAGTAGTAGCATTTTGGAGGCGTGGTGGCGGAACAACCTCCAACACTACTGCACCTTGTCCTGCATCCTTTCCAGCTGCCAAAAGAGTGACCCAATGGGCCGTGAAATACAGGTAATGTCCCTGCCTGCTGGACCATGAGTCAGCGGTAATATGCACCTTACCGCTGACCGTCCTTTCCAGCGAGGCATGGACATTGCCTTCCACATGCCGGTAGAGAGCCGGAATCGCCTTCCGTGAGAAAAAGTGGCGTTTGGGAACATGCCACTGAGGAACCGCACATTTAACAAACTCACGGAAGGGGGCCAAGTCTACCAACTGAAAAGGCAGCAGTTGAAATGCTAGCATTTAGCCAAGCTAGCATTCAACTGCTGGGCATGTGGATGGCTGGGAGTAAACTTCTTTCGACGCAGCTGGGGCAGGGAAATTTGCCTGGTACAATCGGAGGTCGGTGTACTGCTAGCAGAGTGCCCGCAAGTACTTGGCTGTTACACACCTAATTCTACACCTTCATTCCTCTCAGTGCAGCTTTCAGAGAGGACTGAAGGTATAGTGGGGTTGGAGATCCCAGCTGATGAGGAGCAAGGAGAGGTCTGCTTTGGTGTGGGTCTTTTAGGTAAGCTTGCCAATGAACTGCATGGCAGGTCGACACATGTCTGGTCAAGCATGTGGTCCCCAAGCGGCTGATGTTTTGGCCACGCGAGATACGCTTGAGACATATGTTGCAAATAGCAGCGGTGCGATCTGATGCACTCGTCTCTAAAAAGGCCCACACCAAAGAACTTTTGGAATAACATGCAGAGGCAGCACCCTCCACATGCGTAGCTGTGCGGTGTGATGCAGTCGGTGTGCTGCCCTTAAGCTGGTGCTTCGTTGGAGATGTGCCTCCATCCTGCCTCGTTGGAGATGTGCCTCCTCCTCCTTCTATCAGGCACCCACATGGAGTCAGTGACCTCATCATCGCCTCCCTTCTCGTCACTAGAGCAAACCTGGCAGTATGCTGCAGCTGGGGGAACATGACTAACAAATTGCTGTCCTTCTTGGGCATCCCCTCTCTCTGGGCTCACGTCACTGCCTTCCTCTAGCTGGGTATCATCATCAGAGCCTTCAAAACGCTGGGCATCCTCATGGAGCATGTACTAAGACCCATATTTCTGCCCCTGTTCAACAGGTGCATGTACAGTATATAATAGAGTATAAACCGACCCGAATATAAGCCGAGGCACCTAATTTTACCACAAAAAAATGGGAAAACTTACTGACTCGAGTATAAGCCTAGGGTGAGAAATGTGCAGCTACTGTAAGTGGAAAAGAGGGTCAACAATGCCCATTTGCAACCTCACTGTGTCCATTTGCATGCCTCACTGTGCCCATTTGCAGCCATAGGTCCCCCAAACTTCAAACTCAGTAGTTAAGGGTTCCTAGAGACCCCCTAGCTGCAGCCAAAATTTGGGGCCTCTGGAACCAAAGGGTCCCAAAATTACATTGCTGCAGATGGACACAGTTGACTGACTTTGGGGCCCCTTATCTCGGGGTCACTTGGTGCTAGGAACCCAAAATTTGGCATGCAAACCCAGTGAAACTAGCACTACAACATATCCAGATGGGGTTCTTAGCACCAAGTGGCCCCGAGATATGGGGCCCCAAAGTCGGTTCGGAAAATGTCAAGCACTTTTCTGCAGCAGAGAATGACATTTTCCAAACCGACTTTGGGGCCCCGTATCTTGGGGCCACTTGGTGCTAGGAACCCCAAAGTCAGGCCGGAAAATGTCATTTTCTGCTGCAGAAAAGTGCTTGACTCCAGTATAAGCCGAGGGGGGCATTTTCAGCACAAAAAATGTGCTGAAAAACTCGGTTTATACTCTAGTATATACGGGTAATTACAATTCTTGATATATTTAACAGCCGGGCCGGTTCCAGTGCCCACCAAGAGTAACTGTGAGGACTTACAGTGTTGTGGCACCAGCACCACCACCAAAGGCCCAATTTTTCTACCACTGTTAAACAATGGCATGTAATTACAATTCTTAATCTAATATTTCACAGCAGGGCCCATTCCTGCGCCCACCAAGAGTAACTGTGAGGGCTTACAGTTATGTGGCAACACCACCACCACCAAAGGCCCAATTTGTCTGCCCCTGTTCAACAGGTGCATGTAATTACAATTCTTGATATAATATTTCACAGCAGGGCCCATTCCAGTACCCACCAAAAGTAACTGTGAGGACTTAAGCCCCATACACACCGTCGGAAAATCCGACCACCAAATCCATCGGATTTGGTCCGACTGATTTAGTCCGACACTGGTGTTGCATTAAAACGGTCGGACAAAGTTGTCGGAAAATCCGATCATTCTGAACGTGGTGACGTTTGTTGCCTACGACGGGACTACGTAGAGGCTAGTAGCCAATAGCTTTGGTCTTGTAATGTGATCTGAGGATGCGTGGCACTTTGTCCGTCGGAATTCGCTACACACAATCGGAATTGGTGTGACCAGAAAATTTGTTTGTCGGAAAATTTATAGAGCAGGAGATAGAACTTTGTCCGTCGGACAATCCGATGGAAACTGTCCGATGGTGCCTACACACGGTCGGAATTTCCAACAACATTGTCCGATAGGACAGACTCCATCGGAAAATCCGACCGTGTGTATGGGGCTTTACAGTGTTGTGGCACCAGCACCACCACCACCACCAAAGGCCCAATTTTTCTACCACTGTTCAACAATGGCATGTAATTACAATTCTTGATATAATAGTTCACAGCAGGGCGTTCCAGCGCCCAAGAGTCACTTTGAGGGCTTACAGTGTTGTGGCAACACCAACACCTTAGACCCAAATTTCTGCAGAGCATATAGGGCAGGCCCCTACTTTCATATATTCAACTTCCAAAGACTCCTACTTGCAAACAGAAGGAGACAACTGGAAGTGAGATGAAATCTACCCCTAGGAAGGGAAATTCTCTCCTGTAAAAGTTGATATGGGAAAAATGTGTCTCCTCTCCACTGATGCTTTATCACCAATCCTTGTTTTACTAAAAAACCCACATTTACAAAAAACATTTGTCATTGGGACAGAAAGTGAGGTGAAATCTTCTGAAGAGGTGCACAGACAGCAACAAAAAAAATGTTACAGGGGTATGTTTTAAAAAAGCTTAAAAATTGATTTTTGGACTGGAGCTACACTTGTACCAGTTCAAAATTACAAACAGATTCTATTTAACAACAAACCTACACAGTCCCTGTCTTGTTTGCACTGCCTGTATATTGCTGTTCAGAGTATATAGGGCCTGGGGGCCCCACGTCTTTCCTTTTTTTAATTTGGGTACGGGGTTCCCCTTAATATCCATACAAGACCCAAAAGGGGCTGGTAATGGGCAGGGGGGTACCCATCCATATTGCCGATACCAGACATTACATTAAAACCGCAAGCAGTTTTAAATGACTTTTTTTCCGTTAGAAATGTCATTTTATGCATGAACTGTTCTAAACACGGGAAACACGCGCCAATTTTACAGGCATATTATAGACACCCCGCAGCCAGTCCTCCTGCTTAGCAGGTGCCCGGGTCCCCCTTGAATTGATGGCATAGAGGATATTTACCAGCCCTTTCCTTTCCTGAAGGAACACAGTGAGTGATCAGAACTGATCGCCACCCACCCCTATATTCATATAATTTTTACTATGTGAAAGAAGGTGCTCTGATCAGATGAGACCAAAATTTTACATTTTTTAAAAAGCAAAACTCTATGTTTGGTGAAAAAAACTAACACTGCACATCACCCTGAACGTATCATCTCCACGTGAAACGTGGTGGTGGCCAATCATGTTATGGGGATGTTTTTCTTTAGCAGGGACAGGGAAGCTGGTCAGAGTTGATGGAAAGATGGATGGGGCCAAATACAGAGGAATCTTAGAAGAAAACCTGAGGCTTGGTAGGAGGTTTGCCTTCCAACAGGACAATGACACTAAACATACACCCAGAGCTACAATGGAATGGTTTAGATCAAAGCATATTCATGTGTTAGAATGGCCTAGTCACAGTCCAGACAAATCCAATTGAGAATCTGTGGCAAGACTTGAAAATTGCTGTTCACAGATGCTCTCCATCCAATCTGACAGAGCTTGAGATATTTTGCAAAGAAGAATGGGCAAAAATGTCCCTCTCTAGATGTGCAAAACTGGTAGAGACATCCCCAAAAAGACTTACAGCTGTAATTGCAGAGAAAGGTGATTCTACAAAGTATTGACTCGGGGGGCGCCATACAAATGCCCCCCACACTTTTCACATATTTATTTGTATCATTTGTAATTTTCCTTCCACTTTACAATTATGTGCCACTATGTGTTGGTCTATGTGACAGACCTAGCCGGGACAGAGGCTTTTGGAGATGACTGAATGCTAGCCTCTTGCCTACTGATTATGGGCCCTGGATTTTAAGGGAACAATACTCTTTGCAAGGTGTATGCCTGAGGACCTTGAAGTAATGTTACTTTGGAGTCAAGTCCATGTCCCCCCAAAACACACAGACTCTGGGAACCCTGTTATGCCATATTATAAATAATGACTGCTTCATAATGTTGGGACTCAAAGAAGATGCTGATGTCTTCAGCTCCATCCACCTCTCTGTCTGTTGTCTGCTATATTGTGTTTATTGTAAATAAGGCTATGTTGGATCCAAGAGCCGGTTCACACAGGGGCAACCTGGTATCCGACTTCAAGTCGCCCCAAGTTGAGAAAATCAATGGAAGTGAATGGATCAGTCTTAATGTACACTACTGTAGTCGCTCCGACTTCAGAAAAGGTTCCTGTACAATTTCAATACGACTTCTAGGCGACTTGTACCCATTGATTTCAATGGAAGTCGCCTCCAAGTCGGATCTCCATCTATATTGAAGCGAAAATGTCACCTCTCTAATAATAAAAACCGGAATGGGTTCCCTTTCAAGGGCAAACCAGGGGGGGTCCCCCCAAAATCCGTACCAGACCCCTATCCGAGCACGCAGCCCGGCCGGTCAGGAAAGGGGTGGGGGCGATCGAGTGCCCCCTCCTGAACTGTACCAGGCTGCATGCCCTCAAAATGGGGAGGTGGGTGCTTTGTGGAAGGGGGCTCCCTGTGGCCCCTCCACCCCAAAGTACCTTGTCCCCATGTATGGATTTTGGGGGACCCCCGCACCGTTTTTTCAGCGTAGGGGGTTCCCCTTAAAATCCACACCAGACCTAAGAGCCTGATATGCTCTTGGAGGGGAACCCATGCCGGTTTTTTATTTAAAATTTGGCGTGGAGTTCCCCCTCGAGAGCTGATTATTCTGTGATTGGCCACGGCCAAAGTCGCCTGGCCTGGGGGCGACTTAAAGTTGTGTTGTAAGTCACCCCAAGTCCTGTTGAAGTCGCTCCAAGTTGCGCTGTGATTCATACTCAAGTTGTGTCCAACTTGCCTCCCAAAGTCGTGCTGGAAGTCGTGTTGCCCCTGTGTGAACCGGCTCTAAAGCCCCATACACACGGTCGGACTTTTTCATGGATTCTGTCCGATCGGACAAGGTTGTTGAAAAATCAGACCGTGTGTATGCACCATCGGACAGTGTTCGTCGGTTTGTCCGACGGACAAAGTCTTATCTCCTGCTGGAAAGATTTGCCGTCAACCCGGTCCGATCACACCAAACCCGATCGTGTGTACGGTTGTCCGACCGGACAAAGTGCTACGCATGCTCAGATCACATTACAAGACCAAAGCTATTGGCTACTAGCCTCTACGTTGTCCCGTCGTAGGCAACAAACGTCACCACGTTCAGAATGATCGGATTTTCCGACAACTTTGTCCGACCGTGTGTACGCAAAACCAACATCGGACAAAGTACGACGGACATGATCCGACGGACCTGGTCCGCGGATTGTCCGACCGTGTGTATGGGGCTTTAGAGTCTTTCACCCATTGTTGTTTGTGTTAATTAACTCTGCTATTGTGTGAAGGAGTTCTTTGTTGATATATATGATAATGTGTATTGTAGTTAGGGAGCTAGGAGACAACAAGGCTATGACCTGAAAGGTCATATCTCAGAGTCACCTAGTCTGAAAATGATTAGTTAGTATTGTTAAAGTAATATGAGCAGGGGGGGGGACCTCCTCTTAAATTGTATATAAGACTGTATTCTTGTTCTAATAAACAATTCATGTTCAGCAACCAAACGAGTATTGCCTTGTTTGTTGTTGGGAGCGGTTTGAATATCTGATATCTATATTCAGACTGGGAGGAAGCGGTATATGACGAAAGCACTCAAGCGGAGTGTGGGACATTTACATTTTTGGTTGTAACCTCATGAAATGTGGAAAATGTCAAGGGGTATGAATACTTTTTCAAAGGCACTGTAAACAATCCACTGATTCACACATGTGATTTATTAATTATACAGGGTTTTTATAGTGCCAACAGTTAGCGCAGTGCTTTACAATATAAAGGGGGACAGTACAATTACAATACAATTTAATACAGAAAGAATAAGAGGGCCCTGCTCATGGAACTTACAATCTAAAGGGAGGGGAAGGTGGTACAAAAGGTAATAGCTATGGCTATGATCTGATAGAGGTGACTCTGGTTCAGTTCTTAGGTAGAGGTGGGGTGGGCTTCCCTGAATAAGTGAGTTTTCAGGGATCTCCTAAAGGTGGACAGGGTGGGGGCTGATCGGACATACTGGAGCAGGGAGTTCCAGAGGATGGGAGAGGTTCTGGAGAAGTTCTGGAGGTGAGCATGGGAGGAGGTAACAAGGGAGCTAGAGAGTAGGAGGTC
Source organism: Lithobates sylvaticus (assembly GCA_028564925.1). Classification (NCBI taxonomy): domain Eukaryota; kingdom Metazoa; phylum Chordata; class Amphibia; order Anura; family Ranidae; genus Lithobates; species Lithobates sylvaticus. Next base: position 627,145,035 of record CM053027.1, on the reverse strand, counting down.
TTGAAAGGAGCGGAGAGGATGATTTGGGCGATAGCTGTAGATAAGGTTGGTGATGGAGCTGGGGGCGATGTTGTGGATGGCCTTGTATGCTGTGGTTAGTATTTTGAATATTAATACGGTGGGGTAGGGGAAGCCAGTGAAGGGATTGGCAGAGAGGGGCAGCAGTCTCACATTGGTTAGTAAGGTATGTTAGTCTAGCAGCAGCATTAGACTGAAGTTAAGGTTGGCCAGTGAGAAGGGAGTTGCAGTAGTCAAGTAGAGGATACAACCAAGGAGTGAATACGTTGTTTTGTGGTGTCGTTAGTCAGGAAGGGTTGAATTATGGAAATGTTGCGGAGGTTAAGGCGGCAAGATTTAGCCAGTGATTGGATGTTGGGGCCGAAGGAGGGGTCGGAGCCTAGGATTACACCCAGGACCCTGGCATGTGTAGAGGGACCAATGGTTGTGCTGTTGATATCAATGGTAAAGTCATGGGGAGGAGATCGGGGAGGAGGAAATATTATAAGCTCAGTTTTAGAAAGATTGAGTTTGAGGAAGTGGTGTGCCATCCATACTGATATGTGTAGCTGGTGCCGCTCAGCCTCCCACGGCTCCCCACCTCCTGCCCTCGAGATACACACAGACAGGACAGGAGAGAGAGCCTGTCAAGCTGCTGCAGGGTTTTTCATCCCCTCGCTCTCACTGACTCTGTCACCCACCTTGCTCCCTCCCCCTGTTTTCCTTTTGGTAGGAGGAAGGGAGACAATTACCTGGAAGACTGCAGGAGCAGTAAGGCATCCTGGGACATGTAGTCCCCATCGCCAGCAGCCCCATAGCAATCCCTAGAGACAGAAACTACCCACTCCAACATGCAAGAGAAAGACCGGGCGCAAAGGAAAGGGTGCTGCCAGTTCTCAAGTAGAGTGACCATTCCTGGCCAACAGCCCATTGGCCAGAAGCAGACCCATCACCTCAGGGACTCCACTGGTCATGTTGGCAGTTTGAACAGACATCGCTGTGCCTTCCTACTGCCTGGTTGCCAGTCTCAAAGTGCCTGTCCCGTGTGTCTACTCCTGGTTATGCTGGATTGGTGATTCTGTGCAAATTATTTCTAAAAGGCACTGCATACAGACACCTGTACCCTGTCTTCTTGTCAGAGTCTTCCCCAGGAGACACCTTATATCAGTTGTCCTCTATTCTTGAGCTTCTTCGCATAGAGATCTCTTTGGGCCTAGCTGAAGATACCGGACATCTCCAATGTGAGGACTGCCACGTTTCTTCTTTACTTAGCTAAGAACTCAGTGAAAAACACCTGTACTCGTTAATGAGGAACTCTGACTTTCAAAACACAAGTTGACATGGTTTAAATATTGTATAACGCATAAACTTTCAGGATCTGTGGGCTCAGGATTTTAGGGAGACAGATTGGCTGGTAACAAACTGTCTCTGTTCCCCCTTTATGCCTGAGCACATAAGTCACGTTCGTTTAAAACTGTGTTGGTTGTAATTTAGATCTGTTTCAGTGATATACCGTTATGTATCAGAGTTTCCCTGTTTCTTCCTACTGGATGACATTATTACTAGGATTGTCCCGATACCACTTTTTTAAGACCGAGTACAAATACTTTTTTCAAGTACTCGTCGATACCGATTACCGATGATTTTTCTTAATGATATGTGACTGTGATACTAATATGCAGCATAGTCAGTAGCTTTTTATTTTTTTTACAATTTATATATATATATATATATATATATATATATATATATATATATATGTAACGCCCATACCCACTGAGGGGCGGCTATGGTTTTCTTGGCTTACTGATTACCTCCTTCCTGTAGCTCGCCGTTTCCGTCTAGGGGTTCCCAGGGTTAGTACCCAGTAATTTCTGAGACTGACACTCAAAGTCCTTTTGAGGATTTTTATTTGCAACAAACTGTTGAAATTAAACACAGTCTCTCAGTTGGGAATAGAGGGCATGGGTGATAAAGCTCAGGCACTGTAGAACTGCTGACATTCAAAAAAATGTCTCTCTAGACAATCCAGGGAGTAGCCACTCGCAACTGGACAATTCACTGTTTGATAAACCCTTGTTTTGTAGATCTAGCAGCCAACAAGTGATTCAGACTTAGCAAAGTCTCTGCCACAGACTAGGTTGTAACCGAAGGATGGTTTAGGAACTTTTCCTATGTTACCAGTATCTTTCAGCCGTTGCGGTGATACCATAGAAAATGCGGATTCAACTAGTGTCCATACATCTCAGCTCCCAGGCTCTTACCGAGCAGCCAGCCTCGTGCGTGGCCCTCCTCCGAAGAGTCCTCCCCTGGTCGCTTGTCGAGTTCCAGCGCCTCTCCAATCCTGAGAGAACACTGGGACACTTCAGAATCCTCCTTCAGTTACTGCACCTCGAACTAGCCAGTTCCGAGGCTCGGAAACAGATGGATCCCCACCCCAGACCATGAATAAATCTGGGACTGGTCAGGATGACCAGGCTTATGGGGTCAGCAGACACTCCTCGACCGGAACCCCTGACGGGGCTGGCACGGACCAGAACCAGAACCAACAAGGAGTTGAGAGCGGAACCCTTAATACGTGACTTCAGCACCTTAAGTACCCCTTCCCGGAATAAACAGCGGGGCCAGACGCGCCCACTGATTGGCTCCGGGAAAAGATTGGTACCCAATGCGTCCAACCAGACTGCGTTTTCTCAGCCTGTCACAGGTGCTCACCTCACCTATGATCAGGCAGAACTCTAGTACAGCCCAGCCAAACTGATGCCAAAGCATAACCTAGAATAATTAACCCCAAAACTCAGTTACAGTTCTGGGAAAAACTAAATTTACAAGAATAGCGCACACTTTGAAAAAGTGTCTGCGCTACATATATATAATTTACAATGATTTTTTTTGGGGGGGGGCTGCTGGTAATCCAGGACTGATTAATTTTGATAAATGTCAGATGGCCCACGGAGTCTGTGGACGCATTCTTTTATCAGTAACAAAACCTCCTGCAGCACTGAATGCCCATTCAGAAAGCACGTTGGATGCAGGGCAGCCCAGTAGCTTAATTTCACACTGGGCAAGTTTTGGCCAGTGGTCTATTCTAATGACCAGTAAATCAGTAAATCGTCAACTGGGAAGCTCTCCATCTCTGTTTTCGCCCCTGGATAATCGTATACCATTTGTTGCAGACGCTGCCAATGGGATGTGGAAGCTGACACCCCTGGGTGACGATTACTAAAAATAATTGTGAAATGCATCACATAGGCATCCACCTTCTCCACCGCTCCTCTCTTGACCAACAAAGGACTCAAAACTATGTTTTCTGCCATACTGTAACCTAACAGCAGGGCCATCTTTAAGATTGATTGGACCCTGGGCAAACATTTTCCTGCCCCCATACAATGTTGCTGTCCACCCCAACATCCCTAAAGACAAACACGCACATAGACGTATGTCAAAAAACCTTAGTACTCTAAACATAAAGAACTGGTCCACACTCACTAATTGGTTGCTAGAGGTTACTGCATGTCCTTACTGCTCACCGATTGGTTGTTAGAGGTTACTGCACATACTTACCGCTCACTGTTTGGTTGCTGAAATTTACAGCCTTTTTATCAATTTTTATCCTTTTATCATTAATTTATTTACAACACATACCTGTTGAGAAATAATAAGTACCATACTTGACCACCAAGTCAGCAGACACAAGATAGGTACCAAACTTACACATGACAAAAAAAACGCAAACACCAAATCAGTTATAGAGTCAGTACCATACTGACACACAAAGGAACGTGTCCGCAGACAAAGAGTCAGTACCATACTGACACCAGGAACATGTCCGCAGAAAAAGAGTCAGTACCATAATGACACCAAGAACATGTCCACAGACAGAGTCAGTACCATAATGACACCAGGGAACATGTCCACAAACAAAGAGTCAGTACCATAATGACACCAGGAACGTGTCCACAGACAAAGAGTCAGTTCCATAATGACACCAAGAACATGTCCACAGACAAATAGTCAGTACCATACTGACACCAGGAACATGTCCACAGACAAAGAGTCAGTACCATACTGACACCAGGAACATGTCCACAAACAAAGAGTCAGTACCATAATGACACCAGGAACATGTCCACAGACAAAGAGTCAGTACCATACTGACACACACAGGAACATGTCCGCAGACAAAGAGTCAGTACCATAATGACACCAGGAACATGTCCACAGACAAAGAGTCAGTACCATAATGACACCAGGAACATGTCAACAGACAAAGAGTGAGTACCATAATGACACCAGGAACATGTCCACAGACAAAGAGTCAGTACCATACTGACACACACAGGAACGTGTCCACAGACAAAGAGTCAGTACCATACTGACACACACAGGAACGTGTCCACAGACAAAGAGTCAGTACCATACTGACACCAGGAACATGTACACAAACAAAGAGTCAGTACCATAATGACACCAGGAACATGTCCACAGACAAAGAGTCAGTATCATACTGACACCAGGAACATATCCGCAGGCAAATAGTCAGTACCATACTGACACCAGGAACAAGTCCACAGACAAAGAGTCAGTATCATCCTGACACCAGGAACATGTCCACAGACAAAGAGTCAGTACCATACTGACACCAGGAACATGTTCACAGACAAAGAGTCAGTACCATACTGACACCAGGAACATGTCCACAGACAAAGATTCAGTACCGTACTGACACCAAGAACATGTCCGCAAAGAGTCAGTACCATGCTGACACCAGGAACATGTCCACAGACAAACAGTCAGTATCATCCTGACACCAGGAACATGTCCGCAGACAAAGAATCAGTATTATACTGACACCAGGAACATGCTCCCAGACAAAGTGTCAGTACCATATTGACACCAGGAACATGTCCACAGACAAATAGTCAGTACCATAATGAGACCAGAAACATGTCCGCAGACAAAGAATCAGTATTATACTGACACCAGGAACATGCTCCCAGACAAAGAGTCAGTACCATACTGACACCAGAAACATGTCCACAGACAAAGAATCAGTATTATACTGACACCAGGAACATGTCCACAAAGAGTCAGTACCATACTGACACCAGGAACATGTCCACAGACAAAGAGTCAGTACCATACATGTACCACTGAGGCACTTCTTATATAATGTACAAATATTTCAAAGATCTTATGGACGCGTGGCCTGCCTACAAGGATCTGTGAGGAGGTGTTCCAGAGAGCTGTGGCCTGCTCGGTGCGGAGCAACATTTGAAGACACCAGAGACAGTCTACACTACAGCCTGCTGGAGCAGCAGAGTGGTCGGATCAGGGAGGATCCAGAGACATCTCATGGAGCCAGAAGGAGGTCCCGGTCGTCTTGTGGAGCAGTGCAGCATTGCGGTGCTGACTGGCAGCAGGAAGGAGACCATCTGAGCGGAGGCATCCATCCAGACCTGGTGTGGTGAGAGGGCTGTTGCCCAGAAGTTTTGTACCGCACTTCACACACTAAAGCCCCATACACACGGTCGGATTTTCCGAGGACCAGTTCCGTCGGATCATGTCCGTCGGACTTTGTCCGATGTTGGTGTTGCGTACACACGGTCGGACAACGTTGTCGGAATTTCCGGTCTGCAAGAACGTCGTGACGTAAGTCGTCTTCCACAAGACTAGAAAAGGGAAGTTCAGCACCAAGTCCTGCACCCGTTGGGCTCCTTCTGCTGATCCCGTGTTTATCGCGAGTTAGTTGAAGTTTGGTGACTTACGATTCGCGCTTCTCAGTTTTGTGACTCAGATCGTTACTGCTCTTCAGTTTGTGCTTGTCGTGCGTATCTGTTTATTAGTGCGTGTAGTCAGTTCGCATTCGTTGGTCATTGCGGCCTATATCTTGATATAGGACGCTTTGATTTTCACTGCTTATTGTCTGCTCGTTTCTGGTATTCATTTCGTTCTTTCAGGCCTTGCTGTTTATCGGTGCTTTCTGTTTGTCCGTTCTGACCAGCCGACCGTTTGTGAGCGATGTTTCCCGTACGTACTCGTCGCCGAGTTCGTGCTGTACGCGGAATTGGTGTCGGGCTTTTAGCTTTGAGCCAAGACCCGTCCATGAACAGAGTGACGAGGAGTATGTGGACCAAGAATTTGTTGCTTCAGCGTGATCAGTTCTCGCACATGCCTTTGCTTCGTGAGATCCGGGAGAATAATCCTGATGATTTCAGGAACTTTCTCCGGATGACGGACCCGTTTTTCACCGTCTTTTGGCTTTGCTGACCCCTTTTATCAGCTGGCAGGATACCTGCATGAGACAAGCCATCACTCCGGAGCAGAGGCTTGTTGCTACGTTGAGGTACTTGGCGACAGGGAGAAGCCTTCAGGATTTGAAGTTCTCCTCAGGTATCTCCCCACAGGCCCTGGGATTCATTATTCCAGAGACCTGTTCTGCCATCATCCAGGTCCTGCAGGAGGACTATAATAAGGTAACATTTCTACTTTATTATTCCCTTCTATGTATGCTCTGTTTGCTAATGTCTTGTATTTTTGACCTCCTTCCCTAATTACCATGATTGCAATATGCTCTAATATGCTGTGCCCCTTTTATCCTTCATGCATTTTCGCCTTCACTTACCTCCCCAGCATGCTCTTCTGGCCCAATAGACACCTATGGCCTAGTCACTTAAGCAATGTATTTTTTCTGCTGCATAGTATTGTTTTCCCCCAAACACCCCCTAAAATATGCACTAATGTTTGCTGTGTGTTTTACTTCATGCCGAGCCCCATTTTGTCCCCATTTTTTTTGGGGGGGTTCTAAACTCATTAGGAACCCCCTCCCCCAACTGCTCTGTCAGATGCTAACAATCCTCTATCTGCTGGCTTTCCCAAGGTCAATACACACTATATACCTACCTCTTTATAGTGGGCATCTTTAGGGATGAATTCAGCAAAGCATGTAGTGCAAGTGGCTGGCTCCATACTTTCCATTTGCTCTTTTTTTGGGTTATTTCCCTCCTATTAGCTTGCTAGTTAATTGCAGAATGTCAAAATGTGCTTCCCTTTTTTTGTGGGGGGGGGGGGGATTTGGAATGTTATTTTATCTTTCCTGTGGGCTGCCAATAGTGTTAAGTAAGGAGGGTCTGGGCAAACTAGCACACATTATTGAGCCATTTGGCAATCAATGAAGTGCAGAGGGTTACCTGTCCACACCCCCCCCCCCCAAACCCCTAGTTATTGTCAATGGCCCATCAGAAGTGGGGGGATTGGTGGGGGGTGAGTAATCTGCTAGGGGGACCCTCTACTTTTCGGTGCAAATACTTTCCATCTTAAAATGTAAAAGTCTGATCTTGTTCCAAGATGTTTAGTGTCTAATCTGCTTGCAATGTTTATGTGCAAAGTGACTATTTTTTTTTCTTGTTTCACTCCACAGTTCCCTTCCACACCACAGGAATGGCAGACTGTGGCCTCCCACTTTGCCAGCCGTTGGGACTTTCCTAACTGCGGAGGTGCAATTGATGGGAAACACGTCCGCATCATCCCACCCCCCAACTCGGGGTCCTACTATTATAATTATAAGGGGTTTAATAGAGTAGTGATGTTGGCGGTGGTGTCGGCGACATACGATTTTTTGTATATGGACGTGGGGATGAATGGCCGGATCTCGGAGGGTGGTGCCATTGCGCACACGGAGTTCTACTGGCGTCTCCAAAGTGGCAGTCTGTGCTTGCCACCTCCAGAGGAGAATGCTGAAGGACTCCCCTTCGTCTTTGTCGCAGATGAAGCGTTTGCGCTGACTCCCCATCTGATGAGGCCCTTCCCGATGAGGACCCTCACCCCAGACCAGAGGGTCTTCAATTACAGGCTGTCGAGAGCCCGCAGAGTGGTGGAGAACACCTTCGAGATCCTGGCCAGCCGATTCCGCCTGTTTTTGACGGCTATTAACTTGGCGGAATACAAACTGAACCACATAGTTCTTGCCTGTTGCATATTGCACAACTTTTTGAAAAGACACAACAGCAACTATGTGGTGCCCGTTGGCCCAGATGTGGAGGGCCCTTCCAATGCCGACCTCACAGCCCTTCAAGCGGCACGTCCAGGCTTGCCCCCTCTAAATGCCCGCGCGGTCCGCGAGCAATATATGGACTACTTTGTGGGTAGGGGGCCATTGCTCTGCCTGACGATGTGTGAGAGGCATTTTTTAATAAATATATTTTTTAAGCAAACCTATGATTTCTTGTCATTTCCGTATTATTGCTTATTTGAGGTAGAAATTTTTGCCCTTTAGCTTCAACAGTGGGAATGCACTTTCTGGGCAAAAGGAGGTAACAGTCTCTTCTTCCCAAAAAGAATCTTCTCATGTTGTGTGTGTGATACCTAATCTTTTGTCTAGAGAAGGTTTGTAGTGCATAACTGACACCCAAAATACTCCTTTTCATCACCATGTCAGACATGTGTGTATTCCCAAAAATGGTGTGCTACGTGTTTTCGTACAAAGCACTGTGGGTGTCATTTACATAAGTCAAATCCACTATGCTCTACAAGTGCAGTGCAAAAGTGCCCTGGAAAATAAACTTGCAGTGCAAACTGGAATTGCCTTTAGTAAATAACACCCATTGCCCCCCAAATCCTTTACATTTGACATACATAATGCGTTTGTGTTTTTAAATAAGGAAGCCACACATTTAGAAAATTTAAAAAGTTTACTTGCAACACATTCACAAGTGCGTTTCCAAACTTCTGGGCAAAACTGACAAGATCTTGGTTCTTTCGAACATTGTTTACTAACATTCCGCATTTGTTAAAACCAGGCATGTAGCAAAACAGAACATAGGAACTTGCAAAGTTCAACTTTCTAAAGTGAAGACAAGATCAGACATGACTATATGTTCAAAGTGTGTTTGATCTTGCCTTCATCACATGGGGTGTCACTCCTGGAAACTGGAAATTTAGAACATGCATACAATTTGGGTCTGAAAATGGACATTAGATGGTAAAACACATGCCTAGAATGTTCAAAAGTGCCATTTCCTATCATGGGGATCAATAGTCGTGTTTTGGGGGTGCAACCCCTTCACCCCCAAAAAAACGTTGTCATTCATCCACCATGATGGGAGCTAGCACATGTGGACACAATGTGTGCATGTTCCAAATTTCACACAGTTCTTAAAAGTTGCAAATGTTGTCACAAACAGCCACAAATGTGTGTTAATTACTTGGTGCGTTTTCAGATTTTCCCTAAAACATCAATGATGTTCTTCAATTTTTGTTGAACATCATTGATGTTTTGCTTTATCTCATCTAGATCTCGATTGCAGACCATTATCTCCCCGATGAGTACGTGTGCACTTTCAGTGGTAAAGTGCGATTCTTCTTCCACAACATCCACGTCACCTAAAAAAAACAAAACAAAAAATGTCTCTTGGAAATGAGGCAGGCATACATTGATTAGCTTACCAGTAGCTGTGTTCTCCCACACTCACCTGTTGTGGTGACAAGTTCTCCAAGTTCTATGATCTCTCCTTCCTCCTCCTCTGCTTCTGGTCTTTCCCCTTCTTTGGGAGGTGTGGGTTTTCTGGTTTCCTCAGACGTCCCGAGTTTTCGCTCCCCTATGAGAATGTACAAAAGGAAGATTTAGCACCACAATCTATTGAGGACAGAAATAGGAAATGTCAAACATTGCTTGAAAGTGAGGGACAATATTTTTGGTTGGCCAGTTACAAATGACAATAACATGAATGTAGTCACTTGGTAAAGGTGCTAAACTTACTAGCTTTTTGGTAGAAGTTTGTCTGATGGAGACACCCCTCTAGTATCTACTGGAGCACATGTGTGGAAAAGCATAATAAAAAGGGGGTTTGGGTGTCCCAGCACTAGTGCTCTAGAGTCCAGATGGGTAAACAGCTACTGAGTGACCTCTCCTTTACATTGAATAAATTAGCTTGACATTCTTGATGACATCTCTATTGAGAACAAACTTCCTTTCACTAAAAACTTCACCAAACCTCGTATTATAAGTGGCCGAACGATCGAGGTTGAGTACGATCGAATGGACACACACGAACATGACACTGGCAGAAAGATCGAGGTTGAGTACGATCGAATGCACAGACGAACATGAAAGTGGCCATTTTCTAATGTACAACATTGAACAAATCCAAACACACGGAGCAGTATGTAAGCAAGAAATCAAACACAAAACACAACTACTTACTTTTTTGAAGAACTCGCTTGATCTTTCTGTACTGATCGGGCTCCCTCAGTTTCAGGTCTGACCAGCGTTTCCTCAGTTGCTCCTTGGATCGTTGTACCCCAAAATTATTGGACAGCCTCCTCACAACTTTAGACATGATCTTGGCCTTTCGGACATTGGGGTTGAGGTAAGGCCCATACTTCCCATCATAGTCGCTCCTCTTTAATATGTCCACCATCTCCAACATTTCTCCAAAAGACATATTGGAGGCCTTAAATTTCAGCCGCCGTGATCGGGACGTTTCTGCCTCCGGCCTTTCCTCATCCTCCTCCTCGTTGGTGTAATATTTGGGGTGCACCTGCTGTGTCCCCGCCATGTGCTCTCCCCACTGCGCCGTAAAGAGAAGGGGTGATGAATAGACGAGAAAGATCATCAGGGGCGGGCGGAGTTTGACGCATGCGCACTGTATATAAAACGTCACACGCCTGTGTCGTAGCCACGATCTGTGAGACGAGGGGAGAGAAAGCTCACGCACGAGACGATCGCTAGAACGAAGGTACAATTTGAACTTGGTACATAACTAGCCTAGACTGATTAGACCTTGAGGCTTATTAATGGAGAAGATTAGGAGAGTTTAGCCTGACATTATTTATAGTGTTTTGTGTGGTGTTGTGTCTTGCAGAGATTATGGAGGGCTTCAACCATGTGAGTTTTCTCCCCCTCTTCATTGATAAGTATAGGGAAATGCCCCTATTATGGCAAGCTAAACACAGAGATTACAGCAACAAACCAAAGAGGTACGCAGCCATGAGGAAACTTGTGGAATTTGTAAAGCCAACGATCCCCACGGCAACCGTGGAGAAGTTAAGACTCAAAATTGGCAGCCTGAGGAGTACCTATTTCAGGGAGCGCAATAAGGTCCTGAAGTCCCAAGCATCTGGAGCTGGAGCAGCACAGGTCCATGTCCCCACGCTCTGGTACTATGACAGGCTCCATTTTCTCAAAGACCAGGCTAATGTCAGGGAGTCACTCTCGACTCTTCCTTGCACGCGTCCTTCCATGCACGCCACCCCTGATGAGGCTTCCGAGGAGCAACCTGGGCCTTCCAGTCTGGAAGATGTGGAGGAGCCCAGCTTGAGCCAGGTATAGTAGTTTTGTAACCATTTTTGGGAATAATGAATGATGTTCACTTTATTCAGGATCCCCAATTGCTTAGTTCCTAATCGTGTTTGACATATCAACAGACAGTAGTGTTGGAGACATTTGGGGCAAGAATCTAAACTGCAGGGCTGATAATTGTATGGTTTTCTATTTGTAAACATTTTGCAACAGTCACTAGATGAAAATTGTGTGTGTTTGATGAACAAATAACTCAAACTATGTCCCTTTTTCATACACAGGAAGACCTCAGCCAGGAGGTGGCTGTGGAATGTGGCAGTCAGCAGGAGGAAGGGGTTAGTGGCAGCCAATAGGTGGGTAGTGGCAGCCAAGAGGGGGGTAGGCGTAGGAGCCTGACTGTCTCCCAAGTCCCTCCCCTCCACCTTCCCTACAAAAGGGCGAGAAGGGTGAGGGAGGTGGGAGAGTCAGCGCTCCAGCTGATCAGAGATGCTTCAGCCTCCCTACATGCCACACCCACCTACGAGGAGGCCTTTGGCTCCTTGGTTGCCACTAAAATGAAGGAGATAGAGGCAGGGCAATGCAGCATGTGTGAGGGGGTCATTCTCAAGGTCCTAAATAAGGGGATGGCTGGGGGGATGACCCCACTCACACATGTTTGCGATAGTGACCATGCTCCGCCTCCTCCTCCTTCTGCCACCCCACCAGCACCACAGCATGGAAGGAAGCGTACAAGGAAGGGAAGACAAGAGAGTGACGACCTGGATTCAGTCTGGTCTGAGAGAAGATGGAGCCTCTCGTAGTACCAGAGCCTGGGGACCTAGATGGCATCTGCTGCTGGTCATTCTCAAGGTCCTAAATAAGGGGATTGCTGGGGGGATGACCCCACTCACACATGTTTGCGATAGTGACCATGCTCCGCCTCCTCCTCCTTCTGCCACCCCACCAGCACCACAGCGTGGAAGGAAGCGTACAAGGAAGACAAAGAGAGTGACGACCTGGATTCAGTCTGGTCTGAGAGAAGATGGAGCCTCTCGTAGTACCAGAGCCTGGGGACCTAGATGGCATCTGCTGCAGTTCCGGATGTTTTGGACTTCAGGACCAGATAGCACTCCCTTATTATTTAGATAGGTACTCCTCAGGCCACCAAGTTTAGAAGCTTCAAAAATGATGTTTGCCGTGGGTGTCCAAGGCTTTGCAAATTCCCCAAGTTTCTCCATCGCTGCGTTCCTCTTTGGTTTATTGCTGAGACCTAAATAAAGGTATTTTTGAGTTGAAAAAATCATTGCCTATGTGTTTTACTTTTCTACAATGACAGTTTATTTGTGAGTAGGCTGGTACATTTCCCAAATCATAAAGTACGATTAACAAGGGGCACCAACAACAAACAAACTCCTACTAAATTTAAGCAACAAATACAAATGTTAATAATGTTGTTTTGCTAAGTTGAGACACACAACCCCCCTCAAAAATCTAAATTAATTATCCTGAAAATATGTGTTCCAAACAAAAAACAAAAATGACAAATCATCCAAAAAATATAACAAACATTCTTTTACGATCTGAGGAAAAATAAACATCTAGTCAAGAAATCCTGAAAAAGAATAAATAAATAAGTTTGTGAGAAGTGAGTGTGAATAGGAGCAGCTAAAACACGTCATTCTTCTTGCATTGGAAAGAAAAAGAGAATGCGCTGCATTAAAGACATTTTAACATTGCCGTGTGACGAATGTGCTGTGTCGATTAGGAACGGTAGTTTTACCTGACCGAGCGCTTCCGTTACAGAATTTCTTCTGAGCATGCGTAGCACTTTGTCCGTCGGACTACGCTACACACGATCGTAATTGGTGTGATCGGACTTTGTTGTCGGAAAATCTATCCAGCAGGAGATAGAACTTTGTCCGTCGGACAATCCGAGGTAAACTGTCCGATGGTGCCTACACACGGTCGGAATTTCCGACAACATTGTCCGATAGGACAGAATCCATCGGAAAATCCGACCGGGTGTATGGGGCATTAGACTGATTGCATAGTGTTGCTGGGACCGGTAGTCCCACGGAACAGTTCAGTTCAATAGAGTTACACGTACATAGGTCTCAAGCCTGATTTCATTACCAAGTAACTGCCACTGGAAGTACATTCCCAGGGAAGGAGTTCACAAATACTTTGCACAATTGAAGTTACTGTTTCATTCTGTTTTACACTACTTTACTGGTTGGACATCCTGTGGATTATAAATACTGCAGTATAAATGGCTAGCTGAAGAAAAGAAGACAAGAGACTTTATCTGTTAATGTAAGGCTTACAGTGTTATTTTTACTTGCCATAAACTGTAGGGGGAAGTATTGAGTGATTATACTGCCTATCATCCTGTTTAAATACAGTGTGTGGACATTACAGATCATTATAGTGTCTGCACAGTGTACTGGAAGTGGGAAGGTGCCCAGTGCTGAGATTGAATCGTCTGAGCATTATTCCCACTTGGAGAGATGCCTGCAGAGGCAATCCAGGTAACCATTGAGTTATAATCATTTATATTTGTTTGCTTCAGGGTTGTATTCATCCTTATTCTTGTGTTTATACTCAATACCCTTTCAGTAAACTTGTTCTATCATCTACTTACAATACAGTGAGTTTGTCTTATTGGAAGTGTAGCACTGGCTCCTGACGAGCACGCGCTATGTGTTTTTCAAAGTTAATATTCCTGAAACCACAGTTGGGTTTTAGGATTAATTATGCCAAATTATGATCTCAGTATCAGTCTAGCTGGATTGCACTGAGTTTTCCTTGGCCGCAGGTGTCGCTGTCACCGCCGGCAAGTATGAGAACGCAGTTTAGCTGGGTGTATTGGATGCCCTTCTTTCTCTCGGAACCAGCCCAGTGGGAATGTGTGCCCTGCTGTGATTCTGGGAGGGGGTATTTAAGGTACTGAGATCACGTGTTGAGTTGTTCCATTCCAGTCCAGAAGAGATCTTCTGTCTGTTTGGTCCTGGTCCTTCTGACCAGCCCCTGTGGCCCTTCTGGCCTGGGGTGCGGATCCATTCAATTCTGAGTCTCGGGGCTGGATAGCCCGAGGCGAAGCAACTGCAGGGACAGGCCTGAATGGATATCGGGGCCTAATTATCCAAGAGTGGTCCAGTGCCATCTCGTCTAAGGAGAGGCCCAGCAACTGGAGAAGCATCCAGGGAAGGACTCTTCAGGAGAAGGCCACATGGTTGCTCTGAAGGAGCCTGGAGGCTCAGTTGAAGGACACTTTATGGATCTACACTCGGTATCGCCGGAACGGCTGCGAGATACTGGTACCGTATGATAGCTCTCTAAATTTGTCTAAGACCCTCAGTTACATTTAGGAAAGTGGCAGAGACTTTTCTCAAGTATTCTACATTCAAGTATGTGGCAGAGACTTTTCTCAAGTATTCTACATTCAAGTATGTGGCAGAAACTTTTCTCAAGTATTGTACATTCAAGTATGTGGCAGAGACTTTTCTCAAGTATTCTACATTCAAGTATGTGGCAGAGACTTTTTGCTCAAGTGTTTTACATCCAAGTCTGTGGCAGAGACTTTGCTTTACCTAACACTTCACTGGCTGCTAGGCCTAGTGAGAGGAGGTCTATCCCGTAGGCATGTGCACACTGAAATATTTTGTTTCGGAAATTTCAATTTTGTCTGAAAAATACATTTATTTACTGTATTTATCAGCTTATAACACGCACTTTTTTCCACTTAAAATCAGGGGAAAATCAGGGGTGCGTGTTATACGCCGATCCCCCACCGTTGTGAGGCTCCGGGCGGCTTTCAGCCGCCTTCGGCCCTTCTCAGCAGCTATTGATAGCCGCCTTTGGCCTTTCTCGGCAGCTTTCGGCCCTCCTCCGCAACTTTCGGCCATTCTCGGCCACCTTCTGCCTTTCTCGGCTGCTTTCGGACTCTTTTGCCCGTTCTCGGTGGGCGAAAGCTGCCGAGAAAGGCTGAAGGCGGCCGAGAAAGACCGAAGGCGGCTGAGAAAGACCGAAGACGGCCGAGAAAGACCATTTAAATGTAAGTTTTTTTCCTTTAAATTTCCTCCTAAACATGGGGTGCGTGTTAAACGCCGTGACATGTTATACGCCAATAAATACGGTAGTTACTCCCGAAATTCCTTTTTGTTTATATTGTTTTTTGTTAAAAATTGAATTTGTCTGAAAATCCAAATGAATTAAGGTCGAATCTGTCATTGAAGGCTTATGGTGTCTGTCGAATGTTAAAAGAATATTTGACGGAACAGCTAAACTGTACAACACCGTATAGTTTAGCTGCTCCGTTACTACTACTACCGTTAATCTACATAGAACTTTCGACAGACACCATAAGCCAAAGATTCAACGCTAGTATGTTTTTCGCTGCTTTGTCGAATCTTTGTCGTTCACGTTGAATGTATATATTTCAAACAGAAAATGGACTGATGATAGTGATCACTGATCAGACAGGTAACAAGATAGGGTATATAGAATCTATATAGAATCTCAATCTATAATATAGAATCTATAATAATAAATTCCCCCCCCCCCCACAACACGGGCAGCCTCTGAGGCCATCACAACACTAGCAACACTAGTATCACTATCAAGTTCACAACACTAACACAATAGCAGCAGATTATTATGAAAAAGTTGAACTGTAGCTTGCTTCCCTATTGTTCTGCTGCTGTGCTTATGCTTAATTGCTAAATAATTCAGGTTCTCTGACAAACGGACCAGCTAAGATTGACTGTCATCTGAAATGATTCAGTGTGTGTGTCTCTCTCTGCTAGAAATCGTAAGTGAAAGTAAGTTGGCTGTACGTGTGTACTTAGTTCTTGATATTTTACTGCTCCTCCTCTTTGGTTACAATCAGCCAATAACATTCATCATCATCATTATTTTTATTTTACTTCCCCCACCCAATTCCAGCAGTGATCTTTTCTCTCTGTCGAATCTTTTCTCTCTGTCGAATCTTTTCTCTCTATGTAGAATAATCTTGGACTAATAGAGTTAAGGTTAGGCACATTCGACCACAGGTTCGATAGACACAGATTGTTATTGTCAGCGTCATGTCGAATCTCCTATCTATATCGAACTGTTATCACAATGAAAATGAAAATAAAGAATTTGTTTATGACGGATCTTTCGCTTTTCGGATTCTGCATTTTCGTTATTGTTTGTTAAAATGATAACAAAAATACCTGAAATTCGGACGAAAATGCATTCGGACGAAAATGAATGCACATGTCTACTATCCGGGGGTTGTGATAATCCAGCTGTGAAACCCTCTACCCTACATTTAAGAGACTGTTTTATCTTTTGAATAAATAACCCAAAAAAGAAGATAAAGTGTCAGTTTCAACATTTCTTTGGGCCATCTACCACGGGAAACCCTAGACGGAGACGAGGTGAAGAAGGTAACGGTAAGTCCAATAAAACCAGCAGCTCCTTCGGGGGTCAGTGCATTATAAGCATGGAACCTGAAGTGTCAGAGATTAGGGTAGCCCTGAATGTCCGGGATAGCCAGTTGGAAAATTAACAATTCAGCAGCTCCCAAGGGAGTAGTAGTGCGCTACATTACAAATTATGTGAGCAGGCTGCAGTTCCTCTTTGATGTGTCTCTTAACATACAAAGCAATTAGTAAAAACCATAAAAAAAACAAATATGAATAAAAGACCAAAAATATCCCATCACATTTGCATTTTTCCTGATTGCCCAGACAGTGAGAGAGAGGAGAGAGATGGCCGATCATTCCAAAATGATTATATAATATAGGACAGGGTCAGAGTAATATAATCACTTATTATCCAACTTACTCTGTGCTGGAATCCATTGTGTGCAGATATTTGTTTCATGTAGTACATGTTGTGTAGATTATAGGCCAGAACATATACAGCAATGTATGCATAGGAAGGTATTGGTGTATAATGAGTAAATATGGAGGACACATCTTTTAAACCGGTACAAAATTCTGGCAAAAAAGAATACGCTAATGAAAAATGATAATTTTTCTTTTCATTTGGGGTAAGACAATGAAAAAAATGAAACCAAATATCTTCCATTATCGGGTCATGTAAGCAGTCGGAGACGTTGAATCCATGGGGGTAAATATTGACATTTACAGGAATTTGTTGTGGCCAAACAAATATGAAGATGCAGTTGACTGCTAAAGCGTCTATGCAATGCAAAGTTTTTAGTTTAATCCATGAAGGTGGTAAAATCAATGTGATTCTATTTAAAATTGAGGACATATAAGGAGTAAAAAAGTGCTTTGTGGAAGTTCCACACACTATGGCAACTTTAGCTGTTGATTTATCAAGAATCGTCCTTCTCTGAATATCAGCGTTAATAACTTCTTGGATTTGAAAGATATATTCTGTACAGATCCCGTGTTGGCTCATCATCTTACTCAGCTCTTGGGCCTCCTCATCACCGCTGCCGTCAAATGCTGTTAATATTCCAACCAAGTTCCATCCAAAATGCTGCAACAGTTTTATAAGGGCTGTATAATGGAGCCGATCGTCTGGGGTCATACGGAATAAAGTTGGATACATTTTCACATCACTCAGGCGAGGGTCGGTGACTCGATAACTGATCTGGATAAGATATTGAGTACAATTTTAATGGGATGGCATTATACAGACCAGTGTTTCTCATAAGGGGTTCCGCAAGAAGCCTTCAGGGGTTTTGCCGCAAATCGATTTTTATGGTGGATGTATAACACCCAATATTTTCTCAGGTCTGTTCTTAATGCTCGCTGACAGTCAGTATTGTCAGCTGGCATTAATACCCCATGGTTCCTTTGTAGTTATGGCTCCTATACAGTCAGGGGGCGTAGCAGGAAGAAGTGCGGAGAGTGGGAGCTGAAGGAGGTCATTTAGATGCTTATGGTAATTGTACCCCAGTTGAAGCCTATGCAGGCGAAACATGTAGGGTTAAATGCTTGCCTGAGCCACTCAAAGATTTTACCTGTGCCTATTTTTAGAAAAGCTTTTTTATCATTTTATTTCTGTTTAAGATTTTGAATATCTTAAAAAATAAAAAACTTCCTTTTTGGAGTTACGCTATGAGGAGTTTCCTCCTTTTTTCCTATCTCCCCTTTTGAGCCACCCACGACAGAGTGTGCAACCAAAGCCTTTTCCCCACCCTGGGATTGGACAACCTACTGGGGGTGAGTATCAGAGGTACTTGCTACTTATGAAAAGCAAACCCTCCAGAGGATACTCCACTATCCCCACAAATCCGGTGGATCCGGTACATGCTCGTTTGACTCACCACCGAGAGGTCTGTGAGTCCACATTATCTGGTAAGGGTACCTTGGTCACCTCTTGCTCATTCATCTAAAGAAAGAATGTTTTAGAGAAGATTGAACCAGCCTGAAGTCAGAAATAGCACCCACTATCTGATATTCTCTGGGGGACTGCATTACTGTAGTTTTTCTCGTTATATATATCTTTTGTGATTTTACATCAGTCCTTATAATGTGATATATTGTGGACTATTACAAAACACTCACCGTGTAATCCAGTGGACTATTGTAACACTATTGGTGGAATACCTCTTTTGGGGTCACCTCCGCCTTGAGGATCTAATCTACAGACTACCATATCCAACAAATTTCGTTGGCCCTAGATAAAGAAATTCTCTCCTCAGGGTACAGTGCCCTATCTGCAAAATTGCTATTTCTTTTATTCTCATTTATTTTTTGCATTTTTGATGCGACTTCATAAATCACACACTCTGGTTTAATTGCATTTATAAATTGCACTCCCCATTGGAGTACATTGGATAAATTCTGTAATTATGTATCGTACTTTATGATTTTTCAACTCTATAAGTATTTTGCCTTCATTTATGCGATTCTTACAAAAGCGCATAGTTTCTTTTAGAAATTATACTCCTTACAGGGATATACTTGCTATTCTTCAAACAGGTGATGGTAGTTCCTTCCCTAGTCCTATTTGAGCATTGTTACTACTTTGCGCAGTTTTATTAGGTTGGTGTCAACATTAATATACTTTTTTCACTGCACACAAATATTGGTTTATTTGTACTGGTTCATTTGGACGGATCAATAGGCCGTTCTCTTAGCCTGTTTTTCCCTTCCTATATTTATTTATCACATTTTGTTCATGCATTTAAATTTAGAAATCGCATGACTTCCTTGGATTGCACATGACACTTTATTATAGAACTTTGATACAGTGTAGATCCGTGAGAGGAGATCATACACTGAATACTCACATTACACTTGATGATTTGTTTCACTATATTGTATTTGGATTTGCACTTATGAGAATATGACCCATTTAATTGTTGGGCAGTCTCACTGATATAAGTTGTTAAATCGTTTTTTTTCCATTCACGAAACACAAGTGGTTTCTCATTATAGATAGACCTGTTGTGCATTGTTGCTCACAGGGTTGCAATTCCCTGTGTTGTTTTATGTAAAACAGGGACATTGATTTATTTCACTTACATCAGCGCTGCACGTTATGATTTTTATGGTAATGCTGACCATGTGACTGGATTGGCGGGTGAGCTCTTACTGTATTACTCCCAATTCAGCTGCTCTCTGACACCCACCCCACCCACCCACACACACACTGTGCATCATCACAACTATAAGTTGTTATAAGACTTCTATAGAGCTGCTGGAGCACATGTCTGATTACTGGATCAGGAGATGAAAGCCACCAGAGCACATGGCTGATATGGTTGGATCGGGAGGTGAGATCTGTGGAGGGCAGAGAGCCACCATGGCTGGATCGGGAGGTGAGAGCTGTGAGGTGCAAAGAGCCATCAGGGCACATGGCTGGATTAATAGGGGAGAACTGTGGAAGGCAGAGAGCCACCAGGGCACATGGCTGGATCCGGTGAAGAGAACTGCGGGGGGGGGCAGAGGGCCACCATGGCACATGGCTGGATCCGGTGAAGAGAACTGCGGGGGGGGCAGAGGGCCACCATGGCACATGGCTGGATCAGGAGGTGAGAACTGCAAGGGGAAAAGAGCCATCAGGGCACATGGCTGGATCGGGTGGTGAAAACTGCTGGGGGGGGCAGAGGGCCACCAGGGCACATGGCTGGATCGGGAGGTGAGAACTGTGAGGGGCAAAAAGCCATCAGGGCACATGGCTGGATCAGGGGGTGAGAGCTGCCAGGGGCAGAGTCACCAGGGCACATGGCACATGGCTGGACCAGGGGGTAAGAGCTGGGGGGGGCAGAGAGCCACCAGGGCATATGGCACCTTCTTCAATTTGAGAAAACTCCTTGAGAAAAAGTCCTCACTATACTGGCATACTCACTGTTTTGACCAATATATTAAGAACAATGTAGCCCCATTTGGTCTACGCCCACAAATTTTTCCAACAATGGAGAATATAAGTCCCTCTTTTAAAAAAGCCTGGGAAGATAATCTACTCATTTGCTCCAGGGGCATGATGAGTCTCCTGAGAAATGAGTATGCGAGTAGAGCCAGAGACCCGGACAAGGATTTAGATTCCATCTACAGTATTTTGTCTCGAAACTGTGAGCATCCAGCCTATGGATAAGGATCTAGGTGAACATTTAGTGAACTTTAATCGACAAATTCTTATTAAAAAAGACAAAAAAATGCAGAGGGATCTACTTGCATTCCGAGAGAGAAAAGCTTTCTCTTGGAATGCGTCTCAATCTTTTTTTCTTTTTTAAAAGATTTTATTTGCCAAAAGTACATACATGTCAATCTTTCAATATATCACAGAAAATGTATATCTTATTATCGTAACAACATCCATGCGGTAATGTATGGTGTTGGCCTTTGGCAATATAAAGTGATTTTAGAAGACACCACATGGTAACTATTACTGTTTTTCTCAACTCAGTAATTAATGGACATTCTCTGTTAAGAGAGCTATTGAAACTAAACTGAATAATTGACTATTTGATAATAGCAACGAGTCTATCTATACACTAACAACCATACATTATGCCAATAATGACAGTCCCAATGTCCATATGACCTCATTAAATAATACATGAACCAACAACTATTACTGTCACCTTGAACTATTTATGCTTCCTCTCCTGCCGTTTCCGAGCTGAGTCAGTCTAATAAGGGAATATTGCTCCATACCCTTCCCTCCTCTTCCCGTGTTTTTTCTCCCCACAGGCTCGAGCCCCCTAGGGGTACTCGTGATATCTAGCCTAACTAATTGGGTCTTGTAGGGGTTCCCCTACCTATAAAACCTATTGATATTTAGCTGCAAGGTTCAGCATTAGCCAACATACCACGAGTTTTCCCTGGCGTCCGGACGATTATATGTAATCCATGTTATATGTTTGTCATGTCCCCCCAGTATGTGATTGCTTGATTCGGTTCAATGTGAACCGGCAAGCAAACCTATATAAGTCTAGCCCCACTTTTTACATGCTTCAAATTAAAGTTTCACCTGTATATGTGATTGAATAAGATCCAAGAATAAATGTACATATGACTTTTCATTTAAAGTCTTTTCAAATCATTTTTTCTGACTTTATTGACACATGCAACTGTTTAATGAGCCCCACTATTTCTGGTCTCTTACTATTTGAGACTTTCTTTTTTACATATATGCTTAGGGGTTGAGCAGTTAGCAGTCAACTTGATCTATATTCACACAGATATATATACAAGCCTCCTGTTTGCTCTATATATTATTACCAGATATATAGTATACCAGTACTCTGCGATAATTATACATTTCAAAACTTTCTATAAGACATACTTCTAGCAGTTTTTTTTGAAAGAGATAAAAAAACTAACAACTTAACAAACCTCAATACCTCATGATGAACGCAACATGCGTTTTTCAGCAGTATCAGATAACACGCTTATATGCAATAGTATACTGGAAACCAACTTTCAAGGGAAACTTCCCATAACCTGTAGTTTTTTGTGCTGTGTGCTGCCATTTTCCCCCCCACCAGGTAACCCTTTATTTATCTATTCTTTTTTAATTTTTTTTTTAAATTACATGTCAGATTGCGCAGTTTCGGTTGCTGAAATCCATTTACTCCAGACCTTGTTGAATTTCTTCGGGCATCCTCTGGATTCATATGTCATTTTATACAATGTAACATTGGCATTCACTAATCCCTTCCATGCATTCAGAGTGAGATAGTCTCTTCTGATCCAATTGAGAGCAATTCATTTCCTAACATAATAAAACAACAATCTTAATAATAGTCTTGTGTTATTATTCATGACTTTATGTTCTATAATTCCTAGTAACCCTCGAAGTGGACTGCAGATATTAGGTAGGTCCAACGTATCAGCTATAAATTGGTTCACTTGGGACCACAAAGGTCTAATCCTGTCACACTCCCAAACCATATGTAAAAAGGAACCTTCTGCGACCAGACATTTATGGCAAGTGGGATTGTCTCTCCTTCCCATGTTGTATAACCTAAGTGGTGTATAATACGTTTGGTGTAGGTACCTGAGCTGTATCAATTTGTCCCTGGCAGAAATGACCATAGGTAAATAAGTATTTAATACTTCCTCTCATTGCTCCTCCGTAATTTCTGGTATAATCGCCACCCATTTGTCTTTAATTTTCCTTTCTTTTGGGAGTATTTTTTCAGTAAGTGTGTTATAGTAGGTGGATACTAGCTTTGTGTGTTCTGGTTGGGCAAGGAGTCTCTCCATTTTAGAGTTCACGAGGGAAACCGGTCATGCCCCAAACTGAGCTTGCGCAGCATGTCTCAATCTATTAAATTGGTATTCCCATGTATCTGGTATTTCAAGGTCTCTTTTCAGCTGTACAAACGACTTGAAGTCCCCCTTATCATCATATAATTGATGCAAATATGTAAGTCCAAATTTGGCCCATCTATGTCCATCCTCCAAATGGAAAAACTCCTTCAGGCAAGGGTTAAACCATAAGGGGGCATTAGATGATAGCTGAAGGGGATTGACCATAATGTGTTTTATACAAATTCCCAGGATCCTCTTAGCGGATTTGAGCATTTATTTACCCCTGTCAGTGGGTGTCACCCCTCTGAAAAAGAAGTTTAATAGAGTTTCATAGGAAGTTACCACCGCGGCTTCAACAGCCACTGCCGCATTGTTCAACTGTGGGAACATGCGCCAGTGGATATGTACTAGCTGTGAGGCTAGGTAGTATAGGCGGAGATCTGGTACCGCCAGACCACCTCTCCTCACCGGTAGTTGGAGAAGCTCTAGTGAAATTCTGGTTGCCCCCGTACCCCACAGGAAGGAGTTCAGCAACGAGTTAATGTGTCTGAACGTCTTCTTTGGAATATAAGTCGGTGCATTAGAGAGAATGTAAAGAAATTTGGAGAGTGTAAGTGGCAAGTCTTTCCATTTTTGTATCCTGTCCTGGAATGTTGATATCACCGGCCATAAGTTTGCTTCAGCGAATGAATCCACTGGAAGCTGGATCATGACCCCCAAATATTTAAAGCTTGAGACGATGGTCAGCGGGCAGTGGTCAGGAAGAGACAATTCCGGCTGGGGATCTAGAGAAAAGAGGGCTGATTTGGTCCAGTTGATGCGGAAACCCGAAGAGTCTCAGAATTCCCGTATCAAGGAGACTGCTGCTAGTAGTGAGGTATCAGGATCCCCAAGATATAAGAGCATGCCATCAGCATATAATGAAACTCGTTCCTCCAGATCCCCCACTAGAAACCCTTTAATGGAGTCGTGAGATCTCAGCTTAGCTGCCAGTGGCTCAATGGCTAGAGCGAATAGGAGGGGGGACAGGGGACATCCCTGTCTCGTCCCCCTATGCATTTGGAAAGGGTCTGATATAAGGCCGTTCAGAATGCGTCTCAATATAGTAAAAAAAACATTCAAACCAACCATCCGGTGCGATCTAGGAAAGGTGATGCCCATTTATCAGATGCTTCCGCAATTTCATCTTTGTCTGCTTCTTCTTATAATTCCTCTAGGACAAAAAAATTGAATAAGAAAAAAAATAACTTCCCACGGTGGTGGGTCGCAAGAAAAAATGTCCAAGAAACGCATTGTGGATCAGGGTCATAAAGATGAATCTACTAATCATGGGGTGACAGGTAACTTTTTTGGTGATGGCTCCACTCCCTCTACCTCTACTACGCTACCCTCTTCTTACTTCACGTCTATGGTGAGTACTTCTCTGATGCCTCGTAAATTGTCTTTACCCGCACAGTCGACTCAAGGTATTTTTTTAGTTCCAGGACAGGAGCTGGATACAGCTCCTCTACCGACTTAAGGGATAACAGTCACTGCAAACAAAAGACAATAGAAGATGATATGTCTTTAAACGTTATAAATCTATCCCAATATCCTCTCACTAATGTTGAGAAAGATATCTTGAGTAATGGCCTCAGCTTCTGTCCTAATGAGGATATCGACAAGTTCGAAGCGATCAAGGACATCCAGCTTTTTGCACGTAAATTAATTCTCAAACAGTTATAAGATAAGAGTATCAAAGATGGAACACAACTCAAACCCCAGGAAGTGAAAGCTATTGACACTTTGGTGTCACTCCTGGATGAAAATGATCCAGATTTGGATCTAATTGATCGCATTGACATTGAAGATATCCTCCTTAGGCTGAATAAACCCTCACTGGATTTAAAAAAAAAATAAGAAAAAATCAGATAGGTTTCCAGCGCTTGCACTTAACACTAGTGTCCAGACCTTTGTCCATTTAACCACTCTAGAGATTAAACGTTTGAAAGTCAGTCATCTCGGTAGGTCCAACCTTTCAAAAGAGGAACAGGAATTACTTTACAATCTTTCTACTAATCCAATGATTACTATTAAGTCCTCCGACAAGGGGGGCAATATTGTAATCATGGATAATGATCTGTGTTTGTCCATGTGTGCCTGGATCTTGAATAACAGGAACTGGTACGCTCAGATAAATTCTACTAAGATCGATCAATTTCAAAAAGAATTCTATCTACTCATAGATAGGGGTTTTCAACAAAACATTCTTAATCGAGATGAGTGGAACTATATCCGTACCCCCTTCCCAAGAACTCCAACATTCTATTCCCTGCCTAAATTGCACAAGAGTCTGTTGCCTCTGCACACCCGCCGGGCATCGTACCTATTAATTTAATGAGGATTAGAGATTATACCCAGTCCAAATTACCTAACAACTAGCTTCCTGACACTAATACTCAACAAGACAGTACACAGGTACTCACAGACCAGCGTGCACCCACAATACACAACTCACACTACACAGGTTATAACCTCCTGTTTTAAACTCCTGGTTTTAACTCACCACTTAGACCAGTTCCACTAACTCCTGGCTTTCACTCACCACTTAGACCAGTTCCACAAGTGTCTTTTATGTACAAGGCTTCAGTTACCACACTTCCTTTCCATTATAATCTGCTACCTACTTGTTTCTTACCTGGATTTACAAATACTGCAGTCTAAAATAATTAAGCTAGCTGAAGAGGAAGAAAACAAGAGACTTTGTCATTTTCTATACAGCATCACAACTTTGGGTCTGCAGAGTGAACAGTGTATTGCAATCTAGGGGGAGCCCTTGAGTGCAGTGCATGAACAAATGTATTGTATTTCAATGCTGCATTGTACTTAATATTTTGCTGAAAATTTGGTGTGCGCTCTGAGGTTGGAGTGGGAAGGTGCTCAGTATCAAGGCTTTATCTTATTGAGCATAAGTCCCACTCCTTGCCTGTCTACATATACTCCTCAGGTGACCATTGAGTTTTGGTTTCACATACACATTGATTGTTATTACCCTGTTTCCCCGAAAATAAGACCTAGCGTGATTGTCGGTGATGGCTGCAATATTAACCCTACCCCCCAATTAAGCCCTACCCTGTTTCCCCGAAAACAAGCCTTACCCTGAAAATAAGACCTACAAGGACTTTAACTAGGGCTTATTTGGGGGGTAGGGCTTATATTGCAGCCATCACCGACAATCACGCTAGGTCTTATTTTCAGGGAAACAGGGTACTTACACATTCTTTATATTGGAGTTATCACTGTGTCTAATGTACTAAACAAGTTTTTTTAAGCAAATTGTTTATGTGGTTAAGTTACAATTTGTGTGAGACTCTATCCATCACTACAGCTGGTGAAGTGACGAGTACCAAGGTGACGGTAAATATACATTATAGTGCATTATTACTGTGTTTCTCTTTACCCCTTGGGTCTTACACTAACATTACCATACAATATGGAACCTGAGGTGTCAGAGGTGAGAGAGGATCTGCAGAGTCGCGGTAGCCAGTGGGGTATTGAGTTAATAAGTAGCCCCTACAAGGGTACCGCTAAATACAGATATAAGAGTTCTGAAATTAAAGGATGCGTAAAAAAAGTGATAGAGTTGGATTCAAGTTTCTAAGAGGTCATTCTATAAATATAAATTAGAATGACTGAATCAGAAGAATCCCATCCATCCAAGAGAAACAGAAGTATCTGGCAGCTGCACATGGAATACATGAACCATTTCTGCCATAGCATCATGACCTATAGGAGATTACATTGTCATTAGGGATGGGCTGACTGTTAGAGTCGAACATGAGTTTGACTCGAACATCGGCTGTTCGGCCGTTTGACACAGATTGAACAAGGATGCATGCACTGTCCTGTCACCATTTGAGGAGGCCACGAGGATGGTGAGAAGTGACAGTGCATGCATCAGTGATACTGTTCCTCTTGTCTACCTGTTGGAGCACACGCTGTGTGGAATAATGGACAGGGCACTTGAGGCAGAACAGAGGGAGGAAGAGGAGGACTTCATTTCATCTCAAGGCCCCCTTTATCCAAACAGTATTCCTGCAGGCCCGCCTATCACACAGGAAGGAGGAGGAGGAGGATTGTGTCAGCATGGAGGTGGAGCCTAGCACTCAGCATCAGCAGCAGTCTTCAAGGGATCGTTTTCAGGCCCCAGAAACCCATGGACTTGTACGTGGCTGGCAGGAGGTTGCTGCGGATCAGGTCGTCCTTAGTGACCCAGAGGACTCCGGACCGGATCTCAGCAAACCTACGCTGCATGGCCTCCCTGATCCTGCAAAACCTGCGAAAGGACCCCCGGATTTGTGGTATCAAGAAGAGGGATCAGTACTGTCTGGCAACCCTTCTTAATCCATGTTACAAGGGTAAGGTGGCGGAACTTATCCAGCCATCGCAGAGGGAGCAGAGGATGAGACATCTTCGGGAGGCCTTGCAGAAAGGTTTCTGCAATGCGTTTCCAGAGCCTGGGAGGTTACAATTCCCTGGTCCTTCTGGACAATGTGTTGCTGAGGCTTCAGTCAGTCACAGAAGGAGCGGTGGAGAAGGTGACCGTCTGACCAATGCGATCAGACAATTTTCTAGTCTGCAGCCCCAAGGTCTGATCGATTCCAGCAACCATCATCCGCATCTGTTGTACATGGTGCAGGAATACCTTGGGGCAAGATCAGACTTGGAAACCTTTCTAACCGAAAATCCACTGGATTACTGGGTCTTGAGCAGGGATGAGCTTAGCTTTATGTTCGAGTCGAACTCATGTTCGACTCGAACATTGGCTGTTCGCCAGTTCGCCGAACAGCGAACAATTTTGGGTGTTCGTGGCAAATTCGAAAGCTGCGGAACACCCTTTAAAAGTCTATGGGACAAATCAAAAGTACTAATTTTAAAGGCTTATATTCATGGTATTGTCATAAAAAGTGTTTGGGGACCCGGGTCCTGCCCCAGGGGACATGTATCAATGCAAAAAAAGTTCTAAAAACTGCCATTTTTCAGGAGCAGTGATTTTAATAATGCTTAAAGTGAAACAATAAAAGTGTAATATTCCTTTAAATTTCGTACCTGGGGGGTGTCTATAGTACGCCTGTAAATGGCGCATGTTTCCCATGTTTAGAACAGTCTGACAGCAAAATTACATCTCTAAAGGAAAAAAGTAATTCAAAAGTACTCTTTTACCCTTCAGTTCTGGTATGGATTTTAAGGGGAACCCCGCACCAAAAAAAATTAAAAATGGCACGGGGTCCCCCAAAAATCCATACCAGATCCTTATCCGGGCATGCAACCTGGAAGGCGGCAGGGAAAGAGGGGGGGATGAGAGAGTGCCCCCCCCAGAACCATACCAGGCCACATGCCCTCAACATTGGGAGGGTGCTTTGAGGGGCTACCTTGGCCCCATGTTGATGGGGAGAAGGGCCTCATCCCCACAACCCTTGCCCGGTGGTTGTGGGGGTCTGTGGGCGGGGGGCTTATCGGAATCTGGAAGCCCCCTTTAACAAGGGGACCCCCAGATCCCACCCCCCGTGTGAATTGGTAATGGGGTACAAATGTACCGCTACCATTTCACAAAAAAAAGTGACAAAAAGGTTAAAAAAGACAAGAGACATTACCAATTCACACAGGGGGGGGGGCGGGATCTGGGGGGTCCCCTTGTTAAAAAGGGGTTCCAGATTCCGATAAGCCCCCCACCTGCAGACCCCCACAACCACCGGGCAAGGGTTGTGGGGACGAGGCCCTTCTCCCCATCAACATGGGGACATGGTGCTTTGGGGGGCAACCTCAAGCACCCTCACAATGTTGAGGGCATGTGGCCTGGTACGGTTCAGGAGGGGGGGCGCTCTCTCATCCCTACCTCTTTTCCTATGGCCTGCCAGGTTGCATGCTCAGATAAGGGTCTGGTATGGATTTTTGGGGGGACCCCACACAACTTTTTTTATTTTGGTGCGGGGTTCCCCTTAAAATCCATACCAGACCTAAAGGGTCTGGTATGGATTTTGAGGGGGACCCCCACGCCATTTATTTTTTACATTTTGGCACGGGGTTCCCCTTAATATCCATACCAGACCTGAAGGGCCTGGTATGGAATTTAGGGGGACCCCCATGCATTTTTCTTTTAATTTTGGTTCGGGGTTCCCCTGTGGGGAAATCCCCATGCCGTTTTTATCAATGAACTTGTATGTGTATTGCAGACCGACAATTCATTGTAGCCGCGAGTAGTTTTAAATTACTTTTTTCCCTTTAGAAATGTCATTTTGCTGTCAGACTGTTCTAAACACGGTAAACATGCGCCCCTTTACAGGCATACTATAGACACCCCCCAGGTATGAAATTTAAAGGAATATTAAACTTTTATTGTTTCACTTTAAGCATTATTAAAATTACTGCTCCCGAAAAAAATGCTGTTTTTAAAACCTTTTTTTGCATTGATACATGTCCCCTGGGGCAGGACCCGGGTCCCCAAACACTTTTTATGACAATGACTTGCATATAAGCCTTTAAAATGAACACTTTTGATTATTCATGTTCATGTCCCATAGACTTTAACGGTATTCGTGTTTTCGTACAAATTTTTTGCCTGTTCGCATTTTCTGGTGCGAACCAAACGGGGGGGGGGGGGGGGATGTTCGGCTCATCCCTAGATATAACCAAGGAGTGAATACGTTGTTTTGTGGTGTCCTTAGTTGGGAAGAGACGAATTCTGGAAATGTTGCAGAGGTTAAGGTGGCAAGATTTAGCCAGTGATTGGATGTGGGGGCTGAAGGATTACACCCAGGACCCTGGCATGTGTGGAGGGACCAATGGTTGTGCTGTTGATCTCAATGGTAAAGCCATGGGGAGATCGGGGAGGAGGAAATATTACAAACTCAGTTTTAGAAAGATTGAGTTTGAGGAAGTGGTGTGACATCCATACTGATATGTGTAGCTGGTGCCACTCAGCCTCCCACGGCTCTGCAGGTGTGGAAAAATTGGTCTTTGGGTGTTGGTGGCACCTTCACACCGTAACCCTATAGATTTACTCTTGATGAAAGCAAGAATTGGCCTTGCTGTCAAAAATTGAAATGATATGCACCTGTCAAACAGGTGCGGGAAATTGGTCTTTGGGTGTTAATTGTTCCCATGAAACCTACATCAAAAAAATTCTTCCAGATGAAATCAACACCCACAATGCTAGGAAGCCTAGAAGTCCTTCAGAGATTCCACATCTCAAAAACACTTAATCAGTGACATTGGCATTAGGGGCTTCATAGCTGCTGGTAATCCAGGACTGATTCATTTTGATAAATGTCAGATGGTCCACGGAGTCTGTGGACAGAAACATTCTGTTATCAGTAACAAAACCTCCAGCAGCACTGAATGCCAATTCGGAAAGCACACGGGATGCAGGGCAGCCCAGTAGCTTAATTTCACACTGGGCAAGTTCTGGCCAGTGGTCTATTCTCATGACCAGTAACCCAGTAAATCATCAACTGGGAAGCTCTCCATCTCTGTTTTCGCCCCTGGATAATCATACACCATTTGATGCAGATGCTGCCGATGGGATGTCGAAGCTGACACCCCTGGGTGGTGAGGATAAAATTGTGAAATGCATCATATAGGCATCCACCTGTTTCACTGCTCCTCTCTTGACCAACAAAAGCCTCAAAACTATGTTTTCTACAACACTGTAACCTACCAGCAGGGCCGTCTTTAATATAGATTGGACCCTGGACAAAAATTTTCCTGGCCCCCCATACAATTTTGCTGTCCACCCCAACATCCCAAAAGACAAACATGCACATAGACTTATGTCAAAAAAACCTTAATACTCTAAACATAAATAACTGGTCCACACTCACTAATTGGTTGCTAGAGGTTACTGTATGTCCTTACTGCTCACAGATGGGTTGTTAGAGGTTAATGCACATCCTTACCGCTCACTGTTTGGTTGCTGAAATTTACAGTATTTTTATACATTTTTATCTTTTTATCATCCATTTATTTACAACACATACCTGTTGAGAAATAATAAGTACCTTACTTACCCACCAAAAACATGTTAACAGACACAAAATAGGTACTAAACTTACACATCACAAAAAAACTGCAAACTCCAATTCAGTTAAAGAGTCAGTACCATGATGACACACACAGGAACGTATCCGCAGACAAAGAGTCAGTACCATACTGACACCAGGAACAAGTCCACAGACAAAGAGTACGTACCATCCTGACACCAGGAACATGTCCACAGACAAAGAGTCAGTACCATCCTGACACAGGGAACATGTCCACAGACAAAGAGTGAGTACCATACTGACACCAGGAACATGTCCACAGACAAATAGTCAGTACCATACTGACACCATACAAAGAGTCAGTACCATCCTGACACAGGGAACATGTCCACAGACAAAGAGTGAGTACCATACTGACACCAGGAACATGTCCACAGACAAAGAGTCAGTACCATACTGACACCAGGAACATGTCCACAGACAAAGAGTCAGTACCATACTAACACCAGAAACATGTCCGCAGACAAAGAGTCAGTACCATACTGACACAGGGAACGTGTCCACAGACAAAGATTCAGTACCATACTGACACCAGGAACATGTCCACAGACAAAGATTTAGTACCATACTGACACCAGGAACAGGTTACAGATGGGCAGACTTAACAATAACATGCAATGCCAAGCTGCAGCTAACAAGGCCAGAAGACTACTCTCATGCAGTTAATAGGTCATACTTTCCAGAGGTAGATCAGTATTCTACACTTTTACAAAACACTGGTTCATTCTCATTTGAAAGATGCAGCTTAGTTTTGGTCACAAGTCCTCAGGAACGACTACTTGAGCTAGAAAGAGTTTAGTGAAGGGCAACAAAAGGAATAAGAGTGACGGAGGACCTCAGCTATGAGGATCGATTATATCGTTTACAATTGTTTACTCTGAAGAAGAGGCAATTCTTATATAATGTACAAATATATCAAAGATGATATATATATATATAAAACACTCACTGGCCACTTTATTAGGTACAGCTGTTCAATGGCTTGGTAACACAAATTGTTAATCAGTAGACATGTGCAAAAGGAAAAAAAATTGTTTTGTTTCGTTTTAATTCATGAATTAATTAATTTCGTTTAGTTAGATTCGTTAAATTCGTTTTCAGATTTCGTTTCGTTTTCGACCGATTTTCGAATTCGAAAATATTTCAACCGATTTTCGAATTCGAAAATATTTCAACCGAATTCGAAAATATTTCTACCGGGTTCGAAATTATTTCAACATGATTCGGAATTATTCCCACCGCATTTCAAACTATTTCAACCGGATTTGAAAATATTTAGTGACCCAACTTTGGGTCCATGTATCTCAGGGTCACTTAGTGATAGAAACCCCAAATGGTTGGAGATGTTGTAGTGCTAGTTCTACTGTGTTTGCATACCAAATTTGGGGTTTCTAGCTATAAGTGGCCCCGAGATACGTGGCCCCAAATTCGGGTCACAAAATGTCAAGCACTTTTCTGCAGCAGAGAATGACATTATGCAAACACAGTAGAACTAGCACTACAACATCTCCAAATTTGGGGTTTCTATCACCAAGTAATCCCGAGATACGTGGACCCAAATTCGGGTCGCAAAATATTTTCGAATCCGGTTGAAATAGTATCAAGATGATTCTAAATTATTTCAACTGCATTTGAAACTATTTCAACTGGATTCAAAAATATTTCTACCGGATTCGAAATTATTTCAACCGCATTTGAAACTATTTCAACCGGATTCGAAAATATTTTGCGACCAAACTTTGGGTCGCAAAATATTTTCGAATCCGGTTGAAATAGTTTCAAATGCGGTTGAAATAATTTCGAATCATATTGATACTATTTCAAGCGGATTCGAAAATATTTTGCGACCCGACTTTGAAAAAAAAAAATTTAATTGCTTCTAACAGTCTGCAGGTGATCTGCAAAAAAAAAAGAAATAGATGCTAATAGTCTGCAGGAGATCTGGTGAGAAAACAAAATAGATACTAATAGTCTGCAGGAGATCTGCAAAAAAAAATGAAATAGATGCTAATAGTCTGCAGGAGATCTTATGGGAACAAATAGTAATCTGCATTCTGCAAAAAAAAATTAAAATGAAATAGATAGTATCTATATTGTATTCTGTTTTATTGTTTTTCTAGTCTATGCTCTATTTCTATTCTAATCTTTTCTATTCAAATTCGAATTCATTCTATACAAAATTCGAATGCCGGAAAAAAAATATATATAACCCTCTTCCGAAATTCAAATTTAGTATATAATGATTTCGATTTTAATAGAATATAAAAGAATAGACTAGAAAAACAATAGAACAGAATAGAATAAAATATAATATATTCTATTCTGTTCTATTGTTTTTCTAGTCTATTTTCTATTTCATTATAATCTTTTCTATCCAAAGTTAAAATTAATGAATTAAAAAATTTGAATTCATACTATTCAAAATTCTAATTTATTCTATTCGAATTTCAGAAAATGGTTGTATATTCTTTCTATTTTATTCTATTAAATTATATATTTTTTTCTATTCTGTTCTAATCTTTTCTATTTGAATTATAAATTTTGGAAGATGGTTAGTTACTTATATACATCTGTCACATAAAAAAAAAAGATGTGAAATGGCTGCCAAGGATGTATGCTGTATGTCATTGTCCGAGTGCCACGTGACCTGCCACGAGTGCCACGTGACCTGCCATGTGACCAAGTTGTGGATTGTCCACTTGCCACATCACCTGCCACAAGTTATGGGGTTCCTAGCACCAGGCGATATGTCAAGTAATTTTCTGCAGCAGAGAATGAAATTTTGCGACCTGAGTTTGGGGCCACATATCTCGGGGCCACTTATAGCTAGAAACCCCAAATGTGGTATGCAAACACATTACAACTAGCACTACAATAACCCCAAGTTTCTATCACCAAGTAACCCCAAGATACGTGGACCCAAATTTCGGGTCGCAAAATATTTTCAAATCCAGTTGAAATTGTTTCAAATGCAGTTGAATTAATTACAAATCATGTTGATACTAATTCAACCGGATTTGAAAATATTTTGCGACCCAACTTTGGGTCCACGTATCTCGGGATTACTTGGTGATAGAAACCCCAAATTTAGTAGTGCTAGTTCTACTGTGTTTGCATACCAAGTTTGGGGTTTCTAGCTATAAGTGGCCCCGAGATACGTGGCCCCAAATTCGGGTCACAAAATGTCATTCTCTGCTGTAGAAAAGTACTTAACATATCGCCCATATCTGGGGGTCACTTGGTGCTAGGAACCCCATAACTTGTGGCAGGTGACATGGCAAGTGGACAATCCACAACTTGGTCACGTGGCAGGTCACGTGGCACTTGTGGCAGGTCCCGTGGCACTTGTGGCCGGCCACATGGCACTCGTGGCCGGTCACGTGGCAGGTGTAGTGGCACTCATGGCAGGTGTCGTGGCACTTGTGGCAGGTGTTGTGGCAAGTGGACAATGACATACAGCATATGTACTTGCCTTGCGATCGACATGTATATAAGTAAGTAAATAACCATCTTCCAAAATGTATAATTCAAATAGAAAAGATTAGAACAGAATAGAAAAAAAATATAATTTAATAGAATAAAATAGAAAGAATATACAACCATCTTCTGAAATTCGAATTTTGAATAGAATAAATTTGAATTTCGAATAGTATGAATTCAAATTTTTTAATTAATTAATTTAACTTTGGATAAAAAAGATTATAATAAAATAGAAAATAGACTAGAAAAACAATAACCCCAAATTAGGGGTTTCTATCACCAAGTAACCCCGAGATACCTGGACCCAAATTTTGGGTCGCAAAATATTTTCGAATCCGGTTGAAATAGTTTCAAATGCAGTTGAAATAATTTCGAATCATCTTGATACTATTTCAACCGGATTCAAAAATATTTTGCGACCCGACCTTGGGTCCACGTATCTCGGGATTACTTGGTGATAGAAACCCCAAAATAGTTATATTGTGTTTGCATACCAAATTTGGGGTTTCTAGCTATAAGTGGCCCCGAGATACGTGGCCCCAAAGTCGGGTCACAAAATGTCATTCTCTGCTGCAGAAAAGTACTTTACAAATCACCCATATCTGGGGGTCACTTGGTGCTAGGAACCCCATAACTTGTGGCAGGTGACGTGGCAAGTGGACAAATAACCATCTTCCAAAATTTATAATTCAAATAGAAAAGATTAGAACAGAATAGAAAAAATATATCATTTAATAGAATAAAATAGAAAGAATATACAACCATCTTCTGAGATTCGAATTTCGAATAGAATAAATTTGAATTTCGAATAGTACAAATTTAACTTTTTTAATTAATTAATTTTAACTTTGGATAGAAAAGATTATAATAAAATAGAAAATAGACTAGAAAAACAATAGAACAGAACAGAATATATTATATTTTATTCTATTCGGTTCTATTGTTTTTCTAGTCTATTATTTTATATTCTATTAAAATCTTTTCTATTAAAATCGAAATCATTATATACTAAATTCGAATTTCGGAAGAGGGTTATATATATATATATTTTTTTTTTTTTCCGACATTCGAATTTCGTATAGAATGAATTTGAATTTGAATAGAAAGGATTAGAATAGAAATAGAGCATAGACTAGAAAAACAATAGAACAGAATAGAATATAGATACTATCTATTTCATTTTTTATTTTTTTTTGAAGATTACTATTTGTTTCCAAAGGATCTCTTGCAGACTATTAGCATCTATTTCATTTTTTTTGCAGATCTCCTGCAGACTATTAGTATCTATTTTGTTTTCTCACCAGATCTCCTGCAGACTATTAGCATCTATTCTTTTTTTAGCCGATCTCCTGTAGACTATTAACAGCCATTTCACTTCTTTTTTTTTTTTTTGCAGACTGTTAGAATCAATTAATTTTTTTTTTTCAAAGTCGGGTCGCAAAATATTTTTCGAATCCGCTTGAAATAGTATCAACATGATTTGAAATGATTTCATCCACATTTGATACTATTTCAACCGCATTTGAAACTATTTCAACCGGATTCGAAAATATTTTGCGACCCGACTTTGGGTCCACGTAAATCGGGGTTACTTGTCTAGAAACTATTAGATAGAAATTTGGAAAATATTTTGCGACCCGACTTTGGGTCCACGTATCCAAACCATCATGGCCCTGTGTGAAAAAGTGATTGCGGGGTTACTTGGTGATAGAAACCCCAATTTTTAATTGAACTAGCACTACAACATATCCAAGTTTCTATCACTAAGTGACCCTGAAATTTAGAAAATTTTTATCCAAAAATGGATTCGGAAATGTTGTAGTGCTAGTTCTACTGTGTTTGCATACCAAATTTGGGGTGCACATGTCTACTAATCAGCCAATCACACAGATTTAGGCATCTAGTGGTGTGAAAAAGTGTTTGCCCCCTTCCTATTTCCTGTTCCTTTGCATGTTTGTCACACTTAAGTGTCGGAACATCAAACCAATTTAAACTGTCGCAAACGCTTGGTTGCAGGTGTTGCTGCTAAGGTGAAAAAAAATCCAAACCATCATGGCCCAACCAGTTATTAGGTTTAGGGGGTCCTTTGCAGGTTTGTCAATCAACTTTTTAAACAATAGTCACAGGGCCATGATGGTGTAAATGAATGTTTATTTAAAGGGAAAAAAAATCCACCTTGTAAAAAAGTGATTGCCCTAAAACATACTATAACTTCATTAGGTCCGACAAATTTCATTTTGTGTTTACTTGTGTTGTCCTTGACTATTGTTAAAATTGGTTTGATGTTCCGAAACACTTAAGTGTGACAAACATGCAAAGGAACAGGAAATGAGGAAGGGGGCAGGAAATGAGGAAGGGGGCAAACACTTTTTCACACCACTGTAGATGTGGAAAAGACAACTTCAAACCGAGCATCAGAATGGTTATCTTCTTTACTGATTTCCGTACTATGGTTCTCTATGATGTACACCAAATTTCACAATTGAACTAAATGACTTAATCACTAGCCGACCAGCCCTTGTCATCATTATACTGCGGCAGGTCGGCTCTCTCCTGCAAATCGCTGTAGCTGTATGTCGGCCCTTAAAACAGCTATAGCGGAGGGGAACCTGATGCACGTGGCCGGCAGGCGCGATGTCCACAGGCCATGTGCGATTGTGGGCACGAGAGCAAGAACAGAGATGTGTGTGTCTAAATACAGACATCCCATTCTGTCAGGAGAGGAGAGACAGATCGTCTCCCTCACTAGCTGGGAGCAGCGATCTGGCTCCTTCTCTAGTCATTCCCCTCCCCCCACAGTTAGAAACACCTCCCAGGAAACACATTTAACCCCTTGATCACCCCCTAGTGTTAACACTTTCCCTGCCAGTGACATTTACACAGTTATCAGTGCATTTTTATAGCACTGATCGCTGTATAAATGTTATTGTTCCAAAAATGTGTCTAAAGTGTCCGATCTGTCCGCGGCAATGTTGCAGTCCCGCTTAAAATCGCAGAACACTGCCGTTACTGTTAAAAAAATATATATAATAATAAAAATGCCATATCTATATTCCCTGTTTTGTAGACGCTATAACTTTTGCGCAAACCAATCAATATACGCTTATTGCAATTTTTTTTAACCAAAAATATGTAGAAGAATTTGTATAGGCCTAAACTGAAGAAGAATTTTTTATTTTTTTTGGAGGGGTGGTATTTATTATAGAAAAATTGTCACTATTTTTTTGTTTATAGCACAAAGAATAAAAACCGCAGAGGTGATCAAATACCACAAAAAAAACCTCTATTTGTAGAAAAAAAAGGACGTCAATTTTGTTTGTGTACAACGTCACACGACCGCGCAATTGTCAGTTAAATTGACGCAGTGCCACATCAATAAAAAATGGCCTGGTCATTAAGGGGCAAATCCTTCCAGGGCTGAAGTGGTTAAAGAGAATAGGGTTGTTGCCAGCCTAGACAGTTTAGCTCACGAGGGGGTGTCTGGGACGGTCAATAAACCCTTTACCTCCACCATATATCGAATTCCAGGAAGCCTTGCAAAAGTATTCACCCCCCTTGGCATTTTTCATGTTTTGTTGCCTCACAATCTGGAATTAACATGGATTGTTTGAGGATTTGCATCATTTAATTTACAGAACACGCCCACAACTTTGAAGATGTTTTTTTTTTTTTATTGTGAAGCAAACGACAAATAGGAAAAAAATAACAGAAAAAGTCAATGTGCATAACTATTCACCCCCCTAAAGTCAATACTTTGTAGAGCCACCTTTTGCGGCTATCACAGCTCCAAGTCGCTTTGCATAAGTCTCTATGAGTCTTGCCACATCTTACCACTGGGATTTGTGTCCATTCCTCCTTGCAAAACTGCTCGAGCTCCTTCAAGTTGGATGGTTGCGCTTGTGAACAGCAATATTTAAATCCAAGATTTTCTATTGGATTGAGGTCTGGGCTTTGACTAGGCCATTCCAAAACATTTCCACGTTTTCCCTTAAACCACTCAAGTGTTGCTTTAGCAGTGTGTTTGGGGTCATTGTCCTTCTGGAAGGTGAACCTCCATCCTAGCCTCAAATCACACACAGAGTGCTACAGGTTTTGCTCAAGAATATTCCTGTATTTAGCACCATCCATCTTTCCCTCAACTCTGACCAGTTTCCCAGTCCCGACTGCTGAAAAACATCCCAACAGCATGATGCTCCCACCACCATGTTTCACAGTGGGGATGGTGTTCTTTGGGTGTTGTGTTGGGATGGCGCCAGACATAGCGTTTTCTTTGATGGCCAAAAAGTTTTGGTCTCCTCAGATCAGAGCACCTTCCCCCATACATCTGACCAGAGCACCTTCCTCCATCCATCAGAGCAGAGCACCTTCCCCCATACATCAGAGCAGAGCACCTTTCCTCCATCCATCAGAGCAGAGCACCTTTCTCCATACATCAGAGCAGAGCACCTTCCTCCATACATTAGACCAGAGCACCTTCCTCCATACATCAGACCAGAGCACCTTCCTCCATCCATCAGAGCAGAGCACCTTCCTCCATATATCAGAGCAGAGCACCTTCCTCCATCCATCAGAGCAGCGGGCCCCCTTCCCAAGAACTCCAACATTCTATTCCCTGCCTAAATTGCACAAGAGTCTGTTGCCTCTCCACACCCGCCGGGCATCGTACCTATTAATTTAATGAGGATTAGAGATTATACCCAGTCCAAATTACCTAACAACTAGCTTCCTGACACTAATACTCAACAAGACAGTACACAGGTACTCACAGACCAGCGTGCACCCACAATACACAACTCACACTACACAGGTTATAACCTGTTTTAAACTCCTGGTTTTAACTCACCACTTAGACCAGTTCCACAAACTCCTGGCTTTCACTCACCACTTAGACCAGTTCCACAAGTGTCTTTTATGTACAAGGCTTCAGTTACCACACTTCCTTTCCATTATAATCTGCTACCTACTTGTTTCTTACCTGGATTTACAAATACTGCAGTCTAAAATAATTAAGCTAGCTGAAGAGGAAGAAAACAAGAGACTTTGTCATTTTCTATACAGCATCACAACTTTGGGTCTGCAGAGTGAACAGTGTATTGCAATCTAGGGGGAGCCCTTGAGTGCAGTGCATGAACAAATGTATTGTATTTCAATGCTGCATTGTACTTAATATTTTGCTGAAAATTTGGTGTGCGCTCTGAGGTTGGAGTGGGAAGGTGCTCAGTATCAAGGCTTTATCTTATTGAGCATAAGTCCCACTCCTTGCCTGTCTACATATACTCCTCAGGTGACCATTGAGTTTTGGTTTCACATACACATTGATTGTTATTACCCTGTTTCCCCGAAAATAACACCTAGCGTGATTGTCGGTGATGGCTGCAATATTAACCCTACCCCCCAATTAAGCCCTACCCTGTTTCCCCTGAAAACAAGCCTTACCCTGAAAATAAGACCTACAAGGACTTTAACTAGGGCTTATTTGGGGGGTAGGCTTATATTGCAGCCATCACCGACAATCACGCTAGGTCTTATTTTCAGGGAAACAGGGTACTTACACATTCTCGATCGGAATCTGGAAGCCCCTTTAACAAGGGGACCCCCAGATCCCACCCCCCGTGTGAATTGGTAATGGGGTACAAATGTACCGCTACCATTTCACAAAAAAAGTGACAAAAAGGTTAAAAAAGACAAGAGACATTACCAATTCACACAGGGGGGGGGCGGGATCTGGGGGGTCCCCTTGTTAAAAAGGGGTTCCAGATTCCGATAAGCCCCCCACCTGCAGACCCCCACAACCACCGGGCAAGGGTTGTGGGGACGAGGCCCTTCTCCCCATCAACATGGGGACATGGTGCTTTTGGGGGCAACCTCAAGCACCCTCACAATGTTGAGGGCATGTGGCCTGGTACTGTTCAGGAGGGGGGGGCGCTCTCTCATCCCTACCTCTTTTCCTATGGCCTGCCAGGTTGCATGCTCAAATAAGGTCTGGTATGGATTTTTGGGGGGACCCCACACAACTTTTTTTATTTTGGTGCGGGGTTCCCCTTAAAATCCATACCAGACCTAAAGGGGTCTGGTATGGATTTTGAGGGGGACCCCCACGCCATTTATTTTTAAATTTATGCACGGGGGTTCCCCTTAATATCCATACCAGACCTGAAGGGCCTGGTATGGAATTTAGGAGACCCCCATGCATTTTTCTTTTAATTTTGGTTCGGGGTTCCCCTGTGGGGAAATCTGTTAGAATCAATTAAATTTTTTTTTTTCAAAGTCGGGTCGCAAAATATTTTCGAATCCGCTTGAAATAGTATCAACATGATTTGAAATGATTTCATCCACATTTGATACTATTTCAACCGCATTTGAAACTATTTCAACCGGATTCGAAAATATTTTGCGACCCGACTTTGGGTCCACGTATCTCGGGGTTACTTGGTGATAGAAACTATTAGATAGAAATTTGGAGATGTTGTAGTGCTAGTTCTACTGTGTTTGCATACCATATTTGGGGTCTCTATCACTAAGTGACCCCGAGATACGTAGCCCCAAAGTCGAGTCGCAAAATGTCAAGCACTTTTCTGCAGCAGAGAATGACATTTTTTGACCCGACTTTGGGGCCACATATCTCGGGGCCACTTGTAGCTAGAAACCCCAAATTTGGTATGCAAACACAGTAGAACTAGCACTACAACATATCCAAGTTTCTATCACTAAGTGACCCTGAAATTTATCAAATTTCATCTGCGATTTTTCGATTCGAAAAAATTTGGATTCGGTTAAATTCGTTAGTATTGTAATTCGGTAATTCGGATGCATCCGAATGTCCGAATAATGAAAAATTTGTACGAATTTTGATTCGGAACATAACGAAATGCACATGTCTACTAATCAGCCAATCACACAGATTTAGGCATCTACAGTGGTGTGAAAAAGTGTTTGCCCCCTTCCTCATTTCCTGTTCCTTTGCATGTTTGTCACACTTAAGTGTTTCGGAACATCAAACCAATTTAAACAATAGTCAGGGACAACACAAGTAAACACAAAATGCAATTTGTAAATGAAGGTGTTTATTATTAAAGGTGAAAAAAAATCCAAACCATCATGGCCCTGTGTGAAAAAGTGATTGCCCCCCTTGTTAAAACATACTATAACTGTGGTTGTCCACACCTGAGTTCAATTTCTCTAGCCACACCCAAGCCTGATTATTGCCACACCTGTTCACAATCAAGGCATCACTTAAATAGGAGCTGCTTGACACAGTAAGGTCCACCAGAAGATCCTTAAAAGCTACACATCATGCCGAGACCCAAAGAAATTCAGGAACAATTGAGAAAGAAAGTAATTGAGATCTATCAGTCTGGAAAGGGTTATAAAGCCATTTCCAAAGCTTTGGGAATCCAGCGAACCACAGTGAGAGCCATTATCCACAAATGGCGAAGACATGGAACAGTGGTGAACCTTCCCAGGAGTGGCCGGCCGCCCAAAATTACCCCAAGAGCGCAGCGACGACTCATCCAAGAGGTCACAAAAGACCCCACAACAACGTCCAAGGAACTGCAGGCCTCACTTGCCTCAGTTAAGGTCAGCGTTCATGCCTCCACCATCAGGAAAAGACTGGGCAAAAATGGCCTGCATGGCAGAGTTCCAAGGAGAAAACCACTGCTGAGCAAAAAGAACATCAAAGCTCGTCTCAATTTCTCTACAACACATCTTGATGATCCCCAAGACTTTTGGGACAACATTCTGTGGACCGATGAGACAAAAGTGGAACTCTTTGGAAGGTGTGTGTCCAAGTATATCTGGCGTAGAAGGAACACTGCATTTCAGAAAAAGAACATTATACCAACAGTAAAATATGGTGGTGGTAGTGTGATGGTCTGGGGCTGTTTTGCTGCTTCAGGACCTGGAAGACTTGCCGTGATAAAAGGAACTATGAATTCTGCTGTCTACCAAGAGATCCTGAAGGAGAATGTCCGACCATCTGTTCGTGTACTCAAGCTGAAACGAACTTGGGTTCTGCAGCAGGACAATGATCCTAAACACACCAGCAAGTCCACCACCGAATGGCTGAAGAAAAACAAAATGAAGACTTTGGAGTGGCCTAGCCAAAGTCCTGACCTGAATCCTATTGAGATGTTGTGGTATGACCTTAAAAAGGCCGTTCATGCTCGAAAACCCTCTAATGTAACTGAATTAGGACAATTCTGCAAAGATGAGTGGGCCAAAATTCCTCCAGGACGCTGTAAAAGCCTCATTGCACGTTATCGCAAACGCTTGGTTGCAGTTGTTGCTGCTAAGGGTGGCCCAACCAGATATTAGGTTTAGGGGGCAATCACTTTTTCACACAGGGCCATGATGGTTTGGATTTTTTTTCACCTTTAATAATAAACACCTTCATTTACAAATTGCATTTTGTGTTTACTTGTGTTGTCCTTGACTATTGTTTAAATTGGTTTGATGTTCCGAAACACTAAAGTGTGACAAACATGCAAAGGAACAGGAAATGAGGAAGGGGGCAAACACTTTTTCACACCACTGTAGATGTGGAAAAGACGACTTCAAACCGAGCATCAGAATGGTTATCTTCTTTACTGATTTCCGTACTATGGTTCTCTATGATGTACACCAAATTTCACAATTGAACTAAATGACTTAATCACTAGCCGACCAGCCCTTGTCATCATTATACTGCGGCAGGTCGGCTCTCTCCTGCAAATCGCTGTAGCTGTATGTCGGCCCTTAAAACAGCTATAGCGGAGGGGAACCTGATGCACGTGGCCAGCAGGCGCGATGTCCACAGGCCATGTGCGATTGTGGGCACGAGAGCAAGAACAGAGATGTGTGTGTCTAAATACAGACATCCCATTCTGTCAGGAGAGGAGAGACAGATCGTCTCCCTCACTAGCTAGGAGCAGCGATCTGGCTCCTTCTCTAGTCATTCCCCTCCCCCCACAGTTAGAAACACCTCCCAGGAAACACATTTAACCCCGTGATCTCCCCCTAGTGTTAACACTTTCCCTGCCAGTGACATTTACACAGTTATCAGTGCATTTTTATAGCACTGATCGCTGTATAAATGTTATTGTTCCAAAAATGTGTCTAAAGTGTCCGATCTGTCCGCGGCAATGTTGCAGTCCTGCTTAAAATCGCAGAACACTGCCGTTACTGTTAAAAAAATATATATAATAATAAAAATGCCATATCTATATTCCCTGTTTTGTAGACGCTATAACTTTTGCGCAAACCAATCAATATACGCTTATTGC
This sequence comes from Lithobates sylvaticus, assembly GCA_028564925.1. NCBI lineage: Eukaryota > Metazoa > Chordata > Amphibia > Anura > Ranidae > Lithobates > Lithobates sylvaticus. Next base: position 627,101,207 of record CM053027.1, on the reverse strand, counting down.
AATTTTTTTTAACCAAAAATATGTAGAAGAATATGTATAGGCCTAAACTGAGGAAGAATTATTTTATTTTTTTTGGAGGGGTGGTATTTATTATAGAAAAATTGTCACTATTTTTTTGTTTATAGCACAAAGAATAAAAACCGCAGAGGTGATCAAATACCACAAAAAAACCCCTCTATTTGTAGGAAAAAAAGGACGTCAATTTTGTTTGTGTACAACGTCGCACGACCGCGCAATTGTCAGTTAAATTGACGCAGTGCCACATCAATAAAAAATGGCCTGGTCATTAAGGGGCAAATCCTTCCAGGGCTGAAGTGGTTAAAGAGAATAGGGTTGTCGCCAGCCTAGACAGTTTAGCTCACGAGGGGGTGTCTGGGACGGTCAATAAACCCTTTACCTCCACCATATATCGAATTCCAGGAAGCCTTGCAAAAGTATTCACCCCCCCCTTGGCATTTTTCATGTTTTGTTGCCTCACAGTCTGGAATTAACATGGATTGTTTGAGGATTTGCATCATTTAATTTACAGAACACGCCCACAACTTTGAAGATGTTTTTTTTTTTTTTTATTGTGAAGCAAACAACAAATAGGAAAAAAATAACAGAAAAAGTCAATGTGCATAACTATTCACCCCCCTAAAGTCAATACTTTGTAGAGCCACCTTTTGCGGCTATCACAGCTCCAAGTCGCTTTGCATAAGTCTCTATGAGTTTTGCCACATCTTACCACTGGGATTTGTGTCCATTCCTCCTTGCAAAACTGCTCGAGCTCCTTCAAGTTGGATGGTTTGCGCTTGTGAACAGCAATATTTAAATCCAAGATTTTCTATTGGATTGAGGTCTGGGCTTTGACTAGGCCATTCCAAAACATTTCCACGTTTTCCCTTAAACCACTCAAGTGTTGCTTTAGCAGTGTGTTTGGGGTCATTGTCCTTCTGGAAGGTGAACCTCCATCCTAGCCTCAAATCACACACAGAATGCTACAGGTTTTGCTCAAGAATATTCCTGTATTTAGCACCATCCATCTTTCCCTCAACTCTGACCAGTTTCCCAGTCCCGACTGCTGAAAAACATCCCAACAGCATGATGCTCCCACCACCATGTTTCACAGTGGGGATGGTGTTCTTTGGGTGTTGTGTTGGGATGGCGCCAGACATAGCGTTTTCTTTGATGGCCAAAAAGTTCAATTTTGGTCTCCTCAGATCAGAGCACCTTCCCCCATACATCTGACCAGAGCACCTTCCTCCATCCATCAGAGCAGAGCACCTTCCTCCATCCATCAGAGCAGAGCACCTTCCCCCATACATCAGTGCAGAGCACCTTCCTCCATCCATCAGAGCAGAGCACCTTTCTCCATACATCAGAGCAGAGCACCTTCCTCCATACATTAGACCAGAGCACCTTCCTCCATACATCAGACCAGAGCACCTTCCTCCATCCATCAGAGCAGAGCACCTTCCTCCATATATCAGAGCAGAGCACCTTCCTCCATCCATCAGAGCAGAGCACCTTTCTCCATACATCAGAGCAGAGCACCTTCCTCCATACATCAGAGCAGAGCATCTTCCTCCATACATCAGAGCAGAGCACCTTCCTCCATCCATCAGAGCAGAGCACCTTCCTCCATACATCAGACCAGAGCACCTTCCTCCATACATCAGACCAGAGCACCTTCCTCCATCCATCAGAGCAGAGCACCTTCCTCCATACATCAGAGCAGAGCACCTTCCCCCATACATCAGAGCAGAGCACCTTCCTCCATCCATCAGACCAGAGCACCTTCCTCCATCCATCAGAGCAGAGCACCTTCCTCCATCCATCAGAGCAGAGCACCTTCCTCCATACATCAGAGCAGAGCACCTTCCTCCATACATCAGAGCAGAGCACCTTCCTCCATCCATCAGAGCAGAGCACCTTCCTCCATACATCAGAGCAGAGCACCTTCCTCCATCCATCAGACCAGAGCACCTTCCTCCATCTATCAGACCAGAGCACCTTCCTCCATACATCAGACCAGAGCACCTTCCTCCATCCATCAGAGCAGAGCACCTTCCTCCATCCATCAGAGCAGAGCACCTTCCTCCATACATCAGAGCAGAGCACCTTCCTCCATACATCAGACCAGAGCACCTTCCTCCATACATCAGAGCAGAGCACCTTCCTCCATCCATCAGACCAGAGCACCTTCCTCCATAATTCAGAGCAGAGCACCTTCCTCCATCCATCAGACCAGAGCACCTTCCTCCATACATCAGAGCAGAGCACCTTCCTCCATCCATCAGAGCAGAGCACCTTTCTCCATACATCAGAGCAGAGCACCTTTCTCCATACATCAGAGCAGAGCACCTTCCTCCATACATCAGAGCAGAGCACCTTCCTCCATCCATCAGAGCAGAGCACCTTCCTCCATACAACAGAGCAGAGCACCTTCCTCCGTACATCAGAGCAGAGCACCTTCCTCTGTACATCAGAGCAGAGCACCTTCCTCTGTACATCAGAGCAGAGCACCTTCCTCCATACATCAGAGCAGAGCACCTTCCTCCATACATCAGAGCAGAGCACCATCCTCCGTATATCAGAGCAGAGCACCTTCCTCCATACATCAGAGCAGAGCACCTTGCTCCGTACATCAGAGCAGAGCACCTTCCTCCATACATCAGAGCAGAGCCCCTTCCTCCACACATTTTGGGAGTCTCCCACATGCCTTTTCACAAACTCAAAACGTACCATTTTGCTTTTTGCTGAAAGTAATGTCTTTCTTCTGGCCACTCTGCCATAAAGCCCAACTCTATGGAGCGTGCGGCCTATTGTCGTCCTATGTACCGATACTCCAGTCTCTGCTGTGGAACTCTGCAGCTCCTCCAGGGTTACCTTAGGTCTCTGTGCTGCCTCTCTGATTAATGCCCTCCTTGCCCGCTCCGTGAGTTTTGGTGTGCGGCCGTCTCTTGGCAGGTTTGCTGTTGTGCCATTTTCTTTCCATTTGGTTATGATAGATTTGATGGGGCTCCTAGGTATCATCAAATATTTGGATATTTTTTTATAACCTAATCCTGACTTGTACTTCTCCACAACATTGTCCCTTACTTGTTTGGAGAGTTCCTTGGTCTTCATGGAAGGGTTTGGTTAGTGGTGCCTCTTGCTTAGGTGTTGCAGCCTCTGGGGCCTTTCAAAAAGGTGTGTCTATGTAATGACAGATCATGTGACACTTAGATTGCACACAGGTGGACATCTTTTTCACCAATTATGTGACTTCTGAAGGTAATTGGTTGCCCCAGAGCTTTTTCTGGGCTTCATAACAAAGGGGGTGAATACATACGCAGTTTTTTATTTCTGAAAATTTGTTTTATGTATATATTTTTCTAATTTATCTTCACCAACTTAGACTATTGTGTTCTGATCCGTCACATAGAATTCAGATTAAAAAAACATTGAACTAAAGGCTGTAATGTAACAAAATCGGTAAAAAGCCAAGGGGGGTGAATACTTTTGCGAGGCATTGTATATAATGATAACATTATTCTACTTTGATTCTGTTTCCTCATACACATTTATTTACATCTTGTTGTTTTACAACCTTGCACTATACGACAGATTTTGTTTACTTATTTGATCTTTTATATGTGAAAAACATTACTAAAAAACAATTGATTTAAATCTTTTGCCCTTGTTGTTTTAACTGCAGATAGTAAATCCCTTATACAGCCCACTTCCTGTTTCTTCTCTGGTCATTGGCCTAGGCTTATGACATCATGCACAGCTCTCTCTCTCATGAGAGTTTGCCAGGAAGGGAGGGGGTGAGTCATAAGAGCTCCAATGAAAGCTGTAGAGCTGGGGGTGTGCCTCTGTGTGTCTGTGTAAATCCAGGAAGTGAACAGGCAGCAGCTTCAGCTGCCCACAGTTAAAATGGATGCAGCCAGGCTCAGTGGAGGGAGATTTCTGCAGCATATTTGGCAAGTACACAATCAGAGTATATATAAAATAATATGTGTGTTGGCGAAGCTTCAGAATGGCAAAGATGTTTTTATTACAAATTATGTGAGCAGACGGCAGTTCCTCTTTGGTGTGTCTGTTAACATGGTGTATACAAAGCAATTAGTAAAAAAGCAAATATGAGCGAATAAAAGACCAAAAATATCCCATCACATTTGCATTTTTCCTGATTGCCCAGACAGTGAGAGAGAGGAGAGAGATGGCCGATCATTCTGAGAATTATTATATAATATAGGACAGGGTCAGAGTAATATAATCACTTATTATCCAACTTACTCTGTGCTGGAATTCATTGTGTTCAGATTTATTTTTCCCGTAGTACATGTCGTGTAGAGCGTTGGCCAGAACATATACAGCCGTGTATGCATTGGAAGGTATTGATGTTGCATTAGTAAGTATGAAGGACACATCTATTAAACCGGTACAAAAATCTGGCAAAAAAGAATGCGATAAATAAAAAAGATAATTTTTGTTTGCGTTTGGGGAAAGACAATGAAAATAATGAAGCCAAAGATCTTCCATTATCGGGTCATGTAAGCAGTCGGAGTAGTTGAATCCATGGGGGTAAATACTGACGTTTACGGGCATTTGTTGCGGCCATAAAAATATGAAGCTGCGGTTGAGTGCTATATGGTCATCTTCATTCACAGAATATAGTCTACTCCATGAAGGTGGTAAAATCAATGTGACCCGATTTAAAATTGAGGACATATGAATATTAAAAAAGTTCATTGTGGCAGTTCCACACACTATGGCAACTTTACTTGTTGATTCAACAATCCTCCTTATCTGAATAAGATCTTTAATATATTCTTGGATTTGAAAGATATATTCTGTACAGATCCCGTGTCGGCTCATCATCTTACTCAGCTCTTGGGCCTCCTCATCACCGCTGCCGTCACATGCTGTTATTATTCCAACCAAGTTCCACCCAAAATGCTGCAACAGTTTTATAAGGGCTGTATAACGGACCCGATCGTCTGGGGTCATACGGAATAAAGTTGGATGCATTTTCCCATCACTCAGACGAGGGTCGGTGACTCGATAACTGATCTGGATAAGATATTGAGAACCATTTTAATGGGATGGCATTATACAGACCAGTGTCTCTCATCCGGGGTAACGCGAGAAGCCTTCAGGGGTTTTGCCGCAAATCGATTTTATGGGGGATGTATACCGCCCAATATTTTCTCAGGTCTGTTCTTATAGCTCGCTGACAGTGTCAGAGAAGGCCTTTGTCCACCCATACTCGCCATGCTATTGTGCGCATGCGCGGCGGACTGGCGCTCCGGCACGCGCACGTGCGCGGGCCGATGGTGCGGCTCTTACGTGTACGCAACATCACACCTGTGCATGCAGTGGCTCGCGAGTGTGCGCAGTACCACACGGATGTGCGGGATGGCGCACACGCTATAGCGTGGCTATTTCAGACAGCTCTGGCGTCCAAACGGGTTGCTGGTTTGTCGTCAGCTTCCTGTTTGTACCCTGCTTCCTGTTCCTGCCATATCTGATTGCCTGGTGTGACCCGGACCATTCCTTGACTTTGCTTCTGCTCTCCTTGATCTAACCCTCGGCTTGCTTAACGGACTTGCTCGATCTGCCTACATGTGTTTGGCCCTCGGCCTGCTCAACGGACTTGCTTACCTGCTCTTACGAATTTGACTCCTGGCCTGCTTCACGGATTTGCTTACTAGTATTCACGGACTTGACCTCTGGCTAGTTTCACGGACTTGCTTACTGTCTTCTGTGCCTGATCCCTTGCTGTGTATCCGGACTGTCTGTTAAACCTTGCATCGGACCCTCAGCCAGTTCCTGAACCTCAGCTCAACTACTATATTGATCCACAGATCCCTTCGGGAACAACACCTGCTGGTGGCCTGTGCCTCTGCGTGCCACCCGTTCCCTGTATCACCTCCGGGGAACGGGGTGCGCATGGTCGCAAGGGCGAACCGCTCTTGGCATCTCGGCCTCGGTAAGTACTTCTCGTAACAGTACAATCCAGCCAGATGTCAAAGGCCGACAGAGCGTGTTCTCCTCTGGAGATCTTGTGCCAACAGGTGTCAGCCCTTGCTGATGCCGTCCAGAAGCTGCAATAGGGATACACTCAGATTGACAGCCGTCTTCAGCAACTCATTGGTCCATCTTCACCTGCAGCTGCAGCTCCCGCGCCTACCAGTGGGGCCTCCCCCTCTCAGGTTACTACAAATCCTACGGTAGTAATGGCACTTCCAGAACCTAGGGTCCCTACACCGGAGCGCTTTGCAGGTGATCAAAAGAAGTACAGGCCCTTTAAAAATGCCTGCTCCCTCTACCTAGCGCTTCAGCCCAGGACTTTCTCTTCTGAAGCAGTAAAAGTGGAGTTTGTGATCTCCCTCTTGGCAGAGGAACCCCAAGCTTGGGCCCACAGTTTGATGGAGTAAAGGAGCCCTGTGCTGAACTCAGTTGATTCTTTCTTTGAAAGTATGGCTCAACTTTATGACGATCCGCAGCGCACAGCCACAGCTGAAGCGACCTTGCATAACTTGTCACAAGGGAAAAGGCCAGTAGAAGATTATACGGTGGAATTCCATAAGTGGGCGGCTGATACCTGCTGGAATGATCCTGCCCTAAAATACCAGTATCGCCAATGCCTGTCTGAAGGACGAACTAGCCAGGATGGAAACCCCAGCCTCTCTAGAGGAGTTGTTTCAATTGGCCACCAAGCTGGATAGGCGTCTGCGTGAGCAGAGCTCAGAACACTTTCAGTTGCCACGTCTGGCCTGGACAACCCCCAGGCCAACCCCAACCCATGTACCACCACCGGCTGCTGCCGTCTCTTTGGCTTCTGAAGTCGAGCCTATGCAACTCGGCTTGGTCCGTGCTCCTCTGACCCCTAAAGAAAGGTAGCGTAGACGCCAATCAAACTTATGTCTGTTTGGGGGTACCGGACATTTCCTCCGCAATTGCCCAGTGAGGCCTAGTAAGTCCTACTCACAAAACTCTATGAACTTTCAAGCCGTTGGTGTATCTAAAACTTATGTGATTCTCTTTATCTCCTTACAGTTAACGGAAAAGGAAACCCGCCTGCCATCTATAATTGATTCCGGTGCATGCAACTGTTTCCTGGATGTCACCCTGGCCCGTAATTTACATATCCCTCTTCAAACCAATGCACGCAGTCTTCAAGTACATCTGGCCGATGGGGCTCTTCCCCATTCTGGACCCATTACTCGGGAAACACAATCCATCCTCGCTACCACGGACTCTGGCCATCAGGAGTTCTTGCGATTCGACCTCATCCATTCCCCAATCTTCCCCATTATACTAGGCCTGCCTTGGCTCCAAGCACATGAACCCCAGATAAACTGGAATACTAAGGAAGTATCTTTCTCTTCCCAATATTGCTTTCAGCACTGCTTCTCTCCAGCTCCTAGTGTCTGTTCAGCCATCACAACTAAGCTTGATAACCTTCAGCATGTTCCCTCAGTATACCTTGGGTTCCGGGATGTGTTTGACAAACAAAAGGCAGATTGTTACCACCTTATCGGCTGTATGATTGCCCTATTGACCTCCTGCCTGGCTCGGCAATAGCGTTTGGCTGCATCTGTCCACTATCAGAAACTGAACTGAAAGCCCTCAAGAATTACATTGATGAGAACCTTGAAAAGGGCTTCATCTGCCCCTTCTGGTCACCAGCCGGAGCTGGTATCTTTTTTGTGGAAAAAAAGGATAGGTCCCTAAGACCGTGTGTAGACTACAGACAGCTGAATAGCATAACTATTAAGAACCGGTACCCGCTGCCACTCATCCCAGAACTGTTCCAATGCTTCTGATCGGCCCAAATCTTTTCCAAGCTGGATCTTTGGGGCGCCTACAACCTCATAAGGATTTGGGCTGGGGATGAGTGGAAAACTGCCTTTAGGTCCAGGTTTGGGCATTACGAATACTTAGTGATGCCGTTCGGGCTTTGCAACGCCCCGGGCACCTTTCAACATCTGGTGAACGATATGTTTCGGGAATACCTTGACGACTTCCTAGTCATCTACCTAGATGACGTTCTCATTTTTTCAGCCACCATTGAATTGCACCGAGTTCACATTAAAAAGGTTCTCACCATACTCAGGCATCATAAGTTATATCTCAAAGCCGAAAAAATTGAGTTTGAGAAGTCTGTTGTGCCATTTCTGGGATTCATCCTCTCTACCAACGGGGTCGCGATGGACCCACAAAAAATCAAGGCAATTCAGGAATGGCCAGCTCCATCTGATAAAAAGGGGGTGCAACGATTTATAGGGTTTGCCAACTTCTACAGGAGATTTATTGTTGGATTCTCCTCCATTGTGGCACCCATTACCCAGTTAACACGTCAGCACAGCTGTTTTCAATGGTCACAAGAACACAGGAAGCTTTCACCAGGCTAAAGACCCTATTTATGTCCGCACCAATTTTAAGACACCCTGATCCAGCCTTACCAATCATATTGGAGGTGGATGCGTTAGAAACTGCTACAGGGGCTATCCTCTCTCAGAGACATGGGCCCAAGGCCATTCTACATCCTGTGGCCTTCTCATCCCGGAAGCTGAGTCCGCCAGAATTAAATTATCATGTAGGTGACAGGGAGCTGCTGGCCATCAAATTCGCCCTAGAGGAATGGAGGTACTTGTTGGAAGGTGCATCTCATCCCGTTATGATCTTTACCGATCATAAAAATCTAGAGTACCTCAGGACAGCAAAATGGTTGAAACCCAGACAAGCCCGCTGGGATCTCTTCTTCTCTAGATTCAACTTTCACATATCCTACAGACCAGGCTCAAAAAATGGAAAGGCAGACGCACTCTCGCGGATGTTCTCTGTGAACCCCCAAATATCCGAACCCAGTACAATTCTATCTCCACAAAACTTTCTTGGTGTCACCCAAGCTGACTTACTAACCTCCATCAGATCCTCATCCAGTCTCTGCTCCGACCCGGAAATACACGACTTAGAGAAACATGACGACCTGTTCTGGGCCAGAGAGAAAATTTTTGTCCCACGAGAAGCACGGCCTCTAGCTCTCAAGACATTTCACGATCACAAACTGGCAGGTCACTTCAGAACAAGAAAAAACGCTGAGCTGATCTCCTGTTCTTTTTGGTGGCCAGGGTGGAGACAGGATTGTAAGGACTACGTCTCTTCATGCCCTCTTTGCCAGCGTAACAAGGGCCAAAACACCAAATCCTGGGGTCTACTCAAACCCTTGCCCATTCCAGAACGACCATGGGCAGAAGTGTCCATGGATTTCATTGTGGACTTGCCTGCCTCAAAGGGGTTCACCACCATCTTGGTCGTTGTCGACCGCCTCTCCAAAATGACCATTTTTATGCCCATGGTGGGTACCCCCTCTGCCTCCGATACGGCCAATATTTTTCTCAAAGAAATAATCAGACTTCATGGCGTGCCTAAAAGTATGGTCTCGGATAGAGGCGTTCAATTTACCTCTAAGTTTTGGAAAGAGCTCTGCAGAACCTTGGAAATAAGGAGATTTGCCTCTCCTCGGCGTACCATTCCCAGAGCAATGGCCAGACGGAGAGGACGAACCAAACTCTGCTTCTGCTTCTGCTCTGGCTCTCAAGATGATTGGGCGACTCTCCTACCGTACGCCGAGTTTGCGTACAATAATTCCATCCACTCTGCCACTAACCAAACACCCTTCTGGGCAAACTTTGGATTCCATCCTCCATTTCTCCCTAACACCATTCCTGAAATGTCTGTTCCTGCTGCTCAAGACCGGATAGCATCCATACAGTCTAATTTTCAAAAGATTCAGGATACCTTACAGAAAGCTCAGGCCGTGCGCAATTTCATGGTCTGACCCTTAAGTTAGCTGAATCCCCGCTCGAGGCATTGATGTCGTGCCCTGACATTACAAAGCTAGTCATGACCATCTACTCCCAACTGCAGACGGGGGGTGTTCTCCCTTCCGTGCTGCACAGTGGAGGTGGATGGTCGACATCCCTGGGCTTTCAGAGGAGGGGTGGGAAGAGGCCTCTGAGGCCTGTTTCTTGGATATTGTTGGGTCTAACGACCAATATACACAGTTCAAATGTATTCATCAACTTCACTACACGCCGGCTCGTCTGGCTCGCATGGGTTATGATTCAGGGGCCTCTTGCCCTAGATGTAATTGCATACTGTTAGTACAGTATTGCAGTAGTACCAACCGCAGTGCTGTTAGCACAGCATTGCACCCCAACAGCACCCATAGGACTTCTAGTGTGTTAGTGGCAGCAAACAGAGCTCCTATATTTTCTTCTCAGCAGCACCCATAGGACTTCTAGTGTGTTAGTGGCATCACACAGAGCTCCTATATTTTCTTCTCAGCAGCACCCATAGGACTTCTAGTGTGTTAGTGGCATCACACAGAGCTCCTATATTTTCTTCTCAGCAGCACCCATAGGACTTCTAGTGTGTTAGTGGCATCACACAGAGCTCCTATATTTTCTTCTCAGCAGCACTCATAGGACTTCTAGTGTGTTAGTGGCATCACACAGAGCTCCTATATTTTCTTCTCAGTAGCACCCATAGGACTTCTAGTGTGTTAGTGGCATCACACAGAGCTCCTATATTGTCTTCTCAGCAGCACCTATAGGACTTCTAGTGTGTTAGTGGCAGCAAACAGAGCTCCTATATTTTCTTCTCAACAGCACCCATAGGACTTCTAGTGTGTTAGTGGCAGGCAGCACACAGAGCTCCTATATTTTCTTGACAGCAGCACACATATTTTACCTATTGTGTCAGCAGCACCCATAGGACTTCTAGTGTGTTAGTGGCAGCACACAGAGCTCCTATATTTTCTTTTCAGCAGCACACATATACTACCTATTGTGTCAGCAGCACCCATAGGACTTCTAGTGTGTTAGTGGCAGCACACAGAGCTCCTATATTTTCTTGACAGCAGCACACATATACTACCTATTGTGTCAGCAGCACCTATAGGACTTCTAGTGTGTTAGTGTCAGCACACAGAGCTCCTGTATTTTCTTCTCAGCAGCACACATATACTACCTATTGTGTCAGCAGCACCCATAGGACTTCTAGTGTGTTAGTGGCAGCACACAGAGCTCCTATATTTTCTTGACAGCAGCACACATATAGTACCTATAGTGTCTGTGTCAGCAGCACCCATAGGACTTATAGTGTGTTTGTGGCAGCACACATAGCTCCTATATTTTCTTGTCAGCAGCACACATAGTACCTATAGTGTGTTAGTGTCAGCACCCATAGGACCTACAGTGTGTTGTGAGCACACATAGGAGCTCTATTTTTTATACTATATACACTACCGACTACAATGGCTGGAAGACCGCCAAGGAGAGGCAGAGCGTGCCGAGGCAAGAACACAGGGCAGGCAGGCTCTGTTTCTAGAGACAACAGTGCTGGCCGTGGACGTGGTCGTGCATCGTCATCAGCACGTGGCCATGGGACACGCTTGTCTTTGTTTTCGGCAGCTGGACATGTGGAGCCGCATCATGCCGAAGGCTTGGTAGAATGGATGACCAAGCCCTCCTCATCCTCCTCATCCTCTCTCACCCAGGCTCAGGGTACTGGCAGAGCAGCTGCCAACGTGTACTCAATGGCATCATCAGCCACCCCTTCCCTAGACCCACCATGTCCTCCTGAGGAGTCCCCCGAACTCTTTGAGCACAGTGTTGGGTACATGCTCCAGGAGGATGCCCAACGATTCGAAGGCTTGGATGATGATACCCAGCTTGAGGAAGTCAGTAGTGTGCGCGCAGAGAGAGGGGATGCTGAAGGACAGCAATCTGGCAGTACTGTTCCACCAGCTGCAGCTTACTGCCAGGTTTGCTCTAGTGGTGAAGAGGGAGGGGATGATGAGGTCACTGACTCCACGTGGGTGCCTGAAGGGAGAGAGGAGTAGGAGGAGGAGGAGGATGCGGCGTCACATGTCCAACGAGGCAGGATGCCCCCTGGAGGCCAGCTAGAGGCCAGCACAGCAACTGTACCACACCGCAGAGCTCCGCCTGTGCAGGGCGCTGCCTCTGCACGTTATCACAATATTGCAATATTTGTCTCAAGCGTATCTCGCCTGGCCAAAACATCAGCCGCTTGGGCACCACAAGCATGAGCAGACATATGTCGACCTGCCATGCAGCTCGTTGGCAAGCACACATAAAAAACCCACACCAAAGAACAAAGCGGACCTCTCCTTGCTCCTCATCAGCTGGGATCTCCATCCCCACTATATCTTCAGTCCTCTCTGAAAGCTGCTCTGAGAGGACTGAAGGTGTAGAATTAGGTGTGTCACAACCAAGTACTTGCAGTACACCGACGTCCGATTGTAGCAGGCAAATTTCCCTGCCCCAGCTGCTGGACCGTCGAAAGAAGTATACTCCCAGCCATCCACATGCCCAGCGGTTGAATGCTAGCTTGGCTAAATTGCTAGCACTTCAACTGCTGCCTTTTCAGTTGGTAGACTCGGCCCCCTTCCGTGAGTTTGTTCAATGTGCGGTTCCTCAGTGGCAGGTTCCCAAACGCCACTTTTTCTCACGGAAGGCGATTCCGTCTCTCTACCTACATGTGGAAGGCAATGTCCATGCCTCGCTGGACAGGGCGGTCAGCGGTAAGGTGCATATTACCGCTGACTCATGGTCCAGCAGGCATGGACAGGGACGTTATATTTCTTTCACGGCCCATTGGGTCACTCTATTGGCAGCTGGGAGGGATGCAGGACAAGGTGCAGTAGTGTTGGAGGTTGTTACGCCACCACGCCTCCAAAATGCTACTACTGGTTGTGACACACCTCTCTCTCCTCCACCCCCCCCTCCTCTTCTTCTTCCTCGAGTGCTCTGTCCTCGGAACCAGCGGTGCTCCGTAGGCGTACAAGGGACTACGCGAGTACGCAGGCAAAAAGATGCCATGCCGTGCTTGCGCTGGTGTGTTTGGGGGACAGGAGCCACACTGGGGCAGAGGTTCTGTCAGCTCTGCAGGGGCAGGCCGAGAGGTGGTTGACGCCACGCCAGCTTAAGCCAGGAATGGTGGTTTGTGACAATGGCACCAACCTCCTCTCCGCCCTGCGACAGGGGCAGCTCACCCATGTGCCCTGTATGGCTCACGTCCTCAACCTGGTGGTGCAGCGGTTCTTGGGCAGGTACCCAGGCTTACAGGATGTCCTGAGGCAGGCCAGGAAAGTCTGTGTGCATTTCCGCCGATCTTATAATGCCAGTGCTCGGCTGGCTGAGCTGCAAAAGGAGCTGAACCTGCCCAAGAACCGCCTAATATGTGACATGCCCACCAGGTGGAACTCAACGTTGGCAATGCTGCAGCGACTGCACACGCAGCAGAGGGCCATCAATGAGTACCTTTGCGACTACGGCACCAGGACAGGGTCAGGGGAGCTTGGCTTTTTTTCCCCATGCCAGTGGAGCATGATCAGGGATGCATGCACTGTCCTGTCACCATTTGAGGAGGCCACGAGGATGGTGAACAGTGACAGTGCATGCATCAGTGACACTGTACCTCTTGTCCACCTGTTGGAGCATACGCTGCGTGGGATAATGGACAGGGCACTTGAGGCAGAACAGAGGCAGGAAGAGGAGGACTTCCTTGCCTCTCAAGGCCCCCTTTATCCAGACAGTGTTCCTTCTGTCCCACCCATCACACAGGAAGAGGATGATGAGGAGGAGGAGGAGGAGGAGGAGGATTGTGTGAGCATGGAGGTGGAGCCTGGCACTCAGCATCAGCAGCAGCAGTCTTTTAGGGATGATATACAGTCCCAACAAACCAGTGGACTTGTACGTGGCTGGGAGGAGGTGGCTGGTGATCATGTCATCCTCAGTGACCCAGAAGACTCCGGACCGAATGCCTCAGCTAACCTACGTAGCATGGCCTCCCTGATCCTGCAAAGCCTGCGGAAGGATCCTCGTGTTCTTCGGATCAAGGAGAGGGACCATTAATGGCTGGCCACTCTCCTTGATCCACGGTACAAGGGTAAGGTTGCGGACCTTATCTTGCCGTCGCAGAGGGAGCAGAGGATGAGACATCTCAGGGAGGCCTTGCAGAAAGGTCTGTGCAACGCGTTCCCAGAAACTGGGAGGTTACAAACTCCTGGTCCTGGACGACGAGTTGCTGAGGCTTCGGTCAGTAGCAGAAGGAGCGGTGGGGAAGGTGGACGTCTGACCGATGCGTTCAGACAATTTTTTAGTCCGCAGCCCCAAGGTATGATCGGTTCCAGCAACCATCGCCAGCGTCTGATATACATTGTCCAGGAATACCTAGGGGCAAGGTCAGACTTGGACACCTTTCCCACCGAAAATCCTCTGGCTTACTGGGTCCTGAGGATGGATCACTGGCCAGAGCTTGCACAGTATGCAATTGAGCTACTGGCCTGTCCTGCATCCAGCGTTCTTTCCGAACGCACATTCAGTGCTGTCCACCGACTCGGTTGATCGACTGACCTTCATAAAAATGAATCAGTCTTGGATCACCACCAGCTACCAGACACCTGAAGCGGATATAACTGAATAATTTATAATGTCACATCCCTTCAAGACTGCCTATGCTGATGCTGAGTGACTGTCCTGTTATGTTCACTGACTATCCTCTTCCTCCTCCTCAATGATCCATGCCACCACACCAGTGCCTAAGGCACAATTTTTCAGCCCCTGTATAACAGGGGCGTGTAATTACAATTTTTTAAAAAAGATGCTTCGCAACAGGTGTGTCTGCTGTGCTCCAAGTACAGTATCTGTGAGGGGTTGCAGTGTTGTGGCACCAGCACCAGTGCCTAAGGCACAATTTTTCAGCCCCTGTTGGGGCGTGTAATTAAAATTTTTAGGCAATGCTTTGCAACAGGTCTCATTGCTGTGCTCAGAGTACAGTATCTGTGAGGGGTTGCAGTGTTGTGGCACCAGCACCAATGCCTAAGGCACAATTTTTCAGCCCCTGTTTAACAGGGGCGTGTAATTACAATTTTTTAAAAAGATGCTTCGCAACAGGTGTGACTGCTGTTCTCCAAGTACAGTATCTGTGAGGGGTTGCAGTGTTGTGGCACCAGCACCAGTGCCTAAGGCACAATTTTTCAGCCCCTGTTGGGGCGTGTAATTACAATTTTTAGGCAATGCTTTGCAACAGGTCTCATTGCTGTGCTAAGAGTACAGTATCTGTGAGGGGTTGCAGTGTTGTGGCACCAGCACCAATGCCTAAGGCACAATTTTTCAGCCCCTGTTTAACAGGGGCGTGTAATTACAAATCTTGATCTAATAGTTCACAGCAGGGCCCATTCCTGCGCCCACCAAGAGTAACTATGAGTGCCTACAGTCTTGTGGCAACACCGTCCACCACCACAACCACCACCAAAGGCCCAATTTTTCTGCCCTGTTCAACAGGTGCATGCAATTACAAATCTTGATCTAATAACTCACAGCAGGGCCCATTCCTGCACCCACCAAGAGTAACTGTGAGGGCTTACAGTCTTGTGGCAACACCGCCCACCACCACCACCAAAGGCCCAATTTTTCTGCCCTGTTCAACAGGTGCATGCAATTACAAATCTTGATCTAATAACTCACAGCAGGGCCCATTCCTGCACCCACCAAGAGTAACTGTGAGGGCTTACAGTCTTGTGGCAACACCGTCCACCACCACCACCAAAGGCCCAATTTTTCTGCCCGGTTCAACAGGTGCATGCAAGTACAAATCTTGATCTATTAACTCACAGCAAGGCCCATTCCTGTGCCCACCAGTCTTGTGGCTACACCAACTTCTAATAGGGCAAATTTCTGCAGAGTATATACGGCAGGCCCCTACTTTCAAACATCCAACTTACAAACGACTCCTACTTGCAAACGGAAAGAGAAAACAGGAAGTGAGAGGAAATCTACCCCTAGGAAGGGAAATTCGATCCTGTTAGATTTAATTTGGAAAAAAGGTATCTCCTCTCTACTGATGCTTTATCACCAATCCTTGTTTCAATTAAAACCCCACTTTTCCAAAAACATTTGTCATTGGGACGGAAAGTGAGGTGAAATGTTCTGAACAGATGTGCAAAGACAGCAAATGTTACAGGGGTGATAACCCCTCCCTATGTTCTCCAAAAAGCTTAAAAATATATTTTTTTGGGATGGAGCTACACTTCATAATGGCTTATTTTTTTCCTTTGCAAATGTCATTTTGTGCAGGGACAGTTCTAAACACGGGAAACACATGCCACTTCACAGGCATACTTTAAAAAAAAAAAAACAGGTACCATATTTAAAGGAAAATTTCACTTTTTTTTTCACTTTATGCATCATTAAAATGACTGCTCCCGAAAAAACGTTAGTTTTTAAAAGTTCTTTTTGCATTGATATATGTCCCCTGGGGCAGGACCCGAGTCCCCAAACCTGTTTTATGACATTAACATGCATATTGGCCGTTGTAATTAGCAATTTTGATTTGGAACGTTCGCGTCCATTATAACGAATAGGGTTCGAAAATTTGCGCAAACTTTCGGTCCGTTCGAAGGTACTGGTGCGAACCGAACCCGGGGGTGTTCGGCTCATCCCTACTGGTTATGTACACATGTTTTGGTCCTGCCCGGCCCTCTCGGGGTTCTGGGTGGACCTATTCTCTTTTTTTGAAAACAAGCTACGCCTAGTGACCCCCCGCACTGTTGAGGTGGGGCTCCTGGGCATCCTTAATGACCACATACCCAGAACCCACAAATGGACCCTTGATATTATTTATGCTAGAAAACTGATATTACTACAATGGTCGAGTGTATCTGCTCCCAATATTCAACTGTTGTATCGTATGATAAACAGGGTCATACCAATCTTTAACCTCCTTGGCGGTAACCCCGAGTCTGGCTCGGGGTCAGCTTTTTGTGCTAGGAGCGGTAACCCCGAGCCAGACTCGGGCTAGCGTTGCGGGATGCAGGGGGGAAGTTACTTACCTTTTCCCCTGGATCCTGCGATGTCTCCCCGCTGTGTGAGCGAGCCGTCCGCTCGCTCGATTCACACAGTGCCGGGTGCCGCCGATCTCCGTTCCCTGTGACGTTACGACGCACGGGAGCGGAGATCGGCGCCAAATTCAAAAAAGTTTAAAAACACAACACATATACAATACTGTAATCTTACAGATTACAGTACTGTATACAAAAAATACAAACGAATCTATAAAGGAAGGGCCTGTACAAAGAAATTCTACAAGATCTGACAGCCTTGGCTGGATATAGACAGCTCCTTTTGGAAAGATACCCCTCTGTCTCAGCAGTAAGTGGGTCCTAATTCATCCCCTCTCGTTTTGTTGGGGGGGGAGAGATATCTACTATCCTATTGAAGAAGCTGGGGACACGAAATATATCATTAATAAAGGTAGGGGGAAGTGGGAGGAGTACCCCCCAGCTGTAATTTTCGGCTGGGGAAATGGATGGATGAGATGGTGAATGGGTATGGGTGTTGTGTGAATGCATGTAAGCACCTAGGTATTACGGAATATTGATAACCAAAAGAATCCTGTGGAAATCACAGTCAAATATTCTCGATAGACTTTTTGCATTAGTTTTTTCCTCCGTTGAGGAATTGGGACAATTATGTGACCATGTGGCCACAATCTGTAAGCCTTATTAGGCTTGAATGTTATTTCGAGACTAAATTGGTTATACTAGCGCTTTACTGTGTCAAATTGGTAACTTGTTACTGACTACAAGACGATAATGTATAAGCGTATATGTTGATATGTTCTGTAATTTTTTCTCTGTTTAATGGAAAACCAATAAACACAAGTTAAAAAAAAAATAATAATATTGTGCCTGTGGGGTCCCCTTGTCTGCCAGTAAAATGGCACATCTTTTCCATGTTCATAACAGTACCACAGCAAAATGACATTTCTAAAGAAAAAAATGTAATTTAAAACTGCTCGTGGCTTTAACCGCTTCCCGACCGCCTCCTTCACATATAAGTCGGCACGCTCGCAACCCGGTCGGGAGCTCCGTGACCACGGCCGCGGGACTAGCGGACCCGATCGCCGCTGGTGTCCCACGTTCGGGTCACAAAGCTGAAAATCGGGAGAGGTCTGTGTAAACAAACCTCTCCCCGCGCTTCCTACACTGCCTGTCACTAATCGGCAGTTCCCTGTCATCGGGAAAGCCAATCAGTGACTTCAGACGTCAGCCACACCCCCTACTGTAAAAAAAACACACACACATCACACTAACTCCTCCCCGCCCCCTAGGTGCTAAAAAGCGGCCCATGCCCCCCGTCCTCTGGGGCGAGTTCTGACGCAGACTCAGGACCCGCTGAGGCTGGTGACCCCTGCTCTGTCATGTCAGATGACGCTGACCAGGACTGTTCGGACAGTGAGGATGAGTCCCCATCCGGGTCCCTGCGCGACAAAATACTTGTTGGAGCTCTTATCACATCTGTGCGTGATACCCTGAAGATTCAGGAGCCAGCAGATTCCTCTGCTGAGGTAGTGGTCCCTTTTGGGTCCCGTAAGCCAGCCCATTCACCTAAGGTGTTCCCGTATCTGACTTATTTTGACAAGTTCATTTACAAGGAATGGGGTCGACCGCAACGGACCTTTTCGGCCCCCAAATACATGGCGGTGTGTTACCCTTTTGGGAGAGCCTTCTCAAAAAGTGGTCGGCTCCTCCGGTCGTGGACCCCCCAGTATCCAGGTTAAACAAAGTAACCACGATCCCGGTAGAGGGGACTCCTGTATTTAAGGATACCACGGACAGGAAGGCCAAGGCAGTGGCACGTTCCTTGTTACGGTTGTGGGGTCAGCCATGCGACCAGTACTGGCATCCGCACTTGTGTCGCTGACACTAACTGAGTGGGCAAAACTGTTGCACTGCGAATTGGGAGAACAGGCTTCTCCTGTCTGCGTGGAATTGGCAGACCAACTAGTGCAAGGCCTTAAGTACATTTGTGATGCGGCCCTGGATACCCTCCCTCTGTTATACAGGGCTTCAGTGTAAGCAGTGGTGCTGAGGTGCCCGATTTGGCTAACATGCTGGTCTGCTGACCAGGCATCCAAAAAAGCCCTGATGGATCTTCCCTTCCTTGGCGACCGGCTCTTTGGAGCCTCTTTGGATGACATTATTAAGAATGCCACAAGTGCTAAGAGTACTCTACTCCCACAGGCCAGGAAGGCTAAGGAGCCATGCCGTAGGCAGGGGCCCTCTTTTTCCGCTCACAAACAGCTTTTTCATCCGCCCGGAGCCAGCCCGACAGGACGACCACGGAAAGACAAAAACGTCCCTGGAACCGTGAGCCTAACATGCTTGCTAACAAAAGTGCTACCGCATGAAGGTTTTCTCCCACCCATGTCTCGGGTAGGGGGTCGCCTTCGGGAGTTGCAGCCCAGTGGTTCTCTCGACTGTCCGACCAATGGATCTGCGATCTGATTGCCTATGGCTACAAGATAGAGTTCAACTCTTGGCCGCAAAACAGATTCTTCCCCTCCAGCATACCTGTTCTCCCGGCTCGCCGGGAGGCCCTCTTGGGGGCAGTAAGGGACCTGCTGAATCGAGGGGTGATTGTACCTGTTCTGGAATCGGAACATTTCCAGGGGTTCTACTCAAACCTGTTTGTAGTTCACAAGAAGGAAGGGGTACGTCCAATCTTGGATCTAAAAGCTCTCAATCACTTAGTGAAAGTGCAGAGGTTCAGAATAGAATCAGTTTGATCAGTAGTCGCTCCACTCCATCAAGGGGACTCCCTGGCATCCTTAGACATCCAGGATGCGTACCTGCACGTTTCTGCGGTTGCAGTCGGGGAAGCCCACTACCAGTTTGTGGCTCTCCCTTTTGATTTGGTATCAGCCCCCCGAGTCTTTACGAGGTATTGGCTCCTGTGTTGGCGTTGCTACGGCAACGCGGGATCGCGATCGTGGGTTACCTAGACGATCTCCTCCTGAGAGCTTCTTCCACCTCAGAGTTAGAAGAGGATGTGGGGATCACCGTGCAGACCCTGCAAGGATTTTGGTGGCTGTTAAACCTAAAAAAGTTTGGTGATAGTAGTGGGAGTGTTTCTCCCTTCGGTCAAGCTGCAGACTCTCAGAGCCACGGTAAAACTGCTGATGAACCGCAAGTGGTCGTCGCTGCTCTTCTGCATGCGAGTCCTGGGTCTCATGGTGGCCTCCTTCGAGGCAGTACCATATGCCCAGTTCCACACCAGAGTCCTGCAGAAGGAGATCTTGGCAAAGTGGGACAAATGTCCATTGTCCCTGGATCGCCAGATCCAGGTGAGCCAGTTAGTCAGGGATTCCCTGATCGGGTGGCTGAGGTCCCCGGTGCTTCAGTCCGGGAAGTTTTTCCTACCTCTGAATTGGATTGTGATCACAACGGACGCCAGCCTATTCGGCTGTGTGGTAATTGGAGTTCAGTCGACTCAGGGCCTCTGGTCGACGGAGGAATCCAAGTTGCCGATCAATCGGCTCGAACTGAGAGCGATCAGGCTATGCCTCTCCACATGGTCAATGAGACTGCAAGGGCGTCCGATCAGGATCCAGTCAGACAACGCCACTGCTGTGGCATACGTCGATCCCCAAGGAGGTACAAGAAGCTCGGCCGCCGCTCAGGAGGTCGCTCACATACTTCTGTGTGCAGAGCAACATGTACCGGCCCTGTTGGCCATTTACATCCCGGGTGTGGAGAACTGGCAGGCGGGCTATCTAAGTCGTCAGATGCTGGACCCAGGAGAATGGGCGTTGCATCAGGGGGTGTTCAGGCTACTGTGTCTGCGGTGGGGCACACCAGACATGGATCTTCTGGCCTCCCGTCTCAATCGGAAGGTGCCGGGATTCGTGTCCAGGACAAGAGATCCGTGGGCAGACGCGCTGGTGGCTCCGTGGGATCAGTACCAGCTGATCTACACCTTTCCTCCAATGAAACTGTTACCGCAGTGGAAGCCGAGGGGATCCCAGTAATACTGGTTGCCCCAGATCTCCATCCTGCTTTATCATCGCTGGTTTTACCGGCATGGCTATTGAGAGACAGGTGTTGAGGAACCGGGGTCTGTCAGACTCAGTGATCCCAACTATGTTGAGAGCACGGAAATCTTCTTCTCGGAAGATATATCTTCGTACCTGGAAGGCCTACATCTCCATTGTGAGGAGAAAGGATGGCATCCACGCTCCTTTTTTCTATATACAGGATCCTGCTGTTTCTTCAGTAAGGGGTGGACCAGAAGTTGGCGTTAAGCACCATTAAAGGACAAATATCAGCTTTGGCTGTCCTTTTTCAGTGACCTCTGGCGTCTCACTCTCTGAGTACTTTTGCTCAAGGGGTGCGACATGTAGTCCCTCCTGTGCGTCCACCGTTACCCCCGTGAGATCTGAACCTAGTATTATTGGCGCTTCAAAAACCGCCATTTGAAAATATCAGAGAGTTCCCCCTGTTGACTCTTTCCCAGAAAGTGGTCTTTCTAGTGGCCATAACATCGGCCAGGAGGGTTTCGGAACTGGCGGCCTTGTCCTGCAAGTCGCCATATCTGGTTATTCACAAGGATAAGGTGGTGTGCGTTCGCAACTGTCTTTTCTGCCGACAGGTAGTCTCTGCGTTTCACATCAATGAGGACATTGTGTTACCATCTCTGTGTCCTAAGCCGACGCATCCTAAGGAGGTGGCCCTTCATGCTCTGGAAGTGGTTCGGGCTCTGAAGGTGTATTTGTCTGCCACGGTTCCTTTCCGGAAGTCAGACTCACTGTTTGTTTCGGTGGCTAGTCCAAAGTAAGGCATGGCGGTCTCATCGGCCACCATTTCCAGGTGGACCAGACAAATTGGAGTACAATCCTACGTCTTGAAGGGGCAGATGCCCCCCTTTCCGGTCACGGCCTACTCCACGAGGGCAATCGAACGTCTTGGGCCTCTGACATCGAGCGTCTGTCGATCAAGTGTGTAAATCGGTGACCTGGCATCTGTCCACACGTTTACAAGTTCTACAAGGTAGATGTCAGTGCATTGGGTGATGCCTGTTTTGGCCGCAAAGTTTTTCTGGCGGCTGTATAGTTGCAATTGCATATGCAATTTTTTTCCTGTTGTTTTGGGTAAAAACGCAGTACCTTTAAGTTAATGCACTGTTGCATTTGTTACCGCAATTTTTGATGCGGTTTCAGGGTAGTGCTTCTCCGTTGAGGAACACCCTGTTTTTTTGTGGTAGTTTTTCCACACACTGTTGTTTTTTTGTGGGTAAAGTTTGTACTAGTTCCCACATGCCATGGTGGATGAAGTTTTATGCTGTTTTCCCACCCCTCGTTTTGGCACTGCTTGGGGACGTCCCAATGGTCTAAAGAGAAGCTGTGTCAGTCGGTGAATATAAAATCCTTTTCTCTGTAATTCACCGACTGACACAGCACCCGCCCCTTATATTTTTCTTTACGCTATACTGCTTGTTGACATACTGAGGCTGCAGTAGCATGCTGAGGGGTTGTTACCTAAGAGACTGCCCCTTGGGCGGAACTAGAAAGTTCTAGTTTTATTATCACATGTAACATGTAATGCCTAGTCTTCTCCTGAAGGTGGCATAACAACCCAATGGTCTAAAGAGAAGCTGTGTCAGTCGGTGAATTACAGAGAAAAGGATTTCACGGTGAGTACAAAAAATCCTATTTTTTTTACCAAAAATATGTAGAAGAATACGTATCGGCCTAAACTGAGGAAAAAATTATATTTTTTGGGGATATGTATTATAGCAAAAAGTAAAAAATATTGCATTTTTTTTCAAAATTGTCGCTCTATTTTTGTTTATAGCGCAAAAAATAAAAACCGCAGGGGCGATCAAATACCATCAAAAAAAGCTCTATTTGTGGGAAAAAAAGAACGCCAATTTTGTTTGGGAGCCACATCGCACGACCTGGCAATTGTCAGTTAAAACGACGCAGTGCCGAATCGCAAAAAGGGGCCTGGTCCTTTGGCTGAAAATTGGTCCGGGGTTGAAGTGGTTAATGTATTGCCGGATCCCAGCAATATAGATTAAAAACATAAAAAAAAGGGGCATGGGGTCCCCTCCCCAAAGTCCATACCATACCCTTTCCAAGCACGCAACCTCACAAGAAAAGGGGGGACGAGCAAACGCCCTCCCCCTCCTGACCCGTACCAGGCCACATGCCCTCAACATGGGGAGTGTGCTTTGGGGTCCGCCCCAAAACACCTTGGACAAGGGCCTCATTGTCACGAGGGCCACGAACCTGATGTGAGACCAAAGTAGTGGGGAGGCCTCCCTTGCACCTCGGGTCCTTGAAGCCTCTGGAGGTGGAGACAGCATAAACTTGGTGGACGCCGAGTGGCACGGGCACCAGGGGTGCGGAGCACCGTGCAAGCCTTAGTCTGAGATCCGAGCTGAGGTCATGTCCTGTTGAGCAACAAAGTATAAAAGGGTAAATCAGAAGAAGAATGGTCGAGATCCAAGCGGTTCCAACCTGGCAGCTGAGTACAAAAGGGGCAAAGAAGTAAAATGGTCAAAGTGCAAATCCGAGGTCAATTGCAAGCAGCATTCAAGAGTAGTCAAATAGGTTTCCAGGTTACAACAAGTTCAGGCAGATCACAACCTAGCACAGGAGCAGGGGGGGGCTGAAGATAATCCAGCATTTTGGCAGTGTCTGGGCTGGGCTTATATAGGCAAGTTTGAGGTCACTTCCTGTGCTCCTCCTAGGCATTTTCCCACCTTTTTCCATCGGGTTGAGGTAATTTCCTGTGCGCCTCCTGGGAATTTTCCTGCCTTTTTCCATCAAGTCTTCTGCGCAGGTGCGGGTTGGCGCCCTGAGGCATCTTTGGCGCATGCTCAGTTGTCACGGATTTCCTCTTGCGGCAATGTGCCATTGGTGCATGTGTAGTAAGCCCTGGATTCTTACACTCATCCCCACAACCCTTGCTCGGTGAAGGGTCTGGTGTGGATTTTTGGGGGGAACCCCACGCAATTTTTTTTTAATTTTGGCGCGGAGTTCCCATTAATATCCATACCAGACCTGAAGGGTCTGGTAATGGAATGTTGGGGGACCCCCACACATTTTTTTTTTGTCAATGACTTTCAATGACTTTTATGTTTATTGTCGGGACCGACAATTCATTAATAGCCGGCACTAGCGCTAGTACTTTTAAATTACTTTTTTTTCCTTAAGAAATGTCATTTTGCTCCCGGACTGTTATAAACAGGGGAAACATGCGCTAGTTTACAGGCATACTATAGACACCCCCAGATACAAAATTTAAAGGAATATTTCACTTCAAATTTTTCACTTTAAGCATTATTAAAATCACTGCTTCCGAAAAAACTTCAGTTTTTAAAACTTTTTTTGCATTGATACATGTCCCCTGGGGCAGGACCCGGGTCCCCAAACACTTTTTATGACAATAACTTGCATATTAACCTTTAAAATTAGCACTTTAGATTCCTCCCATAGACTTTTAAAGGCTTCTTGAATTTTCCACGAACACCCCAAATTATTCGCTATTCGGCGAACGGGCAGACAGACAATGTTCGAGTCAAACTCATGTTCGACTCGAACAGATAGCCCATCCCTATTGAACACACATGTTACACACATAATATATTAACGTGATCACTTACCTGTGTATACCGATACATACTAAGTAACTTGGCCACGGCATAATTTGTATGGAAAGTGCTGTCACCAATAAAACCAGCAAATTCTCCACGTCCCTTACAGTAATAGTTAGGAGCTTCCTTTTCTCCAGACAATATCCTACTGAGATATGCCAAAGATTTCATTGGATCATTACAAGTACTGAATATATGATAGCCCAGGGTCACATTGGGCAGGATCTTGGGGGAATTGTTAATCTCCTGGACAGCTACGATTATCGCCAAGATGCTTTTGTACTCTTCAACGTCAACCCTGCCGGATATTGAGAGGTTTTCAAATGACACAACAAATGGTTACTTCTGAGATTTCAGTTTGGCCACATCCCACAAAACTGACATGACTATGGTATTAACTAGGGCTTGTTACCTGCTATACCAATAACCCCACCCTTTCATCTAATGACCACAACACACATAATTGGAGTAAATTGGCCATAGCAGCCATTTTATTAACCAAATATAAATATCCAATAATTAACATATCAATAACCTTTCAAAACAGAAACAAGAAAATGGAGCCCAAGGTCCCAATATGCATAAAACACTGTCTGGGCAATCAGGAAAAATGCAAATGTGATGGGATATTTTTGGTCTTTTATTCGCTCATATTTGCTTTTTTACTAATTGCTTTGTATACACCATGTTAGTAGACACATCAAAGAGGAACTGCAGTCTGCTCACATAATTTGTAATAAAAACATCTTTGCCATTCTGAAGCTTCTCTCCAACCACTTTGCATATTATTTTATATATACTCTGATTCTGTACTTGCCAAATATGCTGCAGAAATCTTCCTCCATTGAGTCTGGCTGCATCCATTTTAACTGTGGGCAGCTGAAGCTGCTGCCTGTTCACTTCCTGGATTTACACAGACACACAGAGGCACACCCCCAGCTCTACAGCTTTCATTGGAGCTCTTATGACTCACCCCTCCCTTCCTGGCAAACTCTCATGAGAGAGAGAGAGAGCTGTGCATGATGTCATAAGCCTAGGCCAATGACCACAGAAGAAACAGGAAGTGGGCTGTATAAGGGATTTACTATCTGAAGTTAAAACAACAAGGGCAAAAGATTTAAATCAATTGTTTTTTATTAATGTTTTTCACATATAAAAGATCAAATAAGTAAACAAAATCTGTTGTATAGTGCAAGGTTGTAAAACAACAAGATGTAAATAAATGTGTATGAGGAAACAGAATGATATCAAAGTAGGATAATGTTATTATTATATACAGTGCCTCGCAAAAGTATTCAACCCCCCCCCTTGGCTTTTTACCGATTTTGTTACATTACAGCCTTTAGTTCAATGTTTTTTTAATCTGAATTATATGTGACGGATCAGAACACAATAGTCTAAGTTGGTGAAGATAATCTTTTTTTTAATTTATATAATCTTTATTTGTTTTCTTCATTATCATACAAAATACACAATACATACATAAGTTTACTTTACATAGAGTCCTTTTCTCACAGTTTGCTAAAAAATACCCTTTAGCCTTTGGTTCTTTTTTCCCTCCCACCCTTCCTTCATTACTTCTGATATGTTCTTTTTTATCTTATTCACTTTTCCTTTATGCTCTCTCTTTCCTCTTTCCCCTCTCCCTGCCCCCCTCTATTTTGCCTATATGGGATTTTTCCCCGTTTATTCTCCCTCCCCACCTATCCGCTATAGTGGGCATCCTGGCTTATCCAGCCATGTTTTCCACATTTTTACAAATTCTTTCAGGTTTCCTCTCCTTGTATATACCGTTTTTTCCTTCCATACAGTTTCTGTGATTAATCTCGCCCATTCTCCTGCCGTTGGGATTTCTCAGCCTGCCACCTTTGCGCTATTAGCTTTCTCGCCTGGAACAGACATCTCATCACTACATTGATTATGCAGGAGCCACCTATTATTCCCTCATTCAGACCCAATATACACAGTCTGGGGTTCATTTCTAACCTTACATCATACACTGTATTCAAAATGTCGAGGATTTCTGACCAATAGCGAAACAATTTTGGACATTTCCATATCATATGTGCTACCTAGGGCACCTGGCATGCTTTCTCCACCCGAACTCAAAAAGTCTCTTAGGAGTGTAATATGTCCTATGTAGTAACATCAAATATGAGACCCTTTGTGCGGGCGAGACTGATACCACGTGTCCTTTCTCCAGTATTCTCATCCACTGTTCATCTGACAGCGTTCCGAATTCCTTCTCCCACTTCCCCCTACTCTTAAGTCCTTCTGTCTGGACTTTCTATACTGCCTTCACATATGTATGGATACATTTCTGCTATAAATCCTTTAGTCTTATCTTGGGAGCCTATGCTTTGATATACCGGAGAGTTATTCCAGTTTGGTCCTTGTTTCGCAAATTGCCTGTATAAAGCGCGTCTGATTTGTAAGTATTTGTAGAATGAATGTTTAGGTATGTCATAGTTTGCTCTCAATGTAGTGAATGTCCTTAGTATATTTCCCTCATACATCTGGGCTAGCTTATCTATCCCCTTTATTTCCCACTCTTTAATCTTCCCTATCTTCTCTACTTCCTGCAAGTTCTTGTTGTTCCAGAGGGGGGCATATTTTGTCGTACCCTCTAGCCCTTTTACTACTTTTACTGCCTTCCACACTTTTAACGCAAGTCTCACCGTGGGAATTCTGTGACAAAATGAGTTTGCCTCAAGAGCTTCTATTATTGATTTGTGCGGGGTTCCTGCAATCATTAGTTCCTTATTACTTCCTCCAACCGTTCCTAGATGTTGCAGTTGGGCTGCTAAGAAATAGCTTTGCGGGTGTGGCACTGCCATCCCTCCCTTTCTTGTTCCTAGTTGTAATATTTGCAATCCTATCCTAGGCTGACCTCCTTTCCATATAAGTTCTCTAAACAACATATCGATTTTTCTAAACCATTTTTTATCTATCCATGTCGGGCAGTTGTTCAGCAGATATAAAAGCTGTGGCTGCCAAAGCATCTTAATCAGGTTACATCTCCCTGCCACGGATAGTGGGAGACGTCTCCAGATTGCTATTTTACCTTTAAATTTAGCTAATAGTGGTGCTATAATTATTAGGGTTCTTTTTTTATATTTATATCTAAATATTTAATTTGTTCAACCACTTCTAACTGTAAGCTATCCGGTATCCTCTGATTCCCTAAGGGGTCTATGGGCATTAGTGGAGATTTAATTTTTCCGAAATCTATGAGGATGTTCATCACCTGCCTGGGGGATTGCTCCACATCCCCCAGGAAGAGGAGGACGTCATCCGCATACAGTGCGATTCTCTCTTCTCCCCCTGCTCTTCGAAACCCCTGCATATTTGTGTTTGATCTAACCACACTGGCCAAGGGTTCCATTGCGAGAGCAAAAAGTAGGGGGGACAATGGAAACCCCTGCCTTGTCCCCCTCTCTAATTGAATCTTATCGGAGTAATCATTATTGACCCTAATTTTAGCGCTAGGACCCATATACAAGGTTTTAATCCATTTGATAAATGAGGGGCCAAATCCAAATTCCCCCAAAACTCGCCATAGATATCCCCATTCTAGGCTATCGAAAGCTTTGACCACATCTAGGGCCATAACCGCCCTTGTACCTGTGTTCTCTGTTGGTATCTGCAAGTTGAGATACAGCCTCCTAATATTCATACTGGTGGATCTGCAGGGGATAAATCCCGTTTGGTCCGGATGCATGATTCTGGAGATGATTTTCTTTAGTCTAATTGCCATTGCTTTTGCTAATATTTTAGCGTCCGAGCAGAGTAGGGAAATAGGTCTATAAGACTTAAGCCCCATACACACGCGCGGATTATCCGAGGACCAGGTCCGTCAGACCATGTCCGTCATACTTTGTCTGATGTTGGTTTTGCGTACACACGGTCGGACAAAGTTGTCGGAAAATCCGATCATTCTGAACGTGGTGACGTTTGTTGCCTACAACGGGACTACGTAGAGGCTAGTAGCCAATAGCTTTGGTCTTGTAATGTGATCTGAGCATGCGTAGCACTTTGTCCGGTCGGACTACCATACACACGATTGGATTTGGTGTGATCGGACCTTGTTGTCCAAAAATCTATCCAGCAGGAGATAGGACTTTGTCCGTCGGACAATCCGACGTACACTGTCCGATGGTGCATACACACGGTCGGATTTTTCGACAACATTGTCCGATCGGACAGAATCCATGCGAAAATCCTACCGTGTGTATGGGGCTTTAGTCTCTAACGGATCCTTCCCCTCTTTGTGCAGAACTATTATTGTTGCCTCCGTCATAGACTTTGGCAACTTCCCTTCCTCCTTCGCCCAGGTTAATACCTTAAGAAGCTCTGGCAATAGTATTTTCCCATATCGCTTATAAGTTTCTACGGGGAGGCCGTCTGGTCCTGGTGATTTCTGGTTGGCCATTTCTTCCACAGCCAGTTGGATTTCCTCCAACGTTAACGGTGCCTCCATTGTCTCTCTTTCTTCTTCAGTGAAAACCGGGATTTCAACGTTTCTAAAAAATATGTCCAATTCCCCTTCCTCCACCGTCCCACGCGATCTATACAATATATCATAATATGCTCTAAAAGTTTCTGTAATTACTGAAGTTTTTTGATTAAATTTCACCTTTTTCAGTCTTAATCACCGGGACGCTGGAGGGGGAGGAATTAGTTCTCACTAAATGTGCTAACATTTTCCCAACTTTTTCCCCCTCCCCGTAAGCCATTTGTTTCTGAAACAGTCTCTTGTTCTCTGATTTCCTAATAACTGTATCTTTATATTCCTGTTGTTTGATTAGCCATATACTTTGTTTGTCTGGGGTAGGGTTTTTGACGTATTCTCCTTCTGCTTTCATCAACTCTCTCTTAATCTTATTCTCCCATTCTCTTGAGATCTTTTTGATTTTTGATACTGATTGGATAAGGATACCTCTTAAATACGCCTTCAGTGCATCCCACATTACTCCTCTTGTCACAGTCTCATTATTAAACTTTATAAATTCTTCCAATTTTAATAACACCTCATTTGGATCCCCTATTATTTCAAACCAAACTGGGTTCATTTTCCATACTACAGGAGATCTTTTTCCTTCTAAATTTATTGAGACAACCAGCAGTGCATGGTCCGATACTCCTCTAGGCTGATATTCTATATCCCCTACTGTTTGACATGCTTCTCCATTTCCCAAGGCTAGATCTATCCTTGAAAGGGTAGAGTAGGAGCTTGAGAAACATGAGAATTGCAACACATCT
The DNA here is from genome assembly GCA_028564925.1 of Lithobates sylvaticus. NCBI lineage: Eukaryota > Metazoa > Chordata > Amphibia > Anura > Ranidae > Lithobates > Lithobates sylvaticus. The sequence goes on along the minus strand of CM053027.1, from coordinate 627,071,436 downwards.
GGATTCCGCGCCCTCCACATGTCAAAGAGCCCCGCTTCTTGTAAAAACTGATATAATCGACTCTCATCTGCCTTCTGTCCCTGTGTACATAATGGGAACCTGTCTAGTTTTTTATTAATAACCTTGTTAAAGTCCCCCACTGCTATAACTGGTATCCCATCTTTATCTGTTAAAAATTCCATTAAACTATACATGACATCGAGCTTAAACGGAGGAGGAATATAAATATTTGCAAGAACATATTCTCGATTTTCAATTACACAGTGCAGAAAAATATACCGTCCCTCCCTATCTATACTGATCTGCCGACAGGAAAACCCCACCTCTTTTCTTACCATCACAGCCACTCCTCTTGAGTAGGAGGTGTGTACTGAATGGTATTGACATTGGTATTTCTTACTTTGATTTAGTAACTTAGAATCTTGATTTAGGTGCGTCTCCTGTAGGCAGATCAGTCCCACTCCACTCCTTTCCAGGGGCTCTACCACTGCTGCTCCCTTTTTTCGGTGTGCCCAACCCCCGCACATTCCAGGAACCAATATTCAATACCCTAGTCTGCATGGTTTATCATAGGAAAAAAAAAAAAGAAAACAATATAATAGGCAATCCGCCCCCTACCCCCATTGAAAGAAGGGAAGATGGGAAGGGAAAAGAGATCTAGTACAGAAGCCATTTGATCCCGTCTTATACTTATATTATAAGAAGTGCCCATCCTATCAATACGCAGGACGTAATTATGATAATACAAAAGAGAGAGAAAAAAGAGAAAAAAAGAAAAAGGGGGTAGGAAAACCCTAATAAACAAGGGGGAAAAAAAAAAGGAGAAAGGAAAAAAAAAAGGGGAAATGAGAAAAGGGGAGGAAGAAGAAAACCTTTAGCCAGAGGGAAAGCCCCTTGTGAGCAAAAAAAATCCTTCAGCTATCTTAATATTCTCCTCTAAGTGAAAAAATGTGAATCTTTTTTCTAAGTGTTTATCTATCAGTGTTTTTAGCGTACCGCTTACTTCCATATAAATTACATATTTTTTCCGTATTTTACATCGTTGACCCTTCTGCCCCCCTCCCCCCTTATACCATTCTAGGTTATCCCTAAGGACTTTTTTGTGACCGTTACCACACATCCCTTACCTACAAACTTCCCCCCCCTCTCCCCCCTGCTCTTATATACGGATCCACTCCCGCCCTCCACCCTCCTCCCTCCCCCCCCCCATCCTTACACACACCAAAAAGTGTATTTTGATCCTCACCCCACCCATTCATTACCTTGCTGTTGTGCTATATGACTCCCACCACCCTCCAATCTGTGTGCATATATTTTCTCTGAAACACATCCCTTCTCATCCCTCTATGTTTATTCTTCTCCCCTTAAGCCCATCATCCCCTCATTTTAATCATTAATTGGTCCTTTCTGTCCTCCAACCATGTTGTCACACTTGCTGGGAATCAAAAAAAAAAAGTCTCTCCCATTGCTACCACACGTAGCCGAGCTGGATACAGTAAAGCATAAGTAACATCAAATTTCTGCGTTTGCGTTTGGTTTCTATAAAATCTGCTCTACGCTTCTGTAAATCGGGTGAAAAATCAGGGTACAGTGAGATTCTGACTCCATTATAAAAAATACTCCCCATCTCTCTAGCCCTGCGGAGAAGCGTTACTTTATCTTTAAAGTTCAAAAATTTCATTAGCATGGATCTGGGATGCCCTCCTTGGGGTGGAGGTCTAAATGGGACCCTATGTGCCCTTTCAACTGAAAACTGTTGTGAAAAAGTCTCTCTTCCAAATATTTTGATAAGCCACTTTTCCATAAATACAATCGGATCCGATCCTTCACTTTTTTCCGGTAGGCCTACAAGCCTCACATTGTCCCTTCGGAGTCTATTCTCCATTTCGTCCAGTTTTCCTGCAAATTTATCCGCCTGTTCTTTTAAAATTTTAACCTCTTGGCTTATTGGGTACATGTCATCCTCAATTTGACTGATTCTCCCTTCTGCTGCTGTTATTCTGTCAGCCGTCTTTTCCAGCTCATGGCGCATCAGAGATAATTCCTCTTTGATATTTTTCATTTGGCCACATAGCTCCCCTAGGGACTGTTTGCATATATTAACTGCCGCCAATACATCCTTTAGTGTCGGCTCTCCTTCTACCACTGGTGCCTGAGCTAAAGCCAATTCTGGTTTTCCCGGGGACCCCCACATTTTTATTAGTTGAGTTCTTTACTCCACCTGTAGCAGCACCGTAGCAGCTGCCTGGTTGTTTATTTGTCCTTGGCTCTTTCTGTCATTTGACACTTTCGCCTGGGTTTGCTGTCCCCCTTTAATTGGGGTATGGTCTGGGGTATGAGCATACTTTTCCAGCTTTGCTACCGCTGCTGATGCCCCATTTGTTATTGTGGGCTGGGACCCCTTTTCCCTATCTTTGGCTGATCTTAATGATTGTGTCCCTACATTCTCCTGATTGGCCTGCTCTTCCACTCTCCTCCTTGCTGACATATTGCCACACCCGGCTCCGTCAAAGTCCAATCCAGTCAGACAATGAATTTAAGATAGGTTTACAAAAAGCAATCCTCTAATGGCCCTTGTATATAAAAAAACAAAAACAAACCACAAGAGGGACAAGAGGGACAGACTTATATGTAAATCACAGCATATAAACAAGCCGGAACAGGCCTCCAGTTATTATTGAGAGAGAATACGTATATTGCGCAGCACAGAACAGAGCTTATGTTTTGTGATAAAAAAATTAACATTCCTCTGATTGTGATTAAAAAACAAGGGCAGCACAGATACCTAGCATAGCACACGGCATGGAACGCAACTTGTATTTTTATAGGTAGCGGTCCTCAATTTGCAGTATAGGAAAAGGCTGGGCACATATGCGGGAGGATACTACTGAAGTTGCTATAGGAAAGGAACTAGTCCCTTATGCACATCTCAGCACAGCCTGTATTTGTAATAGATAGGCAGTCCTCGTACTGTGGTTTAGAAGCGAGACAGACTTTTATGCACATCACATCACAGCTTGTATTTTTAGCAGCATTCCTCAGCTTGCATTTGAAGAGGGGCACCAAGTACAATACACCGTATGTATATGTATAAACAAAGAAAAAAATGTATATGTAAAAGAAAAAGGGTCTGCCAATTGCAGCTGAGAGGGGGAAAACGCATACACCCAGCACGGATCCCCCCTTTTTTTTTTTTTTTTGTAAAAAGAGAGATAGGATAATACTCCTCTAGTTGCGGTTAGATGGGAGCCAGCACAGTTGAATATTGTAGCACACAGTTTATAATTTTGCAAGTGTCGGTCCTCAAATTGCAATTAGGAAGGAGTTAGGAAGAAGCCAGTACAGATGCACAGCACAGCCAAAAAAAGGGAAAGAAAAAAAACAGTCCTCAGAATTCTGTCATGCGGGAGCCAGATACATATGCACAGCACAGCGCCTCATAGCACAGCCTATGTCTCTAACGATCCTCGATTGCAGCAAAATAAGAAGAAAGCCGGGCATATATGCACATCACAGGTTTATATTTTCTAGCAAAGGAAAAAAAAAAACAGTCCACTAGTTGCAAGGGGGGGGGGGGAGGGAAGGCTGATACAGGTGTATCACCCAGTACAGTGTCTTCTCACCTCTCCTAGCTGTTGAAGAATGGTTTCCAGGGCAGTCTGAGAGTCTCCTTGGGGATCCCCCCCTCCTCCGGTATCCTGTTTTCTTTTTCCGCCATGTGTAGAGCTGAAAAAAACCGGCATGTCAGTTTGAATTTCCCGCCGCTCTTCCTCTCAGCACGAGCGGCGAGGCAGGGGATAGCGTATGACGTCACCTTCGGCCGACTTCGGCTATTTCCGTGTAGACACACTACTGTTCTGTGCTAGATGGCTCGGGCTGATCTCGGGAGTCTCCGGGCTGTGCGCTGTGTGCCGCTATGAGAAGGTAATCACGGGTCTCAGCATTTCAGCATTTCCACGGAGCGGAGGGTGGAGGTGAGCACATACACGCTCTCACATTCCTCTCACACTGCACCACACCTCATGTCTGGTCACACCCCCTGGTGAGGATAATCTAGAAAACTATACATAAAACAAATTTTCAGAAATAAAAAACTGTGTATGTATTCTCCCCCTTTGTTATGAAGCCCAGAAAAAGCTCTGGTGCAACCAATTACCTTCAGAAGTCACATAATTAGTGAAATGATGTCCACTTGTGTGCAATCTAAGTGTCACATGACCTGTCATTACATACACACACCTTTTTGAAAGGCCCCAGAGGCTGCAACACCTAAGCAAGTGGCACCACTAACCAAACACTTCCATGAAGACCAAGGAACTCTCCAAACAAGTAAGGGACAATGTTGTTGAGAAGTACAAGTCAGGATTAGGTTATAAAAAAATATCCAATTCTTTGATGATCCCCTAGGAGCCCCATCAAATCTATCATAACCAAATCGAAAGAAAATGGCACAACAGTAAACCTGCCAAGAGACGGCCGCACACCAAAACTCACGGAGTGGGCAAGGAGGGCATTAATCAGAGAGGCAGCACAGAGACCTAAGGAGACCCTGGAGGAGCTGCAGAGTTCCACAGCAGAGACTGGAGTATCTGTACATAGGAGGACAATAAGCCGTACGCTCCATAGAGTTGGGCTTTATGGCAGAGTGGCCAGAAGAAAGCCATTAAATTTCAGCAAAAAGCAAAATGGTACATTTTGAGTTTGTGAAAAGGCATGTGGGAGACTCCCAAAATGTATGGAGGAAGGTGCTCTCGTCTGATGTATGGAGGAAGGTGCTCTGCTCTGATGGATGGAGGAAGGTGGTCTGCTCTGATGGATGGAGGAAGGTGCTCTGCTCTGATGGATGGAGGAAGGTGCTCTGGTCTGATGGATGGAGGAAGGTGCTCTGGTCTGATGTATGGAGGAAGGTGCTCTGCTCTGATGGATGGAGGAAGGTGGTCTGCTCTGATGTATGGAGGAAGGTGCTCTGCTCTGATAGATGGAGGAAGGTGCTCTGGTCTGATGGATGGAGGAAGGTGCTCTGCTCTGATGTATGGAGGAAGGTGCTCTGCTCTGATGTACGGAGGAAGGTGCTCTGCTCTGATGTACGGAGGAAGGTGCTCTGCTCTGATGTACGGAGGAAGGTGCTCTGCTCTGATGGATGGAGGAAGGTGCTCTGCTCTGATGTATGGAGGAAGGTGCTCTGCTCTGATGGATGGAGGGAGGTGCTCTGCTCTGATGTATGGAGGAAGGTGCTCTGCTCTGATGTATGGAGGAAGGTGCTCTGCTCTGATGGAGGAAGGTGCTCTGCTCTGATGTATGGAGGAAGGTGCTCTGCGCTGATGGAGGAAGGTGCTCTGCTCTGATGTATGGAGGAAGGTGCTCTGCTCTGATGTACGGAGGAAGGTGCTCTGCTCTGATGGATGGAGGAAGGTGCTCTGCTCTGATGTATGGAAGAAGGTGCTCTGCTCTGATGTATGGGGGAAGGTGCTCTGCTCTGATGTATGGAGGAAGGTGCTCTGGTCTGATGGATGGAGGAAGGTGCTCTGCTCTGATGTACAGAGGAAGGTGCTCTGGTATGATGTATGGAGGAAGGTGCTCTGATGGATGGAGGAAGGTGCTCTGCTCTGATGTATGGAGGAAGGTGCTCTGCTCTGATGTATGGGGGAAGGTGCTCTGGTCTGATGGATGTAGGAAGGTGCTCTGCTCTGATGTATGGAGGAAGGTGCTCTGGTCTGATGTACGGAGGAAGGTGCTCTGGTCTGATGTATGGAGGAAGGTGCTCTGCTCTGATGTATGGAGAAAGGTGCTCTGCTCTAAAGGATGGAGGAAGGTGCTCTGCTCTGATGTATGGAGGAAGGTGCTCTGCTCTGATGGACGGAGGAAGGTGCTCTGCTCTGATGTATGGAGGAAGGTGCTCTGCTCTGATGTATGGAGGAAGGTGCTCTGGTCTGATGGATGGAGGAAGGTGCTCTGGTCTGATGTATGGAGGAAGGTGCTCTGCTCTGATGTATGGAGGAAGGTGCTCTGCTCTGATGGATGGAGGAAGGTGCTCTGCTCTGATGGATGGAGGAAGGTGCTCTGGTCTGATGGATGGAGGAAGGTGCTCTGCTCTGATGGATGGAGGAAGGTGGTCTGCTCTGATGGATGGAGGAAGGTGCTCTGCTCTGATGGATGGAGGAAGGTGCTCTGCTCTGATGTATGGAGGAAGGTGCTCTGGTCTGATGGATGGAGGAAGGTGCTCTGGTCTGATGTATGGAGGAAGGTGCTCTGCTCTGATGTATGGAGGAAGGTGCTCTGCTCTGATGGATGGAGGAAGGTGCTCTGCTCTGATGGATGGAGGAAGGTGCTCTGGTCTGATGGATGGAGGAAGGTGCTCTGCTCTGATGGATGGAGGAAGGTGCTCTGCTCTGATGTATGGAGGAAGGTGCTCTGCTCTGATGGATGGAGGAAGGTGCTCTGGTCTGATGTATGGAAGAAGGTGCTCTGCTCTGATGTATGGAGGAAGGTGCTCTGCTCTGATGGATGGAGGAAGGTGCTCTGCTCTGATGGATGGAGGAAGGTGCTCTGCTCTGATGGATGGAGGAAGGTGCTCTGCTCTGATGTATGGAGGAAGGTGCTCTGCTCTGATGGATGGAGGAAGGTGCTCTGCTCTGATGTATGGAGGAAGGTGCTCTGCTCTGATGGATGGAGGAAGGTGCTCTCCTCTGATGGATGGGGAAAGGTGCTCTGGTCTGATGTATGGGGGAAGGTGCTCTGATCTGATGGATGGAGGAAGATGCTCTGCTCTGATGTACAGAGGAAGGTGCTCTGGTCTGATGTATGGGGGAAGGTGCTCTGCTCTGATGTATGGAGGAAGGTGCTCTGCTCTGATGTATGGAGGAAGGTGATCTGCTCTGATGGATGGAGGAAGGTGCTCTGGTCTGATGGACGGAGAAAGGTGCTCTGGTCTGATGGATGGAGGAAGGTGCTCTGCTCTGATGGATGGAGGAAGGTGCTCTGCTCTGATGGATGGAGGAAGGTGCTCTGCTCTGATGGATGGAGGAAGGTGCTCTGCTCTGATGTATGGAGGAAGGTGCTCTCCTCTGATGGATGGGGAAAGGTGCTCTGGTCTGATGTATGGAGGAAGGTGCTCTGGTCTGATGTATGGAGGAAGGTGCTCTGCTCTGATGTATGGAGGAAGGTGATCTGCTCTGATGGATGGAGGAAGGTGCTCTGGTCTGATGTATGGAGGAAGGTGCTCTGCTCTGATGGATGGAGGAAGGTGCTCTGCTCTGATGGATGGAGGAAGGTACTCTGGTCTGATGTATGGAGGAAGGTGCTCTGCTCTGATGTATGGGGGAAGGTGCTCTGGTCTGATGTATGGAGGAAGGTGCTCTGCGCTGATGGAGGAAGGTGCTCTGCTCTGATGTATGGAGGAAGGTGCTCTGCTCTGATGGATGGAGGAAGGTGCTCTGGTCTGATGTATGGAGGAAGGTGCTCTGCTCTGATGTATGGGGGAAGATGCTCTGCTCTGATGGATGGAGGAAGGTGCTCTGCTCTGATGGATGGGGGAAGGTACTCTGCTCTGATGGATGGAGGAAGGTGCTCTGGTCAGATGGATGGAGGAAGGTGCTCTGGTCAGATGTATGGGGGAAGGTGCTCTGCTCTGATGAGACCAAAATTGAACTTTTTGGCCATCAAAGAAAACGCTATGTCTGGCGCCATCCCAACACATCACCCAAAGATCACCATCCCCACTGTGAAACATGGTGGTGGGAGCATCATGCTGTTGGGATGTTTTTCAGCAGTCGGGACTGGGAAACTGGTCAGAGTTGAGGGAAAGATGGATGGTGCTAAATACAGGGATATTCTTGAGCAAAACCTGTAGCACTCTGTGTGTGATTTGAGGCTAGGATGGAGGTTCACCTTCCAGAAGGACAATGACCCCAAACACACTGCTAAAGCAACACTTGACTGGTTTAAGGGAAAATGTGGAAATGTTTTGGAATGGCCTAGTCAAAGCCCAGACCTCAATCCAATAGAAAATCTTGGATTTAAATATTGCTGTTCACAAGCGCAAACCATCCAACTTGAAGGAGCTCGAGCAGTTTTGCAAGGAGGAATGGACACAAATCCCAGTGGTAAGATGTGGCAAGACTCATAGAGACTTATGCAAAGTGACTTGGAGCTGTGATAGCCGCAAAAGGTGGCTCTACAAAGTATTGACTTTAGGGGGGTGAATAGTTTTGCACATTGACTTTTTCTGTTATTTTTTCCTATTTATGGTTTGCTTCACAATAAAAAAAAAAAAAAAACATCTTCAAAGTTGTGGGCGTGTTCTGTAAATTAAATGATGCAAATCCTCAAACAATCCATGTTAATTCCAGATTGTGAGGCAACAAAACATGAAAAATGCCAAGGGGGGTGAATACTTTTGCAAGGCTTCCTGGAATTCGATATATGGTGGAGGTAAAGGGTTTATTGACCGTCCCAGACACCCCCTCGTGAGCTAAACTGTCTAGGCTGGCGACAACCCTATTCTCTTTAACCACTTCAGCCCTGCAAGGATTTGCCCCTTAATGACCAGGCCATTTTTTGTGATGTGGCACTGCGTCAATTTAACTGATAATTGCGCGGTCGTGCGACGTTGTACACAAACAAAATTGACGTCCTTTTTTTCCTAGAAATAGAGATTTCTTTTGGTGGTATTTGATCACCTCTGCGGTTTTTATTCTTTGTGCTATAAACAAAAAAATAGTGACAATTTTTCTGTAATAAATACCACCCCTCCAAAAAAAATAAAATAATTCTTCCTCAGTTTAGGCCGATATATATACATATTCTTCTACATATTTTTGGTAAACAAAAATCGCAATAAGCGTATATTGATTGGTTTGCGCAAAAGTTATAGCGTCTACAAAACAGGGAATATAGATATGGCATAACGGCGACGGTCTGCAATTTTTAGCGGGACTGCGACATTGCCGCGGACAGATCGGACACTTTAGACACATTTTTGGAACAATAACATTTATACAGCGATCAGTGCTATAAAAATGCACTGATAACTGTGTAAATGTCACTGGCAGGGAAAGTGTTAACACTAGGGGGCGATAAAGGGGTTAAATGTGTTTCCTGGGAGGTGTTTCTAACTGTGGGGGGAGGGGAATGACTAGAGGAGGAGCCAGATCGCTGCTCCTAGCTAGTGAGGGAGACGATCTGTCTCCTCTCCTGACAGAATGGGATGTCTGTATTTAGACACACACATCTCTGTTCTTGCTCTCGTGCCCACAATCGCACATGGCCTGTGGACAACGCGCCTGCCGGCCACGCACATTAGGTTCCCCTCCGCTATAGCTGTTTAAATGGCCGACATACAGCTACAGCGATTTGCGGGAGAGAGCCGACCTGCCACAGTATAATGACGGCGGCTGATCGGCTAGTGATAGAGAACCATAGTACGGAAATCAGTAAAGAAGATAACCATTTTGATGCTCAGTTTGAACTTTGACAAGTCTTCTTCACCACATCTAGATGCCTAAATCTGTGTGATTGGCTGATTAGCAATTTGTGTTACCAAGCCATTGAACAGCTGTACCTAATAAAGTGGCCAGTGAGTGTTTTATATATATATATATCATCTTTGATATATTTGTACATTATATAAGAAGTGCCTCTTCTTCAGAGTAAACAATTGTAAACGATATAATCGATCCTCATAGCTGAGGTCCTCCGTCACTCTTATTCATTTTGTTGCCCTTCACTAAACTCTTTCTAGCTCAAGTAGTCGTTCCTGAGGACTTGTGACCAAAACTAAGCTGCATCTTCCAGATGAGAATGAACCAGTGTTTTGTAAAAGTGTAGAATACTTGATCTACCTCTGGAAAGTATGACCTATTAACTGCATGAGAGTAGTCTGCTGGCCATGTTAGCTGCGGCTTGGCATTGCATGTTATTGTAAGGTCTGTAATCTGTGACATGTTCCTGTTGTCAGTATGGTACTAAATCTTTGTCTATGGACATGTTCCTGGTGTCAGTATGGTACTGACTCTTTGTCTGTGGACATGTTCCTGGTGTCATTATGGTACTGACTCTTTGTCTGTGGACATGTTCCTGTTGTCAGTATAGTACTGACTCTTTGTCTGTGGACACGTTCCCTGTGTCAGTATGGTACTGACTCTTTGTCTGTGGACACGTTCCCGGCATCAGTATGGTACTGACTCTTTGTCTGTGGACATGTTCCTGTTGTCAGTATGGTACTGACTCTTTGTCTGTTCACACGTTCCCGGGGTCAGTATGGTACTGACTCTTTGTCTGTGGACACGTTCCCTGTGTCAGTATGGTACTGAATCTTTGTCTGTGGATATGTTCCTGTTGTCAGTATGGTACTGACTCTTTGTCTGTGGACACGTTCCCTGTGTCAGTATGGTACTGAATCTTTGTCTGTGGACATGTTCCTGGTGTCAGTATGGTACTGACTCTTTGTCTGTGGACACGTTCCCAGAGTCAGTATGGTACTGACTCTTTGTCTGTGGACATGTTCCTGGTGTCAGTATGGTACTGACTCTTTGTCTGTGGACATGTTCCCGGTGTCAGGATGGTACTGACTCTTTGTCTGCGGACACGTTCCTGGTGTCAGTATGGTACTGACTCTTTGTCTGTGGACATGTTCCCGGTGTCAGGATGGTACTGACTCTTTGTCTGCGGACACGTTCCTGTGTGTGTCAGTATGGTACTGACTCTTTAACTGAATTGGTGTTTGCAGGTTTTTTGTGATGTGTAAGTTTAGTACCTATTTTGTGTCTGTTAACATGTTTTTGGTTGGTAAGTATGGTACTTATTATTTCTCAACAGGTATGTGTTGTAAATAAATGGATGATACAAAGATAAAAATGTATAAAAATACTGTAAATTTCAGCAACCAAACAGTGAACGGTAAGGATGTGCATTAACCTCTAACAACCCATCTGTGAGCAGTAAGGACATACAGTAACCTCTAGCAACCAATTAGTGAGTGTGGATCTGTTCTTTATGTTTAGAGTATTAAGGTTTTTTGACATAAGTCTATGTGCATGTTTGTCTTTTGGGATGTTGGAGTGGACAGCAAAATTGTATGGTGGGCCAGGAAAATGTTTGCCCAGGGTCCAATCAATATTAAAGACGGCCCTGCTGGTAGGTTACAGTGTTGTAGAAAACATCGTTTTGAGGCTTTTGTTGTTCAAGAGAGGAGCGGTGGAGAAGGTGGATGCCTATGTGATGCATTTCACAATTTTTTTTTATCCTCGCCACCCAGGGGTGTCAGCTTCGACATCCCATCAGCAGCGTCTGCATCAAATGGTGTACGATTATCCAGGGGCGAAAACAGAGATGGAGAGCTTCCCAGTTGATGATTTACTGAGTTACTGGTCATGAGAATAGACCACTGGCCAGAACTTGCCCAGTGTGAAATTAAGCTACTGGGCTGCCCTGCATCCAGTGTGCTTTCCGAATTGGCATTCAGTGCTGCTGGATGTTTTGTTACTGATAACAGAATGTTTCTGTCCACATACTCCGTGGACCATCTGACTTTTATCAAAATGAATCAGTCCTGGATTACCAGCAGCTATGAAGCCCCTAATGCCAATGTCACTGATTAAGTGTTTTTGAGATGTGGAATCTCTGAAGGACTTCTAGGCTGCCTAGCATTGTGGGTGTTGATTTCATCTGGAAGAATTTTTTTGATGTAGGTTTCATGGGAACAATTAACACCCAAAGACCAATTTCCCGCACCTGTTTGACAGGTGCATATCATTTCAATTTTTGACAGCAAGGCCAATTCTTGCTGAGTAAATCTATAGGGTTACGTTGTGAAGGTGCCACCAACACCCAAAGACCAATTTTTCCACACCTGTCACCAAAGTCTTTGGAAGAGACACCAGAATTTATCCAAAAAATCTCTACTCCCAGTGCAGTAAATTGTGGCCTCATCATACAGACTGGGTCCCCAAGCCGTTGCTTACCTAATAAAGAAAGCTTGCTGGGAATTTTTATTTGGCTTTATAAATGCAATTATTTCTGTAGCAGTTTCTACACACAATATAGATGTACCACTTTACGAATCGACTAAGGGGACCCCCATGGAATATATTGATAGGTATTTTTTATTTTCATTGTTATTTCTCATATTTATACTTTCACTTTAACCATCAATAAATCTCTGCCCATTTAAAATGAAGTATTTTACAAACTTTTTTTCATTGACACATGTCCCCCAGGGCAGTACCCAGACCCCCATAACCATTGTATGCCCATTTACTTGCATAAAAGCCTTTAAAATGGGCACGCTTGATTTCTACAGTTATTCGGTTCGGAAATATGGTGATGTTTGAAAGCTCTGGTGTGAACCGAAAAGGGTCTTGTTTGGCCTATTCCTACTCCCCTCCTTCCAGGATGTCCCCTGGATGTCTCAGGGCCAGGTTTATGAGAAAATCACTGGTAAAGGCATGAATCTTCTCCTCGGGTTCCCAACAATTTTCTTCTGGCCCATATCTTTCCCATTGAACCAGATATTATAATTTGTTCCTAAAGACCCTGGATTAAAGAATTTTTGTGATCACAAATTCTTCTATACCTTGCACCCCAACAGGTGGAGGGGGCAGGAGAATTCTCTCAGTGGAAGGGTTTTCATGAAATGGTTAGAGTAAGGATACATGAAACATGATGTGACTCTTTGTAATTAGCTGTGCTGAGTTGAAATCTGGAATGGACAGTCCCACAAACTTTTGACCCAGCTTTACAGATCAAACATCTACATTAAATTTTTTAGTAGATAACCAAACTTTGTGATCCACATGAAAGGTATGAAGTGATCTGTGAGGTCTGTCAGCAGCCTCTGTAACATTCCCGAGCCTCCCTCAAAGCGTCAATCAATTTCTCCTAAATCTCCTGCAATGTACTTAATCTGTTGGTAACCACAGGAATTGGAGTTGAGAAAAGGAGGTCAGGAATAAAAACTGGATGATGTCCGGTGTTTAAGAAAAAAAGGACTTTGAGCAGTAGAGCTATGTTTGGAATTGTTTAAAGCCAATTCTGCCCCTGGAAGATAGTCAGCCAAGTTATCCTGACGATAACTAACATTGAAGGTACTGTACCACAGTTTGATTTTTAGATGCTACAGAGGGCTGTAACACTTAAAGCTGAGCAGATGCTTTTCCAGAATCTTGACGTAAACGGTACTCCTCTGTCAGACACCACATCATCAGGAATTCCATGAAGTATAAAGACTTCCTATCAGTTTTGCAGCTTGTTCAGAACAGCTTCCCCCTTAAGTGGTACAAAATGAGCCATCTTAGTGAGAGAGTTGACGACCATCAGGATTCTCGTCATTTCTTTAGAGGGAGGTGGTTCGACCATAAAGTCCATAGAAATGGACCCCCATGGTCTTGATGCAACAGGAAGTGGCTGGAACAACCCCATAGGTGAAGGTCTTATTACTCTTTGGTTCCCCCCTCCTCCTCCTGTCCACTCCACCTCTGTCCGCTCTCCGGTCCCCCCTCCTCCTCCAGTTTGTTTCCCCTCTGTCCACTCTCCGGTCCCCCCTCCTCCTCCGGTCCACTCCCTCTCCGTGCATTTTCCGCCTCCCATCCTCCTCCGGTCTGCTCCCCCTCTGTGCACTCTCCGCCCCCTCTTCCTCCTCCGGTCCACACCCCCTTTGTCTGCTCTTCGGTCCCCCCCTCCTCCTCCTGTCCACTCTCTGCCCCCCCTCCTCCTCCCATCTGCTCCCCCTCTGTCACTTACCGGCTCCTTACTTTTCCAAATGAACAGAGTCAGTGATTACTGACTTCAGTTTATGAATGGCGAGGAGCCTCTGTTTCCTCTTCATTCATCTTCAGTGCAGCTGAGGCTGCTGGGAAAGGGACTGGGGAATCTGTGTCCTCGGTCTCGTTCCATGTCTCAAAGGGGAGATGTCAGTTTAGACCCCTGACATCTCACCAAAGCCCCCCTACCCTAAGAAAAATAAAAAAATAAAATAAAAAAACCATTGTAATAAACAAATATTCTAAAGAAAAATTGTAAAAAATAATAAAAAATAAAACAAAATAAACACTGTCTGACACTGTCCAGAAAGCATTGTAAATAAATATTAGGAAGAAATTGGGAAAACTCTGATACATAACAGTATAGCACTGAAACAGATGCAAATTACAACCAACACAGTTTTAAATGAACGTGACCTATGTGCTCAGGCATAAAAGGGGGAACAGAGATAGTTTGTTACCGACCAATCTGTCTCCCTAAAATCCTGAGCCCACAGATCCTGAAAGTTTATGCGTTATACAATATTCAGACCATGTCAACTCATGTCAGAGTTCCTCATTAACAAGTACAAGTGTTTTGCACTGAGTCCTTAGCTAAGTAAAGAAGAAACTTGGCAGTCGTCACATTGGAGGTGTCCGGTATCTTCAGCTAGGCCCAAAGAGATCTCTATGCAAAGAAACTCAAGAATAAAGGACAACTGATGTAAGGTGTCTCTTGGGGAAGGCACACAGCAGAGGCGTATCTAGTGAAAATGGCGCCTATGGCAAGCACTGAAACTGCGCCCCTGTCAAAACATAAATGCGGCCTTACCAGCACCCATAAATGCGGTAACATCAGCACCCATAAATACGGTATCAGCACCCATAAATGCAATAACATCAGCGCCCATAAATGCAATACCATCAGCGCCCATAAATGCAATAACATCAGCGCCCATAAATGCAATAACAGCGCCCATAAATGCAATAACATCAGCGCCCATAAATGCAATAACATCAGCGCCTATAAATGCAATAACATCAGCGCCCATAAATGCAATAACATCAGCGTCCATAAATGCAATAACAGCGCCCATAAATGCAATAACAGCGCCCATAAATGCAATAACATCAGCGCCTATAAATGCAATAACATCAGCACCCATAAATGCAATAACATCAGCACCCATAAATGCAATAACATCAGCACCCATAAATGTGGTAACATCAGCACCCATAAATGCGGTAACATCAGCACCCAAAAATTCTGTGCCAGCGTCTCTGACACTGTACAGAGGTAGAGAGGGAGTAGGATCACCAGTGGCAGGGTGCCCTAGGTTGCCTAGTGGTAGCGTCGGCCCTATCTGCTTGGCACATACGCAGAATCGCACATGATGACTTTAAGACCCCTTTCACACTGGAGGCGCTACAGCGCTAAACATAGCACTATCATAGCGCCTGAAAAAAAGCCTCATCTGCAAACCCAGTGTGAAAGCCCGAGTGCTTTCACACTGGGGTGCTGCGCTGGCAGGGTGTCACAAAAAGTCCTGCCAGTAGCTACTTTGCAGCGGTGGAGGAGCGGTGAATACACCGCTCCTCCACCGCTCTTGCCTATTAAAAACAACGGGGCAGAGCTGCAATACCACCGGCAAAGCGCTGCTGCAGCAGCATTTTGTGGGTGGATTTAATCCCTTTTTGGCCGAATAGCGCTGCTAAAATTACGGTAAAGCGGTGCTAAAAATAGCGCCGCTTTACCGCTGATGCCCGGGGCGGCTCAGTGTTAAAGAGGTCTAAGTCATCATCATGTGCGATTGTGTGTGTGTGCCAGACCCAAGCAGAAGCAAGTAGCCAATCAAATATAGTGCTCAATATGGATTAAATAAATATGCATAGCAATAGATATTATAAATAAAGTGTAATAAAACTAATTTGTGCAACAGCAGGTACTACTTGCACAAATCACTTTATTACACTTTATGATATCTATAGCTAAGCATATTTATTTAAATCAAATTGAGCACTATATTTGATTACCTTGCTGGTTACTGGTACACTGTACACATGATGTGCACATGATGATCATCAAGACTGTGCTGCTGTACTAGTACCTGCTGCTGCTGCTTGGGGGGGGGGGGGGGGGGGTTCTTCCCTCTGGTGTCTCACTCTTCTTCTCCTGGTCTCCAGCCTCCATGTTCTTCTTCATATTCCTCACAGACCATGTCACAGCACCGTCAGCAGTCGTCACAGCACCGTCAGCAGTCGTCACAGCACCGTCAGCAGTCATCACGTCACACAGACCTGGGCCGGGAGACCCAGAAGAGAAACTGAAGCCGCTGCGCTGAGGAGGGTAGGCGGAGCCTTAGGCTCAGCCTCCCATAGTTACTGTATGGCTATGTAGGTGACCCGGGCACTCACTCTGGCCAGAGCCAACTCATCGGCCGTCATGGGGGGCGCCCGGGCACCTGTCGCGTCACTCCTCACATTATTATGTAGTTTGCTCCGGCGCTGCGCTCCAGCAGGCCAGTTAGTGGCTCCGGGGACTAGATAAGTGTGGGAGGCAGCCGCAAGAGGATGGGTGGGAGTGAGACTTTATTTTTTGTATGGGCCGACTTTTTTGCCGCCCCCCCCCCCCCCCCCCCCCCCCCCCCCCCTTGGCGCCCATGGCACTTGCCATGGCTGCCATACCCTAGGTACGCCACTGGCACACAGCCATATCTCCTGTGCTCCTAAACACACATTCCGTCTAATGATATAATGTACCTTACCTATCATTCCATTTCCCTTGCATCCCCAAGTAAAGAGACACCACCATCATAGCTTACGCTCTCAGCTCCATCAGCATCACTACCTTTTCTGAGCCGTGCATCTGCTTTTATTTACACATAAACAGGAAGTCCCAAACTGGAGAGTTTGCCTCCAAAAGCCAAATCACCTCCTACACAGTTTGTGACCTCACAGGAAATGACCAACTAAGGATGTAACACAGGATATGAATGGTAACACAGGAAATACAACAATGACTAGGGGCATCTTATGGGCGTGTCTGGGCGGGGGCAGCGTGCACAATCTCCAGCCCCCTGTCTCTGATCACATAAAGCCTGAGACTATGAACACCTCCCCCGGGCCACAACGATTCAAAGAATCAAGTTCTTACAGTTTGTTTGTGAATCCTTATTATGCCTTGTTCAGAGAACAATACACGGACTATTCTACTGTCTTTGTGGACGAGAGATTATCTGCAGGTGTACACACATGGGGCCACAAATATGTTGATCAGGCATACAGGGGTGACACGAGCGGACACTCTATAAACCAATAATGTCTTTGCAGAGCGAACACACCCCCCACCAGACGATCGTTCTGTGCATCGCACAGGGGCCCTTCACTGGCGGACATGTCCCCACTCCGCAAACAGTTCTCTACATCCCCAAGGAGCTTTTAACTACCAAACAGATCTAAACCAGCATCAGTCTGCCCCAGTCAGCTCTTTAGAGTGGGCTGCGGGAGCGCTAACACTGGGAGACACTTATGACAATAAATGTTAAAATACATCTTCATAAAATTTCCACAACACTCTGACAAGAAGACAGGGTACAGGTGTCTGTATGCAGTGCCTTTAGAAATAATTTGCACAGAATCAGCAATCCAGCATAACCAGGAGTAGACACACAGGACAGGCTCTTTGAGACTGGCAACCCGGCAGTAGGAAGGTACAGTGATGTCTGTTCAAACTGCCCAAATGACAGGTGGATTCCCTGAGGTGATGGGTCTGCTTTTGACCAATGGGCTGTTGGCCAGGAATAGTCACTCTGCTGGAGAACTGGCAGCGCGCTTTCCTTTGCGCCCGGTCTCTCTCTTGGGGTGGGTAGTTTCAGCTGGAGATGGGGACTACATGTCCCAGGATGCCTTGCTGCTCCTGCAGTCTTCCAGGTAATTGTCTCCCTTCCTCCTACCAAATGGAAAACAGGTGGAGGGATCAAGGCGTGTGGCAGTGTCAGTGAGGAGAGGGAGGGGATGAAAACCCCTGCAGCAGCTTGACAGTCTCTCTTTCTCTCTCCCTGAGAGCCTGTCTGTGTGTATCTCGAGGGCAGGAGGTTCGGAGCCGTGTGAGGCTGAGCGGCACCAGCTACACATATCAGTATGGATGTCACACCACTTCCTCAAACTCAATCTTTCTAAAACTGAGCTTGTAATATTTCCTCCTCCCGATCTCCCCATGACTTTACCATTGAGATCAACAACAGGTCCCTCCACACATGCCAGGGTTCTGGGTGTAATCCTAGGCTCCGACCCCTCCTTCAGCCCCACATCCAATCACTGGCTCAATCTTGCCACCTTAACCTCTGCAACATTTCCAGAATTCATCCCTTCCCAACTAACGACGCCACAAAACAACTTATTCACTACTTGGTTATATCTAGGGATGAGCTGAACAAGCCAACACCCCCCCCCCCCCCCCCGTTCGTTCCGCACTAGAACATGCAAACAGGCAAAAAAATTGTACGAACACGCGAATACCGTTAAAGTCGGCGAGCCCAGAACTATTTGGGCCGCTCGCATCAAATTTGTGTGATGCGAGCGGCCCGCAATGCACTGCGCCAGTTGCAGTGCATTGCTGGCTGATGATTGGCCAAGCATGCACTGTGACCCGCATGCTTGGCCAATCAAAGAGCAAGCGGCGAGGAGAGCCATAATTGGCCACAGGCAGGATGCCTGTGGCCAATTATAGCTCAGGGGGTTTAGTACACGCCCCACAGTATAAAAGGCCGCCGCGCCAGCAGCCTCGTATATTGTGTTGTGTTCCAGCGTCAGTGTTATGTGCTGCTGACTGCTGACATTATGTGCTGTGATTCTGGGGATTAGTGTGTGCGTGCTGTTAGTACAGCATTGCAGTATCACATCTGGGGGGTGTCTATAGTATGCCTGTGAAGGGGCACATGTTTCCTGTGCTTAGAACTGTCCCTGCACAAAGTGTCATTTTTGCAGGAAAAAAAGCTATTTACAAGCTATTACATACTCGCGGCTAATGAATTGACAGCTCCCGTAACACAGAGAACAGTCATTCATTAAAAACCATTCATAAAAAAAAAGTAATTGAAGAAAAAAAAAAAAGCGTGGGGGTCCCCCCAAATTCAATAACCAGGCCCTTCAGGTCTGCTATGGATATTAAGGGGGACCCCAGCCAAAAAATAAAAATAAATGGAGTGGAGTCCCCCTCAAAATCCATCCTAGACCCTTGAGGTCTGGGATGGATTTTAAGGGGAACCCCGGCCAAAAAAAAAAAATGGCGTGGGGTCCCCCTCATAATCCATACCAGACCCTTATCCGAGCAAGCAACCTGGCAGGCCGCAGGAAAAGAGGGGGGGATGAGAGCGCCCCCCCCCTCCTGAACCGTACCAGGCCACATGCCCTCAACATTGGGAGGGTGCTTTGATGAGGACAAGGGCCTCGTCCCCACAACCCTGGCCATTGGTTGTGGGGGTCTGCGGGCGGGGGGCTTATCGGAATCTGGAAGCCCCCTTTAACAAGGGGACCCCCAGATCCCGGCCCCCCCCTGTGTGAAATGGCCCCGTCCTCCATTATAAAAGACCTGTCAGACGCAGCGAAGCCTCCCACAGCGGGAGCCTCCCATTGCGTGGAGCGGCCCAAGAAGAGACCAGGACGCCGTGGAAGAAGATGCCGGACGAGAAGACCAGAGCAAGAAGAAGCGGATCGGAGGAAGAAGATGATGGAAGAAGAAGATGGAAGAAGATGCCGGAAGGAGAAGATGAAGAAACCAAAGGATGAAGAAAGGAAGAAGGAAGACCAGAAGAGAAGATTTTAATAAAGGAATTGTCAAAGACCGTCTCCTGTCATTTTTACCATTTTTGACACTTTTTTTGTGAAATGGTAGGGGTACTTTTGTACCCCTTACCATTTCACACAGGGGGGGGGGTCGGGATATGGGGGTCCCCTTGTTAAAGGGGGCTTCCAGATTCCGATAAGCCCCCCGCCCGCAGACCCCCACAACCAATGGCCAGAGTTGTGGGGACGGGGCCCTTGTCCTCATCAACATTGGGACAAGGTGCTTAGGGGGGGCTCAGACCCCCAAAGCACCCTCCCAATGTTGAGGGCATGTGGCCTGGTACGGTTCAGGAGGGAGGGGGGGCTCGGATAAGGGTCTGGTATGGATTTTAAGGGGGACCGCACGCCATTTTTTTTTTTTTGGGCCGGGTTTCCTCTTAAAATCCATCCTAGACCTCAAGGGTCTGGTATGGATTTTGAGGGGGACCCCACGCCATTTTGTTTTGGCTGGGGTTCCCCTTAATATCCATAGCAGACCTGAAGGGCCTGGTTATTGAATTTGGGGGGACCCCCACGCTTTTTTTTTTTTAAAATTTTATTTTTTATCAATGACTTTTTTTAATCAATGACTTTCAATGAATGAATGTTCTCTGTGTTACGGGAGCCGACAATTCATTAGCCGCGAGTGATTTTAAATAGCTTTTTTTCCTGCAAAAATTACACTTTGTGCAGGGACAGTTCTAAGCACGGGAAACATGCACCCCTTCACAGGCATACTATAGACACCCCCCAGGTACGCAATTTAAAGGAATATTACACTGTTATTGTTTCACTTTAAGCATTATTAAAATCACTGCTCCTGAAAAAACGGCCCATTGATACATGTCCCCTGGGGCAGGACCCAGGTCCCCAAACACTTTTGATGACAATAACATGCATATTAGCCTTTAAAATTAGCACTTTTGATTTCGAACGTTTGCGTCCATTGTAACTAATAGGGTTCTTATGCTCGCACTGACTTTAGGTCCATTTGCGGGTTCTGGTGCGAACCGAACCCGGGGGTGTTTGGCTCATCCCTACTTATATGCAAGTCATTGTCATTAAAAGTGTTTGGGGACCTGGGTCCTGCCCCAGGGGACATGTATCAATGCCAAAATGGGTTTTAAAAACAGCCGTTTTCTCGGGAGCAGTAATTTTAATAATGCTTAAAGTGAAACAATAAAAGTGTAATTTCCTTTAAATTTCGTACCGGGGGGTGTCTATAGTATGCCTGTAAAGGGGCGCATGTTTACCGTGTTTAGAACAGTCTGACAGCAAAATTACATTTCTAAGGGGAAAAAAGTCATTTAAAACTACTCACGGCTACAATGAATTGTCGGTCCACAATACACATACAAGTTCATTGATAAAAACGACATGGGGATTTCCCTACAGGGGAACCCCGAACCAAAAAAAAAAAAAATGCATGGGGGTCCCCCTAAATTCCATACCAGGCTCTTCAGGTCTGGTATGGATATTAAAGGGAACCCTGTGCCAAATGTAAAAAAGAAATGGCGTGGGGGCCCCCTCAAAATCCATACCAGACCCTTATCCGAGCATGCAACCTGGCATGCCGTAGGAAAAGAGATAGGGATGAGAGAGCGCTCCCCTCTCCTGAACCGTACCAGGCCACATGCCCTCAACATTGTGAGGGTGCTTGAGGTTGCCCCCAAAGCACCCCCATGTTGATGGGGAGAAGGGCCATATCCCCACAACCCTTGTCCGGTGGTTGTGGGGGTCTGCGGGTGGGGGGCTTATCGGAATCTGGAACCCTTTTTTAACAAGGGGACCCCCCAGATCCCGCACCCCCCGTGTGAATTGGTAATGTCTCTTGTCTTTTTTAACCTTTTTGTCGCTTTTTTTGTGAAATGGTAGCGGTACATTTGTACCCCATTACCAATTCACATGGGGGACAGGATCTGGGGGTCCTCTTGTTAAAGGGGGCTTACAGATTCCGATAAGCCCCCCACCCACAGACCCCCACAACCATCAACATGGGGACAAGGTGCTTTGAGGGGCTTGTGGGGATGTGGCCCTTCTCCCCATCAACATGGGGACAAGGTGCTTTGGGGGACTACCTCAAAGCACCCTCCCAATTTTGAGGGCATGTGGCCTAGTACGGTTCTGGGGGGGTTCCCCTTAAAATCCATACTGAATGAAGGGTAAAAGAGTACTTTTAAATGACTTTTTTTCCTTTAGAAATGTAATTTTGCTGTCAGACTGTTCTAAACACAGGAAACATGCGCCCTTTACAGGCATACTATAGACACCCCCCAGGTACGAAATTTAAAGAATATTACACTTTTATTATTTCACTTTAAGCATTATTAAAAATCACTGCTCTGGAAAAAAACGGTAGTTTTTAAAACTTTTTTGCTTTGATACATGTCCCCTGGGGCAGGACCCAGGTCCCCAAACACTTTTTATGACAATACCATGCATATAAGCCATAAAAATTAGCACTTTTGATTTCTCCCATAGACTTTTAAAGGGTGTTCCGCAGCTTTCGATATTGCAACGAACACCCAAAATTGATCGCTGTTCGGCGAACTGGCGAACAGCCAATGCTCGAGTCGAACATGAGTTCGACTCGAACATGAGTTTGACTCGAACATAAAGCTAAGCTCATCCCTGCTCAAGACCCAGTAATCCAGTGGATTTTCGGTTAGAAAGGTTTCCAAGTCTGATTTTGCCCCAAGGTATTCCTGCACCATGTACAACAGATGCTGATGATGGTTGCTGGAATCGATCAGACCTTGGGGCTGCGGACTAGAAAATTGTCTGAACGCATTGGTCAGACGGCCACCTTCTCCACCACTCCTTCTGTGACTGACCGAAGCCTCAGCAACACTTTGTCCAGAAGGACCAGGAAATTGTAACCTCCCAGGCTCTGGAAACCATTGCATAAACCTTTCTGCAAGGCCTCCCGAAGATGTTTTATCCTCTGCTCCCTCTGCAATGGCTGGATAAGTTCCGCCACCTTACCCTTGTAACATGGATCAAGAAGGGTTGCCAGACAGTACTGATCCCTCTCCTTGATACCACAAATCCGAAGGCCCTTCCGCAGGTTTTGCAGGATCAGGGAGGTCATGCAGCGTAGGTTTGCTGAGGCATTCGGTCCGGAGTCCTTCGGGCCACTAAGGACGACCTGATCCGCAGCAACCTCCTGCCAGCCACGTACAAGTCCATGGGTTTCTGGGGCCTGAAAACGATCCCCTGAAGACTGCTTCTGATGCTGAGTGCTAGGCTCCACCTCCATGCTGACACAATCCACCTCCTCCTTCTCTTCCTGTGTGATAGGCGGCCTGCAGGAATACTGTCTGGATAAAGAAGAACATGAAACCCCTATTTATGGACTTTTCAGGCACATACACAAGTGAACTAGTTAAAAATAATTTTATTTAATTAAAGAGTAAGGCTGGCTTCACACTGGGGCGGTGCGGGGCGGCGACGGTAAAGCAGCGCTATATTTAGCGCTGCTTTACCATCGTCTTGGATAAAGAACCTCCGCAAAGCGCCGCTGCAGCGGCGGTTTGCAGGCGGTATCCCCGCGGTTTCCCATTGATTTCAATGGGAAGGAGCGGTATAGGAGCGGTTCCTTCACCGCTCCAAAGATGCTGCTAGCAGGACTTTTGTTGTGGTCCTGCTAGCGCACCGCTCCAGTGTGAAAGCCCGCCGGCTTTCACACTGGAGTGAATGGGGCCGGTTTTTTCAGGCGGTATACAGGCGCTATTTTTAGCGCCGTACCGCCTGAAAACCGCCCCAGTGTGAAAGGGGCCTTAGGATAGTGTATCATAAAAAGCACAGTACATGTATTAACTAATAACACCGTACCAACTCATTAAACGATATAGTTAACATGCATAGATAGTATAAAGAACTAATACACTAAATGGATGGAATATCACCCATTGCGGATGAATGAGGTAAGTGAAGCTGGTCACACTACGCGTTTCAGAGGTTTGGGTGTCTCCTTCTTCAGGGGTAAAAATCTATATGTCACAATTAGCGTAGTTCTATTGGAAAATACAAAACGGCAGGAAATTAACACATGAAGAAAATTGGGTTTAGACATGAAGACTACATTTTGCATAGGGCACAGGGGTGCTGATACATCATTCTGATATAGCCATGCATTTTCTGACATGTAAGTAAAAAATGTATCTTTTTTATAAAACAGTTTTGGCCATATTGGCCTCTCAACATCCAGGGCGCCCACATATATTGGGGATAATAATAATTTAGTGCAGTTGTATTTAAATGCTGCCACAGGGCAGAAAGTTCTTGAAAAGCCCCACAGAAGATATTGCTGAGCAGGTGTAGGGAGAAACACTGGGGCAGAGAAAGCTCAGAAGCCCTAAAAAGTAGAAACACAAATGAAAGTAAAGCATGTAAATACAAACCTCCTGAGGCAGGAGGAGGGGATAGTAATGACCAAGTGGGCAGTATTGGTTAGAAAGTAACCTGATGTGGCAAATATAGTAGTTACCACCTACACGCATGTGGTATCGCTGTAGGGGAATTAATATACTTAGTAAGCGATACGTAAGTAGTATTTTAATATTTACATATATCGAAACATATTTATGTCCAAAGACGTTATATAGGGTGAATTTATAATTTGTTAGTGATAGGATTAATATATATATATTTTCAGGAGCGGAATAGAAGCAAGGTAATTATCATAGTAAGGTTGCATGTATAAAAACATATGACATGTATGTAGTTATATAGCTAGACAAAAGAGTAGGTTTTAACATAGGGATCTTTAATAGTACCATTTAAAAGGGGTATTATTAATTTTACAGGCATAGCATGTGTATAGAAGTACACATGGCAAAGTGATTATCATAGTAAGGTTACATGTATCAAGATGTATACAATTATATAGCTCAGCAAGAAAGTAGGTTATGGCATAAGAGTCCTCAATAGTACCATTAAAAGAGGTATTTTAATTTTGATGGCATTGCATGTGTATAGAGTTACACCTAGCAAGCCGAAATATAACATGTTTCAGCATAATACAAATGATGCAGGAGATTAGTCTATATATTAGGTAACGCAGGGGGATTAAAGTATTGCTGTATAGGTATCTAGGTGTATATATATATATATATATATATACACACACACATATAGTGTCATAGTGCCATAAACGCAGCAGCACGGGGCTTTTAAGTTTTCAATGGAGGTCAATAAGATTATGTATTTTTAAATAAAAAATGGCAGAGTAACAACTCTAGTAAGGAGGAGGTGAATATCTGGTTGTAGTTGAAGGTGAAGACTCGGCTAGACCATCCGTTTGGCAGCCCACAGACTCAGCTGTGGAGTGCCGACAGAGGGAATGCCTGGGGGTATAAGTATCTATCTCCCTCCAATCAGCCGGCGCATAGTAATTAGCGCACATCTGATGGAGGGAGGCTAAACAGTGGGGGACCTTGAGTGGAGAGTAAACAAGTCTTGCTTTTGACTGCTGGTGATTGCTGGTTTGCATTTTTAGGTTCTTTTTGGGGCTTTTCCTTGTAGCTTTTTAACACCCTTTTTCTGACACCTTTTAAACAGTTTTTATTCCTTGCTTCCTTCAGCCTAATAATTTACGGGAGTGGTTAATGGGTCACAGGTGCTTGAGGCCTAGATAACCTTTTGTCAAACTCATCGTGAGCCTGCTCATCTTTGAATCTGCTGGAACTCTGTCCAAGTGGAACTGGTCTAAGTGGTGAGTTAAAATCAGGAGTTAGTGGAACTGGTCTAAGTGGTGAGTTAAAATCAGGAGTTAGTGGAACTGGTCTAAGTGGTGAGTTAAAATCAGGAGTTAGTGGAACTGGTCTAAGTGGTGAGTTAAAACCAGGAGTTTAAAACAGGAGGCTATAACCTGTGTAATGTGAGTACCTGAGTTGTGTATTGTGGGTGCACGCTGGTCTGCGAGTACCTGTGTACTGTCTTGTTGAGTATTAGTGTCAGGAAGCTAGTTGTTAGGTAATTTGGACTGGGTATAATCTCTAATCCTCATTAAATTAATAGGTACGATGCCCGGCGGGTGTGGAGAGGCGTCAGACTCTTGTGCAATTTAGGCAGGGAATAGAATGTTGGAGTTCTTGGGAAGGGGGTACGGATATAGTTCCACTCATCTCAATTAAGAATGTTTTGTTGAAAACCACTATCTATGAGTAGATAGAATTCTTTTTGAAATTGATCGATCTAAGTAGAATTTATCTGGGCGTACCAGTTCCTGTTATTCAAGATCCGGGCACACATGGACAAACACAGATCATTATCCATGATTACAATATTGCCCCCCTTGTCGGAGGACTTTATAGTAATCATTGGATTAGTAGAAAGATTGTAAAGTAATTCCTGTTCCTCTTTTGAAAGGTTGGACCTACTGTGATGACTGACTTTCAAACGTTTAATCTCTAGAGTGGTTAAATGGACAAAGGTCTGGACACTAGTGTTAAGTGCAAGCGCTGAAAACCTATCTGATTTTTTCTTATTTTTTTAAATCCAGTGAGGGTATATTCAGCCTAAGGAGGATATCTTCAATGTCAATGCGATCAATTAGATCCAAATCCGGATCATTTTCATCCAGGAGTGACACTAGAGTGTCAATAGCTTTCACTTCCTGGGGTTTGAGTTGTGTTCCATCTTTGATACTCTTATCTTATAACTGTTTGAGAATTAATTTACGTGCAAAAAGCTGGATGTCCTTGATCGCTTCGAACATGTCGATATCCTCATTAGGACAGAAGCTGAGGCCATTACTCAAGATATCTTTCTCAACATTAGTGAGAGGATATTGGGATAGATTTATAACGTTTAAAGACATATCATCTTCTATTGTCTTTTGTTTGCAGTGACTGTTATCCCTTAAGTCGGTAGAGAAGCTGTATCCAGCTCCTGTCCTGGAACTAAAAAAATACCTTGGGTCGACTGTGCGGGGTAAAGACAATTTATGAGGCATCAGAGAAGTACTCACCATAGACGTGAAGTGAGAAGAGGGTAGCGTAGTAGAGGTAGAGGGAGTGGAGCCATCACCAAAAAAGTTACCTGTCACCCCGTGATTAGTAGATTCATCTTTATGACCCTGATCCACAATGCGTTTCTTGGACATTTTTTCTTGCGACCCACCACCGTGGGAAGTTCTTTTTGTTTTATTCGATTTTTTTGTCCTAGAGGAATCATAAGAAGAAGCAGACAAAGATGAAATGGAGGAAGCATCTGATAAATGGGCATCACCTTTCCTAGATCGCACCGGATGGTTGGTTTGAATGTTTGTCTTACTATATTGAGACGCATTCCAAGTGAAAGCTTTTCTCTCTCAGAATGCAAGTAGATCCCTCTGCATTTTTTTGTCTTTTTTAATAAGAATTTGTCGATTAAAGTTCACCTAGATCCTTATCCATAGGCTGGGTGCTCACATTTTCAAAACAAAATACTGTAGATGAAATCTAAATCCTTGTCCGGGTCTCTGGCTCTACTCGCATACTCATCTCTCAGGAGACTCATCATGCCCCTGGAGCAAAGGAGTAGATTATCTTCCCAGGCTTTTTTTAAAAGAGGGACTTATATTCTCCATTGTTGGAAAAATGTGTGGGCATAGACCAAATGGGGCTACATTGTTCTTAATATATTGGTCAAAAGAGTGAGTATGCCAGTATAGCGAGGACCTTTTCTTAAGGAGTTTTCTCAAATTGAAGAAGGTGCCATATGCCCTGGTGGCTCTCTGCCCCCCCAGCTCTTACCCCCTGGTCCAGCCAAGTGCCATGTGCCCTGGTGACTCTGCCCCTCGCAGCTTTCACCCCCTGATCCAGCCATGTGCCCTGGTGGCTTTTTGCCCCTCACAGTTCTCACCTCCCGATCCAGCCATGTGTCCTGGTGGCCCTATGCCCCCCCGCAGTTCTCACCACCTGATCAAGCCATGTGCCCTGGTGACTCTCTGCCCCCCCCCCGCCATGTGCCCTGGTGGCTCTTTGCCCTTCACCACCTGATCCAGCCATGTGCCCTGGTGGCCCTCTGCCCCCCCCGCAGTTCTCACCACCTGATCAAGCCATGTGCCCTGGTGACTCTCTGCCCCTCATAGCTCTCACCCCCTGATCCAGCCATGTGCCCTGGTGGTTCTTTGCCCCTCACAGTTCTCACCTCCCGATCCAGCCATGTGCCCTGGTGGCCCTCTGCCCCCCCCCCGCAGTTCTCACCACCTGATCCAGCTATGTGCCCTGGTGGCTCTCTGCCTTCCACAGTTCTCCCCTATTAATCCAGTCATGTGCCATGTGCCCTGGTGGCTCTTTGCCCCTCACAGCTCTCACCTCCCAATCCAGCCATGTGCCCTGGTGGCTCTTTTCCCCTCACAGTTCTCACCACCTGATCCAGCCATGTGCCCTGGTGACCCTCTGCCCCCAGGGGCAGGCTGGGCCGGGGGCAGGAATGCAAATGCCCCCCGGGCCGCTCTGATTCCCCGGAAAAAGGCAGATGTGCTGCCAGCGGTGAACATCGCATGTGCAGTTCCGCAGTTGGCCGAGTGTTACTGCTGGTGCCGTTGATAGGGCAGTACAACCCCATCAGGTGGCAGCTTTATAGTCCATGTCTGTCAATGTCTGCCCCCCCACGGACATACCACCAGCCACCGCTGTCACAGGATCCACAAGGCCTCTCCTCTTCACACAGACACTGCTTTTCGTCCGCTCTCCTCCTTTGCTCATTGGCAGTGGCCAGAGCCAATGAGAAGAAGGAGTCAGAACAGGAGAGGATCATGGGACATGTAGTCCCGAGTACCAGTGGAAAAAAGGTGATTGCCTGCCTGGGAATTGACTGTAGCCCACAGTAGCCCGCAGCATGCACAGGGGGAGGGGAGAGAACACCAGGAGGCTGCAAAGAACATCGAGGGAGATAAGAGGGGATCATGAGGTGGTGAGTCCGAGTTGGAGGGAGCCTGAGAGGAAAGAATTATTTCCCTTTTCCCTGCTGGGAAGACACTGCAGCTGAGCAAGGTAATGACCCTTTCCTGGAAGCAGCAACACGGTCGGCCACAGGTTACTTGTTGCAGACCCCCTGATCTGCTGTGTGGGGCAACAATACAAATGTGGCAGCCCCTGCATTGTGGTCACCGCCCCCCAAAATCCCTGCTGCCGCCACCCATCCATGCGCACGACCCCTTTCAGGATGTCGAGTGCATGGATTCCAATGGGTTTCTTTTTAAGCACCTGACTAGAGCCAGAGGCTCTATTAGTTTTCAAAATAGGGTCGACTCGGGGCACAGAGGGTGCGCTCTGATCCCACCCAATTGTGTGACGATAGTGAGTGAATTTTCACACTAACGTTCTTCCTCGCCAATCAGGAGGAAGGTGGTGAGACCGGTTTCCCAATCGGCCAAAGCGTCAGGCAATCATATTGGATGCCTAGCGCTTTGGAGCAACAGAGAGGAGGCGGACACCAGAGCCACTGCCTGCACAAATGAAGGAGAGGACACCACAGCCCCAGGCCTGGAATGGGTAGGTTCCAACATGATCTCTTTCTGTAGGGAAATATGGAGTGGGGTCTATCTCTGTGCAGGGAAATGTGGAGCGGGGTCTCTGTAGGGAAATGTGGAGAGGGGTCTCTCTGTGCAGGGAAATGTGGAGCGGGGTCTATCTCTGTGTAGGGAAATGTGGAGCGGGGTCTATCTCTGTGTAGGGAAATGTGTAGTGGGGTCTCTCTCTGTGCGGACAATTGGAGCAGTCTCTCGCTCTCTCTGTAGGGAAATAAAAAAAAACTAGTGGTGTGTACAAGGCTTTACTATGTTGATATGGGAATCAAGCGATTTCTTGAGGAGTGGTCTCTCTGTGTGGACAATTGGAGCAGTCTCTCTCTCTGTGTAGGGAAATGTGGAGCGGGGTCTCTCTCTCTGTGTAGGGAAATGTGGAGCGGGGTCTCTCTCTGTGTAGGGAAATGTGTAGCGGGGTCTCTCTGTAGGGAAATGTGGAGCGGGGTCTCTCTCTGTGTAGGGAAATGTGGAGCAGGATCTCTCTCTGTGTAGGGAAATGTGGAGCGGGGTCTCTCTCTGTAGGGAAATGTGGAGCGGGGTCTCTTTCTGTAGGGAAATATGGAACGGGGTCTATCTCTGTGCAGGGAAATGTGGAGCGGGGTCTCTCTGTAGGGAAATGTGGAGTGGGGTCTCTCTCTGTGCAGGGAAATGTGGAGCGGGGTCTCTTTCTGTAGGGAAATATGGAACGGGGTCTATCTCTGTGCAGGGAAATGTGGAGCGGGGTCTCTCTGTAGGGAAATGTGGAGAGGGGTCTATCTCTGTGCAGGGAAATGCGGAGCGGGGTCTCTTTCTGTAGGGAAATATGGAACGGGGTCTATCTCTGTGCAGGGAAATGTGGAGCGGGGTCTCTGTAGGGAAATGTGGAGTGGGGTCTCTCGCTGTGTAGGGAAATGTGGAGTGGGGTCTCTCGCTGTGTAGGGAAATGTGGAGAGGGGTCTATCTCTATGTAGGGAGATGTGGAGCGGGGTCTCTTTCTGTAGGGAAATATGGAACAGGGTCTATCTCTGTAGGTAATGTGTAGCGGGGTCTCTCTCTGTAGGGAAATGTGGAGCGCAGTCTCTCTCTGTGAAGGGAAATGTGGAGCGGGGACTCTCTCTGTGCAGGAGAATGTGGAGCGGGGTCTCTTTCTGTAGGGAAATATGAAACGGGGTCTATCTCTGTAGGGAAATGTGTAGCGGGGTCTCTCTGTAGGGAAATGTGGAGTGGGGTCTCTCTCTGTGTAGGGAAATGTGGAGTGGGGTCTATCTCTGTGTAGAGAAATGTGGAGCGGGGTCTCTCTCTGTGCAGGGAAATGTGGAGCGGGGTCTCTTTCTGTAGGGAAATATGGAACGGGGTCTATCTCTGTGCAGGGAAATGTGGAGTGGGGTCTCTCTCTGTGTAGGGAAATGTGGAGCGGGGTCTCTCTCTGTGCAGGGAAATGTGGAGCGGGGTCTCTTTCTGTAGGGAAATATGGAACGGGGTCTATCTCTGTGCAGGGAAATGTGGAGCGGGGTCTCTCTGTAGGGAACTGTGGAGAGGGGTCTATCTCTGTGCAGGGAAATGTGGAGCGGGGTCTCTCTCTGTAGGGAAATATTGAGCGGGGTCTATCTCTGTGCCGGGAAATGTGGAGCGGGGTCTTTCTCTGTAGGGAAATGTGGAGCGGGGTCTCTTTCTGTAGGGAAATATGGAACGGGGTCTATCTCTGTAGGTAATGTGTAGCGGGGTATCTCTGTAGGAAAATGTGGAGTAGGGTCTCTCTCTGTAGGGAAATGTGGAGCGCGGTCTCTCTCTGTGAAGGGAAATGTGGAGCGGGGTCTCTCTCTGTGCACGAGAATGTGGAGCGGGGTCTCTTTCTGTAGGGAAATATGAAACGGGGTCTATCTCTGTAGGGAAATGTGTAGCGGGGTCTATCTGTAGGGAAATGTGGAGCGGGGTCTCTCACTGTGTAGGGAAATGTAGAGCGGGGTCTATCTCTGTGTAGGGAAATGTGGAGCGGGGTCTCTCTCTGTGCAGGGAAATGTGGAGCGGGGTCTCTTTCTGTAGGGAAATATGGAACGGGGTCTATCTCTGTGCAGGGAAATGTGGAGCGGGGTCTATCTCTGTGCAGGGAAATGTGGAGCGGGTCTCTCTCTGTAGGGAAATATGGAGCGGGGTCTATCTCTGTGCAGGGAAATGTGGAGCGGGGTCTCTCTCTGTAGGGAAATGTGGAGCAGGGTCTCTTTCTGTAGGTAAATATGGAATGGGGTCTATATCTGTAGGTAATGTGTAGCGGGGTATCTCTGTAGGGAAATGTGGAGTGGGGTCTCTCTCTGTAGGGAAATGTGGAGCGCGGTCTCTCTCTGTGAAGGGAAATGTGGAGCGGGGTCTCTCTGTAGGGAAATGTGGATCGGGGTCTCTTTCTGTAGGGAAATATGAAACGGGGTCTATCTCTGTAGGGAAATGTGTAGCGGGGTCTCTCTGTAGGGAAATGTGGAGCGGGGTCTCTCTCTGTGTAGGGAAATGTGGAGCGGGGTCTCTCTCTGTGTAGGGAAATGTGGAGCGGGGTCTCTCTCTGTGTAGGGAAATGTGGAGTGGGGTCTCTCTCTGTGCAGGGAAATGTGGAGCGGGATCTTTCTCTGTAGGGAAATATGGAGCGGGGTCTATCTCTGTGCAGGGAAATGTGGAGCGGGGTCTCTCTCTGTGTAGGGAAATGTGGAGCGGGGTCTATCTCTGTAGGGAAATGTGTAGCGGGGTCTCTCTGTAGGGAAATGTGGAGCGGGGTCTCTCTCTGTGTAGGGAAATGTGGAGCGGGGTCTCTTTCTGTAGGGAAATATGGAACGGGGGCTATCTCTGTGCAGAGAAATGTGGAGCGGGGTCTCTCTCTGTGTAGGGAAATATGGAGCGGGGTCTCTCTCTGTGCAGGGAAATGTGGAGCAGAGTCTATCTCTGTGTAGGGAAATGTGGAGCAGGGTCTCTTTCTGAAGGGAAATGTGTAGCGGGGTCTATCTCTGTGTAGGGAAATGTGGAGCGGGGTCTCTCTCTGTGCAGGGAAATATGGAGCGGGGTCTCTCTGCAGGGAAATGTGGAGCGGGGTCTCTTTCTGTAGGGAAATGTGGAGCGGGGTCTCTCTCTGTGTAGGGAAATGTGGAGCGGGGTCTCTCGCTGTGTAGGGAAATGTGGAGCGGGGTCTATCTCTGTGCATGGGAAATGTGGAGCGGGGTCTATCTCTGTGCAGGGAAATGTGGAGCGGGGTCTCTATCTGTGCAGGGAAATGTGTAGCGGGGTCTATCTCTGTGCAGGGAAATGTGGAGCGGGGTCTATCTCTGTGCAGGGAAATGTGTAGCGGGGTCTTTCTCTGTGTAGGGAAATGTGGAGCGGGGTCTATCTCTGTATAGGGAAATGTGGAGCAGGGTCTCTCTCTCTGTAGGGAAATGTGGAGCGGGGTCTCTCTCTGTGTAGGGAAATGTGGAGTGGGGTCTCTCTCTGTGTAGGGAAATGTGGAGCGGGGTCTCTCTCTGTGCAGGGAAATGTGGAGCGGGATCTTTCTCTGTAGGGAAATATGGAGCGGGGTCTATCTCTGTGCAGGGAAATGTGGAGCAGGGTCTCTCTCTGTGTAGGGAAATGTGGAGCGGGGTCTATCTCTGTGTAGGGAAATGTGGAGCGGGGTCTCTCTCTGTGTAGGGAAATGTGGAGCGGGGTCTCTTTCTGTAGGGAAATATGGAACGGGGTCTATCTCTGTGCAGGGAAATGTGGAGCAGGGTCTCTCTCTGTGTAGGGAAATATGGAGCGGGGTCTCTCTCTGTGCAGGGAAATGTGGAGCGGAGTCTATCTCTGTGTAGGGAAATGTGGAGCAGGGTCTCTTTCTGAAGGGAAATGTGGAGCGGGGTCTCTCTCTGTGTAGGGAAATGTGGAGCGGGGTCTCTCTCTGTGCAGGGAAATATGGAGCGGGGTCTCTCTGCAGGGAAGTGTGGAGCGGGGTCTCTTTCTGTAGGGAAATGTGGAGCGGGGTCTCTCTCTGTGTAGGGAAATGTGGAGCGGGGTCTCTCGCTGTGTAGGGAAATGTGGAGCGGGGTCTATCTCTGTGCAGGGAAATGTGGAGCGGGGTCTATCTCTGTGCAGGGAAATGTGGAGCGGGGTCTCTATCTGTGCAGGGAAATGTGGAGCGGGGTCTATCTCTGTGCAGGGAAATGTGGAGCGGGGTCTCTCTGTAGGGAAATGTGGAGCGGGGTCTCTCTCTGTGTAGGGAAATGTGGAGCGGGGTCTATCTCTGTGTAGGGAAATGTGGAGCGGGGTCTATCTCTGTGTAGGGAAATGTGGAGCGGGGTCTCTCTCTGTGCAGGGAAATGTGGAGCGGGGTCGCTTTCTGTAGGGAAATATGGAACGGGGTCTATCTCTGTGCAGGGAAATGTGGAGCGGGGTCTCTTTCTGTAGGGAAATATGGAAACGGGGTCTATCTCTGTAGGTAATGTGTAGCGGGGTATCTCTGTAGGGAAATGTGGAGTGGGGTCTCTCTCTGTAGGGAAATGTGGAGCGCGGTCTTTCTCTGTGAAGGGAAATGTGGAGCGGGGTCTCTCTCTGTGTAGGGAAATGTGGAGCGGGGTCTCTCTCTGTGCAGGGAAATATGGAGCGGGGTCTCTCTGCAGGGAAATGTGGAGCGGGGTCTCTTTCTGTAGGGAAATGTGGAGCGGGGTCTCTCTCTGTGTAGGGAAATGTGGAGCGGGGTCTCTCGCTGTGTAGGGAAATGTGGAGCGGGGTCTATCTCTGTGCAGGGAAATGTGGAGCGGGGTCTATCTCTGTGCAGGGAAATGTGGAGCGGGGTCTATCTCTGTAGGGAAATGTGTAGCGGGGTCTCTCTGTAGGGAAATGTGGAGCGGGGTCTCTCTCTGTGTAGGGAAATGTGGAGCGGGGTCTATCTCTGTGTAGGGAAATGTGGAGCGGGGTCTCTGTAGGGAAATGTGGAGCGGGGTCTCTCTCTCTGTAGGGAAATGTGAAGCGGGGTCTCTCTCTGTGTATAGGGAAATGTGGAGTGGGGTCTCTCTCTGTGTAGGGAAATGTGGAGCGGGGTCTCTCTCTGTGCAGGGAAATGTGGAGCGGGATCTTTCTCTGTAGGGAAACATGGAGCGGGCTCTATCTCTGTGCAGGGAAATGTGGAGCGGGGTCTATCTCTGTGTAGGGAAATGTGGAGCGGGGTCTCTCTCTGTGTAGGGAAATGTGGAGCGGGGTCTCTTTCTGTAGGGAAATATGGAACGGGGTCTATCTCTGTGCAGGGAAATGTGGAGCGGGGTCTCTCTCTGTGTAGGGAAATATGGAGCGGGGTCTCTCTCTGTGCAGGGAAATGTGGAGCGGAGTCTATCTCTGTGTAGGGAAATGTGGAGCAGGGTCTCTTTCTGAAGGGAAATGTGGAGCAGGGTCTCTCTCTGTGTAGGGAAATGTGGAGCGGGGTCTCTCTCTGTGCAGGGAAATGTGGAGCGGGGTCTCTCTCTGTGCAGGGAAATATGGAGCGGGGTCTCTCTGCAGGGAAATGTGGAGCGGGGTCTCTTTCTGTAGGGAAATGTGGAGCGGGGTCTCTCTCTGTGTAGGGAAATGTGGAGCGGGGTCTCTCGCTGTGTAGGGAAATGTGGAGCGGGGTCTATCTCTGTGCAGGGAAATGTGGAGCAGGGTCTATCTCTGTGCAGGGAAATGTGGAGCAGGGTCTCTATCTGTGCAGGAAAATGTGGAGCGGGGTCTATCTCTGTGCAGGGAAATGTGGAGCGGGGTCTCTCTGTAGGGAATTGTGGAGCGAGGTCTCTCTCTGTGTAGGAAAATGTGGAGCGGGGTCTATCTCTGTGTAGGGAAATGTGGAGCGGGGGTCTCTCTCTCTGTGTAGGGAAATGTGGAGCGGGGTCTCTCTCTGTGCAGGGAAATGTGGAGCGGGGTCTCTCTCTGTGTAGGGAAATGTGGAGCGGGGTCTCTCTCTGTGCAGGGAAATGTGGAGTGGGGTCTCTTTCTGTAGGGAAATATGGAACGGGGTCTATCTCTGTGCAGGGAAATGTGGAGTGGGGTATCTCTCTGTGTAGGGAAATGTGGAGCGGGGTCTCTCTCTGTGCAGGGAAATGTGGAGCGGGGTTTCTTTCTGTAGGGAAATATGGAACGGGGTCTATCTCTGTGCAGGGAAATGTGGAGCGGGGTCTCTCTGTAGGGAAATGTGGAGAGGGGTCGATCTCTGTGCAGGGAAATGTGGAGCGGGGTCTCTCTCTGTAGGGAAATATTGAGCGGGGTCTATCTCTGTGCAGGGAAATGTGGAGCGGGGTCTCTCTCTGTAGGGAAATGTGGAGCGGGGTCTCTTTCTGTAGGGAAATATGGAAACGGGGTCTATCTCTGTAGGTAATGTGTAGCGGGGTATCTCTGTAGGGAAATGTGGAGCGGGGTCTCTCTCTGTAGGGAAATGTGGAGCGCGGTCTTTCTCTGTGAAGAGAAATGTGGAGCGGGGTCTCTCTCTGTGCAGGAGAATGTGGAGCGGGGTCTCTTTCTGTAGGGAAATATGAAACGGGGTCTATCTCTGTAGGGAAATGTGTAGCAGGGTCTCTCTGTAGGGAAATGTGGAGCGGGGTCTCTCTCTGCGTAGGGAAATGTGGAGCGGGGTCTATCTCTGTGTAGGGAAATGTGGAGCGGGGTCTCTCTCTGTGCAGGGAAATGTGGAGCGGGGTCTCTTTCTGTAGGGAAATATGGAATGGGGTCTATCTCTGTGCAGGGAAATGTGGAGCGGGGTCTCTCTGTAGGGAAATGTGGAGCGGGGTCTATCTCTGTGCAGGGAAATGTGGAGCGGGGTTTCTCTCTGTAGGGAAATATGGAGCGGGGTCTATCTCTGTGCAGGGAAATGTGGAGCGGGGTCTCTCTCTGTAGGGAAATGTGGAGCGGGGTCTCTTTCTGTAGGGAAATATGGAACGGGGTCTATCTCTGTATTTAATGTGTAGCGGGGTCTCTCTGTAGGGAAATGTGGAGCGCGGTCTCTCTCTGTGAAGGGAAATGTGGAGCGGGGTCTCTCTGTAGGGAAATGTGGAGCGGGGTCTCTCTCTCTCTGCAGGGAAATGTGGAGCGGGGTCTCTCTGTAGGGAAATGTGGAGCGGGGTCTCTCTCTCTCTGCAGGGAAATGTGGAGCGGGGTCTCTCTGTAGGGAAATGTGGAGCGGGGTCTCTCTCTCTCTGCAGGGAAATGTGGAACGGGGTCTCTCTCTGTGTAGGGAAATGTGGAGCGGGGTCTATCTCTGTGCAGGGAAATATGGAGCGGTGTCTCTCTGCAGGGAAATGTGGAGCTGGGTCTCTTTCTGTAGGGAAATGTGGAGCGGGGTCTCTCTCTGTGTAGGGAAATATGGAGCGGGGTCTATCTCTGTATAGGGAAATGTGGAGTGGGGTCTCTCTCTGTGTAGGGAAATGTGGAGCGGGGTCTCTCTGTATAGGGAAATGTGGAGCGGGGTCTCTCTCTGTGCAGGGAAATGTGGAGCGGGGTCTCTCTGCAGGGAAATGTGGAGCGGGGTCTCTCTGCAGGGAAATGTGGAGCGGGGTCTATCTCTGTGCAGGGAAATGTGGAGCGGGGTCTCTCTCTGTGCAGTCTTTACTTTTGGGGATGTGACACCCCAAAAGTGAAAGACTACAGGTCCCAGCATGAACCCTTCAGAGCTCAGAATGTGTCACACCACACCCCTGCCCCGCCCCCCCCCCCCCAAACTAGTGAAGGACTGCAGGTCCCACTGTCCCAGCTTTAACCCCTCAGAACGTGTCCCCCCGGCCCTTAAACAAGTGCAGGACTAGAGGTCATAGCATGAACCCCTCAGCTGAGGATGTGTCACACCCCCCCAACTAGTGAAGGACTACAGGTCACAGCATGAACCCGTGGGATCTAAGGTGCCACATCCTTAAATCTCAGGGGTTCATGCTGGGACTTGTTTTAGTCCTTCACTTTTGAGGATATGACCCCCAAAGTGAAGGACTACAGTTCCCAGCATGAACCCCTCAGCGCTCAGGATGTGCCCCCCCCCCCCACTAGTGAAGAATTACAGGTCCCAGCATTAACTTGTGAGATCTAAGGGGGTCACATCCTTAGATCTCAGGTGTTCATGCTAGGACTTGTACTCTGTAACTAATTGGGGGGGGGGGTCTCATTCATAGATCTCAGGTGTTAATGCTTGGACTTGTAGTCCTTCAGTAGTTGCAGAGGGGGTCAGGTCCTCAGCTCTGAGGGATTCTTACAGAGACTTGTGTGCACTTTAGTTCCTGGAGGCCATGGTGGTACAAGTCCCACAAGGGCCCTGGAGGGCCACATTGTCCTCCTTGCCACTACCCCAACTTTGTGATAATGTAAAACCTGTTTTCCTTTATCTATCACTTTGCCACCACCGGCTCTATGGGCCACTTGACTGGACCTTCCCCCCCAGGCCTAAGGCTGCCAGCCCTCCCCTGACTGCCCCCCCCCCCCCCCGCAGTTCTCACCACCTGATCCAGCCATGTGCCCTGGTGGCTCTCTGCCTTCCACGGTTCTCCCCTATTAATCCAGCCATGTGCCATGTGCCCTGGTGGCTCTCTGCCTTCCACAGTTCTCCCCTATTAATCCAGCCATGTGCCCTGGTGGCTCTTTGCCCCTCACAGCCCTCACCTCCCAATCCAGCCATGTGCCCTGGTGGCTCTCTGCCTTTCACGGTTCTCCCCTATTAATCCAGCCATGTGCCCTGGTGGCTCTCTGCCTTTCACGGTTCTCCCCTATTAATCTGGTGGCTCTTTGCACCTCACAGCTCTCACCTCCCGATTCAGCCATGGCGGCTCTCTGCCCTCCACAGCTCTCACCTCCCGATCCAACCATATCAGCCATGTGCTCTGGTGGCTTTCATCTCCTGATCCAGTAATCAGACATGTGCTCCAGCAGCTCTCCGCCCCCCTGCACTCTGCATTACCACAGCTATAGAAGTCTTTTAACAATTTATAGTTGTAATGATACACAGTGTGAGTGTGTGGGGGTGGGGTGGGTGTCAGAAAGCAGCTGAATTGGGAGTAGTACAGTAAGAGCTCACCCGCCAATCCAGCCACACGGTCTGCATTGCCATTAGGGATGAGCCCGGTGTTCGATTCAAACCCATGTGTGTGTGTGTGGGGGGGGGGTTGGTGTCAGAGAGCAGCTGGATTGAATCGAACATTGGGCGTTTGCCCGCTCGGCGAGCCCAGAACTATTTGGGCCGCTCGCATCAAATTTGTGTGATGCGAGCGGCCCGCAATGCACTGCGCCAGTTGCAGTGCATTGCTGGCTGATGATTGGCCAAGCATGCACTGTGACCCGCATGCTTGGCCAATCAAAGAGCCAGCGGCGAGGAGAGCAATAATTGGCCACAGGCAAGATGCCTGTGGCCAATTATAGCTCAGAGGGTTTAGTTCACGCCCCACAGTATAAAAGGTCGCCGCGGTGGCGGCGGCCTCGCATATTGTGTAGTGTTGTCAGTGTTATGTGCTGCTGACTGCTGACATTGAGTGCTGTGATTCTGGGGATTAGTGTGTGCGTGCTGTTAGTACAGCATTGCAGTATCACATCTGGGGGGTGTCTATAGTATTCCTGTGAAGGGGTGCATGTTTCCTATGCTTAGAACTGTCCCTGCAAAAAGTGTAATTTTTGCAGGAAAAAAAGCTATTTAAAATCACTCGCGACTAATGAATTGACGGCTCCCGTAACACAGAGAACAGTCATTCATTGAAAGTCATTGATAAAAAAAAAGTCATTGATAAAAAAAAAAAAAAAAAGTCATTGATAAAAAAAAAAAAAAAAGTCATTGATAAAAAAAAAAAAGGTGGGGGTCCCCCCAAATTCAATAACCAGGCCCTTCAGGTCTGCTATTGATATTAAGGGGGAACCCAGCCAAAAAAAAAAATGGCGTGGGGTCCCCCTCAAAATCCATACCAGACCCTTATCCGAGCACGCAACCTGGCAGGCCGCAGGAAAAGACGAGAGCGGCCCCCCCTCCCTCCTGAACCGTACCAGGCCACATGCCCTCAACATTGGGAGGATGCTTTGGGGGTCTGAAACCCCCAAAGCACCTTTTCCCCATGTTGATGAGGACAAGGGCCTCTTCCCCACAACCCTGGCCATTGGTTGTGGGGGTCTGCGGGCGGGGGGCTTATCGGAATCTGGAAGCCCCCTTTAACAAGGGGACCCCCAGATCACGGCCCCCCCCTGTGTGAAATGGTAAGGGGGTACAAAAGTACCCCTACCATTTTACCAAAAAAGTGTCAAAAATGGTAAAAATGACAGGAGACGGTCTTTGACAATTCCTTTATTAAAATCTTCTTTCTTCTGGTCTTCCTTTTCTTCATCCTTCGGTTTCTTCATCTTCTCCTTCGGCATCTTCTTCCGGCATCTTCTTCCATCTTCTTCTTCCTCCGATCCGCTTCTTCTTGCGCTGGTCTTCTCGTCCTTCTCGTCCGGCATCTTCTTCCATGGCGTTGGCGTCTCTTCTGGGCCGCTCCGCACAATGGGAGGCTCCCACTGTGTGAGGCTTCGCTGCATCTGACAGGTCTTTTATAACGGAGGGCACCTGGTGACCCGACCCCTCTGACGCACGGGGACATCATGGGGAATTCCCTATGGCTTTCCCCATGACGTCAGAGGGGGGCGGGGTCACCAGGTGCCCTCCGTTATAAAAGACCTGTCAGACGGAGCGAAGCCTCACACAGCGGGAGCCTCCCATTGTGAGGAGCGGCCCGACAGAAGAACAGACGCCGACGCCATGGAAGAAGATGCCGGACGAGAACACCAGCGCAAGAAGAAGCGGATCGGAGGAAGAAGAAGATGGAAGAAGAAGATGGAAGAAGATGCCGGAAGGAGAAGATGAAGAAAGAAGATTTTAATACAGGAATTGTCAAAGACCGTCTCCTGTCATTTTTACAATTGTTGACACTTTTTTGGTGAAATGGTAGGGGTACTTTTGTACCCCCTTACCATTTCACACAGGGGGGGGGCGGGATCTGGGGGTCCCCTTGTTAAAGGGGGCTTCCAGATTCCGATAAGCCCCCCACCCGCAGACCCCCACAACCAATGGCCAGGGTTGTGGGGAAGAGGCCCTTGTCCCCATCAACATGGGGACATGGTGCTTTGGGGGTCTCAGACCCCCAAAGCATCCTCCCAATGTTGAGGGCATGTGGCCTGGTATGGTTCATGAGGGAGGGGGGCCGCTCTCTCCCCCCCTTCTTATCCTGCGGCCTACCAGGTTGCGTGCTCGGATAAGGGTCTGGTATGGATTTTGAGGGGGACCCCACGCCATTTTTTTTTGGGGCTAGGGTTCCCCTTAAAATCCATACCAAGGAGAGTGTAAAATCCATACCAGACCTCAAGGGTCTGGTATGGATTTTGAGGTGGAACCCCACGCCATTTTTATTTATTTTTTTGGCTGGGGTCCCCCTTAATGGACCCCCACGCTTTTTTTTTTTTTATCAATAGACTTTTTTTTTTTATCAATGACTTTCAAATGAATGACTGTTCTCTGTGTTACGGGAACCGGCAATTCATTAGCCGCAAGTGATTTTAAATAGCTTTTTTTCCTGCAAAAATTAACACTTTGTGCAGGGACAGTTCTAAGCACAGGAAAACATGCGCCCCTTCACAGGCATACTATAGATACCCCCCAGGTACGAAATTTAACAGGAATATTACACTTTTATTGTCCCCAAACACTTTTTATGACATTACCATGAATATTAGCCTTTAAAATTAGCACTTTTGATTTCGAACGTTCGCATCCATTGTAACTAATAGGGTTCTAATGCTCGCACGGACGTTCTGGTGCGAGCCGAACGGGGAGGTGTTCGGCTCATCCCTAATTGCCATAAGCATCTAAATGACCTCCTTCAGCTCCCACTCTCCGCACTCCTCCCTTCTCCACCCCCTGACTGTATAGGAGCCAGAACTACAAAGGAACCATGGGGTATTAATGCCAGCTGACAATACTGACTGTCAGCGAGCATTAAGAACAGACCTGAGAAAATATTGGGTGTTATACATCCACCATAAAAATCGATTTGCGGCAAAACCCCTGAAGGCTTCTTGCGGAACCCCGGATGAGAAACACTGGTCTGTATAATGCCATCCCATTA
This sequence comes from Lithobates sylvaticus, assembly GCA_028564925.1. Classification (NCBI taxonomy): domain Eukaryota; kingdom Metazoa; phylum Chordata; class Amphibia; order Anura; family Ranidae; genus Lithobates; species Lithobates sylvaticus. The sequence goes on along the minus strand of CM053027.1, from coordinate 627,030,298 downwards.
AAATTGTTCTAAATATCTTATCCAGATCAGTTATGGAGTCACCGACCCTCGCCTGAGTGATGTGAAAATGTATCCAACTTTATTCCGTATGACCCCAGACGATCGGCTTCATTATAAAGCCCTTATAAAACTGTTGCAGCATTTTGGATGGAACTTGGTTGGAATAATAACAGCATTTGACGGCAGCGGTGATGAGGAGGCCCAAGAGCTGAGTAAGATGATGAGCCAACACGGGATCTGTACAGAATATATCTTTCAAATCCAAGAAGTTATTAACGCTGATATTCAAAGAAGGACGATTCTTGATAAATCAACAGCTAAAGTTGCCATAGTGTGTGGAACTTCCACAAAGCACTTTTTTACTCCTTATATGTCCTCAATTTTAAATCGAATCACATTGATTTTACCACCTTCATGGATTAAACTAAAAACTTTGCATTGCAAGGACGCTATAGCAATCAACTGCATCTTCATATTTGTTTGGCCACAACAAATTCCTGTAAATGTCAATATTTACCCCCATGGATTCAACGTCTCCGACTGCTTACATGACCCGATAATGGAAGATATTTGGTTTCATTATTTTCATTGTCTTACCCCAAACGAAAAGAAAAATTATCATTTTTCTTTATCACATTCTTTTTTGCCAGAATTTTGTACCGGTTTAAAAGATGTGTCCTCCATACTTACTCATTATACACCAATACCTTCCTATGCATACATTGCTGTATATGTTCTGGCCTATAATCTACATGACATGTACTACATGAAACAAATATCTGCACACAATGGATTCCAGCACAGAGTAAGTTGGATAATAAGTGATTATATTACTCTGACCCTGTCCTATATTATATAATCATTTCAGAATGATCGGCCATCTCTCTCCTCTCTCTCACTGTCTGGGCAATCAGGAAAAATGCAAATGTGATGGGATATTTTTGGTCTTTTATTCATATTTGTTTTTTTTTTGGTTTTTACTAATTGCTTTGTATGTTAAGAGACAAATCAAAGAGGAACTGCAGCCTGCTCACATAATTTGTAATGTAGCGCACTACTACTCCCTTGGGAGCTGCTGAATTGTTTATTTTCCAACTGGCTATCCCGGACATTCAGGGCTACCCGTATTTTCGTTATCATTTTAACAAACAATAACGAAAGTGCAGAATCTGAAAAATGAAAGATCCGACATAAACAAATGCTTTATTTTTATTTCCGTTGTGATAACAGTTCGATATAGATAGGAGATTCGACATGACGCTGACAATAACAATCTGTGTCCATCGAACCTGTGGTCGAATGTGCTTAACCTTAACTCTATTAGTCCAAGATTATTCTACATAGAGAGAAAAGATTTTACGTAGAGAGAAAAGATTTGACATAGAGAGAAAATATTTGACATAGAGAGAAAAGATTTGACAGAGAGAAAAGATTCGACAGAGAGAAAAGATTCGACAGAGAGAAAAGATTCGACAGAGAGAAAAGATTCGACATAGAGAGAAAAATTCGACATAGAGAGAAAAGATTCGACAGAGAGAAAAGATTTGATGTAGAGAGAAAAGATTCAACATAGAGAGAAAATATTTGACAGAGAGAAAAGATCACTACTGGAATTGGGTGGGGGAAGTAAAATAAAAATGATGATGATGAATGTTATTGGCTGATTGTAACCAAAGAGGAGGAGCAGTAAAATAACTAGAACTAAGTACACACGTACAGCCAACTTACTTTCACTTACGATTGCTAGCAGAGAGAGACACACACACTGAATCATTTCACAAGACAGTCAATCTTAGCTGGTCCATTTGTCAGAGAACCTGAATTATTTAGCAATTAAGCATAAGCACAGCAGCAGAACAATAGTGAAGCAAGCTACAGTTCAACCTAACTTTTTCATAATAATCTGCTGCTATTGTGTTAGTGTTGTGAACTTGATAGGGATACTAGTGTTGCTAGTGTTGTGATTGGTGTGTTGTGGGGGGGGGGGGGGATTTATTATTATAGATTCTATAGTATAGATTGAGATTCTATATAGATTCTATATACCCTCTTAACTTGCTACCTGTCTGATCAGTGATCACTATCACCAGTCCATTTTCTGTTTGAAATAAATACATTCAACATGAACGACAAAGATTCGACAAAGCAGCGAAAAACATACTAACATCAAATCTTTGGCTTATGGTGTCTGTCGAAAGTTCTAAGTAGATTCGACGGAGCAGCTAAACTATACGGCGTCGTACATTTTAGCTGCTCCGTCAAATCTTCTTTGAACATTCGACAGACACCATAAGCCTTCAATGACAGATTCGACCTTAATTCATTTGGATTTTCGGACAAATTAAATTTTTAATGAAAAACAAAATAAATAAAAATGAATTTCGGGAGTAACTACTGTATTTATTGGCGTATAACACGTGCCGGCATATAACACGCACCCCAAGTTTAGGAGGAAATTTTAAGGAAAAAAACTTTTTAAAGGAAAAAAACTTACATTTAAATACCCATCAATGCAACCTAGGTATTTCTCAGTCGCCTTTGGTCTTTCTCGGCTGCCTTCGGCCTTTCTCGGCAGATTTCACCCACCGAGAACGTGTCGAAAGAGGCCGAAAGTGGCCGAGAAAGGCCGAAGGCGGCTATCGAAAGCCGCTGAGAAGGGGCGAAGGCGGCTGAAAGTCGCCCAAAGCCTCACAACGGCGGGGAATCGGTGTATAACAAGCACCCCTGATTTTACCCTGATTTTAAGTGGATAAATACAGTAAATAAATTTATTTTTCAGATGAAATTTAAATTCCGAAACAAAATATTTCAGTGTGCACATGTCTACTGGATAGACCTCCTCTCACTAGGCCTAGCAGCCGGTGAAGTTTTAGGTAAAGCAAAGTCTCTGCCACACACTTGGATGTAAAACACTTGAGCAAAAAGTCTATGCCACATACTTGAATGCAGAATACTTGAGAAAAGTCTCTGCCACAGACTTGAATGTAACTGAGGGACTTAGACAAATGTAGAGTGCTATCATACGGTACCAGTATCTCGCAGCCGGTCCGGCGATACCGTATGAGTGTAGATCCATAAAGTGTCCTTCAACTGAGCCTCCTGGCTCCTTCAGGGAAACCAGCCTTGTATGTGGCCTTCTCCCGAAGAGTCCTCCCCTGGATGCTTCTCTAGTTGCTGGGCCTCTCCTTAGACGAGACGGCACCGGACCACTCTTGGATAATTAAGCCCCGATATCTATTCAGGCCTGTCCCTGCAGTTGCTTCGCCTCGGGCTATCCAGTTCCGAGACTCAGAATTGCATGGATCCGCACCCCAGGCCAGGAGGACCACGGGGCTGGTCAGGAGGACCAGGACCAAACAGACAGAAGATCTCTTCTGGACTGGAACAGAACAACTCAACACGTGATCTCAGTACCTTAAATACCCCCTCCCAAAACGCACAGCAGGGCACACACTCCCACTGGGCTGGTTCAGAGAGAAAGAAGGGCATCCAATATACCCAGCTAAACTGCGTTCTCATACTTTCAGGCGGTGACAGCGACACCCGCGGCCAGCTGCAATCCAGCTAGACTGATGCTGAGATCATAATTTGGTATACATAGCCCTAAAACCCAACTGTGGATTTAGGAATATTAACTTTGAAAAACAAATAGCGTGTGCTCGTCAGGAGCCAGCGCTACACTTACAATAAGACAAACTCACTGTATTGTAAGTAGATGATAGAACAAGTTTACTGAAAGGGTATTGAGTATAAACACAAGAATAAGGATGAATACAACCCTGAAGCAAACAAATATAAATGATGATAACTCAATGGTTACCTGGATTGCCTCCGCAGGCATGTCTCCAAGTGGGATTTATGCTCAGGCGATTCAATCTCAGCACTGGGCACCTTCCCACTTCTAGTACACTGTGCAGACACTATAATGATCTGTAATGTCACACACACAGTATTTAAACAGGATGATAGGCAGTATAATCACTCAATATTTCCCCCTACAGTTTATGGCAAGTAAAAATAACACTGTAAGCCTTACAGTAACAGATAAAGTCTCTTGTCTTCTTTTCTTCAGCTAGCCATTTATACTGCAGTATTTATAATCCACAGAAGGTCCAACCAGTAAAGTAGTGTAAAACAGAATGAAACAGTAACTTCAATTGTGCAAAGTATTTGTGAACTCCTTCCCTGGGAATGTACTTCCAGTGGCAGCTACTTGGTAATGAAATCAGGCTTGAGGCCTTTGTACGTGTAACTCTATTGAACTGAAATGTTCCGTGGGACTACCAGTCCCAGCAACACTATGTGATCAGTCTAAGCGTGTGAAGTGTGGTACAAAACTTCTAGGCAACAGCCCTCTCACCACACCAGGTCTGGATGGATGAATGCCTCCGTTCAGATGGTCTCCTTCCTGCTGCCAATGCTGCGCAATGCTGCACTGCTCCACAAGACGACCGGGACCTCCTTCTGGCCCTCTGAGATGTCTCTGGATCCTCCCTGATCCGACCACTCCACTGCTCCAGCAGGCTGTAGTGTAGACTGTCTCTGGTGTCTTCAAATGTTGCTCCACACCGAACAGGCCACAGCTCTCTGGAACACCTCCTCACAGATCCTTGTAGGCAGGCCACACGTCCAGAAGATCTTTGATATATTTGTACATGATATAAGATGTGTCTCAGTGGTACATGTATGGTACTGACTCTTTGTCTGCGGATATGTTCCTGGTGTCAGCATGGTACTGACTCTTTGTCTGTGGACATGTTCCTGGTGTCAGTATAATACTGATTCGTTGTCTGCGGACATGTTCATGGTGTCAGTAAGGTACTGATTCTTTGTCTGTGGACATGTTCCTGGTGTCAGTATGGTACTGACTCTTTGTCTGTGGACATGTTCCTGGTGTCAGTATGGTACTGACTCTGTCTGTGGACATGTATCTGGTGTCAGTATAATACTGATTCTTTGTCTGTGGACATGTTCCTGGTGTCAGTATGGTACTGACTCTTTGTCTGTGGACATGTTCCAGGTGTCATGATGGTACTGACTCTTTGTCTGGGAGCATGTTTCTGGTGTCAGTATGGTACTGTCTCTTTGTCTGTGGACATGTTCTTGGTGTCATTATGGTACTGACTCTTTGTCTGTGGACATGTTCCTGGTGTCATTATGGTACTGACTCTTTGTCTGTGGACATGTTCCTGGTGTCATTATGGTACTGACTCTTTGTCTGTGGACATGTTCCTGGTGTCATTATGGTACTGACTCTTTGTCTGTGGACATGTTCCTGGTGTCAGTATGGTACTGAATCTTTGTCTGTGGACATGTTCTTGGTGTCATTATGGTACTGACTCTGTCTGTGGACATGCTCTTGGTGTCATTATGGTACTGACTCTGTCTGTGGACATGTTCCTGGTGTCAGTATGGTACTGACTCTTTGTCTGCGGACACGTTCCTGTGTGTGTCAGTATGGTACTGACTCTATAACTGAATTGGTGTTTGCGTTTTTTTTTTGTGATGTGTAAGTTTGGTACCTATCTTGTGTCTGCTGACTTGGTGGGCAAGCATGGTACTTATTATTTCTCAACAGGTATGTGTTGTAAATAAATTAATGATAAAAGGATAAAAATTGATAAAAATTCTGTAAATTTCAGCAACCAAACAGTGAGCGGTAAGTATGTGCATTAACCTCTAACAACCAATCGGTGAGCAGTAAGGACATGCAGTAACCTCTAGCAACCAATTAGTGAATGTGGACCAGTTCTTAATGTTTAGAGTATTAAGGTTTTTTGACATAAGTTTATGTGCATGTTTGTCTTTTGGGATGTTGGGGTGGACAGCAAAATTGTATGGGGGCAGGAAAATGTTTGCCCAGGGTCCAATCAATCTTAAAGATGGCCCTGCTGGTAGATTACAGTGTTGCAGAAAAAATCGTTTTGAGTCCTTTATTAGTCAAGAGAGGAGCGGTGGAGAAGGTGGATGCCTATGTGATGCATTTCACAATTATTTTTAGTCCTTGTCACCCAGGGGTGTCAGCTTCCACATCCCATTGGCCGCGTCTGCATCAAATGGTGTACAGAGATGGAGCAAATGGTGTACAGAGATGGAGAGCTTCCCAATTGATGATTTACTGGTTTACTGGTCAGGAGAATAGACCACTGGCTTATCCAATCTAGAGTCTTTAAATATATTTGGGGCTCCACTAAACCCAGGGTCCCGAGAGCTATTCTCCTTCGACACAAACTACACGGTGGCCTGGGTATCCCAAGTTTCACTAAGTATTATCACGCAGCCCAACTGGCCCAACTCACCCTATTACACGCCCTCGCAGAAACCCCAAAATGGGTCTCCCTCGAAGCTGTAGACCTCTACCCTCTGACAGTTGATAATGTACTATGGCTACCCCCCTCACTCGTGGTCATATATGTAGTATATTGTGTCTAATATATATATATATATATATATATATATATGTATACATGTGTATATATATATATATATATATATATATATATATATATATATATGTTATATATATATTTATTATATGTAGTGTTTTTATTTAGGCATCCTAAAGACAAGGTTATTCTAGGCAGGCCGCTTTGGTAGCCGTTATCTAATTGCGCATATTAAAAGAGGGTTTGTTGGTCAAAGGACAAATGGCCAGACCAGACTTACTGGAACAGATAATGATTATCTTAATCTAATCAGTATTCACACATATCAAAGGGGGAATATGCAAGAATGTAAATTGGGGCAGCTTTATAATTACAACTATTCACAGCGTGGGGTTGTCTCCGGTCACTCTGAAAGACCGGGGCAGATCAAAGCATTTAATGGAAACGCCCAATCAAATTGCTCAGACATTCAGTGTGTGTGGGGGGGATATAACAGGACGTTCAATCTGTTTAGAAGTGTGTGTTCTTACGAAGGCACCCAAGAGTCACATGGTTCCATGGGGCTCTAAATATTACTAGCACTGTCGTGATATGAACTCTGTTGGATTTTTGTCATCTGTAAGACTGTTCTGTTTGGAAGTCAATAAAATTGTCTCTCTCTGGGAGAATCGGGTTTTGCTGCGGAGACAATACTTTTAATAACTATATTCCATCTACGAGGAACGACGATTATATTAGATCACTACATTGCTGCCGTTCAAGAGACCAGAAGAGCATTTTCAGGACTTAGTAACAGGAGTCGTTGGTGACAACAATCCGGTCTGGTGGTGACATAAGAAAATCTGATCTACAAAATTTAACAAGTTTTAAAGACCAGAATTGTTCTCTGGAGACTGGATCTTACAATCTGTGTGGTGACAGAAGGCCGTGAGGACCCAGGAAGGAAGTTCTAGGAAACCTAACAATTGGTAAGTGTGCCTTGTTCATTATTTTCTAAATATAATTTTTTTTCTCATTGTATTTTTTACAATGGCTTTGGCTGTGTCTAGTGGGGACAATAGTACTAAGGGAGAGGATGTGAATATATGGCTGTTAAATTATATAAAAAGTCATGGGGGGCCTTACGAGATTCCCCAAGAATATAGACAGTCATGGGATTTAATGAAATGCTTTTTATCTGATAGTGTCTTTGATAAGAAAACAAAACAAAAGAAACGTAAGGGTATCATTATTCAGGGACTACTGTCTTGTTGTACAGAATTAATAGGGGAGGTTAAAGAAAAAAAGCAGAAAATTCTGGAACAGACTCAGAGATATGAGGAGAAGGAGAAAGGGTTGAATGAGAGGATATCAGATCTCAGGTTACATGCTATCACTACTGGGGAGGCACTGATTGAAAAGGCTAAATTATGTGATGATTTAAGGCGGGTCAATGAGGAATTGTCAGTAAAAATACAAATTGTTGAGAAACAGTTGGAGGAGTGTAAACATGCTGCTAACATTGCTTTTGATAAATTGGCAGAAAAATCAAGTTACCCAGATCAAAATGATACCTCTATAAAGCTTGATACCAAAGATTATAAGCCAATATATCCCTGGGGTGATTTACATGCAGCCCCATGCATACCAGCAGCTCCTACCACTACAACAACTGTATTGAACACTGACGATTCAAGTGAAATTAAATTGATCACAAAACAACTAAAGCCACAGGAGATGGAAGCTATTATAAGAGAGATAGGTCAGGTACCCCGCTATGATGTAAATAGGTTCATGAAATGGTTTTGTGATTTGCAGAGAGTCAGAGACACATACAACTTGAATATTGAGGACCTAGCTAGAATTTTGCAGAAAAGTATAGGCAATGGATTATGGGCACGGGTTTTGCAAAATTGTGGCCAGCGTCATAAAACTAAGGATGTTTTAAAGGAATTATTGAAAGCATTGTATGGTGCGACGACATATGTGTGCTTGTCAGGAAAAATTAAGCAAATGAAGAATGAATGCCCATATGAACTTGCAGATAGAATTAGCAGTGTGATGGAAAATGTCATGACTGGAAATCCTGGTTTTGAACGTGGTGGTTTGGTTCATAGGTCAATGTTATTAGAAGCATTGGATGGTGATGTCAGGGAAGGCATTTTATCTGTTACACCTGATCCTAGTGATTATAGTGATATCTTGGTAAGAGCGGATAATTTGTGGAGGAGAAAGTGTAGAGAAGACAGTCTTGCGGTTGATGCAGCTAGAATTTTTAGAGTCGAGGGGCAGCAAAATAGAGATGATTTAGGACCATGGAGAGGAAGATCTTATAACAATTCAGGTAGTTACAGGAGGCCAGAATCCAGAGAAAAACCTAGTAAACAGCCTTGGGTGCCGTTTAGTGAAATGAGAAGTGAAAGAGATCGTTTGCAGGAGGAGCTATATAAAATACAGGAAGAAATGAAAAGAATAAAAGCAGGAGGGGTCAAAGTAGCAGCAGTAGGAAAGGAAAGTGCTGTGCCCCCCTCTACCAGTCATTGTTAGGGGTTCCGAGCCCCCCACGCCCCTTCTTGCCGATTCTTAACCGATTTAACATTAGATTCCTGGGGGCGGCCCACTGTTGATGTAACATTAGGGGGAACTCGTGTAAATGCACTGTTAGATAGTGGGGCAGCTATTAGTTTTAGTAAATCAGTTGTCCCTGGAAATGAGAAAATTAAAATAACAGGTGTCACTGGACATTCCATTGAAGCTCCTTTTGTGCGTGGTGTTGAGATGCAAATAGGGGGAGAGAAGTGGGAGTGTGACGTTGTTTGTGAAAATCAGGACATAATTGGTGCTGATGTCTGTGTACAGCAGGGTTTGGTGATTGATCTTGCAAACATGAAGTTGTGGATAATGTCGGAAAATGACGGATTGGGTCATGTGTGGCATCCTCCCATGGAATTAGTAACAGCAGCAGTGAAGCCCGTTGGTGTGTTACATGGAGATTGGGATCCCTGTTGGGATAGTCTGATGGGTGAATTTGAAGACATAATGGCTAAACATAAACAAGATTGTGGTAGGATGAATACAATGATTTTATTGGAAGGATTTGATCCTGCACCTGTTAAGCAATACCCAGTTCCGAAAGAGGCCATTAAACCTATAACAGAAGCTATAAAACAATTGGAGGCGCAAGGTACATTAAAAAGGGGTGCATCAGTTTGCAATTCGCCAGCCTGGCCAGTCATCAAGCCCGATGGGTCGTTCAGGCTGACGATAGATTACCGTGCCTTAAACAAATATGCTAAAAGTATGGCACCTGTGGTGGCAGCTTACCCTGAAATGATTGCCAAGTTGACACCAGAAATGAAATGGTTTACGGTCATTGATATCAGTAACTGTTATTGGAATTTACCCCTTGACCCAACATGTCAATACAAAACAGCCTTCAGCTGGGCGGGCCTTCAATATTATTGGACAGTTCTTCCACAAGGCTACAAAGACAGTGCAGCAATATTTCACTCACATATGAAAGAAGTGATTGATAAGTTTTCAAAACCTGAAAGAGTAATTTCATATGTTGATGACATTTTGATTGGGTCAGCCTCTATGGAGGAGCACGTGAACGATGTGAGTGAAATGTTATTGCTTTTGAGAGAAGCAGGTTTGAAAGTTAATCCAAAGAAAATACAATTGGGGAAGCAGGAAGTCCAATTTCTGGGTGTTACTGTAGCACAGTCAGGGCGGAGTATCAATGAACAAAGGGTTGAGCTAATAGCTAAACTACCTTTGCCCACTGATGAAAAAAGTCTGAGACAGATCTTAGGCGTGACAGGTTTCTGTAGGGAGTTTGTGCCTCATTATGCATCATTAACAGAGTGTTTGTATGATCTGCTGAAGCAAGATGAATGGATATGGAAATCAGAGCACACACAAGCTATTGAAGCGTTAAAGGAAACTTTAGGCAATGCCCCTTCATTAGCATCACCAGACCCCAACAAAGAATTCAGACTCTATCCACATGTAGGACTTAGCACTTTGTCCGTTGCACTTACCCAAGATTATTTTGGAAAACAAAGACCTTTAGCCTATGCATCACGTTTACTATCATCTGTAGAACAAAAGTATCCTTTATGTACTCGTATGGTGCTGTGTTGTTATTGGGCAATCAACAAATTCAGATACTTGACAGGTACACAAAGGGTCATCATTGCTAGTCATCACACTCCTATAGTCATGTTAGCCAATGGGAAATGGAAAGAAGCGGATGTGAATTGTAAAAGGCTGGCCAGATGGACTACAGCTTTATTGTCAGAGAATATTGAGGGTTTGATGTTAAAGGAACCTAGTGTCCTGATTGGTGGATTGATGATTGAAGGTGAAGCTCATGAATGTCAAGTACAAGGAAGTAGTTTGCAACACAGAGTTTTTACTGCCGTATCCAAACCCTTTGACCTTGAAAGTGACTGCTGGTACATTGATGGTTCTTCTTATTATAAAGATGGAAGTAGAATCTCAGGATTTGCTGGTGTTTGTGTAAAAGATGGCGAGGTTCAGAGACAATTTTCATATTCATGTAGAGCTCGTTCTGCACAATATGTGGAAATAGCAGCACTTCTGCAAGTTCTCAGTGAATTAAGAGACGATGGTGGAGTTGTTAACATTGCTTCTGACTCAGACCAGGTATGCAAGGGTGCAGTTGTCTATCTTTCATGGTGGAATGTGATGGGTTTTAAAGGAACAGATGGAAGTGAGATAAGATATGCACCCTTATGGAAAATGATAGAGGAGGAAACACAATTCTTTTCAAAAATCAATATCCGAAAGGTACAGGCCCACAAAAAGCAAACAACCGAGCACTACTGGAACAATACGGTAGATAGATTAGCGAAGGAGGCTGCAGTAACATCCCCCGAATGGCCTCATATAGAGCATACTTTATCACTTCCAGTGTCTGCCCTTACACGTGCTCAAGCAAAAGGAGTTGAAGAAAGGACATGTGAGTTGGGTAAATTACAAGATCAGGATGAGGAATTAGCTCAACTAAAAGCAATGTGTGGGACTGGGCCCATACAATTTGAAGGTCAAGAGATGCAGGTGAAGGATGGCCTTTTAATAACTTACAAAAATGATTTATCTTTATGGGTTGCCCCAAAAGGTGTGAGGAAAGACATTCTTACATGGATTCATGGGTCCCCTGTTGGTGGACACCCCAAGCTTCCTTTAGCTTTAGAGAGATTAGATCATGTAGCATGGTGGCCTCAAAATAAACAACACATGCAGGACCATATCTTATCATGTTTGATGTGTGCCAGGCATGATCCCGCAAATAGAAAAAGGAGAGGGGCACTGATGAGGCAAGCTCCCAAGGGACCATGGGAGAGAGTACAAATTGATTACACAGGTGAATTTCCTAACACTGCACACCAGAACAGATATTTACTCGTTGTGGTGGATTCCTTCAGTCACTGGGTTGAAGCATTCCCTACCAAAAACTGTACTGCCACTACTACTGCAAGGATCCTGGTCAAAGAAATATTTAGTCGGTGGGGGATACCAAAAGTTTTAGACAGTGACAATGGTCCAGGATTTGTAGGTAATGTAATACAAGAGACATGTAAGCTCCTTGGTGTTATTCAAAAATTTCACATCTTCTATCACCCTGAGTCTGCGGGACAGGTTGAACGAATGAACAGGACAATTAAAAATGCCCTTAGAAAGGTTGTAAATGAGCAAGGTACTGATTGGGATGAAAAATTACCCTTTGTTCTGGCAACTATTCGTTCCAGAGTTTGCAGGTCCATAGGCTTTGCCCCTTATGAAGCTCTGCTCGGCAGAACAATGAGAACGTGGGAACATCTGATAAATCCAGTCCCAGCAGCATTAGAAACTGTGTCATTATCCGAATCATGGGTAGAGATCTTAAAGGATCATGTGATTACAGTACATAAGGCTGTATGTGCCACTGATGAATGTACCCATAAAAGCTCACAACAGTGGTTTAATGCAATGGGTGACACTAGTGAATACCAAATTGGGTCTAGAGTAATGTTACAGGATTTTTCTGGGTTCCACCCATTTCCTAGAGCAAAGTGGAAGGGCCCTTATGCAGTAATAGATAAAATTGGACCCTCTGTTTACTTACTAGACTTGGGAGAGGACAAGTCAAGATGGAGTCATGCATGTCAGATCAAAGCATTTAAGGGAAAAATGGATTTGATGGATGTGAGCATTGTCTAATTTTCTTGCTGAGATTGTCTTTCAGGTCCCAGGAGTGAGGCGAATACCAGAAGACTACACCATAATGAAGACATCCCCCCTGGACAAATACAAGCCTTCTCTATTAACATATGTGTTGATAACAGCGTCAATCACTTTACTTCTTTGCATCACAAACATCAGAGTGAAAGAGTGCCAAGTTGAGGAATCAAAATGCTTCCCAGTGGGGAAATCTGATCGAAATAAAAGAAGTGTAATGGATCATACTACAGAACTTACTGTTTTAGAGGACTCGGAAGGCATCCAGATACATGGGGATACTGTAAAGGGCATAGTCGGGGGGTGGATAGTCGTTAGATGTGAGATCATGATGCCAAAATCTGATTACTTGATGGAATCTGCTGTTTGGACTTACCCAGAAGGAAGCGATCGTCACAGGAGTACAGATATAATATTAGTGGAGACAAAGAATGGACCACAAATGCAAATGACTTTAGAAAGGAACTTTACAATATTTAAGGAGGGTATTATATCCTGTAGCCCTCATGATGTGAAGGATGGAGTCTATGCAAAAATCCTAAAGATAATGGTCACAAATTCTAGAGACTGTCCTACAATTTTACAGTGGCCAGAACATGGACTTTTCCTTGAGCGGACTCAAAATTTAGTGTATAGGGATGTTTCATACTTATCATTACCATTATTGTTGAATTTTACATCATTTAACATTCCAGAAAGTTGCCCAAAATCAATGGGGTTATGGTTTAAAACAGTCTTTCAAACACATATAAACTTATTTTGGGATGCTACACAAGGGCTTAATTTTAAGAAAGTTTCAAAGAGGGATCTGGGTACTGATATCATATCAGGCCTCAGTTTGGGTAGTTCGATTTGGAATAGGGTTGATATAGAGAGTCTAAATATGAGAGAACAAAATTTTGTGGGTGGATTACAGCAGATACTGCTTAAAGGGGGAAGAGTGGATTTAAACGCTCTAGCTGAAATGAAAATAGATATTCAGAACATTCACACCATTGCTGCAGATTTGCAGAACGTTCAAATGTCGGTGAATGCATTGAATAAAACCATTCAAACGAATAATGTATCCAAGTCTATAGTTTGTGGTATTATAGGAAACTTGCTGAGTGAGCATCTGAGCCTAGGGCTTCAAGAAATCAAACGAGGAGAATGGCCAAGGATAATGAACTCAACTTTATTATTCAATCTTATCAAAGACAGTGGTGTTACTTGTAGGAACTTTGCCCTTGCTAATGTAAGGAGCCTGGATACTCTTTGTAATAAAGATCGCATCGGAAAGCAGGAAGTACCTCTGACCATCGACATCCCTACATGGTCAACAAAACCCTTACCCGTATACAAGATGATCGTTCTTGGTGAGGTGGAGGTGAGAAATGGCACTAATATACTGAAACAACTGCTACCACAAAGCAGACTCGTCGTCAAGGATAACCAAGTATGGAAAACCATGGACCCCAACTGCTGTACCAAACGTGCCCAGGCCTGGCTTTGTTCCTGTTCTTTTGAGCGGCTGGAGTACGTAGAGGGTTGTGCTGCTACACACTCTGGAAACTGCCTGGTTCGATTACAAAAATTTGAACCGGCCTGGAAGAGAATAATTCATGGAGAAGACTCGAGGGTCTGTGCATTGGGGGTTCCCTCATTCACTTGGCAGAAGCAAGTTCAGTGCCGGACACCTATCACAGGCTGGTGTGTGAACCTCACATATGGACTGTTAACAATCGGACAGGAAGACATTCAAGCCAATATCCACATGAATCAAGTATCTGTAAACATTGAGCAAACAGATCTTGGCAATTGGGACTCTATGATTTCTCCTTTATTTAAGAAAATTCCACCACTTACAGTTGAATTGGATACATTATTTAAGAGGGATAGTAGGAAAATTATAGAATTACAAGAACTGGTGAAGGAAAACCTCATCAGTTCTAATAAAATTGCTAAAGAATTTCAGGAGCCTTGGTGGAGCATACCCAATAACACTCTTTCTCACCCGCTATTGAGAACTCTTTCCATGATTTTTGTGTTCGTTCAATTTATATTAATATGTTTTTTGTTTGGTTTATACTGTTGTGGTAGAAGACAACTAAGAACAATCCAGAAAAATAAGGAAAGCATAGAGATGGCTTCAATCTTAAGAGCCAGGGATGTCTGAGCGGTTTGATTGTGAATCGATTCTGATTCGAACCGATCCAAGTGGGGGTATATGTAGTATATTGTGTCTAATATATATATATATATATATATATATATATATATGTGTGTATATATATATATATATATATATATATATATGTTATATATATATTTATTATATGTAGTGTTTTTATTTAGGCATCCTAAAGACAAGGTTATTCTAGGCAGGCCGCTTTGGTAGCCGTTATCTAATTGCGCATATTAAAAGAGGGTTTGTTGGTCAAAGGACAAATGGCCAGACCAGACTTACTGGAACAGATAATGATTATCTTAATCTAATCAGTATTCACACATATCAAAGGGGGAATATGCAAGAATGTAAATTGGGGCAGCTTTATAATTACAACTATTCACAGCGTGGGGTTGTCTCCGGTCACTCTGAAAGACCGGGGCAGATCAAAGCATTTAATGGAAACGCCCAATCAAATTGCTCAGACATTCAGTGTGTGTGGGGGGGATATAACAGGACGTTCAATCTGTTTAGAAGTGTGTGTTCTTACGAAGGCACCCAAGAGTCACATGGTTCCATGGGGCTCTAAATATTACTAGCACTGTCGTGATATGAACTCTGTTGGATTTTTGTCATCTGTAAGACTGTTCTGTTTGGAAGTCAATAAAATTGTCTCTCTCTGGGAGAATCGGGTTTTGCTGCGGAGACAATACTTTTAATAACTATATTCCATCTACGAGGAACGACGATTATATTAGATCACTACAATATAACCAACCCATCACATGTCACTCTTTAAGAATTTGGGACAGATTACGTAAACACTTTAAACTGATCTCCCCACATAACCCCCTACTCTCTTTTCTACACCACCCTTCCTTCTACCCTGCTTACTCTGAACCCAGCACCTTTTCATGTTGGTCTCAAGCGGGTATAACTAGAATATGTGACCTTACCACCAGCTCCACTTTTAAAACATTCACTGATCTTCAAACTAACGCCAAACTCCCATCCTCGGAATCCTTCCGATATCTTCAGATTCACTTTACCAAAACAGTAGTCGGTCCCTGTACTGGCTTGAATACCCAATCTCTCTATGAAAAGATTTGTACGGCGGACCCCCACGCCCCAGGTATTATTTCTGACCTGTATAACCACTTCGCCACACCAACTCCAGACCTACCCCATTATGCTGCACAGTGGTCTGAGGACCTAGGTATATCCCTCTCCCCTGAAGATTGGTCCGACATTTGGGCCACTACAAAATCATCCTCCCAAAATGTGATAGCACTCGAAATGAATTACAAAGTATTAATGCGCTGGTACCTTGTTCCAGCCAGAATATCCAAATTTATACCGAACTACCCGTCGCACTGTTTTCGCGGATGCAGCGAACATGGCACCCATCTCCACATCTGGTGGTCTTGTCAGATAGCTCAACAATTCTGGACAGCTATCTTTCAAATGATCTCCACAATATTGCATGAGACAGTGCTCCCCGACCCTGCCCTGGCCCTACTTAAGCATATACAGGGACACTAGAAGCCAGATCAGCCTCCTCCTTCAGCTGACCACTGCGGCCAAACAAACCATCGCTAAGGCCTGGAAAACCCTGAGACTTCACATAGCAGAAGTGAAGAACAGAGTAACTCAAGCCATGATTCACAGTAAAATTGAGGCCACCATAACAGACAGGGTCCCTCGACACACTAAAATATGGACTCCTTGGGCAGACAACTTTCTACCCCCAAACTTTGACCACAATCTCCTTATCCCATGATTCTCTGTTTATCTCCACCATTGTATATATAGTGGCTCCCTCGGCCGCACCGCAGCCCCGCCGACACTGATCCCCTCCCCTTCCCCATCCTGTCTTCTCCTTCCTCTTCTTACTGTCTTTCCCTTCCCTCCCACCTCTCCCCTTCTCTGTAAACCTTACTTGAACCCTTGTTCACTTACCTTTCCATCAAGAACAAGCCCTCATGGCTATGACTCCACTTGGTAGATACCCCAGGAACTTACTTCAAACGGCTGAAACTCTAAGCAGTCATAGTTCTTGGGACATCCCATGCTGATACTTGCTGACCCCAGCATAATATTATACCCCCACCTATCTATCAGTAATTGATAATAGCACTTATGTTAATTTTTCTCTGATGTTCTGTAATGATTATACATGTAAGTATCGTGAATGATGTTCATTCACAGTTCATGTCTATTTCTTGTTGTACTCTGTACTTTGTTCTAATAAAAATCTTTGAAAAGAGAATAGACCACTGGCCAGAACTTGCCCAGTGTGAAATTAAGCTACTGGGCTGCCCTGCATCCAGCGTGCTTTCCGAATGGGCATTCAGTGCTGCAGGAGGTTTTGTTACTGATAAAAGAATGCGTCCACAGACTCCGTGGACCATCTGACATTTATCAAAATTAATCAGTCCTGGATTACCAGCAGTCCCTCCCCAAAAAAAATCATTGCAAATTATATATATGTAGCACAGACACTTTTTCAAAGTGTGCGCTATTCTTGTAAATTTAGTTTTTCCCAGAACTGTAACTGAGTTTTGGGGTTAATTATTCTAGGTTATGCTTTGGCATCAGTTTGGCTGGGCTGTACTAGAGTTCTGCCTGATCATAGGTGAGGTGAGCACCTGTGACAGGCTGAGAACGCAGTCTGGTTGGTTCAACTCCTTGTTGGTTCTGGTTCCGGTCCGGGCCAGCCCCGTAAGGGGTTCCGGACAAGGAGTGTCATCCTGACCAGTCCCAGAGGCCCTCATGGTCTGGGGTGGGGATCCATCCGTTTCCGAGCCTCGGAACTGGCTAGTTCGAGGTGCAGTAACTAAAGGAGGATTCTGAAGTGTCCCGTGGCCTCTCAGGATTGGAGGGGCCCAGCAATTCAACAAGCGACCAGGGGAGGACTCTTCGGAGGAGGGCCACGCACGAGGCTGGCTGCTTGGTAAGAGCCTGGGAGCTGAGATGTATCGACACTAGTTGAATCCGCATTTTCTATGGTATCGCTGCAACAGCTGAAAGATACTGGTAACAGGAAAAGTTCCTAAACCATCCTTCGGTTACAACCTAGTCTGTGGCAGAGACTTTGCTAAGTCTGAATCACTTGTTGGCTGCTAGATCTACAAAACAAGGGTTTATCCAACAGTGAATTGTCCAGTTGCGATTGTCCCTGGATTGTCCCTGGATACTACCTGGATTGTCTAGAGAGAATTTTTTTTGAATGTCAGCAGTTCTACAGTGCCTGAGCTTTATCACCCATGCCCTCTATTCCCAACTGAGAGACTGTGTTTAATTTCAGCAGTTTGTTGCAAATAAAAATCCTCAAAAGGACTTTGAGTGTCAGTCTCAGAAATTACTGGGTACCCCTAGACCCCTAGACGGAAACAACGAGCTACATGGAGGAGGTAATCAGTAAGCCCAGAAAACCATAGCCGCCCCTCAGTGGGTATGGGCGTTACATATATATTTTTATATATATATATATATATAAATTGTAAAACAATAAAAAATAAAAAGCTACTGACTATGCTGCATATTAGTATCACAGTCACATATCATTAAAAAAAATCATCGGTAATCGGTATCGACGAGTACTGGAAAAAAGTATCGGTACTTGTACAATACCCCCTCCCAAAACGCACAGCAGGGCACACACTCCCACTGGGCTGGTTCAGAGAGAAAGAAGGGCATCCAATATACCCAGCTAAACTGCGTTCTCATACTTTCAGGCGGTGACAGCGACACCCGCGGCCAGCTGCAATCCAGCTAGACTGATGCTGAGATCATAATTTGGTATACATAGCCCTAAAACCCAACTGTGGATTTAGGAATATTAACTTTGAAAAACAAATAGCGTGTGCTCGTCAGGAGCCAGCGCTACACTTACAATAAGACAAACTCACTGTATTGTAAGTAGATGATAGAACAAGTTTACTGAAAGGGTATTGAGTATAAACACAAGAATAAGGATGAATACAACCCTGAAGCAAACAAATATAAATGATGATAACTCAATGGTTACCTGGATTGCCTCCGCAGGCATGTCTCCAAGTGGGATTTATGCTCAGGCGATTCAATCTCAGCACTGGGCACCTTCCCACTTCTAGTACACTGTGCAGACACTATAATGATCTGTAATGTCACACACACAGTATTTAAACAGGATGATAGGCAGTATAATCACTCAATATTTCCCCCTACAGTTTATGGCAAGTAAAAATAACACTGTAAGCCTTACAGTAACAGATAAAGTCTCTTGTCTTCTTTTCTTCAGCTTGCCATTTATACTGCAGTATTTATAATCCACAGAATGTCCAACCAGTAAAGTAGTGTAAAACAGAATGAAACAGTAACTTCAATTGTGCAAAGTATTTGTGAACTCCTTCCCTGGGAATGTACTTCCAGTGGCAGTTACTTGGTAATGAAATCAGGCTTGAGGCCTATGTACGTGTAACTCTATTGAACTGAAATGTTCCGTGGGACTACCGGTCCCAGCAACACTATGCGATCAGTCTAAGCGTGTGAAGTGTGGTACAAAACTTCTGGGCAACAGCCCTCTCACCACACCAGGTCTGGATGGATGAATGCCTCCGCTCAGATGGTCTCCTTCCTGCTGCCAATGCTGCGCAATGCTGCACTGCTCCACAAGACGACCGGGACCTCCTTCTGGCCCTCTGAGATGTCTCTGGATCCTCCCTGATCCGACCACTCCACTGCTCCAGCAGGCTGTAGTGTAGACTGTCTCTGGTGTCTTCAAATGTTGCTCCACACCGAACAGGCCACAGCTCTCTGGAACACCTCCTCACAGATCCTTGTAGGCAGGCCACACGTCCAGAAGATCTTTGATATATTTGTACATGATATAAGACGTGTCTCAGTGGTACATGTATGGTACTGACTCTTTGTCTGCGGATATGTTCCTGGTGTCAGCATGGTACTGACTCTTTGTCTGTGGACATGTTCCTGGTGTCAGTATAATACTGATTCGTTGTCTGCGGACATGTTCATGGTGTCAGTAAGGTACTGATTCTTTGTCTGTGGACATGTTCCTGGTGTCAGTATGGTACTGACTCTTTGTCTGTGGACATATTCCTGGTGTCAGTATGGTACTGACTCTGTCTGTGGACATGTATCTGGTGTCAGTATAATACTGATTCTTTGTCTGCGGACATGTTCCTGGTGTTAGTATGGTACTGACTCTTTGTCTGTGGACATGTTCCTGGTGTCAGTATGGTACTGACTCTTTGTCTGTGGACATGTTCCAGGTGTCATGATGGTACTGACTCTTTGTCTGGGAGCATGTTTCTGGTGTCAGTATGGTACTGTCTCTTTGTCTGTGGACATGTTCTTGGTGTCATTATGGTACTGACTCTTTGTCTGTGGACATGTTCCTGGTGTCATTATGGTACTGACTCTTTGTCTGTGGACATGTTCCTGGTGTCATTATGGTACTGACTCTTTGTCTGTGGACATGTTCCTGGTGTCATTATGGTACTGACTCTTTGTCTGTGGACATGTTCCTGGTGTCAGTATGGTACTGAATCTTTGTCTGTGGACATGTTCTTGGTGTCATTATGGTACTGACTCTGTCTGTGGACATGCTCTTGGTGTCATTATGGTACTGACTCTGTCTGTGGACATGTTCCTGGTGTCAGTATGGTACTGACTCTTTGTCTGCGGACACGTTCCTGTGTGTGTCAGTATGGTACTGACTCTATAACTGAATTGGTGTTTGCGTTTTTTTTTTGTGATGTGTAAGTTTGGTACCTATCTTGTGTCTGCTGACTTGGTGGGCAAGCATGGTACTTATTATTTCTCAACAGGTATGTGTTGTAAATAAATTAATGATAAAAGGATAAAAATTGATAAAAATTCTGTAAATTTCAGCAACCAAACAGTGAGCGGTAAGTATGTGCATTAACCTCTAACAACCAATCGGTGAGCAGTAAGGACATGCAGTAACCTCTAGCAACCAATTAGTGAATGTGGACCAGTTCTTAATGTTTAGAGTATTAAGGTTTTTTGACATAAGTTTATGTGCATGTTTGTCTTTTGGGATGTTGGGGTGGACAGCAAAATTGTATGGGGGCAGGAAAATGTTTGCCCAGGGTCCAATCAATCTTAAAGATGGCCCTGCTGGTAGATTACAGTGTTGCAGAAAAAATCGTTTTGAGTCCTTTATTAGTCAAGAGAGGAGCGGTGGAGAAGGTGGATGCCTATGTGATGCATTTCACAATTATTTTTAGTCCTTGTCACCCAGGGGTGTCGGCTTCCACATCCCATTGGCCGCGTCTGCATCAAATGGTGTACAGAGATGGAGCAAATGGTGTACAGAGATGGAGAGCTTCCCAATTGATGATTTACTGGTTTACTGGTCAGGAGAATAGACCACTGGCTTATCCAATCTAGAGTCTTTAAATATATTTGGGGCTCCACTAAACCCAGGGTCCCGAGAGCTATTCTCCTTCGACACAAACTACACGGTGGCCTGGGTATCCCAAGTTTCACTAAGTATTATCACGCAGCCCAACTGGCCCAACTCACCCTATTACACGCCCTCGCAGAAACCCCAAAATGGGTCTCCCTCGAAGCTGTAGACCTCTACCCTCTGACAGTTGATAATGTACTATGGCTACCCCCCCTCACTCGTGGTCATATAACCAACCCCATCACATGTCACTCTTTAAGAATTTGGGACAGATTACGTAAACACTTTAAACTGGTCTCCCCACATAACCCCCTACTCTCTTTTCTACACCACCCTTCCTTCTACCCTGCTTACTCTGAACCCAGCACCTTTTCATGTTGGTCTCAAGTGGGTATAACTAGAATATGTGACCTTACCACCAGCTCCACTTTTAAAACATTCACTGATCTTCAAACTAACGCCAAACTCCCATCCTCGGAATCCTTCCGATATCTTCAGATTCACTTTACCAAAACAGTAGTCGGTCCCTGTACTGGCTTGAATACCCAATCTCTCTATGAAAAGATTTGTACGGCGGACCCCCACGCCCCAGGCATTATTTCTGACCTGTATAACCACTTCGCCACACCAACTCCAGACCTACCCCATTATGCTGCACAGTGGTCTGAGGACCTAGGTATATCCCTCTCCCCTGAAGATTGGTCCGACATTTGGGCCACTACAAAATCATCCTCACAAAATGTGATAGCAAATGAATTACAAAGTATTAATGCGCTGGTACCTTGTTCCAGCCAGAATATCCAAATTTATACCGAACTACCCGTCGCACTGTTTTCGCGGATGCAGCGAACATGGCACCCATCTCCACATCTGGTGGTCTTGTCAGATAGCTTAACAATTCTGGACAGCTATCTTTCAAATGATCTCCACAATATTGCATGAGACAGTGCTCCCCGACCCTGCCCTGGCCCTACTTAATCATATACAGGGACACTAGAAGCCAGATCAGCCTCCTCCTTCAGCTGACCACTGCGGCCAAACAAACCATCGCTAAGGCCTGGAAAACCCCGAGACTTCACATAGCAGAAGTGAAGAACAGAGTAACTCAAGCCATGATTCACAGTAAAATTGAGGCCACCATAACAGACAGGGTCCCTCGACACACTAAAATATGGACTCCTTGGGCAGACAACTTTCTACCCCCAAACTTTGACCACAATCTCCTTATCCCATGATTCTCTGTTTATCTCCACCATTGTATATATAGTGGCTCCCTCGGCCGCACCGCAGCCCCGCCGACACTGATCCCCTCCCCTTCCCCATCCTGTCTTCTCCTTCCTCTTCTTACTGTCTTTCCCTTCCCTCCCACCTCTCCCCTTCTCTGTAAACCTTACTTGAACCCTTGTTCACTTACCTTTCCATCAAGAACAAGCCCTCATGGCTATGACTCCACTTGGTAGATACCCCAGGAACTTACTTCAAACGGCTGAAACTCTAAGCAGTCATAGTTCTTGGGACATCCCATGCTGATACTTGCTGACCCCAGCATAATATTATACCCCCACCTATCTATCAGTAATTGATAATAGCACTTATGTTAATTTTTCTCTGATGTTCTGTAATGATTATACATGTAAGTATCGTGAATGATGTTCATTCACAGTTCATGTCTATTTCTTGTTGTACTCTGTACTTTGTTCTAATAAAAATCTTTGAAAAGAGAATAGACCACTGGCCAGAACTTGCCCAGTGTGAAATTAAGCTACTGGGCTGCCCTGCATCCAGCGTGGTTTCCGAATGGGCATTCAGTGCTGCAGGAGGTTTTGTTACTGATAAAAGAATGCGTCCACAGACTCCGTGGACCATCTGACATTTATCAAAATTAATCAGTCCTGGATTACCAGCAGCCCCTCCCCAAAAAAAATCATTGCAAATTATATATATGTAGCACAGACACTTTTTCAAAGTGTGCGCTATTCTTGTAAATTTAGTTTTTCCCAGAACTGTAACTGAGTTTTGGGGTTAATTATTCTAGGTTATGCTTTGGCATCAGTTTGGCTGGGCTGCACTAGAGTTCTGCCTGATCATAGGTGAGGTGAGCACCTGTGACAGGCTGAGAACGCAGTCTGGTTGGTTCAACTCCTTGTTGGTTCTGGTTCCGGTCCGGGCCAGCCCCGTAAGGGGTTCCGGACAAGGAGTGTCATCCTGACCAGTCCCAGAGGCCCTCATGGTCTGGGGTGGGGATCCATCCGTTTCCGAGCCTCGGAACTGGCTAGTTCGAGGTGCAGTAACTAAAGGAGGATTCTGAAGTGTCCCGGTGGCCTCTCAGGATTGGAGGGGCCCAGCAATTCAACAAGCGACCAGGGGAGGACTCTTCGGAGGAGGGCCACGCACGAGGCTGGCTGCTTGGTAAGAGCCTGGGAGCTGAGATGTATCGACACTAGTTGAATCCGCATTTTCTATGGTATCGCTGCAACAGCTGAAAGATACTGGTAACAGGAAAAGTTCCTAAACCATCCTTCGGTTACAACCTAGTCTGTGGCAGAGACTTTGCTAAGTCTGAATCACTTGTTGGCTGCTAGATCTACAAAACAAGGGTTTATCCAACAGTGAATTGTCCAGTTGCGATTGTCCCTGGATTGTCCCTGGATACTACCTGGATTGTCTAGAGAGAATTTTTTTTGAATGTCAGCAGTTCTACAGTGCCTGAGCTTTATCACCCATGCCCTCTATTCCCAACTGAGAGACTGTGTTTAATTTCAGCAGTTTGCTGCAAATAAAAATCCTCAAAAGGACTTTGAGTGTCAGTCTCAGAAATTACTGGGTACCCCTAGACCCCTAGACGGAAACAACGAGCTACATGGAGGAGGTAATCAGTAAGCCCAGAAAACCATAGCCGCCCCTCAGTGGGTATGGGCGTTACATATATATTTTTATATATATATATATATAAATTGTAAAACAATAAAAAATAAAAAGCTACTGACTATGCTGCATATTAGTATCACAGTCACATATCATTAAAAAAAATCATCGGTAATCGGTATCGACGAGTACTTGAAAAAAGTATCGGTACTTGTACTCGGTCTTAAAAAAGTGGTATCGGGACAACCCTAGTAATAATGTCATCCAGTAGGAAGAAATAGGGAAAACTCTGATACATAACAGTATATCACTGAAACAGATGTAAATTACAACCAACACAGTTTTAAATGAACGTGACTGTTAGGAATATCCTCAGCTTGTGATCAGTAAACTCGAGATGTATTAAGAAGTAAAAAATGTATTTCTAATATGTTAACACATTAGGATCCCCTTCCTTACACACCAAAAGTTCGGCAAGGGATGAAAGCAAAGGCAATATCTCTTCTTCCCTAATACCTTCATAACCCAGCCCCTATTTTCCTATTGGCTGAGGAAATCACAGTTTCACTTATCTGGGTGAAATTCGATATATACCTTTATTATGTGAAGACTGCGCTTTCCTTTACAATCTTATGTTACCATATATGGTTATACTGCAATCATCCTGAATTCTTACTGTATAGTTAGTAAAAACATACATAACAAGTTAATACAGAAAGTGCTCATAAGTGGGATTAAAAATCAGTCTCAGGATTGTTTTCCAAATAGTCACACAATAAACATTTAAAACTTTTCTAACATTCCCTCCTCTTTGTGTGACTATTTTATCTCAACACATTTCAATAATAGTCCCTGTGTTATACACTTTCAGACTGTATGTCATTAAGTTGAGCTTCAATGTCCACATAGGTCTCCTCAGAGGTAGGAAGGGTTTGATACATCATTCTTGAGACGGCAGTTTCAATCAGTTTTTGTGAAAGTCCTCGAATACAGGGAATACAGCAGCATCCACAAGTGACCAAAACAGCCAAAGCCACAGCGATTGAAATCAAACATGATGTAATAAGTCCAGTCCATTTACCAAATCATCCTTCAAGCCAGGTTGTGAATGGATCAGTAATACCTGAGTTTTCCGCTAATTCATTCGATAGAGCAGTCAGTCCTTCCAAGGCTCTGGTCACGGTCCCTCCAGGAGCTGTATTATTAGGGATAAATGTGCAACACATGCTGCCAAACATTTTGCATACCCCTCCTCTTTCAGCTAAGACCATATCTAAAGCCATTCGGTTCTGCCATGCCATTAGAGATGTGGGGGCCAACTGTTCAGCTAGGCCCTTCACAGCATCCCTAGTGCAATTTACAAATCGTTGTTGGTTATAATATATATAGTTAATCCAGTCAACATTTTTATTTATAGTTACCCACCAGAAAAGAGACTCAAACCCAGCCGTCACCTGATTCCTGGCCTTAAACCCATCCGGCACCCCGCGAGGAACCCCAATCTCATCTATGTAGACCTGAGAGTCAAATGACCCCATGGGAGAGGTGTCTCTCCGATACCGTTGGTGACTCTTAGTCCACGGGTGTTCTGACAGGATCCTCAGGGGCATAGCCAGCTGGACCATAGCACAATGCCCTTGGGCATTGGCAGGTAGTCTAGCTCGTAGTTTCTTATCCCCACACATCCACCAGATGTCAGCTCTCTGAATGTCATGTTCAACCCAGTCACCGTTGTCTATGTTAATCCTCTCCACACAGTAGTCATCAGGTAATGACCCAAGATCTACCCCGCTACGGTTCCCTGGGAGTGCAAAACAAGTAAAATTGCCCGGATATGCAGTGACCGCTGGAGGTATCTGAGGTCTCTCCACTGGGGGAAACAACAAACTCAATGTGTGACAGGTAGAATTGTTTTCAGGATTATAGCTCTTATTATATAATTGCAACATACATTTTAAACCTTTTGGATCTGTTTTGTGATCTAGAGGAAAAGGAACTGTTGCTAAATGTGGTCTTGCACTGGCACAAACTAAACAGTTTTCTTTTTTTAAAGTTTTAACCGTGTACCTCAACCATTCTAACCACTCATTATTTTCTTGATAACCCGTCTCTAAAGCTATGGCATCTTCTATTGTTAGGTTAGTAAATCTTATGGTTTCACTCAGAACTTCTATTTTAGTATGGCCTTCTTCTTTCCCTTCTAGGTCTACCTTTTCCTGTTGTTTGGTTTTATTGGGTGGTAATACCTTGAGGAAAAATTTGCCTGAAGGATCAGTTCCTGACACCCATGCTCCCATAGAATACAACCGCTGATCTTCCTTCCTCGGCTCCTTTAATGTTATTAATAGTTGATTACAGTTTTTACTATTTGTGCAGGGGGAGTTAGCCGCTTTTGTAATTATGAGTCTTGCCTTTATTCCACTCTTTTCAGCCCATGGTTAATTATACCCCCAATCTTGATGTGCTGTGGTCCACAGGGCCTGATTCCATGCTTGACATCCTACCTTATCCCAGAGCCAGCAAATATATTTATCTGCCCATAGAAGTCCTCTAGCCCCAGTTGTATCCCCACAATCTGCGATCTGACAGAAGTCTACCAGTATAGTACTAGTTATTCCTTCTATAAAGGTTAAATTCAATGCTTTTCCTGTTCTTTCCCAATTCAAAGGTTCCTCTACTCTTCCATACCGTCTACCCCCTCTTATGGATGCCTTCCCTAGACTCACCAGTATCCCAAGGATAATTACTGTCCCTTTCATTCTAACCAACTACAGAGGTTCCAGCGGATAGGGTAGGGGAGACTTCACCGGTTTGAGACAAGCCCGCCTTGTGCGAAACCTCCCTTTGTAGTCGGATTTTCTGGATCTCTGCAGCCAACTGGCCCTACTCTACCTGTAAAACCTTTTTACAATGGGACTGGTGAATCCAGGTAGACCTCTCTGCTATCCTTATAGCCGTGGGGGTGGTGAGAAGAACTTGATATGGTCCCTCCCACTTAGGTGAGTGCCAATGTTTTTTCTTTATTACTTTTACCAGGACCCAGTCTCCAATATGGATTTTCCCTTCTCCTTGAATTGGACCTTCTGGAATAGAACAGACTTCATTAATTTGTTTTTGTTTCAACAGGTTAGACATATATTCTGATAGAGTACGTTCAGATTCTTCAGCTGGTGTTTCATTTGGTAATAAAGGTATTCTATATGGCCTTCCATATATTATTTCAAATGGGCTCAACCTTCTTTTGTGGGTGTAATATGCATACTGGTCACTGCTACTAGTAGGCAGTACATCCAACTTTTACCTGTTTCTTTCCATAGCTTTTATCAGTTTGCTTTTTAGAATGTCATTATGTCTTTCCACCAATCCAGCTGATTGGGGATGATAGGCACAATGGTATTTCACTTGAGTTCCCATCACTTCTGTCAAATGTTGTATAGATTTATTTACAAAATGGGGTCCATTATCACTGTCTATGCATCTGCACTTCCTGTCGAGAATATCTCCTACCCATTTAGACAGGGCGTCTATAATTATCAAACAATATTTCTTCCTTTCACATTTGTCTAATTCAATAAAATCCATGCAAATGTATTGAAATGGATATTGCGGTGTTGGGAACTTCCCTTTCCGTGGTCTTATGCCTCCCTGAGCATTGTGTCTTGCACATATAATACATTGAGAGCAAAAAGTTTTTGAGTAGTTTGTGAAGCCATAAGCTGTACATACTTTATTTAACATCTCAGTCATCCCCCTGTTTGACACATGTGTTACTCCATGTGTCAAAACTGCTGCATACCTAAATAAGGACTTCGGCAATACCGGTTTCCCTTCAAGTGATGTGTAAATATTATTTATTATTGTGCAACCCTTTGTTTTCCAATATTGTTTTTCCCCGGGGGGTGCATTCTGCTGCATATCAGTAAGGACTGTATGATCTATCTCTATAATTTCCTGTTCTGTTATTATTTGATGTGTTTCTTGTGCCGCTATTTTGGCCTTCATCTACCCTTTTGTTTCCCTTTGAGATGGGGTCCGTATATTTTGTGTATGCTTGACATTTGCAGATTGCAAGCTCTTTTGGTAACTGTATTGCATCCAGAAGTTCTAAAATGAAATCCGTGTGTGCAATTGGTTTACCACTGGAGGTGACCACCCCCCTGTTTTTCCATTTTTGTGCAAAAACATGTACTGTTGAAAAGGCATACTGACTGTCGGTGTATATGGTTACAGATTTTCCTTCTGATAGTATGCATGCTCTTGTCAGTGCTACAAGTTCTGCTACTTGTGCTGAATAATGTTTTGGCAGTGGCCTAGCTTCCAAAATGTCATCCTGTGTCACTACTGCATATCCAGTTGCATTTGTGCCATCCGGATTTTTCCTACTAGAACCATCAACAAAAAGTGTCATGTCGGGGTTAGACAATGGTACATCTTTCAAATCGCTTTGTGGCAGTACCTTTTCAGCGATGGCAGCAGAACAGTCATGTTTATAACCATCAGTAGGGAGTGGTAGTAATGTGGATGGGTTTAAAGTAGTACACCTCTGTATTGTTAAGTGAGGTTGTGCCAAGAGTATTGTCATACAGGAAAGGTGCCGTGCTGGACTCAAATGTGATATCTTTTGTTGTAAAAGAATAACAGACACTGCATGCAGCATCTTAAGTGTCAGCGGGTGATATAGCACTATAGATGCTGAGGCCTTGACTGCTTCAGCTGCAGCTACCACTGCCTGTACACAGGGTGGAAGTGCTCTAGTTACACTGTCTAATTTTATAAAGTAGTAAACAATCGACCTCTAGTGCCCACCATATGACTGTAAGTACTGATGTCATGTGTCTTTCCCTTTTGTCTACTGTTTGTTCAAAAGATTTGTCATACTGTCAGGTCACCTGAGACCAGGTGACAGGTGCACTCAGTATGAATCGGAAGTGCACCGCTAGGTAGTGGACCTTAGGACTGACTGCTGTGGATTTTACCCAGGGAGATTCAGGACACAGATCTACTGGATCTCTAACACAGATCCCAATGGGAGCTAGAGCATAGATTCCCCAGGGCGCGGAGTCTAAGAGCCAGCAGGTGTTCGCCAGAGCCTCTAGTGGTGAGGATGGACTTAGCTGCAGTCTGGCTCCCGGTCGCGGCCCCCAGGGTCTCACAGCTCACGCTTACAGTAGACTACAGGAGAAGGAAGCAGCAGGCTGGAACGACAAGGATAGTAAGGGGATAAGGCAGAGGTCACGGGTAACTAGCAGACAGGAACCACAGAGTACACACCAAGGTCGGTAACGGAAACAAACATAAAACAAACGGCAACAGGAAGCCAAACACACCATGGATACACAATGGTTGATCAGCACCACAGGCTTGCAGTGCACAGGCTAATATAGGGTTCCCTGATAGGGCCTAGAGTGGAACCATGCTTAGAGGAGAGGTTATAATAACCCCAGGTGAGAGTGGCTGGCCTCTTAGTCTGAACACATGGAGGGAGAGATAAGCAAACAGGGGAAGATTACTGCATAACCGTGACACATACCCAGGAAGGACACCATTTATTTCTTTGTCTCTAAGAACTGTGTAGTCTACTTTTTTCCTTAATTTAATGTTCTAAACTCTAAAATACCTCCAAAGATTCAATTTTGTACTCATTCATGTGTTCTGACACCCACCCCATAAAAAGGAACCCGCCTCATTCTTCAGTTGTGTAGAAGGAGGGGGGGGTGGGGGTGTCATGTCTGCACTTGAATTGGAGCTGGGGAACATGGATACTCTTTACCTAACATGAATGCGCACAGAATCATAAATCAAACTACCAAATACTTCCTTACCTTGGAGCTGTTATTAACAATATTCTTTCATTTGTTCAAATATAAGTCCATCAACTATGCAGACATAAAATGTTTCCTAGCATTTTCATTTTTTTTTTTTGGCATATAGATTCAATGTATATACATATATTCACACACACATACACACATACATCTCTGAATATTTTTCCTCAGACCCCAATATTTTAGCAGAATTTAAGAAGTCTTGAACCTCCTTTTGTATTGTTCCCCTTATTCTCTGGTCCTGAATAAAATTCACAGGGTCCTAAAACAGAACCTCCCTCCCCTTTTTTTTTTAAACACATATTCTGATTCAGAACTTAGCCTTTTTAACTTTATAATATATGTACCCAAATAAACAGCATTGAATCATTAACACTTCACAGTTGAAAGTCTGTGAATTCTAAAAATAACATATGAAAGAAATATTTTCTTTAAAACTATTATGCAGACTTTCTTTCTGACCGAAAGTCCTGTTTTCACAGATTCACAACCTAACCTCTGTGTGCTAAAAGGGTTAATGCTGCCCCCTCTCTTCTGCTACCTCTGTCAGGCAATCTGCATTTTCTTGTTTCCGAGAAACACCTTTTTGACCATTTTTTTTATTTTTTTTATATTAAACATCAAGCTCTCTGAGCTTCAATATTATTACACACTTCTCTTAGCAAAGCCCATTCAAATCCTAGTTTCCTTATGGCAGTAAAATTAGCACTGTCTCTGGACTAGACACATTTAAAATAATCAAAAAAATCCTCAGTCTTTACTTTTCTCACTTTCCTCAAGCCACTTAATAATAATACAACATTCTATTCACTGACAGTATAATCCTCCTTCATCTCTCTACTGCCTTAGAACATCAACACTTTCTGCAATGTACTTCCTTTAACACCATGGCATGCTAAAATAATAAAGCAACCTGGTACCTTTTTTTTTTTAATTTCTTTTACCTAGTTTCAATATTTACAATATAAACTTTCCGTTTTGCCATGGCTGGTCAAGAGTTAACCTCTTGTTTTTTTTTACAGACACAACCTCTCACACAGGAATTTGAAAGGGAGGGGCTAGGAGAGCTGAAAAAACACCCTGTAATGAATCATCACACTTATTTGTTTATTTCTAAATGCAGAGATTCTTAGCTATTTTTTTTTCTTCTCAAATGTTTGTTGAACATTTAGATAACACTTACATGTGGTCTAATTCTCTTTTGCTAGACCCATCAGAAATATTAGATATTTACCTGATGCTGCAGCCCCAACTGTTTTGGCTCCTATGAGTCCAGCCACGGGTTGTCCCAGATATAGCACGGTCTCCCAGACAATGTTGTCCAGTGGTACCCGAGACAGTGCCATAACCCAAGACACCAGCTCTGGTCCAATCCCTATGGGCCATATAGTGCAATACCACCTGGTATGTTACATGTTTACCTGCTTAATACATCGGCTAGCAAAGTGTTTGCTGCCTTACAGAGCGAAGCCGTCATCAAGTATCTCTAACCAAGCATACTATAACACGAGGGAGGGGGCCAGTGGTATAACAGATGAGATCATCCTCTTTGTCCACTAGGGGCAGTTGGGCTTGGCATTTCTCCTTTGTTCTCTTTCCTTCTACCCTAAGTCTAGCTTGCTGGAGCCAGCACTCTGCCATTTCTAACCCATACCTTTTTTTTTTTTTTATCTTTGGGTCCTAACAACTTAAGCTTATCCACCAACTCCTGACACCCTTTCACAGTTAATTTACCATTAAATCCAAACTTCCTCTCCCACTTAGCACAATACTGAAAGGACTTGGGGTCATTGCTATGCATAAATTTCTTATCACCTTAAATTATAGGTATTGGAATTCCCTTTCAAATTTGTCTGTTAGTGAACGTAACGAGTACGAATTTATCCGAAGTTACGAATTATCTGAAATAACGAATGCCGCATCTAACCAAATGGAACGTAACGATCTAATAATAATAAATAACAATAATAATAAAAAAAAACTTTTTATTATTATTAATTATTTATTATTTATTATTAATTTGTTCTGTTCCATTTGTTTAGATTACATTCGTTATTTCAGATAATTCGTAACTTTGGATAAATTCGTATTCGTTAAATAGTTAGTTATTAATTAAACTGATTTTCTTTCTTTTTTTCAGATTTTAAAATTTTGGGATTTTAAAATCTTTGAAGTCCGAAAGTCCGAAAGTCTGAAAATTCGAAAATTAGAAAATTCAAAAATTAGAAATTCGGAAAAAAAAAATGTGAAATTCGGAAATCTGAAAATTCTAATTCGAAAATTCGGAAATTAGAAAATTAGAAAATACGGAAATTCGGAAATCCGAAAATTTGAAATTCGGAAATTCGGAAATCCGAAAATTTGAAATGTGAAAATTCCCGAAATTTCAGAATTTCGATTTTCCGAATTTCCGAATTTGCGAAAAAAGCAAAAAAACAAATGAAACGAAAACGAAAATGAACACATTTTTGTCAGTGCACATGTCTATCGGGAAGACTGTCGGAGTTTATTCTGGTCGTATGTATGCGGCCTAATAGTTTTTAAATTTCCAAAGAGAATAAAATAGAAAACAAAAGGAATAGAATATTCGGTTCTTTTTTTTTTTATTCTATTTAATTCTTTTTGGAAATTAAAAAACGATTCGAAAACTTTTTGAATTCAACGTTTTTTCGAATCCATTCGAAAACGAATTAAACAAATTTAACTAAACGAATGTATGTAAATAAGGAAACAAAATTAAACAAAACAATTTTTTTTGTTCTGCACGTGTCTAGTTTACATTCACTTTAAATAAAAATGAAAATAAAAATATATATGAAAAATAAAAGTAAAAATAAAATAAAAATACGAATGAAAATAATAAAACTGAATAAAAATTGAATAAAAATTTAAATGAGAATAACAAAAAATAGCAAAAAATGGGAATCTGCACGCTGGGTGTCACAGTGATTTGCATGGAGCACTTTATAGCTTAATATTGGAGGAAACTCACATGCACCTTATGCTGCAGAACTTTAATGCACATTTTTCACTGACAACATGCTTTATTTTTAAAAGCACGGACTGCACATATGGTATCTCACAAAAGTAAGTACACCCCTCACATTTTTGTAAATCTTTTCATGTGACAACACTGAAGAAATGACACTTGTCTACAATGTAAAGTAGTGAGTGTACAGCTTGTATAACAGTGTAAATTTGCTGTCCCCTCAAAATAACTCAACACACAGCCATTAATGTCTAAACCACTGGCAACAAAAGTCAGTCCAAATTGGGCCCAAAGTGTCAATATTTTGTGTGGCCGCCATTATTTTCCAGCACTGCCTTAACCCTCTTGGGCATGGAGGTCACCAGAGCTTCACAGGTTGTCACTGGAGTCCTCTTCCCCTCCTCCATGATGACATCACGGAGCTGGTGGATGTTAGAGACCTTGCGCTCCTCCCCCTTCCGTTTGAGGATGTCCCACAGATGATCAATAGGGTTTAGGTCTGGAGACATGCTTGGCCAGTCCATCACCTTTACCCTCAGCCTCTTTAGCAAGGCAGTAGTGGTCTTGGAGGTGTGTTTGGGGTGGTTATCATGTTGGAATACTGCCCTGCGGCCCAGTCTCTGAAGGGAAGGGATCATGCTCTGCTTCAGTATGTCACAGTACATGTTGACATTCATGGTTCCCTCAATGATCTGTAGCCCCCCAGTGCCGGCAGCACTCATGCAGCCCCAGACCATGACACCCCCACCACCATGCCTGACTGTAGACAAGACACACTTGTCTTTGTCCTCCTCACCTGGTTGCCCCCACACACGCTTGTCACCATCTGACACCAAATACCTTTATCTTGTTCTCATCAGACCACAGGACATGGTTCCAGTAATCCATGTCCTCAGTCTGCTTGTCTTCAGCAAACTGTTTGTGGATTTTCTTGTGCCTCATCTTTAGAAGAGGCTTCCTTCTGGGATGACAGCCATGCAGACCAATTTGATGCAGTGTGCGGCATATGGTCTGAGCACTGACAGGCTGACCCCCCACCCCTACAACCTCTGCAGCAATGCTGGCAGCACTCATACGTCTATTTCCCAAAGACAACCTCTGGATATGACGCTGAGCACGTGACCTCAACTTCTTTGGTGGACCATGGCGAGGCCTGTTCTGAGTGGAACCTGTCCTGTTATACCACTGTATGGTCTTGGCCACCGTGCTGCAGCTCAGTTTTAGGGTCTTGGCAATCTTCTTATAGCCTCAGCCATCTTTATGTAGAGCAACAATTCTTTTTTTCAGATCCTCAGAGAGTTCTTTGCCATGATGTGCCATGTTGAACTTCCAGTGACCAGTATGAGAGAGTGAGAGCGATAACACCAAATTTAACAAACGTGCTCCCCATTCACACCCGAGACCTTGTAACACTAACGAGTCACATGACACCGGGGAGGGAAAATGGCTAATTGGGCTCAATTTGGAAATTTTCCCTTAGGGGTGTACTGACTTTTGTTGCCAGCGGTTTAGATATTAATGGCTGTGTGTTGAGTTATTTTGAGGGGACGGCAAATTTACACTGTTATACAAGCTGTATACTCACTACTTTACATTGTAGACAAGTGTCATTTCTTCAGTGTTGTCACATGAAAAGATGGAAGAAAAGATTTACAGAAATGTGAGGGGTGTACTTACTTTTGTGAGATACTGTATATATTTTTTTCTTTTTTGAGTTCACATTGACGATTTGCCTTTTCTTTGACTCCACATTGATGAATTATTTGGACAGATTTTTGGATAGCGATGAGTTTTTGTTATTGTATATATATATATAGTATATGGATTTATACACAGGTTTATTGATGTAATAATAATAGTGAAGCACTTTAGCACTTTATTCCAGTAGGAAGTGCGGCAGTTTACTACTTCAAGTTACCCCCCGGGGTGTATTACATTTAGGGCTGCAGCCTCCTAGCAGTGGGTAACCAGGAAATCCATTTGCATGTCTCACTGTGCCCATTTGCAACCTCACTGTGCCCATTTGCAGCCTCACTGTGCCCATTTCCATGTCTCACTGTGCCCATTTGCAGCCATTGGTCCCCCTGAACTTCAAACTTGGTAGTTAAGGGTTCCTAGATGCCCCCTAGCTGCAGCCAAAATTTGGGGTCTCTGGACTCAAAAGGTCCCGAAATGACATTGCTGCAGATGGACACAGTTGAACGACTTTGGGGCCCCGTATCTCGGGGGCCACTTGGTGCTAGCAACCCCAAAACCCCAAATTTGGTGTGCAAAACCAGAGGAACTAGCACTACAACATATCCAAAGATGGGGTTCCTATCACCAAGTGCCCCTGAGATATGCTGCCGCAAAGTCGGTTCGGAAAATGTCAAGCACTTTTCTGCAGCAATGAATGACATTTTCCGAACCGACGTTGGGGCCCCCGTATCTTGGGGCCACTTGGTGCTAGGAACCCATCTTTGGATATGTTATAGTACTAGTTATACTGGGTTTAGTGGGGCCCCAAAGTCGGGTCGGAAAATGCCACTATCTGCTGCAGAAAAGTGCTTGACTCGAGTATAAGCCGAGGGGGGCATTTTCAGCACAAAAAAAATGTTCTGAACAACTCGGCTTATACTCGAGTATATACGGTATTTTATGAGTAAATAAATGTAAACTATCACTGCTTTCACTTTCTTTTGATTTTCCAATACACAGACTGTAACAGTGGTGGCCCATCTATAGGGGGCGCACGGGCGCCGCCCCCTCCTCTCCATATGTCCGGCCCCCTAATCTTAATGTGGGGCACCGGACTCATGGATTCCAATGTTTTCTTTTTTTTTTGGAAGCACATGATTGGAGCCTGAGGCTCTAATTGGCTTCAAAAAAAGGGTCCCACCCACTTGTGTGGCATTAGCAAATTAATATTCACTAATGTCTTCCTGTTTCTCCTCCCCTACAACAGTACCCCTTCCATTTCACAAAAAAAGTGTAAAAAATTGTTTAAAAAACACACAGACACCGTTGGGAAAATTCTTTATTGAAAAAAAAAAGATTCCAGTGGTAGTAATCCACTCTTGCTATCCAGCGGTGGCTGATATCTTCTCCGGGGTCCAGCGATGGGTGATCTCTCCCGATAACGTCCAGCGTAGCGCATCCTGTCTCCATGGAGACACTGCGGGAATCCCGGTGATGGCCTGATAAGGTCTTAGCTGAGGAGGACTGGGACACCCGTCACCTGACTCCGCCCACCTCTGACGCAAGGGAAAAGCCGGGCTTCCCCAGTGACCCTGCAGGTTTCCGTTACATCAGAGGTGGCGGGGTCCCCCGCACGTCACTGGGGAAGCCCGGGTTCCCCCTTGCGTCAGAAGGGGGCGGAGTCAGGTGACAGGTGTCCCTGTCCTCCTCAGCTAAGACCTTATCAGGCCATCACCGGGATTCCCGCAGTGTCTCCATGGAGACAGGATGCGCTGCGCTTGACATCATCGGGAGAGATCAGCCATCGCTGGACCCCGTAGAAGAGTTTAGCCATCGCTGGATAGCAAGAGTGGTTTACCACCGCTGAAATCTTTATTATTTTTTTTTTAATAAAGGACTTTTCCCAACGGTGTCTGTGTGTTTTTTTTTTAAATGTTTACCCTTTCTTTGTGAAACGGTAGGGGTACTTTTGTATCCCCCTACAATTTCAAACAGGGGAGGATCTGGGGAACCCCTTGTTAAAGGGGGCTTCCAGATTCTGATAAGCCCCCCACCCGCAGACCCCCACAACCACCGGCCAGGGTTGTGGGGATGAGGCCCTTGTCCCCATTGACATGGGGACATGGTGCTTTGAGGGGTCACAGACCCCCAAAGCATCCTCCCAATGTTAAGGGCATGTGGCCTGGTACGGTTCAGGAGGGGGGCGCTCTCTCATCCCCCTCTTTTCCTGCGGCCTGCCAGGTTGCGTGCTCGGATAAAGGGTCTGGGATGGATTTTTGGGGGGAACTCCACGCCATTTTTTTTATTTTATTTGGCGTGGCGTTCCCCTTGAAATCCATACCAGACCTGAAGGGCCTGGTAATTGAATTTGGGGAACCCCACGCTTTTTTTTTTTTTATTAATGACTTTCAATGACTGTTCTCTGTATTACGGTGAGCCGACAATTCATTATAGCCACTTTGTGCAGGGACAGTTCTAAGCACGGGAAACATGCGCCCCTTTACAGGCATACTATACACACCCCCCAGGTACGAAATTTTAAAGGAATATTACACTTTATTGTTTCACTTTAAGCATTATTAAAATCACTGCTACTTTAAACGTTTTTTTTTTGCATTGATACATGTCCCCTGGGGCAGGACCCGGGTCCCCAAACACTTTTTAGGACAATAACTTGCATATAGGCCTTTAAAATTAGCACTTTTGATTTTGAACGCTCGAGTCCCATAGACTTTAATAGGGTTCTAAAGTTAACGCAAAGTTTAGGTCTGTTCGCAGGTTCTGGTGCGAATCGAAACGTTGGGTGTTCGCCTCATCCCTAGTATTGTATATGTGAAAATCGATCCATCCTGATGTAGTGACGGCCGATCTCATTTCCTGAGGCCCTAAAATGCACTGATTGAAGCTGTGACCCCGATGTTCATTGTGTTTGTATTGTTCTTCTTGCAGACAGTGAAAACTGCATGAAATGTCCTGATGATGAATGGCCAAATGAGAAGAAGGATCGGTGTGTTCCAAAACTGGTGGAATTTCTTTCCTACACTGATACCATTGTTGTAGTATTTTCGGCTGTCTCCATCCTCTGTTATCTTCTGACTGGATTAATATTGGGGATATTTATACATTACCAGGACACCCCCATTGTTAAAGCTAATAACCGGAACCTGAGCTATCTTCTCCTGGTCTCCATCATGCTGAGCTTCCTCTGTGTCTTCTTGTTCCTCGGCCATCCAGTAGATGTGACCTGCATGCTCCGTGTCTCCTCTTTTGGTGTCATCTTCTCAGTCGCCGTCTCTTCTCTTCTTGCCAAAAGTATCATGGTGTGTGTTGCTTTTAAAGCCACCAAACCTGGGAGTCCCTGGAGGAAATGGATGGGAGCCAAACTACCGAATTTTATCATTTGTGTCTTATCACTGGTTCAAGTCTTAATCTGTGTCACTTGGTTGTCTATTTCTCCTCCCTTCCGGGATCGGGACACTCACTCTTTCCTGGGGAAGATCATCATTCAGTGTAATGAGGGTTCAGTTATCGGCTTATACTCTGTCCTGGGATATATGGGGCTTCTGGCAGCTGTGAGTTTCATTATCGCTTTTTTAGCCAGGACATTACCGGACAGTTTTAATGAAGCCAAGTACATCACCTTCAGCATGCTGGTGTTCTGCAGTGTCTGGATTGCCATGATCCCGGCCTATCTGAGCACCAGAGGGAAATACATGGTGGCTGTGGAGGTTTTTGCTCTAATAGCCTCAAGTTCTGGACTTCTTGGTTGTATATTTTTCCCAAAATGTTACATAATTCTGTTCAGACCCGACCTGAATACAAAAACATTTATCCACTAATAAGTATGGAGCAACGCTGGGTTACCAGTAGTTATAGCATTATCTCTATTATTGGTAATTGTAGTATTTTGCTAATGTATTGAGAATGAACATTATTAACCACTTCAGCCCCGGACCAATTGTCAGCTTAAGGACCAGAGGTCTTTTTTCAATTTCGCACTGCACTACTTTAACTGGTAATTGTGCGGTCATGCAATTTTGTAACGAAACGAAATTTGCGTCCTTTTCTTCCCACAAATAGAGCTTTCTTTTGATGGTATTTGATTGCCTCTGTGATTTTTATTTTTTGCGATATAAACGGAAAAAGAGCGAAAATTTTGAAAAAAAAAGAGATTTCTACTTTTTGTTATAAAAAAAATCTAATAAACTCAATTTTAGTCAAACATTTGGGCCAAAATGTATTCAGCCACATGTCTTTAGTAAAAAAAATGCCAATAAGCGTATATTTATTGGTTTGCGCAAAAGTTATAGCGTCTACAAACTAGAGTACATTTTCTGGAATTTACACCGCTTTTAATTTATGACTGCCTATTTCATTTCTTGAGGTGCTAAAATGGCAGAGAAGTACAAAACCCCCCCAAATGACCCCATTTTGGAAAGTAGACACCCCAAGCTATTTGCTGAGAGGCATGTTGAGCCCATTGAATATTTTTTTTTTTAGTCCCAAGTGATTGAATAAAGACAAAAATAAAAAATAATTTTTTTTTTCTTCAAAAAGTTGTCACTAAATTATATATTGCTCACACATGCCATAGTTATATGTGGAATTGCACCCCAAAATACATTTTGCTGCTTCTCCTGAGTATGGGATACCACATGTGTGGGACTTTTGGGAGCCTAGCCGCGTACGGGGCCCCGAAACCCAAGCACCGCCTTCAGGATTTCTAAGGGTGCAAATTTTTGATTTCACTCCTCACTACCTATCACAGTTTCGAAGGCCATAAAATGCCAAAATAGCACAAAACCCCCCCAAATGACCCCATTTTGGAAAGTAGACACCCCAAGCTATTTGTTGAGAGGCATGGTGAGTATTTTACAGCTCTCATTTGTTTTTGAAAATGAAGAAAGTAAAGAAAAAAATTTTTTTTTTTTCTTTTTTCAATTTTTCAAAACTTTGTGACAAAAAGCGACATCTGCAAAATACTCACAATACCTCTCAGCAAATAGCTTGGGGTGTCTACTTTCCAAAATGGGGTCATTTTGGGGGTTTTATGCCATCTGGGCATTCCATGGCCTCCGAAACTGTGATTGGCAGTGAGAAGTGAAATAAAAAAATTACTCCCTTAGAAAGCCTGAAGGCGGTGCTTGGTTTTGGGGTTCCGTACGCAGCTAGGCTCCCAAAAAGTCCCACACATGTGGTATCCCCGTACTCAGGAGAAGCAACAGAATGTATTTTGGGGTGTATTTCCACATATGCCCATGACATGTTTGAGCAATATATCATTTAGTGACAACTTTTTGTAAAAAAAATATATATATTTTTTTTTTCATTATTCAATCTCTTGGGACAAAAAAAAAAAATATTTAATGGGCTCAACATTGCTCTCAGCAAATAGCTTGGGGTGTCTACTTTCCAAAATGGGGTCATTTGGGGGGGGTTTGAACTGTCCTGGCATTTTATGCACAACATTTAGAAGCCTATGTCACACGTCACCCACTCTTCTAACCACTTGAAGACAAAGCCCTTTCTGACACTTTTGTTTACATGAAAACATATTTTTTTTTTGCAAGAAAATTACGTTGAACCCCCAAACACTATATATATTGTTAAAGCAAAGGCCCTACAGATTAAAATGGTGGGTGTTGCATTTTTTTTTTTTCCACACAGTATTTGCGCAGCGATTTTTCAAACGCATTTTTTGTGGAAAAAATACACTTTTTTTTATTTTAATGCACTAAAACACACTATATTGCTCAAATTTTTGATGAAATAAAAAATATGATCTTAGGCCGAGTACATGGATACCAAACACGACATGCTTTAAAATTGCGCACAAACACGCAGTGGCGACAAACTACATACATTTTTAAAAGCCTTTAAAAGCCTTTACATGATACCACATTAGATTCACGGAGGAGGTCTACTGCTAAAATTACTGCCCTCGATCTGACCTTCGCGGTGATACCTCACATGCATGCTGCAATTGCTGTTTACATATGACGCCAGACCAACGCTTGTGTACGCCTTTGCGCAAGAGAAGGGGGGCAGGGGTGCTTTTTTTTTTTTTTTTTTTGTTTTTTTTTTATTTATTTAGGTTTTTTATTCTATTTTTAAACTGTTCCTTCCATTTTTTTTCTTTGTTTTGTTTTTTATTGTTATCTCAGGGAATGTAAATATCCCCTATGATAGCAATAGGCAGTGACAGGTACTCTTTTTTGAAAAAATTGGGGGTCTATTAGACCCTAGATCTTTCTCTGCCCTCAAAGCATCTGACCACACCAAGATTGGTGTGATAAAATGCTTTCCCAATTTCCCAATGGCGCGGTTTATATCCGGGAGGGGGGACATTCCCTCCTACTGCTTGTAAAAGCAGTCTAGAGGCTAATTACCCGCTAGAATTGCTTTTACATGAAAGCCGATCACTGGCTGAAAAGAATGATACCAAGATGATACCTAAACCTGCAGGCATCATTCTGGTATAACCATTCAAAGTCCAGCAACATACTGGACATATATTGTAATCTTTTTCCGCGCTGCAACTGAATGGCGCACCTGAAAACAAAAAAATGCTTAACACTAAAACACAGTAAACAAAATTACATACCTGAAAAGCAAGCATGATAAAACATGATAAAACATAATAAAACATTGCAGAATAGAATGGAGTAAAAAAAGAGCAACAATAGAGAGAGAGAGAGAACAATAAAACGACAACTATTTTTGTTTTTTTTATTTTTTTGAGATTCACAGGTAAAAAAGCTCCTGACTGTTAGCGACTGAATCAAAACGCTACCACAAAAAAAATGTTAGCGATCGCAGGGATCAGGCCTGACTCTGCGAACGCTGCAGTTATGTGTGCTTAGTGTTTTGTAAAGTGACAGTGATCGATCGATACTGCACTTGGGTGGGCTGGGCTGGGCGGAGGGGAAAACGCAGGTGCTAGCAGGTATCTGGGCTGATCCCGCTAACAATGCGTTTTTTTGGAACCCTAAACTGCTGGGACGCTAGTATAGATCTGATCAGATCAGATATTGATCTGTTCAGATACTATACCACTAAGGGAGGTGTATGCTTTGCGCGTGGGTGTTTGCGGTACTGGCACTAACCTGGGGCGACGCAGACCTTATTTGACCCTAAAACCTAATTGATATCACCCGCCGGGCGATCAGGGGTTAAAACCGTTATTGGGTAATAAATGGCGGGTGCCCTGACAGTATAAAAAAACAAGCTAACTAACCAGCGTCACCCGTAACAGTAATACAAAAAAAAACTGGTTACCTAGCGACACTAATGCAGGGATCAGAAAAACGATCGCTTAGTGACACTGGCAAAAGGGGGTGAAAGGGTTAACTAGGGGCAATCAGGGGTTAAACCTTTATTAGGTAATATATGGGGGTACCTGACGCTATATAAAAACCTGACGGGGAACCTAAATAACGAAATAACTAACTGGCTAACCAGCGTCACCAGTGACAGTTATACGGTGATTACTGGTGAAAGGGTTAACTCTAGGGGCAATCAGGGGTTAAAACCTTTATTTAGGTTGTAATATGGGGGTACCTGACCTATAAAACTATTTATGAACCTATATAAAACATGGCGGTTAAAATAAAAAAAAAATGGTTACCTAGCGACACTAATGCAGCGATCAGAAAAACGATCGCTTAGTGACACTGGCAAAAGGGGGTGAAGGGGTTAACTAGGGCAATCAGGGGGTTAAACCTTTATTAGGGGGGGGTAGGGGGCTACCTAGGACCTAAAACTAACTGCCCTGACAGTTATTACAGTCACACTGACACTAAATGCAGTGATCAGTAAATAAATGATCACTGCAATTAGTGACACTGTGACTGGGGGGGAGGGGGGGGTGATCTGGGGGGTGATCAGGGGGTGACAGGGGGGTGTTTTGTGTGCCTAACTGTACTGGTGTCAGTGTACTGTTGTGCACTAACCTTAACATGTTCGCCGCTCGGCGTCTCCGGTCACATAGACCGGCGCACCGAGCGTGACATCACTTCCGCCTTCCTGTCTATACAATAGACAGGAAGGGGAAGCTTTTCATTCGCCAGGAGCGATCGCGAGGGGGTGGCCAGAAACCACTGGCCGTCCCCTCGTCCCGGATCGCTCCTGAAGCGATGCGACCGTCCCCGCCGGCGGAGGGGGTCCGATCGGACCCCCCAACCGCCTAAAGAATGGCACGTACAGGTACGTGGTTCTGCCTGTACGTGCCATTCTGCCGACGTATATCTACATGGGGCGGTCGGCAAGTGGTTAAATATGAACATTTCATACTTACCTCTTAGGTGGACGGGGGGTTTAATCTTTGTTCTGCACACTGCTGGGATCAGACATGTTGGGTTTGTTAGAATCCTTGTCTCCTGCGGGTTGTAGTGGTTCCTCCCACCAGCCGTTATATCATTAGAGAATAGTGTGGTCACTTAGTGAGGAGGAACCACAGAGACCAGAGGGGGGGAAGTATCCAAAACACCCTAAAGTGTCAGAAACCCGAGATACCCATCACCCATCGCTCTTCAAGAGAGGGAAGATGTCACCCACCTTCCAGAAAGATAAATAATGATACCATTTTAGTTGAGGGATCAAAAATCTATGTAGATGTATCTGTCTATATTAATAAATATATTTCGATTGGTAAATTCTAAAATTATTATTAATATTAGTTAAAGTTGATGAGAGCACGTTCTCAGTAATTTTACATTTTAAGTGATAGGTTGACTTCATTTTAAAGAATTTTTATGTTATAGATCTAATCAGGGCTTCTCAGAGAATAGGTGCAGAAACTCCCATCTCCCAAGTCACCCCTGGTCTCCGCCCCCTACCCACCTCCAAGCACCATCCCTTGTCTCCGCCCCTACCCACCTCCAAGCACCATCCCTTGTCTCCACCCCCTACCCACCTCTAAGCACCATCCCTTGTCTCTGCCCCCTACCCACCTCCAAGTACCACGCCTTGTCTCCACCTCCAAGCACCATCCCTTGTCTCCACCCCTTACCCACCTCCAAGCACCATCCCTTGTCTCCACCACCTACCCACCTCCAAGCACCATCCCTTGTCTTCGTCCCCTACCCACATAC
Source organism: Lithobates sylvaticus (assembly GCA_028564925.1). Taxonomy (NCBI): domain Eukaryota; kingdom Metazoa; phylum Chordata; class Amphibia; order Anura; family Ranidae; genus Lithobates; species Lithobates sylvaticus. The sequence goes on along the minus strand of CM053027.1, from coordinate 626,986,657 downwards.
AAGCACCATCCCTTGTCTCCACCCCTTACCCACCTCCAAGCACAATCCCTTGTCTTCGCCCCTACCCACCTCCAAGCACCATCCCTTGCCTCTGCCCCTACCCACCTCCAAATACCACCCCTTGTCTCCGCCTCCAAACACCACCCCTTGTCTCCACTCCTTACCCACCTCCAAACACCATCCCTTGTCTCCGCCCCTATCTACCTTCAAGCACCATCCCTTGTCTCTGCCCCCTACCCACCTTCAGGAACCATCCCTTGTCTCCACCTCCAAGCACCATCCCTTGTCTCCACCCCTTACCCACCTCCAAGCACCATCCCTTGTCTCCACCCCTTACCCACGTCTAAGCACTATCCTTTGTCTCCACCCCCTACCCACCTCCAAGCACCATCCCTTGTCTTCGGCCCCTACCCACCTCCAAGTACCACCCCTTGTCTCCACCTCCAAGCACCATTCCTTGTCTCCACCCCTTACCCACCTCCAAGCACCATCCCTTGTCTCCACCCCTTACCCACCTCTAAGCACCATCCCTTGTCTCCACCCCCTACCCACCTCCAAGCACCATCCCTTGTCTTCGCCCCCTACCCACCTCCAAGTACCACCCCTTGTCTCCACATCCAAGCACCATCCCTTGTCTCCACCCCTTACACACCTCCAAGCACCATCCCTTGTCTCCGCCCCTACCCACCTCCAAGCACCATCCCTTGTCTCCACCCCTTACCCACCTCCAAGCACCATCCCTTGTCTCTGCCCCTATCTACCTTCAAGCACCATCCCTTGTCTCTGCCCCCTACCCACCTCCAAGTACCACCCCTTGTCTCCACTTTCAAGCAGCATCCCTTGTCTCCACCCCTTACCCACCTCCAAGCACCATCCCTTGTCTCTGCCCCCTATCTACTTCCAAGTACCATCCCTTGTCACCACCCCCTACCCACCCCCAAGCACCATCCCTTGTCCCCACCCCTACCCACCTCCCAGTACAACTTTAAAAAAACAAAAAAACAGAACCAAGTATTGTTTTGTGGTGCTAAGTAATGGTAATTATAATAAAAAAAGCAGTAAAATGGATCCCAGCCAGCAACAATAGCCCCCCAAGTAAAGATAGATCCCCTGCAATAATAGACACCCCGACCGACCGTGTGTATGCAACACCAGTTTCGGGCAAAATCCGTCTGGAAAAATCCTACGGATTTTGTGGTCGGAATTTCCGACCGTGTGTACGGGGCATTAGAATCCTTACAGTCCCAATGTGAGGGGAGCTCCATATTCTATAATAATAATAAATATCCCTCGAATAAATATAATCACTCACTTACATAAAACATATTAAATGTGCAAAAACTAAAGTGCCAAACAGTGTAAAATGAAGACATCGATCTCCAGAGATTTACCATACAAACCTCGTACCACAATAAAAGTGCCATATAATGTACAAAATTCCAGTATATATCCCATAGTTTGTAGACGCTATAACCTTTGTGCAAACCAATCAATGTACACTTATTGGGATTTTATTTACCAATAATATGTAGCAGAATACATATTGACCTACATTTATGAAGAAATTAGATTTTTTTTACATTTCTTTATTGGATGTTTTATAGCATTTATTTGTTTATAGCGCAACAAAAATTAATTGATCAAATACCACCAAAAGAAATCTCTATTTGTGGGGGAAAAAAAGGACACTGATTTTATTTGGGTACAGCGTCGCACGACGGCACAATTGTCAGTTATAGTAACGCAGTGCCGTATCGCAAAAAAAATGGCCTGGTCATGATGTGGGGTAAATGAGGGCAAGTGGTTAATACTATGTTAACGCATGCTTCATCATTTCTTTCTGTAATGATTTCCCTGTAACTTAATATATTTTGTTAGATTTAGTCATTTTACTATTTACTAATACATCTTTGTTGTTGTGCTGATACTTTCACTCATGTCTACGGACTCTACCTCATTCCTGCGCTCAACTAGAGTATCTGTGAGGGGTTGCAGTGTTGTGGCACCAGCACCAGTGCCTAAGGCCCAGTTTTTCTGCTCCTGTTTAACAGGGGCGTGTAATTATAATTTTTGATGCAATACTTTGCAGCAGGTCTCATTGCTGTGCTCCAAGTACAGTATCTGTGAGGGGTTGCAGTGTTGTGGCGACACCACCAGTGCCTAAGGCCCAATTTTTCTGCCCCTCAACAGGGACGTGTAATTACAATTTTTGCTGTAATATTTCACAGCAGATGCCGCGTACACACGGTCGGAATTTCGTCCAGCAAAAGACCGATGAGAGCTTTTCGGCGGAAAATGCCAATGTGTGTATGCTCCATCGGACTTTTGCTGGCTGAATTTCCACCAGCAAAATTTTGATAGCATATTCTCAATTTTTCCGATGGAAAAAGTTTCTATCGGAAATTCCTATCGGCTGTGGCAATTTCGACGCGCAAAATTCCGACGCATGCTCGGAAAAAATTTGACGCATGCTCGGAAGCATTGTACTTTTTTCTCGGCTCATCATAGTGTTGTACGCCACCGCGTTCTAGATGGCCGGACTTTGGTGTGACCGTGTGCAGGCAAGACCGCTTGAGCGGGATTTCGTCAGAATTCCGTCAGAAAAACGTTCGGAGTTCATTCCAGTGAGAAAATTGGTCCTGTGTACGTGGCATTACAGTGTTGTGGCAACACCACCACACCACCACCAAAGGTCAAATTTTTCTGACCCTGTTTAACAGGGGCATGTAATTATAATTCTTGGTATAATATTTCGCAGCAGGGCCCGTTCCAGCGCCCACCAGGAGAAACTGTGAGGGGTTACAGTGTTCTGGTACCACCAACACCTAAGGCCCAAATTTCTGCAGAGTATATAAGGCAGGCCGTATAGTATATACAGGCGGTCCCCTACTTTCAAACATCCGACTTACAAACGGAAGGAGACAACAGGAAGTGAGAGGAAATCTACCCCTAGGAAGGGAAATTCTCTCCTGTAAGAGTTAATTTGGGAAAAAGGTGTCTCCTCTGATACTTTATCACCAATCCTTGTTTCCCTAAAAACCCCACATTTTCAAAATCCAATTGTCATTGGGACAGAAAGTGAGGTGAAATATTCTGAACAGGGGTACAGCCAGCAAAACAAATGTTAGAGGGGTTATAACCCTTCCCTGTGTTATCCACAAAGCTTGAAAAAATTTTTTTGGGCTGGAGCTACACTTAAAAAATATACCTATTCCAAATTACAAACAGATTTAACTTAAAAACAAACCTACAGTCCCTGTCTTTCTTGGGACTGCCTGTATAGTGCTGTTCAGAGTATATAGGGTCTGGGGGCCCCACGCCTTTTCTTTTTTAATCTGGGTGCGGGGTTCCCCTTAATATCCATACAAGACCCAAAGGGACTGGTAATGGGCAGGGGGGTGATGGGGTATCCATGCAATTTTTCCTCAATAATTTTCATCCATATTGCCGGGACCAGACATTACATAATAGCCGCAAGCAGTTTTAAATGACTTTTTTTTCCTTTAGAAATGTAATTTTATGCATGGACTGTTCTAAACACAGGAAACATGCGCCACTTTACAGGCATACTATAGACACCCCCCCCCCCCCCAAGGTACGATATTTAAAGGAATATTTCACTTTTATTGTTTCACTTTAATCGTCATTAAAATCATTGCTCCCGAAAAAAACTGCCGTTTTTAAAACTTTTATTTGCATTGATCCATGTCCCCTGGGGCAGGACCCGGGTCCCCAAACACTTTTTTATGACAATAAATTGCATATTAGCCTTTAAAATTAGCACTTTTGATTTCTCACGTTCGAGTCCCATAGACTTTAATAGGGTTCGAAAGTTTGCGCAAACTTTCGGTCCATTCGCATGTTCTGGATGCGAACCGAACCGGGGGGGGGGGGGGCTCATCCCTAATCAACACTGATCAATGTGGTCTGATGGCAGGGAAGGCTTCCCGTCATAAAACACAATAGCACAGCGGAGTTGTCCCCACCCCCCCCATACTCCTCAAATCTGCATTATGTACTGCACCTTATAGGGGCAAAAGACACAAAAGCAGCAATATTTGTATATTCAACACCAACAGTAAACTAGGAGCACAATGTACACATTGAACATCACTTTACAATTATTTAATAATTCTAGTTATAAAAAATATTATTATTATTATTATTATTATTAATGTTAATATTATTATTATTATTATTATTATTATTAATAATAATAATGTTAATTTTAACATAATAATAATAATAATAATAATATATTATTATTATTATTATAATAATTATTATTAATTATAATAATAATAATAATTTTAACATAATAATAATTATAATAATAATATTATATTATTATTATTATTATTATTATTATTATTATTATTATTATTATTATTATTATTATTATATTATTATATTATTATTATTATTATATTATTATTATTAATAATTAAAAATTATTATTATTATTATTATTATTATTATTATTATTATTAATGTTATTATTATTATTATTGTTATTATTATTATTATTATATTATTATTATTATTAATGTTAATATTATTATTATTATTATTTATTATTAATATTATTATTAATGTTAATTATATTATTATTATTATTATTATATTATTTATTTTTTTATTTGTATCTAATTCCTAGTCACATAAACTAGGTGGTGAATGAATAGGTAAAGTGAAGGAGACATAGTAAGACTTGTATGATGGGAGTTTGTATTGGAATAGTGATGAGTAAATTTGGCGTCTGTTTCCTGGGGATTCGGCAGAAACTTTCATCCAGTAAAATATCACATTTTGTTCTTTGGTGACTTAGTTCTTGTTTTGTTGTATTGTGAATGGAGCGGTCCCACCACTGTAATCATGTGCCGGTCCTGTGGGGTCTCTAGGGGGCGCTCAGCTCAGGTGTCGGTAGTCCTGGGAGAACGGCACACAGAAGGTTTACAATCACTCTAATAATGGAGATCGATGTCTCCGGATTTACTATTCTCTGCAATGTTAGAAATATCACCGGCATATGGTAACCGGCCTCCGGAATATCACCTATCAGGGGAATCCGACAACACGGAGAATAAAGAGATTACTGTATAAGACACAAGAAATACAAACTTCTAAATGTGTCTCTAAACTGACTTCAGTCATCAGAAGAATAATAAATTACTGCTTTCCAGTATCAGCAATGCTGAGAAAAATAATAATAATAATAATAATAATAATTGTATTACTATTATATTTTAATAACAATAACAATAATACAATATAATAATAATAAAAAAAATAGTAAAAATATAGTAATAATAATAATAATAATAATAATAATAATACTATTACTATTATATTATAATAAATAATAATAATAATAACAATAACAATAAATAAATAACAATAACAATAATAACAATAACAATAACAACAATAACAACAATATATAATAAATAATAATACTATTACTATTATATTTTAATAATAACAATAATAATAATAATAATAATAATAATAATAATATGTAATAATAATAAAATATAATAGCAATAATAATAAAATAATAATAATAATAATAATAATAAAAAATAATAATAATAATAATAATAATAATAATAATAATAATAATAATAATAATAATAATAATAATAATAATAATATTAAATGCAATACATAAAGTAAATAGCAGACTTGTGATGTGTGAAGAAGGTTCTGTAGTATATATGGAAGTTTTGTTGCTATTACCTTCTTATCCTCTGCAGTTCTCACACCTCCTATGGCCCAGGGCAATGCTCACATTTCTCTATCAACCTTTTGATTCAGCAATAACTTTATAATAAAAGTAATACAAATACTTATTCGTAGGACAAAAAATAAAATAAAAAACTTTTTGTTGATATTGTGTTGCAAAATTATTTTATTTTCTAACAAATAAAAAAAAAAAAAAAAAACCCTTATAACAGCTTCAACTCTTCTGGGAAGGCCGTCCACAAGGTTTAGGAGGGTGTCTAGGGAAATGTTTGACCATTCTTCCAGAAGAGCATTTGTGAGGCCAGGCACTGATGTTGGATGAGAAGGCCTGGCTCACAGTCTCCACTCTAATTCATTCCAAACGTGTTCTAGTGGATTGTCGTCAGGACTCTGTGCAGTCCAGTCAAGTTCCTCCACCCCAAACTCGCTCATCCATGTCTTTATGGACCTTGCTTTGTGCACTGGTCCCAATCATTTGGTGGAGGGGGGATTATGGTGGGGGGTTGTTTTTCAGGGGTTGGGCTTGGCCCCTCAGGGGTTGGGTTTGGCCACTTAGTCCCAGTAAAGGGATCTCTTAAGGCGTCAGCATACCAAGACATTTTGGACAATTTCATGCCCCCAACTTACTTTGTAGGAACAGTTTGGGGGACGGCCCCTTCCTGTTCAAACATGACTGCCCACCAGTGCACAAAGCAAGGTCCATAAAGACATGGATGAGCAAGCTTGGGGTGGAGGAACTTGGCCTGCACAGAGTCCTGACCTCAACACGATAGAACACCTTTGGGATGAATTAGAGTGGAGACTGCGAGCCAGGCCTTCTCATCCAACATCAGTGCCTGACCTCACAAATGCTCTTCTGGAAGAATGGTCAAACATTCCCATAGACACCCTCCTAAACCTTGTGGACGGCCTTCCCAGAAGAGTTGAAGCTGTTATAGCTGCAAAAAGCGGGCCAACCCAATATTGAACCCTACAGACCAGGGGCGGACTGACAACTCATGGGGGCCCCCGGGCAATAGAAGATAATAGGGCCCCCAGGCAGCCATCTTTTTTATGCAACATAAATGTGAAGGGGAGGGGCACTGAGCTCGGCGACATGCAGAGTGGCAGGAGACTTAGAGCTGGTGACCCAGTAAAGGCACCAGGAGCCTCTCATGGGCAGTGCCACCTTAACAGCATCATGGGCACCTGGGCAAAATACTGCACTGGGACCACTACCAGGGAGAGGATGACCTGCACCATACATAGTGCACCATGGAGAACAATGGACACGGCCAGTGGGAGAGTCTTAACCACTTCAGCCCCGGAAGGATTTACCCCCTGCCTGACCAGGCCATTTTTTGTGATTCGGCACTGCGTCGCTTTAACTGACAATTGCGCGGTCGTGCCACGTTGTACCCAAACAACATTTATGTCCCTTTTCCCCTCAAATAGAGCTTTCTTTTTGTGGTATTTGATCATCTCTGCGTTTTTTTTTTTTTTTTTTTTTTGCGCTATAAACAAACAAAGCGTAAATTCCGAAAAAAAAAACACAATATTTTTTACTTTTTTCTATAATAAATATTCAAATTTTAAAAACAAAAACACCAATTTCCCCTCAGTTTAGGCCGATACGTATTCTTCTACATATTTTTTGGTAAAAAAAAAAAATCACAATAAGCGATCATTGATTGGTTAGCATCTACAAAATAGGCTATTGATTAATGCCATTTTTTTTTTTACTAGTAATGGCGGCGATCTGCGATTTTTATCGTAACTGCGACATTGCAGACATTGCAGGTCGGACACTTTTGACAATTTTTTGAAACCATTGACATTTATACAGCGATCAGAGCTATAAATAGTCACTGATTACTGTAGAAATGTCACTGGCAGGGAAGGGGTTAACACTAGGGGGGCGATCAAGGGGTTAAATGTGTTCCCTCAGCGTGTGTTCTAACTGTGACAGGGGGAGGAGACTGATCGGTGTTCCTATAAACTAGGAACACACAATCTGTCTCCTCTCCCCTGACAGGAGGTGGAGCTGTGTGTTTACAGATCCCTGTTCCTGCTCTATAACGAGCGATCGACAGTATAATGTACAGAGTGCGGGGGGCGGGTCTATGTACAGTATAATGTACAGAGTGCGGGGGTTGGGTCTATGTACAGTACAGTATAATGTACAGAGTGCGGGGGTTGGGTCTATGTACAGTATAATGTACATAGTGTGGGGGTTGGGTCTATGTACAGTATAATGTACAGAGTGCGGGGGTTGGGTCTATGTACAGTATAATGTACAGAGTGCGGGGGTCGGGTCTATGTACAGTATAATGTACAGAGTGCGGGGGTTGGGTCTATGTACAGTATAATGTACAGAGTGCGGGGGTCGGGAGTAACAAGCAAAACAACATATAAAGTACAGCAGTCAGGATGAGCGCTACACTCCCATCAGAGTCCTCCCTTACACCAAGTCCCAACATTCTCCCTACACATCACAGTCTGCAGAGTCCCGCCCCAGTGTGCCACCCTACAGCAGAGCCCCCACTATGGCAAATCCCCCAAAGTGCCACCCTATGGCAGAGCCCCCAGTGTGCCACCCTAAGGAAGAGCCCCCAGAGTGCCACCCTATGGCAGAGCCCCCACTATGGCAAATCCCCCAAAGTGCCACCCTACGGCAGAGCCCCCAGAGTGCCACCCTATGGCAGAGACCCCCAGTGTGCCACCCTAAGGATGACCCCCCAGAGTGCCATCCTATGGCAGAGCCCCCCCAGTGTGCCACCCTACAGCAGAGCCCACAGTGTTCCACCCTAAGGAAGAGCCCCCAGTGTGCCACCCTATGGCAGAGACCCCCAGTGTGCCACCCTATGGCAGAGACCCCCAGTGTGCCACCCTATGGCAGAGACCCCCAGTGTGCCACCCTATGGCAGAGACCCCCAGTGTGCCACCCTATGGCAGAGCCCCCAGTGTGCCACCCTATGGCTGAGCCCCCCAGTGTGCCACCCTATGGCTGAGCCCCCCAGTGTGCCACCCTAAGGATGAGCCCCCAGAGTGCCACACTACAGCAGAACCCCCAGTGTGCCACCCTAAGGATGAGCCCCCCAGAGTGCCATCCTATGGCAGAGGTCCCCCAGTGTGCCACCCTACAGCAGAGCCCCCCCAGAGTGCCACCCTATGGCAGAGCCCCCCAGTGTGCCACCCTAAGGATGAGCCCCCAGAGTGCCACCCTACGGTAGAGCCCCCCAGTGTGCCACCCTACGGCAGAGCCCCCATTATGGCAAATCCCCCAAAGTGCCACCCTACGGCAGAGCCCCCAGTGTTCCACCCTAAGGAAGAGCCCCCAGAGTGCCACCCTATGGCAGAGACCCCAGTGTGCCACCCTATGGCAGAGCCCCCAGTGTGCCACCCTATGGCAGAGCCCCCAGTGTGCCACCCTATGGCTGAGCCCCCCAGTGTGCCACCCTAAGGATGAGCCCCCAGAGTGCCACACTACAGCAGAGCCCCCCAGTGTGCCACCCTAAGGATGAGCCCCCCAGAGTGCCATCCTATGGCAGAGCCCCCCCCCCAGTGTGCCACCCTACAGCAGAGCCCCCCAAGAGTGCCACCCTACGGCAGAGCCCCCCAGTGTGCCACCCTATGGCAGAGCCCCCCAGTGTGCCACCCTATGGCAGAGCCCCCCAGAGTGCCACCCTACAGCAGAGCCCCCAATGTGCCACCCTATGGCTGAGCCCCCAGAGTGCCACACTACAGCAGAGCCCCCCAGTGTGCCACCCTAAGGATGAGCCCCCCAGTGTGCCACCCTAAGGATGAGCCCCCCAGAGTGCCATCCTATGGCAGAGTTCCCCCAGTGTGCCACCCTACAGCAGAGCCCCCCCCAGAGTGCCACCCTATGGCAGAGCCCCCCAGTGTGCCACCCTATGGATGAGCCCCCAGAGTGCCACCCTATGGCAGAGCCCCCAGTGTGCCACCCTAAGGCAGAGCCCCCAGAGTGCCACCCTACAGCAGAGCCCCCCAGATTGCCACTCTATGGCAGAGCCCCCCAGTGTGCCACCCTAAGGAAGAGCCCCCAGAGTGTCACCCTATGGCAGAGCCCCCCCAGAGTGCAACCCTATGGCAGTGCCATGTGATGTAGTTAAAGTTCCTCTTCTTTTTCTTTTAAAACTCATGTGAAATATTTATTGGAGGAGAATTGAGCAGAGCAAAAGGAAAGTTATTGACCCATCGTGCTACCCTTGGCGGAGGAGAGGGCTGTCCTCTTTGGAGAAGACTGGGTGGCACATCACTGCTGATCGTTATCGTTACCAGAGTGAATGGAAAATCAATAATTCATCTGTGTGTGACGGGGAGAGTGGCTGCCCTTTTTTTCTGGAGCGGACCGGGTGAAATGTCACCGCTGAGTGCTGCTGATACCAGGCGAGTTTGACCCTCATAATTTGGGGTCCACCAAATGCGGTAAGAGGCCATCTGGCTTTATTAAAGCTCACTTCTCCTATCCAGATTTGAAGCATCCGACCCGTTACCAGAGGGGGAGGGGCGGCATCAAAAAAATGCTTTTATTCATCACCTTGTCAATTTGTTTCTGTTGGGACTTTTTTGATACATCAAATATAAATATTCTGTGTGGATTCTTCCCTCAGAGTTTGGTTTGGGACTTTGTAACCCTCTTATTACTATAAGAATTAGTCAATCAGTTATTGATTTATCCCCTCTAACACATCTATTCACTAACACTGGTAATTGTGTCGCACCGGACACACCGCGCTTCCCGGCTGCAGTCACGGGTCTCTGCACCCAATATGGGTGGTATCCATTGATGTGCCTATATACCTATCTACCATCCAGTGAGTGTATTACCTTCAATAAAAGCCAATTGTATCAGTGCTACACTAAAGCCCCATACACACGGTCGGACTTTTTCATCAATTTGGTCCGATCGGACAAGGTTGTTGAAAAATCAGACCGTGTGTATGCACCATCGGACAGTGTTCGTCGGTTTGTCCGACGGACAAAGTCTTATCTCCTGCTGGAAAGATTTGCCGTCAACCCGGTCCGATCACACCAAATCCGATCGTGTGTACGGTTGTCCGACCGGACAAAGTGCTACGCATGCTCAGATCACATTACAAGACCAAAGCTATTGGCTACTAGCCTCTACGTAGTCCCGTCGTAGGCAACAAACGTCACCACGTTCAGAATGATCGGATTTTCCGACAACTTTGTCCGACCGTGTGTACGCAAAACCAACATCGGACAAAGTATGACGGACATGGTCCGACGGACCTGGTCCTCGGATAATCCGACCGTGTGTATGGGGCTTTAGATTGGCCCTGCTCCTCTCTCCACATATACAGAGTCTCTTCTACTCTCCAGCGGGCTGCCTAAGTGTGCGACGAGGGGTCCCCCCCCACCCTTGTTGGTATTACCCGGGACTAATGGACCACTCCATCCTGTAAGGACTTGCCCCTGTCAGGGCCATCTTAATAACATAATGGGCCCCTGGGCAAAGTAATGCTATGGGGCCCCTACAAGCCTGCCCAATTTACGCACCTCACATCTGTACACTCTCAGCCCCCCTCACATGTGTATATATGACACACACACGTACACAGACACACATATACACGTACACACACACACATGTACACAGACACACACACACACAGACACACACACACACACATGTACACAGACATACACAGGCGTACACACACATGTACACAGACACACACACACACACATGTACACAAACACACACACACACACACACACATGTACACAAACACACACACACACACATGTACACAGACACACACACACACACACACACATGTACACAGACACACACACACATGTACACAAACACACACAGGCGTACACAGACACACACACACACACACACATGTACACAGACACACACACACACACACACACATGTACACAGACACACACAGGCGTACACAGACACACACACACACACACACATGTACACAGGCACACACACAAACACACGTACACATGTACACAGACACACACAGGCGTACACAGACACACACACACACACACACATGTACACAGGCACACACACACACGTACACATGTACACAGACTCACACATACACATGTACACAGGCACACATGTACACAGACACACACACACACACACACACACACACACATGTACACAGACACACACACAAACACATGTACACAGACACACACACATGTACACAGACACACACGTACACTGACACACATATACATGTACACAGATACACACCTACACATGTACACAGACACACACACATGTACACAGACATACACACACATGTACACAGACACACACAGGCGTACACAGACACACACACACACATGTACACAGGCACACACACACACACACACGTACGCATGTACACATGTACACAGACACACACATACACATGTACACATGCGTACACAAGTACACAGGCACAGACACACACACACACACACAAACACATGTACACAGACACACACATACACATGTACACAGACACACACACACATTTACACAGGCATACACATGTACACATACACACACATGTACACAGGCACACACACACACACACACACACACACACACACACACATGTACACAGACAGACACACACATGTACACACACACACACACATGTACACATGTGTACACATGTACACAGACACACACAGGCATACACAGACACACTCACATGTACACAGGCACACACACACACATGTACACAGGCGTACACATGTACACAGACACACACAGGCATACACAGACACACACGCATGTACACAGGCACACACACACACACATGTACACACATGTACACAGGCACACACAGTCACACATGTACACAGGCACACACATGTACACAGGCACACCCACACATACACACATGTTCACAGACACACACATGCACACACACACACGTACACAGACACATACATGTAAACAAACACACACACATGTACACAGATGCACACATGTAAACAGATACACACACACATGTACACACACACACACAGAACCCCCCCCCCCCTTACTTCTATCACAGCCCTTACTTGTACACAGACAGACACACACACACACATGTACACAGACACACACGTACACCGACACACATATACATGTACACATGCATACACATGTACACGGACACACACACACACAAACACATGTACACAGACACACACATACACGTGTACACAGACACACACACACACAAACACATGTACACAGACACACACACACACACACACAAACACATGTACACAGACACACACATACACATGTACACAGACACACACACACACACACACACATGTACACAGGCGTGCACATACACACACACACACACACGTACACAGACACACACACACACATGTACACAGACATACACAGGCGTACACAGACAGACACACACACATGTACGCAGACATACACACACACACACACACACACACATGTACACAGACACACACAAGCGTACACAGACAGACACACACACACACACACACACACACACACACACACATGTACACAGGCACACACACGTACACATGTACACAGACACACACACATACACATGTACACAGACACACACGTACGCAGACACACACACATGTACACATGTACACAGACACACACACACACAAACACATGTACACAGACACACACACATGTACACAGACACACACACACACACACATGTACACAGACACACACGTACACCGACACACATATACATGTACACAGATACACATGTACACAGACACAGACACACACACACACACACATGTACACAGACACACACACATGTACACAGACATACACAGGCGTACACAGACAGACACACACACACACATGTACACAGACATACACACACATGTACACAGACACACACAGGCGTACACAGACACACACACACACATGTACACAGGCACACACACGTACACAGACACACACACATACACATGTACACAGACACACACGTACACAGACACACACACACACATGTACACATGCATACACATGTACACAGACACACACATGTACACAGACACACACATACACATGTACACAGACACACACACACATGTACACAGGCGTACACATGTACACATACATACACACACACACACACACACACACATGTACACAGGCACACACACATGTACACAGACAGACACACACACATGTACACACACACACACATGTACACAGGTGTACACAGACACACACAGGCATACACAGACACACTCGCATGTACACAGGCACACACACACACATGTACACAGGCGTACACATGTACACAGGCACACACAGGCATACACAGACACACACGCATGTACACAGGCACACACACATGTACACATGAACACACATGTACACAGGCACACCCAGTCACACATGTACACAGGCACACACACACACACACATGTACACAGGCGTACACATGTACACAGACACACACAGGCATACACAGACACACACGCATGTACACAGGCACACACACATGTACACATGAACACACATGTACACAGGCACACCCAGTCACACATGTACACAGGCACACACACACACATGTACACAGGCACACCCACACATACACACATGTTCACAGACACACACACACACACACATGCACACAGACAAGCACACACACACGTACACAGACACACACACACGTAAACAAACACACACACATGTACACAGATACACACATGTAAACAGATACACACACACATGTACACACACACAGAAACCCCCCCTTACTTGTAGAACAGCCCTTACTTGTTAGGTGGTGTTCCTTGTCCCACTTCCAGCTCTTGTGCAGGACACACGAGGGGTGCACATGCCAGAATTTACCAGAGGGGACAGCAAAGAGCCCGATGTCAGCTCAATGACACTCACACACATTCCAAAATCCAGCGCAGCCACAGAGCTTTCCTGCACCGCCCCTGCCTTCTCCCATCCCTGACAGACAGCCGGGCACTTCTAGACGCTCTGGCCCTTAGTGTATGGGCTGTACCCCCCTGATGGCGGCCCTGCCCGCCGGACTGCCTGTGTCCGCTAAGCCTGACTCCCTTGCCCCACTGCTTCTTCTATTTGTCTGGCTCTGATGGGGCCCCAGGTGAACCTAGGGCCCCTGTGCAGTGCCCAGGGGTGCCCGCTCAGTAAGGCAACCCTGGCCCCTGTCCCTCATCTTTTGGTTCATTGCTTTTAATTTGCCCACTTTTGTATTCCCTGCTAGAGGTGCTCCTGCCCCAGCTACAGAGTTCCTAGTGATTCAATCATCCTCCCGATTGTTTATCCACCACATTTCTGCCTTTCATGTGAACTGACCTCGGCCTGCTAATCAAACAAGTTTTTTTCCTGCTGCTTGGACTGATCTTTCGCTCTGCTACCGTAGTAATGGGATTCATGATAACACATGGGTCTTACATATGTGAGGGGCTCCAGAATTGTTTTTTCTGGATAGAAAAAAAAAATAAATTTGGGGTTTTCTCAGAGTTTTGTAATTTCCAGGTTAGGGTCTGGAGACCAGAGGCTTCAAAGAGATTTGGGTGGAAGAAGTCTCTACACCTGTGCCCAGGTCTTACCTGACCGAGGCCCTAAGCTTGATATTTCTGCCTGCTGCCCACTTACTGCCATCATACCTCTGCCTGTGACATGAACTGACCACAACTGGACCATGTTTCTGCCTACTACAAGGACCAATATTTTGGCTGTGCTGACCATGTCTCTGCCTGGACAATTCCTTTGGCTGTTGCTGACCACATCACTGTCTTCTGCCTGGACCAATGCTTTGGCTGTTCTGACAGTATCTCTGCCTGCTGCCTATACTGACTATGGACAATAGTTCTGCCTGCTGCCTAGAAGATTCCTTTTGCTGTCACTGACCACGTCCTTGCCTGCTGCTGAGATCAATTCTCCCCTCTGTGGAGAACTGCACTACTAAAACTATAGGTAATCTTTTGCTTACCCTTTCCTCAGCAGAAAGCACAGCCCGTAGCAAAAATAAATAAAAAAGAAGCACAGGGCTGCATGAATAGGTGCACAGGGGAACCGGGCTAGTGGGGGTTAAAAGTTTATGCAGGAAACTAGAGGCTGTGGGGAGATTGGTTAAACAGCAAGGAAGGGGGAGGTACTACAAGCTGAGTGAGTGAGGTCAGGGGTAGGGATGATCTTCAAGTTCGACTCGAACATTGCCGGTTTGCCTGTTCACCGAACAGCGAACAATTTGGGGTGTTCGCGGCAAATTCGAAAAGCCTCGGAACACCCTGTAAAAGTCTATGGGAGAAATCCAAAGTGCTAATTTTAAAGGCCTATATGCAAGTTATTGTCCTAAAAAGTGTTTGAGGACCCGGGTCCTGCCCCAGGGGACATGTATCAATGCAAAAAAAATGGTTTAAAGACGCCCATTTTTTTCAGGAGCAGTGATTTTAATAATGCTTAAAGTGAAACAATAAAAATGTAATATTCCTTTAAATTTCCTACCTGGGGGGTGTGTATAGTATGCCTGTAAAGGGGCGCATGTTTCCCGTGCTTAAAACTGTCCCTGCACAAAGTGTCATTTCTGCAGGAAAAAAAGTCATTTAACCACTTTTAGACCGGACCAATTTGCAGCCAAAGGACCAGGCCCCTTTTTGCGATTCGGCACTGCGTCACTTTAACTGACAATTGCGCGGTCGTGCGGCGTGGCTCCCAAACAAAATTGACGTCCTTTTTTTCCCACAAATAGAGCTTTCTTTTGGTGGTATTTGATCGTCCCTGCGGTTTTTATTTTTTGCGCTATAAACAAAAAAGAGCGACAATTTTGAAAAAAAATGCATTCTTTTTTATTTTTTGCTATAATAAATATCCCCCAAAAATATATATAAATTTTTTTATTTTCCTCAGTTTAGGCCGATACGTATTCTTCTACATATTTTTGGTAAAAAAAAATCGCAATAAGCGATTATTGTTTGGTTTGCGCAGAAGTTATAGCGTTTTACAAGATAGGGGATAGTTTTATAGCATTTTTATTAATATTTTTTTTTTTATTAGTAATGACGGCGATCAGCGATTTTTATTGTGACTGCGACATTATGGTGGACACATCGGACATTTTTTACACATTTTTGGGACCATTGCAATCAATGCTATTTAAATGCATTGATTCCTGTATAAATGACACTGGCAGTGAAGGGGTTAACCACTGGGTGGCAGTGTAGGGGTTAAGTATGCCTAGGGGTGTGTTTCTTACTGTGGGGGGGCGTGGCTGTCAGCTAGTGAATGCTGATCTCTGCTCCAATCACAGGGAGCAGAGATCAGCGTCACTAGTTGCTAGGCAGAACGGGGAGATGCTGTTTATTTCCGCATCTCCCCGTTCAGCCTTCCCGTGAGACGATCACGGGTGTCCGATCGAGTCCGCGGGACCCGTGACCGGCCTCACGGGGGTCCCGACCGGCGCAGGAGCGCGCGGCGCGCTCCCGATGGCACGGCGGCATTATAAAAGGGACTTATATATACGCCCTTATGCCTGTCCGTGCCATTCTGCCGACGTACATCGGCGTTCGCCCGTCGGGAACCGGTTAAAAGCACTCGCGGCTATAATGAATTGTCGGCTCCCCGTAATACAGAGAACAGTCATTGAACGTCAATGATAATGATTTGGGTTCCCCCCAAATTCAATTACCAGGCCCTTCAGGTCTGGTATGGATATTAAGGGGAACCCCGGGTCAAATAAAAAAAAAATGACGTGGGGTTCCCCCTAAATATCGACTCGAACAGCCAATGTTCGAGTCAAACTCAGCCCATCCCTAGTAGAGATGAGGATGTTACTCTGCGGAGGTCGTTAACAATGGATTCCAGAATGGCGGCTGAGGGATCTCGTCCTGGTTGGTCCGGTAAGTCTTTGTCTAATGCACCTTCCTTGCAGCTTTTTGTGTCCCCTGTTTTGGGTTCTAAGGGTGGGCAGGCCCCAAAGGGTCACTTTGGCCACAGCTCCTCCTTCCCTTCTCTCATCTAGGGCGGCAGGCCCAGGGCCGGGCGTGACGGGTGAAGCTGTGACGGGTGACCTTTTGGTTGGACTGTGTTCTTATGTTAAACATTTTGATGCAGGCGCGGCTGCGAGCTCCACGCCGGTGTCGGCGTGGGTTTCAGACTCTCTGGGGGCAGGGTGCGCAGTGACCCAGATTACAGCGACTCCAGTGCTGGGGCCTGGTCAGGGGTCGGTGGCGGTGGGGTCACCAGGGGTTACAGTCCCCCCAGGAGCAAGCGTCTCTTCCCCTGCGGACACTGCAAAGGAGGCTAGTAAGAGTACGGACTCGGTTCGCTTGGCCGATTCGGCTAAATGTGAAGTGTATGTTTGTTTTGAGGGTCCTTAGGGAGCTCACCTCAAATCAGAGATAAGGGAAAAGATATGGTGGGGAGAGTATGTGGAGATCTTCACGTTACTCCCCCTGGAAAAGTTTAACTTGGATAGGGTCAAACCGGAAGAGTCCAAGAAAGAAGATGAGGAGAAGCGTAGTTATCGGTTGATTCCGCGTACATTTAGCAATTGGCTCCAGGCATTCGCCATTTTTGCCAGCGTCATCGGGGAAAAACCCCCGAGAATTGTTCCCCACTTTTTTGCTATCTGCATTCCATTGGCGAGGCCCAGAGGGTTTATGGGGCGTGGTTTGGCTGTGGTATGACAAGCAATTTCGACAACGCAAGGCGATACGTCCCTCGCTGCGCTGGGATCATAAGGACATCAGTTTTTTGATTAAACTTATGTCCTCCCCTCGAGCTTCTACTTTGTTTTTTTCCAGCAGGGGCCGGGAGTCCGAACAGCCCTTGGAAAACTGGCCGCAAAAAGGCCAGGTCAGTGTTGGCAGACACATAGACTCTGGATATGTATATGCCATATCGGCAATAGACTGAATCATACTGTTGGGACACAAGCTGTCAGATGCTAATGACATCAACTCCAGCCACCTGTCTGTTGTGTAAATGAGTCTAGTCTGGCTTGAATATTCCACAATGTTGTTGTGCTAATTATCCCTGTGTTGATGTTTATGGTAACATGTATTGAATAGTCATTCACTGAGCTAAGAGCCGTAAAGTCTTACCCTGAAAAGTCTTCTCTCAGTCAACTAGTCTGGGTCAATGATTAGATAATTAGCTCATGCTAATTAGGTTAGGTTTTAGTCATCCGGCTGTATATATTTGTGTGACATCTCAAATAAAAGTTATTCCTGATGTACTCCAAGACTGGTGTTGTCTAGTTCTTGGGGGTTCCTATAGCCAGATCCATTGGACTCATGTTCCAGGACTTAGGAAGCGATATACTGATGGAAGCCCTCAAGCAGAGTGTAGGGACGTTCCGTCACACCAGTTATGGTGGATTAACTGGGAGTTACTATGGTGTATCTGCAGAGTGTGGTTTGTCCCCAAGTCGGTGCAGTGCGGCAGGGACCTTGGAAATAGTTTATGCGGATACAAGGAAATATTTTGATATTTAGTGCCTCCAAGGATTGGCAACCAAAAAGGTTATGTTTTTCTTTGGTTTGTATTATTGTTTACATAATTGTTAATTTTAACAAAGGGTCCGTAAATGGCTAGTTTATTCCCAACCTTTGTGTCAGTATATATTTTCAGTAATTACAGTGGGGCATTGGTATAGGGTTACAGTAACTTGGAGACAATAGAGTCAGGATACATCTGGGTTACCTTTTCATGTATTTTGGGATATAATTCTTGGTATGTACATGCTATGTGCTAGAAATATGAAGGGCCTTAAAAAATGATAGCTGGTCAGGAAATTAGATGTGTAATGTATGTCCCTAGAACACCTGATGCTGCTCTTTGTATGCTAGGCATGTGCATGCTATGTGCCAGAAATACGTTCAAAAGACTCATTATGCCTCATAGAATATATGTTGGGGTGTTTGCTTCTCAAAATAGGGTCATTTTGTGGATAATTCCATTGTCCTGGTGCTCGAAGGCCCGGTGCTTCTTGCATGTTGGGCATCTCTTTGTGGCCAGGCTGTGAAAAGGTCTCACACATGTGGTATCTCCATACTCAGGAAGAGAAGCAGAATGCATTTTGGGGTGTAGTTGCAAGTATACCTGTGCCGTGTGAGAGAAATTACCTGTTATGACAATGTACTGTAGCAACAGTGGATTAACGTTACTTTACTATGCAGACAACCCCCTGTATTCTCCGTCTATTCCAGTGTTCCCCTTGTAATCTAGTATGTGTCATCATATCAGTGAGCCAAACAGGAAGGATTGTGGGACTAGTAGTCTTTTGGATTAGCTATTTGTATGTTGTGATATTACCCTTGGACTACACATCCCAGAGATCCTTCTGCAACACGAACAGACCACTGGGAGGGGCTACAAAAGGCCTAGCAGATCCGCCCCGCGCTCTCTCTTCCCAGCTATCCAATCAGCCTGTAGCCTCATATGGTGATGGGAAAAGTGAGTGCCACCACCCCAGTGACGGGGGACAACTTAATCCGGAGGGAAAATGGGAGAAAGACCCCTGTCCACATGGGAAAAGAGGATCAAAGCTCAGCTAGCTCGATGGTAGAAGATGTTCTCCAAAGATGACTTCGATGTGGGTTGCGTCAAGAGTGCCCAACACCGAAGTTGGCTGAGTGAAGACAAGGCTTTCAGAGAAAGAGCTAGATGAATCCCTCTGTATGACCTGGAAGACCTTTGAGAACAGTTGACTGAATTTAAGAAGTCAGGGGTTATTAGAGAATCCAGGAGCCCTTATGCATCCCCTATTGTGGTATTACAAAAGAAAAATGGATTCCTCTGGATGTGTATTGACTACAGAACTTTGAATTGGAGGACTATCCCAGTTTGGTTCAGTGTTCTCAGGGCTGGTGCAAGGATTTCTGATACCCTAGGCGAAACCTAATTTTGCCACTCCCCTTTGGCTCGTTTGCCCTGCAAATGGATACACCACCTTTTCAATGAAGCGCCCATCGATGCAGCCTACCAGCGCCCATCAATGCAGCCTACCAGCGCTCATCAATGCAGCCTACCAGCGCCCATCAATGCAGCCTATCAGCGCCCATCAATTCAGCCTACCAGCGCCCATTAATGCAGCCTATCAGCACCCATCAATGCAGCCTACCAGCGCTCATCAATGCAGCCTACCAGCGCCCATCAATTCAGCCTATCAGCGCCCATCAATGCAGCCTACCAGCGCCCATCAAATGCAGCCTATCAGTGCCCATCAATTCAGCCTACCAGCACCCATCAATGCAGCCTATAAGCACCCATCAATGCAGCCTACCAGCGCCCATTAATGCAGCCTACCAGCGCTCATCAATACAGCCTACCAGCGCCCATCAATGCAGCCTATCAGCACCCATCAATGCAGCCTACCAGCGCCCATCAATGCAGCCTACCAGCGCCCATCAATGCAGCCTACCAGTGCCCATCAATGCAGCCTATTAGTGCCCATCAATGCAGCCTACCAGCGCCCAACAATGCAGCCTATCAGCGCCCATCAATTCAGCCTACCAGCGCCCATCAATTCAGCCTACCAGTGCCCATCAATGCAGCCTACCAGTGCCCATCAATGCAGCCTATCAGCGCCCATCAATGCAGCCTACCAGCGCCCATCAATGCAGCCTACCAGCGCCCATCAATGCAGCCTACCAGCGTTCATCAATGCAGCCTACCAGCGCCCACCAATGCAGCCTACCAGCACCCATCAATGAATGTTTGCTTGCTTCCATTCATTCAGGAGTCGGGACACAGACACAGTTCTCCGCCGCCGCTGCTGCACCTCTGACACTATGTGCAAACTGAGTGGCGGCTGCCTGCTGATGCTGAGACTTAGTTGCTTGCTGCAGAGAGAAGAGGGTAGGAACACCAGTGGCCGGGCGCCCTAGGCAGCAGTGCGCCCTAGGCGGCTGCCTAGTTTGCCTAGTGGTAGCACCGGCCCTGAGTGTTCTGGATCTGAAGAGTGGATACTATCAGATACACATGCATCCTGATGACTGAGAGAAGACAGCCTTTACCAGCCCTTTAGGATTCTTTGAATTCGACCACATGCCACAGGGGTTAAGAGGGGCCCTGCCACCTTTCAGAGATTGATGGAGAACACATTGGGTGACATGAATTTGATAGAGGTGCTTGTATTTGTTTTTGGCAAGACATTGGAGGAGCATGAAGCTCGATTGGAGAAAGTCTTTCAATGATTACACACTGAAGGGCTGAAGTTGTCGTTAGATAAGTGTCAATTCTATCAGACTTAAGTCACCTATCTTGGACATGTAGTCTCAGCTGAGGGAGTAGCCATGGACCCTCAGAAGTTGGAAGCTGTTACCTCCTGGCCTCGACCAAGCATTGTCATGGAATTTAGGTTGTTTTGGGGGTTCTGCTCCTATAATAGAAGGTTTGTAAATAATTTTGCACAGATTGCAAAACCTCTAAATTAGTTATTGCAAAAGCAGACCGATGAGGACTTGCAGAAGACCCATGCCAGGGGTTCAAGAAAGCCTTGTGAGTCTATTCGAGAGCAATGGAAAATGAAGTTTGAAAAAGCTTTTGAACGTTTGAAGGGGGGCCTTATTGAAGCGCCCCTTTTGGCCAATGCTGATCTCTCCAAATCTTACAAACTACATGTGGATGCTAGCAGAGATGGGCTATGGGGAATGTTATATCAGGAATCAGAAGGAAAGTTTCGCCCAGTGGCCTATGTGAGTCTCAGCCTCACTCCCCTGATAAGAATTATCCGATGCACAAGTTGGAGTTCCTGGCTCTTAAGTGGGCTGTAGTACACAAGCTACGAGACTACCTATATGGAGCCACATTTGTGGTGAAAATGGATAATAATCCTCTGACTTAATTGCTGTCTACTGCCAAACTGCCGTTGCCACTGTACATCGGTGGTTGGCCGCCTTGTCTGCGTTTTGATTCAGTTTAAAAAATACCAAACAGGGGTGGGAAACTGAGAGCCTTTCCCGAAGACCTTACGCCACTGATACTGGCTGGATCCATTTGCCTCCAGAGGGAGTACTCGCTGTATGCCAAGGAGTAGAGAATAGGCATAAGGGGGCAACAGGGGCCGAAGCTGTTTGGGTCACCCACACTGGAGTACCAAGATACTACTGTGATTTTACACAAGTACGTAGTCAAGAACTGCCTCAAATGACTAGAGATGATGTGAAAAGAGATTAACGTGAAGAACCACTGGGCAACCTTATAAAGAAGTCCTTGTCAGTAGGGATGAGCCGAACACCCCCCGGGTTCGGTTCGAACCAGAACCTTCGAACGGACCGAAAGTTCGCGCGAATTTTCGAACCCTATACGTTATAATGGACGCGAACGTTCGAAATCAAAAGTGCTAATTACAACGGCCAATATGCATGTTAATGTCATAAAACAGGTTTGGGGACCCGGGTCCTGCCCCAGGGGACATATATCAATGCAAAAAGAACTTTTAAAAACTAACGTTTTTTCGGGAGCAGTCATTTTAATGATGCATAAAGTGAAAAAAAAAAGTGAAATTTTCCTTTAAATATGGTACCTGGGGGGTGTCTAAAGTATGCCTGTGAAGTGGCATGTGTTTCCCGTGTTTAGAACTGTCCTTGCACAAAATGACATTTGTAAAGGAAAAAAAGAAGCCATTTAAAACCACTTGCGGCTTTAGGTTTGTTCTTAAGTAGAATCTGAACAGGTACATTATGAAGTGTAGCTCCATCCCAAAAAAATCTATTTTTAAGCTTTTTGGAGAACATAGGGAGGGGTTATCACCCCTGTAACATTTGCTGTCTTTGCACATCTGTTCAGAACATGTCACCTCACTTTCCGTCCCAATGACAAATGTTTTTGGAAAAGTGGGGTTTTAATTGAAACAAGGATTGGTGATAAAGTATCAGTAGAGAGGAGATACCTTTTTCCCAAATTAAATCTAACAGGATAGAATTTCCCTTCCTAGGGGTAGATTTCCTCTCACTTCCTGTTTTCTCTTTCCATTTGCAAGTAGGAGTCGTTTGTAAGTTGGATGTTTGAAAGTAGGGGCCTGGCGTATATACTCTGCAGAAATTTGCCCTATTAGATGTTGGTGTAGCCACAAGACTGGTGGGCACAGGAATGGGCCCTGCTGTGAGTTAATAGATCAAGATTTGTAATTGCATGCACCTGTTGAACAGGGCAGAAAAATTGGGGTGGTGGTGGTGGTGGTGGTGGACGGTTTTTGCCACAAGACTGTAAGCTCTCACAGTTACTCTTGGTGGGCGCAGGAATGGGCCCTGCTGTGAGTTATTAGATCAAGATTTGTAATTGCAAGCACCTGATGAACAGGGCAGAAAAATTGGGCCTTTGGCGGTGGTGGTGGACGGTGTTGCCACAAGACTGTAGGCCCTCATAGTTACTCTTGTGGGCGCAGGAATGGGCCCTGCTGTGAGTTATTAGATCAAGATTTGTAATTGCAAGCACCTGATGAACAGGGCAGAAAAATTGGGCCTTTTTGGCGGTGGTGGTGGACGGTGTTGCCACAAGACTGCAGGCCCTCATAGTTACTCTTGGTGGGCGCAGGAATGGGCCCTGCTGTGAACTATTAGATCAAGATTTGTAATTACCCGCCCCTGTTAAACAGGGGCTGAAAAATTGTGCCTTAGGCACTGGTGCTGGTGCCACAACACTGCAACCCGGCCCTCACAGATACTGTACTTGGAGCACAGCAGTCACACGTGTTGCGAAGCATTTTTTTAAAAAATTGTAAGTACACGCCCCTGTTAAACAGGGGCTGAAAAATTGTGCCTTAGGCACTGGTGCTGGTGCCACAACACTGCAACCCCTCACAGATACTGTACTTGGAGCACAGCAGTCACACGTGTTGCGAAGCATTTTTTTTAAAAAATTGTAAGTACACGCCCCTGTTAAACAGGGGCTGAAAAATTGTGCCTTAGGCACTGGTGCTGGTGCCACAACACTGCAACCCGGCCCTCACAGATACTGTACTTGGAGCACAGCAGTCACACGTGTTGCAAAGCATTTTTTTAAAAAATTGTAAGTACCCGCCCCTGTTAAACAGGGGCTGAAAAATTGTGCCTTAGGCACTGGTGCTGGTGCCACAACACTGCAACACGGCCCTCACAGAGACTGTACTTGGAGCACAG
This sequence comes from Lithobates sylvaticus, assembly GCA_028564925.1. Taxonomy (NCBI): domain Eukaryota; kingdom Metazoa; phylum Chordata; class Amphibia; order Anura; family Ranidae; genus Lithobates; species Lithobates sylvaticus. Next base: position 626,961,796 of record CM053027.1, on the reverse strand, counting down.
CAGTCACACGTGTTGCGAAGCATTTTTTTTAAAAATTGTAAGTACACGCCCCTGTTAAACAGGGGCTGAAAAATTGTGCCTTAGGCACTGGTGCTGGTGCCACAACACTGCAACACGGCCCTCACAGAAACTGTACTTGGAGCACAGCAGTCACACGTGTTGCGAAGCATTTTTTTTAAAAATTGTAAGTACACGCCCCTGTTAAACAGGGGCTGAAAAATTGTGCCTTAGGCACTGGTGCTGGTGCCACAACACTGCAACACGGCCCTCACAGAGACTGTACTTGGAGCACAGCAGTCACACGTGTTGCGAAGCATTTTTTTAAAAAATTGTAAGTACACGCCCCTGTTAAACAGGGGCTGAAAAATTGTGCCTTAGGCACTGGTGTGGTGGCATGGATCATTGAGGAGGAGGAAGAGGATAGTCAGTGAACATAAGAGGACAGTCACTCAGCATCAGCATAGGCAGTCTTGAAGGGATGTGACATTAAAAATTATTCGGTTATATCCGCCTCAGGTGCCTGGTAGCTGGTGGTGATCCAAGACTGATTCATTTTGATGAATGTCAGTCGATCAACCGAGGCGGTGGACAGGCGCACCCTATGATCAGTCACAAATCCTCCAGCAGCACTGAATGTGCGTTCGGAAAGAACGCTGGAGGCAGGACAGGCCAGTAGCTCAATTGCATACTGTGCAAGCTCTGGCCAGTGATCCATCCTCAGGACCCAGTAAGCCAGAGGATTTTCGGTGGGAAAGGTGTCCAAGTCTGACCTTGCCCCAAGGTATTCCTGCACCATGTATATCAGACGCTGGCGATGGTTGCTGGAACCGATCATACCTTGGGGCTGCGGACTAAAAAATTGTCTGAACGCATCGGTCAGACGTCCACCTTCCCCACCGCTCCTTCTGCCACTGACCGAAGCCTCAGCAACTCGTCGCCCAGGACCAGGAGTTTGTAGCCTCCCAGTTTCTGGGAACGCGTTGCACAGACCTTTCTGCAAGGCCTCCCTGAGATGTCTCATCCTCTGCTCCCTCTGCGACGGCAAGATAAGGTCCGCAACCTTACCCTTGTACCGCGGATCAAGGAGAGTGGCCAGCCAGTAATGGTCCCTCTCCTTGATCCGAAGAACACGAGGATCCTTCCGCAGGCTTTGCAGGATCAGGGAGGCCATGCAGCGTAGGTTAGCTGAGGCATTCGGTCCGGAGTCTTCTGGGTCACTGAGGATGACATGATCGCCAGCCACCTCCTCCCAGCCACGTACAAGTCCACTGGCTTGTTGGGACTGTACATCATCCCTAAAAGACTGCTGCTGCTGATGCTGAGTGCCAGGCTCCACCTCCATGCTCACACAATCCTCCTCCTCCTCCTCCTCCTCCTCCTCCTCATCCTCTTCCTGTGTGATGGGTGGGACAGAAGGAACACTGTCCGGATAAAGGGGGCCTTGAGAGGCAAGGAAGTCCTCCTCTTCCTGCCTCTGTTCTGCCTCAAGTGCCCTGTCCATTATCCCACGCAGCGTATGCTCCAACAGGTGGACAAGAGGGACAGTGTCACTGATGCATGCACTGTCACTGCTCACCATCCTCGTGGCCTCCTCAAATGGTGAGAGGACAGTGCATGCATCCCTGATCATGCTCCACTGACGTGGGGAAAAAAAACCAAGCTCCCCTGACCCTGTCCTGGTGCCGTAGTCGCAAAGGTACTCATTGATGGCCCTCTGCTGCGTGTGCAGTCGCTGCAGCATGGCCAACGTTGAGTTCCACCTGGTGGGCATGTCAGATATTAGGCGGTTCTTGGGCAGGTTCAGCTCCTTTTGCAGCTCAGTCAGCCGAGCACTGGCATTATAAGATCGGCGGAAATGCACACAGACTTTCCTGGCCTGCCTCAGGACATCCTGTAAGCCTGGGAACCTGCCCAAGAACCGCTGCACCACCAGGTTGAGGACGTGAGCCATGCAGGGCACATGGGTGAGCTGCCCCTGTCGCAGGGCGGAGAGGAGGTTGGTGCCATTGTCAGAAACGACCATTCCTGGCTTAAGCTGACGTGGCGTCAACCACCTCTCGGCCTGCCCCTGCAGAGCTGCCAGAACCTCTGGCCCAGTGTGGCTCCTGTCCCCCAAACACACCAGCGCAAGCACGGCATGGCATCTTTTTGCCTGCGTACTTGCGTAGCCCCTTGTACGCCTACGGAGCACCGCTGGTTCCAAGGACAGAGCACTGGAGGAAGAAGAAGAGGAGGGGGTGGAGGAGAGAGGTGTGTCACAACCAGTAGCAGTAGTCGCGTTTTGGAGGCGTGGTGGCGGAACAACCTCCAACACTACTGCACCTTGTCCTGCATCCCTCCCAGCTGCCAATAGAGTGACCCAATGGGCCGTGAAAGAAAGGTACCGTCCCTTTCCATGCCTGCTGGACCATGAGTCAGCGGTAATATGCACCTTACCGCTGACCGCCCTGTCCAGCGAGGCATGGACATTGCCCTCCACATGCCGGTAGAGAGACGGAATCGCCTTCCGCGAGAAAAAGTGGCGTTTGGGAACCTGCCACTGAGGAACCGCACATTGAACAAACTCACGGAAGGGGGCCGAGTCTACCAACTGAAAAGGCAGCAGTTGAAGTGCTAGCAATTTAGCAAGGCTAGCATTCAACCGCTGGGCATGTGGATGGCTGGGAGTGTACTTCTTTCTACGGTCCAGCAGCTGGGGCAGGGAAATTTGCCTGCTGCATTCGGACGTCGGTGTACTGCAAGTACTTGGTTGTGACACACCGAATTCTACACCTTCAGTCCTCTCAGAGCAGCTTTCAGAGAGGACTGAAGGTGTAGTGGGGATGGAGATCCCAGCTGAGGAGGAGCAAGGAGAGGTCCGCTTAGTTCTTTGGTGTGGGTCTTTTATGTGTGCCTGCCAACGAGCTGCATGGCAGGTCGCCATATGTCTGGTCATGCTTGTCGTGCCCAAGCGGCTGATGTTTTGGCCACGCGAGATACGCTTGAGACAAATATTGCAAATAGCAGTGGTGCGATCTGCTGCACTCGTCTCAAAAAAGGCCCACACCAAAGAACTTTTCTGATAACGTGCAGAGGCAGCGCCCTGCACAGGCGGAGCTCTGCGGTGTTGTACAGTTGCTGTGCTGGCCTCTACCTGGCCTCCAGGGGGCATCCTGCCTCGTTGGACATGTGACGCCGCATCCTCCTCCTCCTCGTCCTCCTCCTCATCCTCTCTCCCTTGAGGCACCCACGTGGAGTCAGTGACCTCATCATCCCCTCCCTCTTCACCACTAGAGCAAACCTGGCAGTAAGCTGCAGCTGGTGGAACTGTACTGCCAGATTCCTCAAGCTGGGTATCGTCATCCGAGCCTTCGAATCGTTGGGCATCCTCCTGGAGCATGTACCCAACACTGTGCTCAAAGAGTTCGGGGGACTCCTCAGGAGGACATGGTGGGTCTAGGGAAGGGGTGGCTGATGATGCTCTGTCAGTACCCTGAGCCTGGGTGAGAGAGGATGAGGAGGATGAGGAGGGCTTGGTCATCCATTCTACCAAGCCTTCAGCATGATGCGGCTCCACATGTCCAGCTGCCGAAAACAAAGACGCGCGTGTCCCATGGCCACGTGCTGATGACGATGCACGACCACGTCCACGTCCACGGCCACGTCCACTAGAAACAGAGCCTGCCTGCCCTGTGTTCTTGGCTCTGCACGCTCTGCCTCCCCTTGGCGGTCTTCCAGCCATTGTAGTCGGTAGTCCTGTGGGTGCTGCTGAGAAGAAAATATAGGAGCTCTGTGTGATGCCACTAACACACTAGAAGTCCTATGGGTGCTTCTGCAAAGAAAATAGAGGAGCTCTGTGTGATGCCACTAACACACTAGAAGTCCTGTGGGTGCTTATGCAAAGAAAATAGAGGAGCTCTGTGTGATGCCACTAACACACTAGAAGTCCTGTGGGTGCTTCTGCAAAGAAAATAGAGGAGCTCTGTGTGATGCCACTAACACACTAGAAGTCCTGTGGGTGCTGCTGAGAAGAATATATAGGAGCTCTGTGTGATGCCACTAACACACTAGAAGTCCTATGGGTGCTTCTGCAAAGAAAATAGAGGAGCTCTGTGTGATGCCACTAACACACTAGAAGTCCTGTGGGTGCTTATGCAAAGAAAATAGAGGAGCTCTGTGTGATGCCACTAACACACTAGAAGTCCTGTGGGTGCTTCTGCAAAGAAAATAGAGGAGCTCTGTGTGATGCCACTAACACACTAGAAGTCCTGTGGGTGCTGCTGAGAAGAATATATAGGAGCTCTGTGTGATGCCACTAACACACTAGAAGTCCTATGGGTGCTTCTGCAAAGAAAATAGAGGAGCTCTGTGTGATGCCACTAACACACTAGAAGTCCTGTGGGTGCTTAATGCAAAGAAAATAGAGGAGCTCTGTGTGATGCCACTAACACACTAGAAGTCCTGTGGGTGCTTATGCAAAGAAAATAGAGGAGCTCTGTGTGATGCCACTAACACACTAGAAGTCCTGTGGGTGCTGCTGAGAAGAATATATAGGAGCTCTGTGTGATGCCACTAACACACTAGAAGTCCTATGGGTGCTTCTGCAAAGAAAATAGAGGAGCTCTGTGTGATGCCACTAACACACTAGAAGTCCTGTGGGTGCTTATGCAAAGAAAATAGAGGAGCTCTGTGTGATGCCACTAACACACTAGAAGTCCTGTGGGTGCTTATGCAAAGAAAATAGAGGAGCTCTGTGTGATGCCACTAACACACTAGAAGTCCTGTGGGTGCTTATGCAAAGAAAATAGAGGAGCTCTGTGTGATGCCACTAACACACTAGAAGTCCTATGGGTGCTTCTGCAAAGAAAATAGAGGAGCTCTGTGTGATGCCACTAACACACTAGAAGTCCTGTGGGTGCTTCTGCAAAGAAAATAGAGGAGCTCTGTGTGATGCCACTAACACACTAGAAGTCCTGTGGGTGCTTATGCAAAGAAAATAGAGGAGCTCTGTGTGATGCCACTAACACACTAGAAGTCCTGTGGGTGCTGCTGAGAAGAATATATAGGAGCTCTGTGTGATGCCACTAACACACTAGAAGTCCTGTGGGTGCTTCTGCAAAGAAAATAGAGGAGCTCTGTGTGATGGGACTAACACACTTCAAGTCCTATAGGTGCTTCTGGGAAGAAAATATAGCTCTGTGTGTGTGATGGGACTAACACACTTCAAGTCCTATAGGTGCTTCTGGGAAGAAAATATAGCTCTGTGTGTGTGATGGGACTAACACACTTCAAGTCCTATAGGTGCTTCTGGGAAGAAAATATAGCTCTGTGTGTGTGATGGGACTAACACACTTCAAGTCCTATAGGTGCTTCTGGGAACAAAATATAGCTCTGTGTGTGTAATGGGACTAACACACTTCAAGTCCTATAGGTGCTTCTGGAAGAAAATATAGCTCTGTGTGTGTAATGGGACTAACACACTTCAAGTCCTATAGGTGCTTCTGGGAAGAAAATATAGCTCTGTGTGTGTAATGGGACTAACACACTTCAAGTCCTATAGGTGCTTCTGGAACAAAATATAGCTCTTTGTGTGTGATGGGACTAAGATACTTCAAGTCCTATAGGTGCTTCTGGGAACAAAATATAGCTCTGTGTGTGTGATGGGACTAACACACTTCAAGTCCTATAGGTGCTTCTGGGAACAAAATATAGCTCTGTGTGTGTGATGGGACTAACACACTTCAAGTCCTATAGGTGCTTCTGGGAACAAAATATAGCTCTGTGTGTGTAATGGGACTAACACACTTCAAGTCCTATAGGTGCTTCTGGGAACAAAATATAGCTCTGTGTGTGTGATGGGACTAACACACTTCAAGTCCTATAGGTTCTTCTGGAACAAAATATAGCTCTGTGTGTGTGATGGGACTAACACACTTCAAGTCCTATAGGTGCTTCTGGGAACAAAATATAGCTCTGTGTGTGTGATGGGACTAACACACTTCAAGTCCTATAGGTGCTTCTGGGAACAAAATATAGCTCTGTGTGTGTGATGGGACTAACACACTTCAAGTCCTATAGGTGCTTCTGGGAACAAAATATAGCTCTGTGTGTGTAATGGGACTAACACACTTCAAGTCCTATAGGTGCTTCTGGGAACAAAATATAGCTCTGTGTGTGTGATGGGACTAACACACTTCAAGTCCTATAGGTGCTTCTGGGAACAAAATATAGCTCTGTGTGTGTGATGGGACTAACACACTTCAAGTCCTATAGGTGCTTCTGGGAACAAAATATAGCTCTGTGTGTGTGATGGGACTAACACACTTCAAGTCCTATAGGTGCTTCTGGGAACAAAATATAGCTCTGTGTGTGTAATGGGACTAACACACTTCAAGTCCTATAGGTGCTTCTGGGAAGAAAATATAGCTCTGTGTGTGTTATGGGACTAACACACTTCAAGTCCTATAGGTGCTTCTGGGAACAAAATATAGCTCTGTGTGTGTGATGGGACTAACACACTTCAAGTCCTATAGGTGCTTCTGGGAACAAAATATAGCTCTGTGTGTGTAATGGGACTAACACACTTCAAGTCCTATAGGTGCTTCTGGGAACAAAATATAGCTCTGTGTGTGTGATGGGACTAACACACTTCAAGTCCTATAGGTGCTTCTGGGAACAAAATATAGCTCTGTGTGTGTGATGGGACTAACACACTTCAAGTCCTATAGGTGCTTCTGGGAACAAAATATAGCTCTGTGTGTGTAATGGGACTAACACACTTCAAGTCCTATAGGTGCTTCTGGGAAGAAAATATAGCTCTGTGTGTGTAATGGGACTAACACACTTCAAGTCCTATAGGTGCTTCTGGGAACAAAATATAGCTCTGTGTGTGTAATGGGACTAACACACTTCAAGTCCTATAGGTGCTTCTGGGAACAAAATATAGCTCTGTGTGTGTGATGGGACTAACACACTTCAAGTCCTATAGGTGCTTCTGGGAACAAAATATAGCTCTGTGTGTGTGATGGGACTAACACACTTCAAGTCCTATAGGTGCTTCTGGGAACAAAATATAGCTCTGTGTGTGTAATGGGACTAACACACTTCAAGTCCTATAGGTGCTTCTGGGAAGAAAATATAGCTCTGTGTGTGTAATGGGACTAACACACTTCAAGTCCTATAGGTGCTTCTGGGAACAAAATATATGATCTGTGTGTGTGATGGGACTAACACACTTCAAGTCCTATAGGTGCTTCTGGAACAAAATATAGCTCTGTGTGTGTAATGGGACTAACACACTTCAAGTCCTATAGGTGCCTCTGGGAACAAAATGAAGGAGCTCTGCCTGCCTGCCACGAACACACTACAAGTCCTATAGGTGCTTCTGGTAACAAAATATAGGAGCTCTGCCTGCCTGCCAGGAACACACTACAAGTCCTATAGGTGCTTCTGGTAACAAAATATAGGAGCTCTGCCTGCCTGCCACGAACACACTACAAGTCCTATAGGTGCTTCTGGTAACAAAATATAGGAGCTCTGCCTGCCTGCCACGAGCACACTACTTGTCAGTTTGGGATCCTCAGATGCTATTAAATAGTAGACATGTGCATTCGTTTTCTTCCGAATGCATTTTCATCCGAATTTCATGTATTTTCGTTTTTTTTTACAAACGATAACGAAAGTGCAGAATCCGGAAAACTAAAGATCTGACATAAACAAATGTTTTATTTTCGTTTTTGTTGTGACAACAGTTCGATATAGATAGGAGATTTGACGCTGACAATAACAAGTGCCTAACCTTAACTCTATTAGTCCAAGATTATTCTACATAGAGATAAAAGATTTGACGTAGAGAGAAAAGATTTGACGTAGAGAGAAAAGATTCGACGTAGAGAGAAAAGATTTGACGTAGAGAGAAGATTCGACGCAGAGAGAAAAAAGTAGAGAGAAAACATCGCTGCTAGAATTGGGTGGGGGAAGTAAAATAAAAATAATGATTATGATGAATGTTATTGGCTGATTGTAACCAAAGAGGAGGAGCAGCTAAACTATACAGAGTCATACAGTTTAGCTGCTCCGTCGAATCTTCTTTGAACATTCGACAGACACCATAAGCCTTCAATGACAGATTCGACCTTAATTCATTTGGATTTTCGGACGAATGCAATTTTTAACGAAAAATTAAATAAATAAAAACGAATTTCGGGAGTAACTAAATAAATTTATTTTTTCGGACGAAAACGAAATTCCGAAACAAAATATTTCAGTGTGCACATGTCTATTAAATAGTTACATTGAGGGAGCTAAATTAGTACATAAAGAATGGGAACAAATGCGGTTGGAAGACGGAGTAATATATCGAAAAGGCCCATCTGAGGAACCAGAGGGTGTTCGCCAACTATTCCTCCCTGAGAAATACTGACTAGTAGTGTTGGCTGCTCTCCATGATGACCATGGCCATTTAGGTCCAGATAGAACCCTCAAGCTGGTTAGGGACTGCTTTTATTGGCCGTCCATGAGGGCCGAAGTAGAAAGCTACTGTCACTCTTGCATCCGGTGCATTCAAAGAAAGACTTTACTAGGCAGGGCAGCCCCAATGGGCCATCTACAGAGTCAGGGACCAGTAGAATTGATGAACATTGATTTCTTGTGTTTGGAACCTGACCTGAGTGGGCGGAGTAATGTCTTGGTTGTGACAGATCATTTTACTTGTTATACTAAGGCTTTCCCAACCAGGGACCAGCAAGCTAGTACTGTAGCAAAGACCCTAGTGGAGAAGTTCTTCCTCCCTTATGGGCTGCCTCAGCTTCTACATTTGGATCAAGGGCGGGACTTTGAGAGCAAGCTAATCCAAAGATTGTGTGAACGTTTGAATTTTCAAAAATCAAGAACCACTCCTTACCATCCTCAAGGGGGACCCACAACCTGAGCGTTTTAACTGTACTCTGTTGAACATGCTAGGAACCCTTCCTTTTGGAGAAAAAACAACATTGGGGTGACTACATTGCTGTGGTGGTTCATGCTTACAATAGCACAGCAAATGACTCTACTGTACTGGGCAATCCCCCTACTGGTTCATGTTTGGAAGGGAAGCTCGCTTGCCGGTGGATCTGGCTTTTGGAACGTCATTAGATCAAACATCTCTTACCGAGGGTACGTTGACAGACTTTGAAAAAACTAAAAGACTGCTTATGAGAAAGCTAAGGAAGCATCTACCGCCAGGGAACAGAGAAACAAGAAAAACTTTGATCTTAAAGTAAGGGCTCAAGACCTGCAACCTGGAGATCGGATACTGCTGCGCAACCTAGTGGTGGTGGCAAAGCATAAGCTAGCTGATTGATGGCGCCCACAGCCCTATATTTTTTTGCAAACGCTTACCTGGGCTTCCCGTGTTTCAGATCTTCCCTGAAGGAAAGATTGGACCCCTAAAAACTTGGCTTCATAACCATTTGCTGCCTATATCTGAAGCTATCCGAGTGCTCCCACATCATTGCTCAGAAACCAGAAACCAGCAATCAGTCTCCTACTCTAAGATCGAGGATTCGTCGGGGTCGTGAACCCATACCTCAAGAGGAGGAGAGTGATGAGGAAGAACTAACCCTTGATTGGCTATAGGTTCCCTCATCTGAGGACGACCCTACCGTTTCTTAAGTTCCTGGAGAAAACAGTAATGAAACATCCCCCTTGAGGAAGACCAGACTTCTGCTGTCTGAAGTTGAAGTGCCTATGCTCATCCCTGCAAGAGAGAACAAAGAAGTTAAGATGGAGTCAAATGACCGTTTAGAGGCGTTTGATGCTGTGGAAACTCCTGCTCCTCCTAATAATGAAATAGAAAGTGAGAATGTTCCTGAAACCCTGGAGGAGCCAGAACCTGAGCCAAAATCCGGATGTAGTTTTTGGGGAACAAATCGTGAGCCGGAGCCATTGGAAAGTATCTATTCTAGGTTGAGTCAGAAGATCCGCCCTCCTAAAAGACTGACTTATGATACCTTTGGGGAAAATTCTGATTAACTTATTACTACCGCTCAACGTTCTAGTCAAGCACCTGCCTCCTTTATCGAACCTTTGATAGAGAATGACCTTGATCCGCCTCCTGACACTACTGGGTGGGCCACTAATTTACTACTGGCCTGCCACCAAAATGATATGACCCTGCCTGATAATGTATATAGTTTATTGTTAGAAAACCCTTTTATAGGTCAATTGTTGACTGTTGCAGCTTTTGGTTTGTAAAATAACTAACTGTTTACTTTTCTTGTGGTACAATAAAGTGATTTTACAGGTTGTGTTCTATCTTAGGGGACCAAAGACTTTCAAGTGGGGGGAGGATGTGACAACAGTGGATTACTGTTACTTTACTATGCAGACAACCCCTTGTATTCTCCATCTATTCCAGTGTTCCCCTAGTAATTGTCATCATATCAGTGAGCCAAACGGGAAGGATTGTGGGATTAGTAGTCTTTTGGATTAGCTATTTGCATGTTGTGATATTACCCTTGGACTACACATCCCATAGATCATACTGCAACATAAACGCAAATCTGGGAAGGATTACAAAAAGCCTGGCAGATCCACCCATGCTCTCTCTTCCCTGGGTCTGATGGTGTGAGCACTTCTCTGCTGCTGAGAGAGAGGGCTGCGGCCTACCACGCGGTGATCAAGTGACTCCAGACTGGCCCAGGAGGGCCCAACTCTGGGTAGGAAGGGGGTATAAGTGCCCAGTAGGCAAGTGGGTAATCTAGGAATCTGTCAGGTAGGCAAAAAGATAAAGTTATAGCAACAGTAAGGAGATTGAATGCCCAGTAAAAAGCCCTCCTGCAACAGAATACATCTATGAGATGCAACAGTAAGGGAATTAGAGGCTGAGGGAGTATAAGAAACTTGACTTCATCAAATAATTCATTAAAATCTTCAAAAAATAAAAGAAGGGTTAGCATTATAGCAGAAAACTTGTGGCCCAGGGTTAGACAAACCTATCTCTTCTCAGATTCCTCCTGTATTTCGGAGTCTTAAGAGTCCTTTCTTGGTCACCGGTGGACTGCAGAAGCAGTAGGACTTTGACTGGTATACTCTGTGTGGATCTGGGGGTGGTGAGCTAGTGTGAGAAGACCTACAGCATTGTTGTTTACTTGCATCCACCTGATCATCTAGACAAAGAGATCTTGTGAATGAGACCGAGTGGTATTCACTGTAACATTTTTGAACCTGGTTTAGAGGAATGTCCAGGCATTTGCATGAATGTGAAAGGTCCTCCAGGACTCTCAAGAGGGCCGTGCAGCCTGCTATAGAGGCAGAAAGGCCGAAGGGGAATTTCCATGTGTAATGGATTCTTCAAGTCTGAAGAATATCCAGCAGGGATCAGAGATCTTTTCGATGTTGCAGAGTAATGGGGGGACAAATCCTGGTAGATCTTGATGTCAGCAATCTCATAAGAGAGTTGGATCTGATTACGTGCATTCCTGAGGTTATCTTCTTTGAAGTGAAAGCTGGTCAAGCAGCACAGTCTGTCATGGCCACTGAAGATGGCCATGACAGCTTGCTGCAGTAGATCTTGTTCCACCGTTTCTGGGAGGACGAGATTGTTGCGATGCCCACGGTTATCCAGGTCTTCTAGATGTCTATGAAGATCCCGCAGTTGCAGGGTATGCACATCCTGGAGAGTAAAGAGCTTTTGTATGTGAGCTTCCTGGTGTGTGGTCATCATAAAAACTTCATGTACCCTATCTGCTATGGCTTGTATGTCATGGCGGAGGTCCACAATAGCTGCTGAGATAGGGTGTCCTTTATGTCAGCCGCCACGCTGTGCAGGTCGCTAGGAGAGTGCTTGGAGGCAGGGAACGATGGAGGAGGTGAGCCTCTAGTTGGCACAGCTGTATGCTAGCTCTGTGTATGGGCTGCATATGTGGAAGTTGCAGAGGATGCCACCATGTTAGAAGGTTGGGTGGGGAAGATCTCTGGATTTTGGTGGCTAAGCTGCATGCCCTGGTCCCCTCAGCTGCTGGGGGATGATTTTCACATAGGTATGCCTGGCTGGGTCTCAGCTGGAGTAGAAGACAATCCCTCTGTCGGCCGGTCTAAGTGGCCCTTTGGGTCTTCGGTCAGGCCACACTCTGACATTCATTCCTATTGGATTTTCACTTTCTGTCCTGCAATGTAAAAATATAATTTTATAAGAAAAATATATATTTTTTAGGAAGTATATCTTGGAAATGAAGAAATATAATTCTGAACGACTAAAAGTGTGCTGAATATGAAATAATAGAATAAACTAACTTTATTAGATCAGTTACACTTTATAATACATATTTTATATTTTTAGACTGAAGTTACTATTATTCCGTTCTTTGTTCTGTAGTGTAAATCAGTCGCAGTCGATGTGTATAAAGCTCCGGTGATTGCGTCTCCTCCTGAGCAGAGCTGCCGGTGACTGAGAAGATCTGCTGTGTGACATGAAATGTTCTCCGGTGTTCTGTGTCTGTTACCTGCTGATACTCCTCCTTGCCATCACCTACTATGGAGTACTACTGACCTGGAGCTCAGTGCCTGGTTGTAGAATTAATATGGTAAAGCCAATGTCTGAGTATAAATATTACCAGGAGGGAGATTTCATTATCGGAGGATTAATTTCTGCTCACTTGTGGAACTGGAATCAGATAAATTTGAAGGCAGCCCTTTTTGATGCGTCTGGCTCATATAGAGTCTTTTCTTGGTGTGATTGGTAAGTTTTGTTTTATTATCTTTGCTCTCTCTGTATAACCCAACAAAGAGAAAATATAACAGTTTATCTTAATTTTTACTGTAATATATTATGAAAGTTTGCAAATGTTTCTACTGTTGTTTTATATTTTTCTCATTATTAGACTCAAGTCTTTATGCCACCAATATACAAATACTACTAAACAAAGAAAATAATCTGCGCTATGTGTTGTGATCTAAAATCAGTGATGAATGATTAATAAACAGCTGTACTCTCTGTATTGTACATCCCAATACTAAAACATAACCATCAAAAAAAAAAGTGTGTTGTCCTGTGAATATACTCAAACAAGCATATACAGGTACTCCTCACTTAACGACCAGGTTCCGTTCCAACGATCAGGTCATTAAACTAAGTGGTTGTTAAATGAGAAATCACAAGTAATCAATATTTAAGCATTCTTAACTACTGTACTGTACTGTATTGTGAAAAAAAAGGTCTAAACATAAAACTGCAGCTCAATGACGTTGTTTTAATTTGCATAAGTACAGAACAAACATGAAAATTCTGTACTGTACAATACAATGATGTATATAAGTCACGTTAGAGTGGGGAGAGCTGGTCATTAGTCTGAATGGTCGTTAAACGACGAGTATCTGTATTCAAATAATCAGAATCATATAGTGCTCTACACTGATGAGAAAAAAGTGCTATAAGTTCAAAAAAGGAAACTCATCCATATATACATGTAAAGGTGTAAACATGTGCATTCATCAATAATAATATTCAATGCCAGGTGAGGTATACAGATTGAATATTTTCAATTAACCACTTCTGGACCAAGCCCTGTATCTGACCCTTGTTGTTTACAAGTTAAAATATTTTTTTTTTGTTTACTAGAAAATTACTTAGAACCCCCAAACATTAGATATCATTTTTTTAGCAAAGACCCTAGAGAATAACATGGCGGTCATTGCAATATTTTTTGTCACACAGTATTTGTTTCTTTCAAACTCATTTTGTTTGGAAAAAATACACTTCACTGAATTAAAATATAAGAAAACAGTAATGTTAGCCCAGTTTTTTTTTTTTTTTTTGCATATTGTGAAAGATGATGTTACGCAGAGTAAATAGATACCCAACATGTTACGCTTTTAAATTGCGCCCGCTCATGGAATGGCGACAAACTATGGTACATAAAAATATCTATAGGTGACGTTTAAAAAGTTTTAATGGTTACCAGTTTAGGGTTACAGAGGAGGTCTTTTATGAGAATCATTTCTCTAACGATCGCAGCAATACCTCACATGTGTGGGTTTACAGAGGAGTGGGTGCGAACACCCTTAAAGTCTATTGCCGCGTACACACGATCGGAATTCTCATCTGAAAAAAACTCTGACGGTTTTTCCAACGGAATTCCAACGGAATTCCGCTCAAGCTGTCTTGCCTACACACGATCACACCAAATTCCGACGGTCAATAACACAGCGCATAAAATACGTTCGACAGCACTATAAAAGGGAAGTTTAATGCTTCTGAGCATGCGTCGATTGTTTCTGAGCATGCGTCGGAATTTTGCGTGTCGGAATTACACACGATCGGAAAATCCGATAGAAAGGTTTTGCGGGCGTGACTTAGGTATGCTTTTTCTTTGGTGTCTGAGAACACGGGAACGGGGCGCTTTACATTTTTTTTATTCTTATTTATTTTATTTTTTATTTTATTTAATACTGTCTGATCACTTTTATTGCTGTCACAAGGAATGTAAACATCCCATGTGACATCGGGGGGTCTAAAAGACACCAAATTCCTCCTTTGCACTTAAAAGTATTCAAAACGCCAAAATTTGCATCTCTGAATACTGTCATTTTTTTTAAAATCAGCGCCATTTGCAGCCAAGTAAACCGCAATTTTTTTTTTGTAAAGCACCCCTGTCCCCGTGTGCTCGCATGCAGAAGCGAACGCATACGTAAGTCCCACCCACATATGAAAACGGTGTTCAGACCACACATGTGAGGTATCGGTGCGAACGTTAGAGTGAGAACAATAATTTTGGCCCTAGACCTCCTCTGTAACTCAAAACATGTAACCAGTAAAAAAATTTAAAGCGTCGCCTATGGGGATTTTTAAGTAGCAAAGTTTGGCGCCATTCCACGAGTGTGTGCAATTTTGAAGGGTGACATGTTAGGTATCTATTTATTCGGCGTAACTTCATCTTTCACATTATGCAAAAACATTGGGCTAACTTTACTGTTTTGTTTTTTGTAAAGCACAAAACTGTTTTTCTTTTTTGCGTTCGAAAAATTGCTGCACAAGTACCGTGCAAGATAAAAAGTTGCAACGACTGCCATTGTATTCTCTAGGGTCTTTCCTAAAAAAACATATATATAATGTTCTATGCAATTTTCTAGCGAATAAATTATGATTTTTACATGTAGGAGAGAAATGTCAGAATTGGCCTGGGTGCTCCAGAACGCCTGCAGTTGCTCTCTGCATGTTGGGCCTCTGTATGTGGCCACGCTATGTAAAAGTCTCACACATGTGGTATCGCCATACTCGGGAGTGATAGCAGAATGTGTTTTGGGGTGTAATTTGTGCTATGCATATGCTGTGTGTGAGAGAAATAACCCGCTAATATTACAATTTTGTGAAAAAATAAATAAATAAATAAATCTTGATTTTGCAAAGAATTGTGGGAAAAAATGACAACTTCAAAAACACTCACCATGCCTCTTTCTAAATACCTTGGAATGTCTTCTTTCCAAAAAGGGTCATTTGGGGGGTATTTTTACTTTTATGGCATGTTAGGGTCTCAAGAAATGAGATCGTCCATCAGTACTTCAGGTGTGATCAATTTTCAGATATTGGCACCATAGCTTGTGGACTCTATAACTTTCACAAAGACCAAATAATATACCCCAATTTGTACTTATTTTTTTTACCAAGGATATGTAGCAGTATAAATTTTGGCCAAAAGAAAAATGACAGAACAGAAACAAAGAAAAATTATTTTTTTTACAGAATTTTCAGTTTTTTTCTTTTATAGCACAAAAAATAAAAAACCCAACGGTGACTAAATACCACCAAAAGAAAGCTCTATTTGTGTGAAAAAAAGGACAAAAAAGTTATTGTCATTCAAAATGTGAGAGCACCGAAAGCTGAAAATTGGTCTAGTTATTAAGGGTGTTTAAGTGCCCAGTGGTCAAGTGGTTAATGGTAAGAGGGGGCGTTTCAGGGATTAGTTAGGGCTGTTCAGAGTGGGTTATGGGAATGGGGTGGAGCTTTGGGGGGGAAGTGAGTTGGGGATGGAAAAAAGGGGGTGGTCTTCAGTTGGAAGGGGAAGAGTGTGGAACAACTTCCCATCCTCCCGCCCTACATTTTGGGGGGCATTTTCATGTTTTGTTTTGGGGGACTTGAGCGTCCTAGGGAGCAGGTTGTGGCACTTGGCAGGGTGCAAGGTCCTTGTAGGTCATATGGGCACATAAAGGGTATGGTGTCTGAGGTACGGCTCCCAGTTGGTGTACGGGTACCTGCTAATTGTCTCCGAGTCGGTGGTTTCGCGACTGGAGGCCTTAGAAGTGACTAGCAGGTATGGTTCTGGTTTTATGCATATTGGGACCTTGGGCTCCATTTTCTTGTTTCTATGTTTTGAAAGGTTATTGATATGTTAATTATTGGATATTTATATTTGGTTAACGGCTGCTATGGCCAATTTACTCCAATTATGTGTGGTGTGGTCATTAGATGAAAGGGTGGGGTTATTGGTATAGCAGGTAACAAGCCATAGTTAATACCATAGTCATGTCAGTTTTGTGGGATGTGGCCAAACTGAAATCTCAGAAGTAACCATTTGTTGTGTCATTTGAAAACCTCTCAATATCCGGCAGGGTTGACGTTGAAGAGTACAAAAGCATCTTGGCGATAATCATAGCTGTCCGGGAGATTAACAATTCCCCCAAGATCCTGCCCAATGTGACCCTGGGCTATCATATATTCAGTACTTGTAATGACCCAAAGAAATCTTTGGCATATCTCAGTAGGATATTGTCTGGAGAAAAGGAAGCTCCTAACTATTACTGTAAGGGACGTGGAGAATTTGCTGGTTTTATTGGTGACAGCACTTTCCATACAAATTATGCCATAGCCCAGTTACTTAGTATGTATCGGTATACACAGGTAAGTGATCACTTTAATATATTATGTGTGTAACATGTGTGTTCAATAGGGATGGGCTATCTGTTCGAGTCGAACATGAGTTTGACTCGAACATTGGCTGTCTGCCCGTTCGCCGAATAGCGAACAATTTGGGGTGTTCGTGGCAAATTCAAGAAGCCTTTAAAAGTCTATGGGAGAAATCTAAAGTGCTCCTTTTAAAGGTTAATATGCAAGTTATTGTCATAAAATGTGTTTGGGGACTCGGGTCCTGCCCCAGGGGACATGTATCAATGCAAAAAAAGTTTTAAAAACTAAAGTTTTTTCAGAAGCAGTGAAAAATGTTAAGTGAAATATTCCTTTAAATTTCGTACCTGGGGGGTGTCTATAGTATGCCTGTAAAGTAGCGCATGTTTCCCGTGTTTATAACAGTCCGGGAGCAAAATGACATTTCTAAAGGAAAAAAAAGTAATTTAAAAGTACTAGCGCTAGTGCCGGCTATTAATGAATTGTCGGTCCCGACAATAAACATAAAAGTCATTGAAAGTCATTGAA
Organism: Lithobates sylvaticus; assembly: GCA_028564925.1. Lineage (NCBI taxonomy): Eukaryota > Metazoa > Chordata > Amphibia > Anura > Ranidae > Lithobates > Lithobates sylvaticus. The sequence goes on along the minus strand of CM053027.1, from coordinate 626,944,413 downwards.
AAAAAAAAATGCGTGGGGGTCCCCCAAAATTCCATTACCAGACCCTTCAGGTCTGGTATGGATATTAATGGAAACTCCCTTCACCGAGCAAGGGTTGTGGGGATGAGTGTAAGAGTCCAGGACTTACTACGCATGCACCAATGGCGCATTGCCGCAAGAGGAAATCCGTGCCAACTGAGCATGCGCCAAAGATGCCTCAGGGCGCCAACCCGCACCTGCGCACAAGACTTGATGGAAAAAGGCAGGAAAATGCCCAGGAGGCGCACAGGAAATGACCTCAACCTGATGGAAAAAGGTTGGAAAATGCCCAGGAGGAGCACAGGAAGTGACCTCAAACTTCCCTATATAAGCCCAGCCCAGACACTGCCAAATTGCTGGATTATCTTCAGCCCCCCCTTGTTCCTGTGCTAGTGTGTGATCTGCCTGAACTTGTTGTAACCTGGAAACCTATTTGACTACTCTTGAATGCTGCTTGCAATTGACCTCGGATTTGTACTTTGACCATTTTACTTCTTTGCCCCAGTTTGGAACCACTTGAATCTCGACCATTCTTCTTCTGATTTACCCTTTTATACTTTGTTGCTCAACTGGACATGACCTCAGCTCGGATCTCAGACTAAGGCTTGCGCGGTGCTCCGCACCCCTGGTGCCCGTGCAACTCGGCGTCCACCAAGTTTATGCTGTCTCCACCTCCAGAGGCTTCAAGGACCCGAGGTGCAAGGGAGGCCTCCCCACTACTTCAGTCTCACATCAGGTTCGTGGCCCTCGTGACAATGAGGCCCTTGTCCAAGGTGTTTTGGGGCGGACCCCAAAGCACACTCCCCATGTTGAGGGCATGTGGCCTGGTACGGGTCAGGAGGGGGGGCGTTTGCTCGTCCCCCCTTTTCTTGCCAGGTTGCGTGCTTGGAAAGGGTATGGTATGGACTTTGGGGGGGACCCCATGCCTCTTTTTTTGAATGTTTTTTATCTATATTGCTGGGATACGGCAATACATTAACCACTTCAACCCGGACCAATTTGCAGCCAAAGTACCAGGCCCCTTTTTGCGATTCGGCACTGCGTCGCTTTAACTGACAATTGCACTGTCGTGCGACGTGGCTCCCAAACAAAATTGGCGTTCTTTTTTTCCCAAAAATAGAGCTTTCTTTTGATGTTATTTGATCGCCCCTGTGGTTTTTTTTTTTTGCGCTATAAACAAAAATAGAGCGACAATTTTGAAAAAAAATGCAATATTTTTTACTTTTTGCTATAATAAATATCCCCAAAAAATATATAAAAAAACATTTTTTTTCCTCAGTTTAGGCCGATACGTATTCTTCTACATATTTTTGGTAAAAAAAATAGGATTTTTTGTACTCACCGTAAAATCCTTTTCTCTGTAATTCACCCACTGACAGCTTCTCTTTAGACCATTGGGTTGTTATGCCACCTTCAGGAGAAGACTAGGCATTACATGTTACATGTGATAATAAAACTAGAACTTTCTAGTTCCGCCCAAGGGGCGGTCCCTTAGGTAACAACCCCTCAGCATGCTACTGCAGCCTCAGTACGTCAACAAGCAGTATAGCGTAAAGAAAAATAGGAGGGGCGGGTGCTGTGTCAGTCGGTGAATTACAGAGAAAAGGATTTTACGGTGAGTACAAAAAATCCTATTTTCTCTTATATTCACCGACTGACACAGCTTCTCTTTAGACCATTGGGACGTCCCCAAGCAGTGCCAAAACGAGGGGTGGGAAAACAGCATAAAACTTCACCCACCATTGCATGTGGGAACTAGTACAAACTTTACCCACAAAAAAACTACAGTGTGTGGAAAAACCACCACAAAAAAACAGGGTGTTCCTCAACGGAGAAGCACTACCCTCAAACCGCATCAAAAATTGCGGTAACGAATGCAACAGTGCATTAACTTAAAGGTACTGCGTTTTTACTCAAAACAACAGGAAAAAAATTGCATATGCAATTGCAACTATACAGCCGCCAGCAAAACTTTGCGGCCAAAACAGGCATCACCCAATGCACTGACATCTACCTTGTAGAACTTGTAAACGTGTGGACAGACGACCAGGTCGCCGATTTACACACTTGAGCGACAGACGCTCGATGTCGGAGGCCCAAGACGTTTGATTGCCCTCGTGGAGTAGGCCGTGACCGGAAAGGGGGGCACCTGCCCCTTCAAGGCATAGGATTGTACTCCAATTTGTCTGATCCACCTGGAAATGGTGGCCGATGAGACCGCCATGCCTTACTTTGGACCAGCCACCGAAACAAACAGTGAGTCTAACTTCCGGAAAGGAACCGTGGCAGACAAATACACCCTTCAGAGCCGAACCACTTCCAGAGCATGAAGGGCCACCTCCTTAGGATGTGTCAGCTTAGGACACAGAGATGGTAACACAATGTCCTCATTGATGTGAAACGCCGAGACCACCTGTCGGCAGAAAAGACGGTTGCGGACGCACACCACCTTATCCTCGTGAATAACCAGATAGGGCGACTTGCAGGACAGTTCCGAAACCCTCCTGGCCGATTTGATGGCCACTAGAAAGACCACTTTCTGGGAAAGAGTCAACAGGGGGAACTCTCTGATATTTTCAAATGGCGGTTTTTGAAGCGCCGATAATACTAGGTTCAGATCCCACGGGGGTAACGGTGGACGCACAGGAGGGACTACATGTCGCACCCCTTGAGCAAAAGTACTCAGAGAGTGAGACGCCAGAGGTCACTGAAAAAGGACAGCCAAAGCTGATATTTGTCCTTTAATGGTGCTTAACGCCAACTTCTGGTCCACCCATTGCTGAAGAAACAGCAGGATCCTGTATATAGAAAAAAGGAGCGTGGATGCCATCCTTTCTCCTCACAATGGAGATGTAGGCCTTCCAGGTACGAAGATATATCTTCCGAGAAGAAGATTTCCGTGCTCTCAACATAGTTGGGATCACCGAGTCCGACAGACCCTGGTTCCTCAACACCTGTCTCTCAATAGCCATGCCGGTAAAACCAGCGATGATAAAGCAGGATGGAGATCTGGGGCAACCAGTATTACTGGGATCCCCTCGGCTTCCACTCTGCGAAGCAGACGTGGTAACAGTTTCATTGGATGAAAGGCGTAGATCAGCTGGTACTGATCCCACGGAGCCACCAGCGTGTCTGACGCGTCTACTGAGGGATCTCTTGTCCTGGACACGAATCTCGGCACCTTCCGATTGAGACGGGAGGCCAGAAGATCCATGTCTGGTGTGCCCCACCGAAGACACAGTAGCCTGAACACCCCCTGATGCAACGCCCATTCTCCTGGGTCCAGCATCTGACGACTTAGATAGCCCACCTGCCAGTTCTCCATACCCGGGATGTAAATGGCCGACAGGGCCGGTACATGTTGCTCTGCACACAGAAGTATGTGAGCGACCTCCTGTGCGGCGGCCGAGCTTCTTGTTCCTCCTTGGTGATCGATGTATGCCACAGCAGTGGCGTTGTCTGACTGGATCCTGATCGGACACCCTTGCAGTCTCATTGACCATGTGGAGAGGCATAGCCTGATCGCTCTCAGTTCGAGCCGATTGATCGGCAACTTGGATTCCTCCGTCGACCAGAGGCCCTGAGTCGACTGAACTCCAATTACCACACAGCCGAATAGGCTGGCGTCCGTTGTGATCACCATCCATTTCAGAGGTAGGAAAAACTTCCCGGACTGAAGCACCGGGGACCTCAGCCACCCGATCAGGGAATCCCTGACTAACTGGCTCACCTGGATCTGTCGATCCAGGGACACTGGAGATTTGTCCCACTTTGCCAAGATCTCCTTCTGCAGGACTCTGGTGTGGAACTGGGCATATGGTACTGCCTCGAAGGAGGCCACCATGAGACAAAGGACTCGCATGCAGAAGCGCAGCGACAACCACTTGCGGTTCATCAGCAGTTTTACCGTGGCTCTGAGAGTCTGCAGCTTGACCGAAGGGAGAAAAACTCCCACTTCCCTGGAGTCCAGCAGCAAGCCTAGGTACTCCAAACGCTGAGTCGGTACTATCACCGACCTTTTTTAGGTTTAACAGCCACCAAAATCATTGCAGTGTCTGCACGATGATCCCCATATCCTCTTCTAACTCTGAGGTGGAAGAAGCTCTCAGGAGGAGATCGTCTAGGTAACCCACGATCGCGATCCCGCATTGCCGTAGCAATGCCAACACAGGAGCCAATACCTGGTAAAGACTCGGGGGGCTGACACCAAATCAAAAGGGAGAGCCACAAACTGGTAGTGGGCTTCCCCGACTGCAACCGCAGAAATGTGCAGGTACGCATCCTGGATGTCTAAAGATGCTAGGGAGTCCCACACCCCACAGCAGTACACAGGGAGGGAGAGGGGAAAAGGGAGAGAGGAGAGGGGGGAGAGGGACCCCCGAATCGACCTCCCAGGAAATGCCCAGATGCTCAACCCCACCGAGGCAGGGAGAGCTGTACTTACCAGTAGGGATGGGCCGGTGTTCGATTCAACCCCATGTTCGAAACGAACATTGGCCGTTCGACCGCTCGTTGAAACCAGAACTCTCAGGATCGTTCGCATCGAATTTGTGTGATGGGAACGGTCCACAATGCACTGCGCCAGTCGCAGTGCTTGCTGGCTGATGATTGCCCAAGTATGCACTGTGACCCCGCATGCTTGGCCAATCATAGAACCAGCGGCGAGGAGAGCAATAAGTGGCCACAGGCAGGATGCCTGTGGCCAATTATAGCTCAGGGGGTTTAGTACACGCCCCACACTAGTGTGTTCCGGCGTTAGGAACAGTGACAGGCTGTACTGTACAGTGTCTGCTTGTGCATTATCTGCTTGTGATTCATCTGCATTATCTACTTGTGATTCATCTGCATTATCTGCTTGTGATTCATCTGCATTATCTGCTTGTGATTCATCTGCATTATCGGCTTGTGGATTCTGGGGATTAGTGTAGGGAAAGAGGAAAAATAGGCAGGGTAGTTTATTCTTCTCAGTGCTGTTCTCAATCTCTACCAATCCAGCCATCTGCAGGAGTAGTTAGTGTGTGTGTGTGCTGTGTTGGTATAGCACTGCAGTAGCACCTTAAACCACCTTTACCCTTCTGGCCTGTTGTCATCTAAGGTAGCCAGCCAGCCATCTGCAGGAGTTAGCGTGTGTGTGCTGTGTGACTACAGCACAGCACACTAAACCACCTTACCCTGTATCTGCCCTTCTGCCCTGTTGTCATCTAAGGCAGCCATCTGCAGGAGTTAGCGTTTGTGTGCTGTGTGACTATAGCACAGCACACTAAACCACCTTATCCTGTATTTGCCCTCCTGCCCTGTTGTCATCTAAGGCAGCCAGCCAGCCATCTGCAGGAGTTAGTGTGTGTGTGCTGTGTGACGATAGCACAGCACACTAAACCACCCTACCCTGTATCTGCCCTTCTGCCCTGTTGTCATCTAAGGCAGCCATCTGCAGGAGTTAGTGTGTGTGTGCTGTGTGAGTATAGCACAGCACACTAAACCACCTTACCCTGTATATGCCCTTCTGCCCTGTTGTCATCTAAGGCAGCCTGCCAGCCATCTGCAGGAGTTAGTGTGTGTGTGCTGTATGACTATAGCACAGCACATTAAACCACCTTACCCTTTATCTGCCCTTCTGCCCTGTTGTCATCTAAGGCAGTCATCTGCAGGAGTTAGTGTGTGTGTAATGTGTGAGTATAGCACAGCACACTAAACCACCTTGCCCTGTATCTGCCCTTCTGCCCTGTTGTCATCTAACGCAGTCATCGGCAGGAGTTAGTGTGTGTGTGTGTGCTGTGTGAGTATAGCACAGCACACTAAACCACCTCACCCTGTATCTGCCCTTTCTGCCCTGTTGTCATCTAAGACAGCCATCTGCAGGAGTTAGTGTGTGTGCTGTGGGACTCCAGCACAATATACACTACCCATTACAATGTCTGGAAGACCGACAAGGAGAGGCAGACAGTCTTGAGCCAATAAAACAGGGCAAGCAGGCTCTGTGTTTAGAGACAACAGTGCTGGTTGTGGACGTGGTGCATCGTCATCAGCACGTGGCCATGGGACATGCTTGTCCTTCTTTTCGGCAGCTGAACATGTTGAGCTGCATCATGCCGAAGGCTTGGTAGAATGGATGACCAAGCCCTCCCCATCCTCCTCATCCTCTCTCACCCAGGCTCAGGGTACTGGCAAAGCAGATGCTAATGCGTACTCAATGTCATCACCAGGCACCCCTTCCCTAGACCCACCATGTCCTCCTGAGGAGTCCCCCGAACTGTTTGAGCACAGTGTTGGGTACATGCTCCAGGAGGATGCCCAGCGTTTTGAAGGCTTGGATGATGATACCCAACTAGAGGAAGGCAGTAGCGTGAGCGCAGAGAGAGGGGATGCTCAAGGACAGCAATCTGGCAGTCATGTTCCAACAGCTGCAGCTTACTGCCAGGTTTGCTCCAGTGGTGAAGAGGGAGGGGATGATGAGGTCACTGACTCCACGTTGGTGCCTGAACAGAGAGAGGAGGAATAGGAGGAGGAGGAGGCGGCACATCTCCAACGAGGCAGGATGCCCTCCGGGGGCCAGCTTGAGGCCAGCACACCAACTGAATCACACCGCAGAGCTCCGCCTGTGCAGGGCGCTGCCTCTGCACGTTATTACAAAAGTTCTTTGGTGTGGGCCTTTTTTGAGACGAGTGCATCAGATCGCACCACTGCTATTTGCAACATATGTCTCAAGCGTATCTCGCGTGGCCAAAACATCAGCCGCTTGGGCACCACAAGCATGACCAGACATATGTTGACCTGCCATGCAGCTCGTTGGCAAGCGCACATTAAAGACCCACACCAAAGAACAAAGCAGACCTCTCCTTGCTCCTCGACAGCTGGGATCTCCAACCCCACTATGCCTTCAGTCCTCTCTGAAAGCTGCACTGAGAGGAATGAAGGTGTAGAATTAGGTGTGTTACAGCCAAGTACTTGCGGGCACTCTGCTAGCAGTACACCGACGTCCAATTGTACCAGGCAAATTTCCCTGCCCCAGCTGCTGGACCGTCGAAAGAAGTTTACTCCCAGCCATCCACATGCCCAGCGGTTGAATGCTAGCTTGGCTAAATTGCTAGCACTTCAACTGCTGCCTTTTCAGTTGGTAGACTCTTCCGTGACTCTTCCGTGAGTTTGTTCAATGTGCGGTTCCTCAGTGGCAGGTTCCCAAACAATGAGTACCTGTGCGACTACGGCACCAGGACAGGGTCAGAGGAGCTTGGATTTCTTTCCCCACGCCAGTGGAGCATGATCAGGGATGCATGCACTGTCCTGTCACCATTTGAGGAGGCCACAAGGATGGTGAGCAGTGACAGTGCATGCATCAGTGACACTGTACCTCTTGTCCACCTGTTGGAGCATACGCTGCGTGGGATAATGGACAGGGCACTTGAGGCAGAACAGAGGCAGGAAGAGGAGGACTTCCTTGCCTCTCAAGGCCCCCTTTATCCAGACACTGTTCCTTCTCTCCCACCCATCACACAGGAAGAGGATGAGGAGGAAGAGGAGGAGGAGGAGGATTGTGTCAGCATGGAGGTGGAGCCTGGCACTCAGCATCAGCCTTCTTTTATGAATGAATGAATGATTTGTATAGCGCTGCAAATGCGAACTGAATCGCCTCAAGGCGCTTGTCTGCCCCTGTTGTCCTGCTGTATTAGAAGAGGTGGGTCTTGAGTTTTTTCCTGAAGGCCTGATAGTTTTCTTCCAAGCGGATGTCGTTTGGTAGAGCATTCCATAGCCGAGGTCCCTGTACTGCGAATCTTCGTTCTCCCTTCGATTTGTAGTGGGCTTTGGGGATGAGAAGGAGATTTTGGTCTGTCGATCGAAGTCTGCGATTCGGTATGTATCTTCCTATTTTCTCACAAAGGTATTGTGGAGCATTTCCTTGTGTACATTTGTGGGTGAGGCAGAGGGTCTTGAATGTTATCCTATCTTTTACCGTGAGCCAATGAAGGGACCTTAGGGATGGGGAGTTGGATTCCCATGGTTTCTTTCCGGTGACTAATCTTGCTGCTGCGTTTTGGACGACTTGTAGGCGTGCAATCTGGTAATCCGGTAATCCTATGTAGAGGGAGTTTGCGTAGTCGAGACGCAAATTGATGATGGTCCCTACTACTACTGCTTTCTCCTTTTCTGGGATGAAGGGGATGAGTCTGCGAAGCATGCGGAGGAGATGATGGGATCCGCTGATTACTGATCCTTTTTGTGCATCCATGGTCATCTCTGAATCAAAGATGACTCCGAGGCTTTTGGCTTTGGTGCTTGGGAGGATGGTCTGTCCCAGGATGGTTGGTGGGATCCATGAGGTCTTTGTTTTCGTTTTTTAGGGATGATTTACAGTCCCAAGAAACCAGTGGACTTGTACGTGGCTGGGAGGAGGTGGCTGCGGATCATGTCGTCCTCAGTGACCCAGAAGACTCCGGACCGAATGCCTCAGCTAACCTATGTTGTATGGCCTCCCTGATCCTGCAAAGCCTGTGAAAGGATCCTCGTATCCTTCGGATCAAGGAGAGGGACCATTACTGGCTGGCCACTCTCCTTGATCCACGGTACAAGGGTAAGGTTGCAGACCTTATCTTGCCGTCGCAGAGGGAGCAGAGGATGAGACATCTCAGGGAGGCCTTGCAGAAAGGTCTGTGCAACGCGTTCCCAGAGACTGGGAGGTTACAAACTCCTGGTCCTGGACGACGAGTTGCTGAGGCTTCGGTCAGTAGCAGAAGGAGCGGTGGGGAAGGTGGACGTCTGACCGATGCGTTCAGACAATTTTTTAGTCCGCAGCCCCAAGGTATGATCGGTTCCAGCAACCATCGCCAGTGTCTGATATACATGGTGCAGGAATACCTAGGGGCAAGGTCAGACTTGGACACCTTTCCCACCGAAAATCATCTGGCTTACTGGGTCTTGAGGATGGATCACTGGCCAGAGCTTGCACAGTATGCAATTGAGCTACTGGCCTGTCCTGCATCCAGCGTTTTTTCCGAACGCACATTCAGTGCTGCTGGAGGCTTTATCACCGATCAGAGGGTGCGCTTGTCCACCGACTAGGTTGATCGACTGACCTTCATAAAGATGAATCAGTCTTGGATCACCACCAGCTACCAGGCACCTGAAGCTGATATAACAGAATAATTTATTTTGAAATGTCACATCCCTTTAAGACTGCCTATGCTGATGCTGAGTGACTGTCCTGTTATGTTGACAGACTATCCTCTTCCTCCTCAATGATCCTGATGATAGCTTGGAAGAACATTTTTGTTTCTGGGTGCCACCACCAGTGGCTAAGGCCCAATTTTTCAGCCCCTGTTTAACAGGGGCATGTAATTACAATTTTTTATGCAATGCTTTGCAACAGGTCTGATTGCTGTGCTCTAAGTACAGTATCTGTGAGGGGTTGCAGTGTAATTACAAATCTTGATCTAATAATTCACAGCAGGGCCCATTCCTGTGCCCACCAAGAGTAACTGTGAGGGCTTACAGTGTTGTGGCAACACCGTCCACCACCACCACCACACCACCAAAGGACCAATTTTTCTACCCCTGTTCAACAGGTGCATGCAATTACAAGTCTTGATCTAATAATTCACAGCAGGGCTCCTTCCTGTGTCCACCAAGAGTAACTGTGAGGGCTTAAAGTGTTGTAACAACACCAACATCTAATGGGGCAAATTTCTGCAGAGTATATACGGCAGGCCCCTACTTTCAAACATCCAACTTAGAAATGACTCCTACTTGCAAACGGAAGGAGAAAACAGGAAGTGAGAGGAAATCTACCCCTAGGAAGGGAAATTCTATCCTGTTAGATTTAATTTGGGAAAAAGGTATCTCCTCTCTACTGATGCTTTATCACCAATCCTTGTTTCAATAAAAAACCCACTTTTCCAAAAACATTTGTCATTGGGACGGAAAGTGAGGTGAAATGTTCTGAACAGGTGCACAGACAGCAAAACAAATGTTACAGGGGTGATAACCCTTCCCTATGTTCTCCAAAAAGCTTAAAAATAGATTTTTTTGGATGGAGCTACACTTAAAAATGTACCTGTTCAAAATTACAAACAGATTCTACTTAAGAACAAACCTACAGTCCCTGTCTTGTTTGCACCGCCTGTATACTGCTGTTCATAGTAGATAGGGTAGTAGGTATAGGGTTTTATTTTGGGTGCGGGGTTCCCCTTAATATCCATACAAGACCCAAAAGGGCTGGTAATGGGCTGGGGTGGGGGGGGTGATGGGGTAGCCATGCCATTTTTCTCAAAGATTTTCATCCATATTGCCAGGACAAGACATGACATTAAAGCCGCAAGCAGTTTTAAATGGCTTATTTTTTTACTTTACAAATGTAATTTTTGCAGGGACAGTTCTAAACACGGGAAACACATGCCACTTCACAGGCATACTTTACACACCCCCCAGGTACCATATTTAAATGAATATTTTACTTTATGCATCATTAAAATGACTGCTCCCGAAAAAACGTCAGTTTTTAAAACTTCTTTTTGCATTGATACATGTCCCCTGGGGCAGGACCCGGGTCCCCAAACCTGTTTTATGACATTTATATGCATATTGGCTGTTATAATTAGCACTTTAGATTTTGAACGTTTGCATCCATTGTAATTAATAGGGTTCGAATGTTCGTGCAAACTTTCGGTCCGTTCGCAGGTTCTGGTGCGAACCGAACCCGGGGGTGTTCGGCTCATCCCTACTTACCAGTCCTGAAGAGCTGGGAGACATTCCATTGCAGAACTACTCACTGATCAGTACAGGGTAGCTGCTGGCCCTGCATACTGTGACACAGACATCAGTAGCCCGGTCATATGTATGCCCCGGAGCATAAAAGCTCACCGACCACCTCTGGAGCTGAGGTTTCGTCATGGCCTGCCGAGCCATAGCTGCGACCTGCACACGTTCGATGGCCGAACTGGGGAGACTACAAGGATAAGGGTATCCAGCCTGTCACCCAGCCGGCTATTGATAGCAGATCACAGGATCTATCATCTTGCGCAAAAACCAAGCTTCTGCAGAAACATAGACGGACCGATGGGCCCATCAGGGTTCCTAGGTCTTTTCTCCTTCACTAGGCAAAATAAAACTGAGGCTGCAGTAGCATGCTGAGGGGTTGTTACCTAAGGGACCGCCCCTTGGGTGGAACTCGAAAGTTCTAGTTTTATTATCACATGTAACATGTAATGCCTAGTCTTCTCCTGAAGGTGGCATAACAACCCAATGGTCTAAAGAGAAGCTGTGTCAGTCGGTGAATATAAGAGAAAATCGCAATTAGCGATTATTGATTGGTTTGCGCAAAAGTTACAGCGTTTACAAAATAGGGGATAGTTTTATAGCATTTTTATTAATATTTTTTTTTACTAGTAATGGTGGCGATCAGCGATTTTTATTGTGACTGCGACATTATGGCGAACACATCGGACATTGTTGACACATTTTTGGGACCATTGTCATTTATACAGAAATCAGTGCTATTTAAATGCACTGATTCCTATGTAAATGACACTGGCAGTGAAGGAGTTAACCACTAGGGGCGGGGAGAAGTTAGTGTGACGTGTGTGTTTTTGTTCACAGTAGGGGGCGTGGCTGACATCTGACGTCACTGATCGGCTTTCCCGATGACAGGGAACAGACGATCAGTGACAGGCAGAGTAGGAAGCGCGGGAGAGGTTTGTTTACACAGACCTCTCCCCGTTCTTCAGCTCTGTGACCCGATCGCGGGCGACGCGCACGCGATCCACGGCTGGGCTCTTGCCGACGTATATGTGCAGGAGGCGGTCGGGAAGCGGTTAAAGCCACGAGCAGTTTTAAATTACATTTTTTTCTTTAGAAATGTCATTTTGCTGTGGTACTGTTATGAACATGGAAAATATGTGCCATTTTACAGGCAGACTTATGCTTCGTACACACGATCGGACTTTGTCCGCCGGACCCAGTCTGGCGGACAAACCGCCGGACTTTCCGAGCATGTGACTTGCCCACACACGCCCGGACTTTCCGAGCGTGTGACTTGCCCACACACGCCCGGACTTCTCCGGCGGACAATCCGCGGGAAAAAGTCAGCGGGACTTTTGAAAATGAACGGACTTGCCCACACACGGAGCAGTCCGTTCATTTAGAACGTAACTGCAGGTAGACGGGGCTAGCGAAGGCAGTGAATTCCACTGCGCTAGCCCCGTCACCTGGTATGGATTTAAAGGGTCCCCCCCAAATCCATCTCAGACCCTTATCCGAGCACGCAGCCCGGCTGGCCAGGAAAGTGGTGGGGACGAGCGAGCGCCCCCCCCCCTCCTGAGCTGTACCAGGCCGCGTGCCCTCAACATGGGGTGTGCCCTGGGGAAAGGGGGCCGTGCGGCCCCCCCACCCCAAAGCACCTTGGGGCCTCTTCCCGACAACCCTGGCCATTGGTTGTCGGGGTCTGCGGGCAGGGGGGCTTATCGTAATCCGGGAGCCCGCTTTAATAAGGGGGCCCCCAGATCCCGGCCCCCCACCCTATGTGAATGAGTATGGGGTACGATGTACCCCTACCCCATTCACCTAAGGTGTAAAGTGTAAATAAAAAAAAAAAAACAAATTTTTTCAAAATATTTTATTGCACTGCTCCGGGGTCTTCTTCCGTCTTGGGGGGTCTTCTCGCCGGACTCCTCTGCTATTTCTTCTTCTTATTATTCTTCTTCTTCCGATGTTGACTCGTCGCTCTCTCTGGCCGGAATGGCAGAGCCGCGCTGTGCTGGGACTTATATAGGGACAAGGGGACAGGGTCACATGCTCATGTCCCATGGTGACCCCACCCCCCTATGATGTCACAGTCCCGGAGGATGCCGGGACCGGGTCACCATGTGACATGAGCATGTGACCCTGCCCCCTTGTCCCTATATAAGTCACAACCCAGCGCGGCTCTGGCATTCCGGCCAGAGAGAGCGACGAGTCAACATCGGAAGAAGAAGAAGAAGAAGGCGGAGGTGCAGAAAGCGACAACAGCGGCAAGAACAGAAGAGACCCCGGAAGACCCCCGAAGGCGGATCGAGACCCCTAGAAGACGGCGGCGACAACGAAGAAGGTAGCTGGGCTCCTCTGCTCGGTAAAAGAGCTAGGTAAAATAGCGGAGGAGTCCGGCGAGAAGACCCCCCAAGACGGAAGAAGACCCCCGGAGCAGTGCAATAAAATATTTTGAAAAAATTGTGTTTTTTTTTATTTACACTTTACACCTTAGGTGAATGGGTAGGGGTACATCGTACCCCATACTCATTAACATAGGGTGGGGGGCCAGGATCTGGGGCCCCCTTATTAAAGGGGGCTCCCGGATTCTGATAAGCCCCCCACCCGCAGACCCCGACAACCAACGGCCAGGGTTGTCGGGAAGAGGCCCTTGTCCTCATCAACATGGGGACAAGGTGCTTTGGGGTGGGGGGGCCACACTGCCCCCCTTTCCCCAGGGCACCCCCCATGTTGAGGGCACGCGGCCTGGTAAGGCTCAGAAGGGGGGGGCGCTTTTTTCGGCGTGGGGATTCCCTTTAAATGCCAGGTGACGGGGCTAGCGCGGCGGCATTCACTGCCTGTGCTAAATGAACGGACTTTCCGATCATCGGCAAGTCCGTTCATTTTCAAAAGTCCGGCGGACTAGCATACTAACGGCGGGATTGTCCGCCGGACTGCCAAGTCCAGCGGATGATTTTAAAACAAAACTTAAAACCTAGTCCGCCGGACTCTTGTCGCCAAAAAGTCCACCGGCGCCCACACACGGGCGGATTGTCCGCCGGACTTCAGTCCGGTGGACAATCCCGCGGGAAAGTCCGCTCGTGTGTACGCCGCATTAGGGGACCCCACAGGCACAATATTTAAAGGAATATTTCATTTTTATTCTTTCACTTTAAGCATTAATAAAATCACTGCTCCTGAAAAAACTGACGTTTTTAAAACTCGTTTTTGCATTGATACATGTCCCCTGGGGCAGGACCCGGGTCCCCAAACACTTTTTATGGTAATAACTTGCATGCAAGTCTTTAAAATTAGCACTTTTGGTTTTTCATGTTCGTGTCCCATAGACTTTAATGGTGTTCGTGTGTTCGCACAAATCTTCTGCTGCAAACCGAACTGGGGGTTGTTCGGATCATCCCTAATTCTTAGAGATGTCCTCTGGTGTTTGGGATCTAATGCCCAGAATATTAGCTCAACCATCAGAGCTGTAAGGACTAAATCCATTGATTTTAACAGTTTCAAAAAGCAGTTAAATTATGGGCATGCTGGGAATGCTAACTGTCACATTTGCTTGGGCTCTAACCAAAAACTGTCAAACTATCAAATGGCTGGTGTCATAGCTGATCACATGCATGAAAACTGATGGGAAAATGCACAGATTTCACTTGCAGAGACATCAGTTCTCATGTGCAATTGTTATACACCTCCGGTGCCATCGCTTCCTCTAACCTGTTATCATTCTCTTGTCATTCTGTTACTCACCATTGGGGATGAGCCGAACACCCCCCCCCCCCCCATTCGGTTTGCATCCATAACACGCAAACAGGCCAAAAAAATTGATCGAACGCGCAAACATCGTTAAAGTCTATGGGACACGAACATGAAAACCAAAAGTGCTAATTTTAAAGGCTAATATGCAAGTTATTGTCATAGAAAGTGTTTGGGGATCGGGTTCTGCCCCAGGGGACATGTATCAATGCAAAAAAAAGTTTTAAAAACATCTGTTTTTTCGGGAGCAGTGATTTTAATAATGCTTAAAGTGAAACAATAAAAGTGAAATATTCCTTTAAATTTCGTACCTGGGGGGTATCTATAGTATGCCTGTTAAGGGGCACATGTTTCACATGTTTAGAACAGTCTGACAGCAAAATGACATTTCTAAAGGAAAAAAACTTGCGGCTACAATGAATTGTCGGGTCCGACAATACACATAAAAGTTCATTGATAAAAACGGTATGGGGATTTCCCCACAGGGGACCCTCGAACCAAAATTAAAAAAAAAGTGCATGGGGGTCCTCCTAAATTCCATACCAGATCCTTCAGGTCTGGTACGGATATTAAGAGGAACCCCGTGCCAAAATGTAAAGAAAAATGGCGTGGGGGTCCCCCCCTTCAGGTCTGGTATGGATTTTAAGGTGAACCCCGCACCAAAATAAAAAAAAAGGCATGCTCCCCCCCAAAAATCCATACCAGGCCCTTATCCGAGCAACCTGGCAGGCAGCAGGGAAAGAGGGGGGACGAGAGAGCGCCCCCCTGAACCTTACCAGGCCACATTCCCTCAACATTGGGAGGGTGCTTTGAGGTAGCCCCTCAAAGCACCTTGTCCCCATGTTGATGGGGAGAAGGGCCTCATCCCCACAACCCTTGCCCGGTGGTTTAACAAGGGGACCCCTAGATCCGGCCCCCCCTGTGTGGATTGGTAATGGGGTACAAATGTACCCCTACCATTTCACAAATAAAAGTGAGAAAAAGGTTAATAAAAACACAAGAGCCGGTTGTTGAGGGCATGTGGCCTGGCTCTCTCTTCCCCCCTCCTTTCCTGCGGCCTGCCAGGTTGCGTGCTCAGATAAGGGTCTGGTATGGATTTTTGGGGGGACCCCACTCCATTTATTTATTTTTTTAATTTTGGTGCGGGGTTCCCCTTCCATCACTGTCTGCCATTCTGTCCCCCATCACTGTCCATCATTCTGTCCCCCACATCACTCTCCGCCTCATCACTGTCCGCAATTCTGTCCCCCTCATCACTGTCCGCTAATCTGTCCCCCCATCACTGTCCGCCATTTTGTCCCCCTCATCCCTGTCCGTCATTCTGTCCCCCCCATCCCTGTCTGTCATTCTGTCCCCCTCATCCCTGTCCATCATTCTATCCCCCCATCCCTGTCCGTCATTCTGTCCCCCTCATCCCTGTCCGCCATTCTGTCCTCCTCATCCCTGTCCGTCATTCTGTCCCCACCATCACGGTCCGTCATTCTGGTCCCCCATCAGTGTCCACCATTCTGTCCCCCTCATCACTGTCTGCCATTCTGCCCCCCTCATCACTGTCTGCCATTCTGCCCCCCTCATCACTTCTCCGCCATTCTGTCCACCACCATTACTGTCTGCCATTCTATCCCCCTCATCACTGTCCGCCATTCTATCCCCGTCATCACTGTCTACCATTCAGTCCCTCTCATCACTTCTATGCCATTCTGTCCCCCTCATCCCTGTCCATCATTCTGTCCCCCTCATCCCTGTCCGTCATTCTGTCCCCACCATCACTGTCCAACATTCTGGCCCCACCATCACTGTCCGCCATTCTGTCCAACCATCACTTCTCTGCCATTCTATCCCCCTCATCACTGTCCGTCATTCTGTCCTCATCACTGTCCGCCATTTTGTCCCCACCATCACTGTCTGCCATTCTGTCCAAACCATCACTGTCCATCATTCTGTCCACCACCATCACTGTCCGGTATTCTGTCCACCCCTACCACTGTCCGCCATTCTGTTCTGCACCCACCATCACTGTCTTCCGTTCTGTCCCCCCATCACTGTCTTCCATTCTGTCCCCCCATCACTGTCCATCATTCTGTCCCCCACATCACTGTCCGCCATTCTGTCCCCCTCATCACTGTCCACTATTCTGTCCCCTCATCACTGTCCGCTATTCTGTCTCCCTCATCACTGTCCACCATTCTGCCCCCCTCATGACTGCCTGCCAAGCAGTGTACTGACTCTTTTATTCAAAGACAACAAAAGAAATCACAAACAGGAAGTCCTGGCTCCAACATCCAATCTCTTCCTCCATGGGAAATGACAACACAGGATATGACAACGGAGGATATGAGTTTATACAACAACCAATGACTACCATTCCTGCTGATGGGAGCTTATCTGCAGGTGTACGTCATGGCACCTCAAATATGTTGATCAGGCATACAGGGGGGACACAAGCGCACATCCGCTAAACCGATAATGTCTTTGCAGAGTGAACGCATCCCCCCCAGAAGAACGTCTGTGCATCGCACAGGGGCCCTTTCGCCAGCAGACACATCCTCACTCTGCAAACACCTCTCTCCAACCTCAGGAAGTTTTCCACTACCTAACAGATCTCAATCAGCGTCTTTACAGTGGGTTGCTGGAGAACTAACACTGGGAGACACTATGACAATACATATTAAATACACCTTTATAACATTTCTACAACAGTTCCTCTTCTTGTCATATGGACCCATGTGTCCCTCGATGAATCTTGATCTTCTTCTTACACCTGGAAATGAATCAGTCCTTACAGTCTATATTAGTCCATAAAAAGGATAACACAGCTTGACATGTAGACTCTGTTTTTCAGGAGGGATGACTTAGAGGAGGACATGAAGGCCGGTCGGTCTGGGATCCTCTGTGTCTTATACTTGGGTTGGGCTTCAGGGCGCCATCATCTGCTCGGGCTCTGTTCACTCGTCCAATCAGGCAACAGTAGCACCTCATCACGGCATATAGAAGGAATAGAAACAAAAATAACATGAGTATATATACCTCTACTTCCTTCAACTATGATCCGCTGCAAAATAAAAAATAAAATCCCCAAAGATTCCCAGACCCTTAAAAGGACTTCAACCTTCACTAGCTATAGCTCTGGCTTTGCCTTACAGGGATCTAAACCTTATCCATATGGGCATGAACTTTGTCACTAGTATGCCCGATCCAGGTATAACAATCTTTACTTATGAATTCCCAGAAACCCCCCTTGGACTGTGGGAAATTCCTTGTAGCTTCAACAGTTACATGAAATATCCCATCCTCAATGGATGAGAAATTGTTCAATCGTGTCATAAGCTCAAGCCCCCACTGTGTACAAGCAGGAAACCATGCCCTGACCTGGTCGAGGTTGCTGAGCAATTCCCTTCCAGCTGTCCCTGCCATTCTTGCCTTCTCTCGAGCCGTCAGATCCTCGCAATCGGCCGTGACATAAGAGGCTGGGGCGAGTTTCAGCAGCACACATGAACCTCTTGCATTAGGGGAATTACCTTATAATCTATAGATCCGCTTAAGTACCAAACTAAAGTTGAAGCACACTTGTGGGCTACCTAGTTGTCCCGATACCAAAGCTGGCCAGAACCAGAGCTACTGTTAAAATTATAATAAATGTTACCCTCTAGAAATGCATCATTAAATTCCTTTGACAAGTGTCTGGTTGGATTTTACTAGTTTGTCAAAACTCCTCACACCACTATGAACATCACATATAGCATGTACCGCCGTCATTGCTGGGGCACTAGAGCTCGGTGGAGATTAGGGATGAGCTTTCTGTTCGAGTCGAACATGAGTTTGACTCGAACATCAGGTGTTCGATCATTCGACGAAGATTGAACATTATGGGGCGTTTGCGCCAAATTCGAGCAGCATGTCACGCCCCATAATGCCCTGCGTCATCACAGTGCATTGCTGGCTGATGATTGGCCAAGCATGCACTATGACCCGCATGCTTTGGCCAATCACAGCGCCGTCAGCAAAGAGAGCCATAATTGCCAAAGGCAGGGTGCCTTTGGCCAATTATGGCTCAGGGGGTTAAGTCCAAGCCCCACACTATATAAGGCCGCCTGCACGTCGGCCCTGTGTAGTGTGTTGCTAGCATTAGATTGAGCAGGCAGTCCGTTCCTGGTGTACATTTTTTAATCTACTTCAGGCAGGCAGGTGATTCAGTTAGCTGCAGTGTATTTAATATACAGTCATGGCCATAAATATTGGGACATCGACACAATTCTAACCTTTTTGGCTCTATACACCATTACAATGGATTTTAAATGAAACGAACAAGATGTGCTTTAACTGCAGACTTTCAGATTTAATTTGAGGATATTTACATCCAAATCAGGTGAACGGTGTAGGAATTAAAACAGTTTGTATATGTGCCTCCCACTTTTTAAGGGACCAAAAGTAATGAGACAGATTACTTGGTTGCAAATCCTTTGCAGTCAATTACAGCCTGAAGTCTGGAACGCATAGACATCACCAGACGCTGGGTTTCATCCCTGGTGGTGCTCTGCCAGGCCTCTACTGCAACTGTCTTCAGTTCCTGCTTTGTTCTTGGGGCATTTTCCCTTTAGTTTTGTCTTCAGCAAGTGAAATGCATGCTCAATCGGATTCAGGTCAGGTGATTGACTTGGCCATTGCATAACATTCCACTTCTTTCCCTTAAAAAATCTCTTTGGTTGCTTTCGCAGTATGCTTCGGGTCATTGTCCATCTGCACTGTGAAGCGCCGTCCAATGAGTTCTGAAGCATTTTGCTGAATATGAGCAGATAATATTGCCCAAAATACTTCAGAATTCATCCTGCTGCTTTTGTCAGCAGTCACATAATCAATAAATACAAGAGAACCAGTTCCATTGGCAGCCATACATGCCCACGCCATGACACTACCACCACCATGCTTCACTGATGAGGGGGTATGCTTTGGATCATGAGAAGTTCCTTTCCTTCTCCATACTCTTCTCTTCCCATCGCTCTGGTACAAGTTGATCTTGGTCTCATCTGTCCATAGAATGTTGTTCCAGAACTGTGAAGGCTTTTTTAGATGTTGTTTGGCAAACTATAATCAGGCCTTCCTGTTTTTGAGGCTCACCAATGGTTTACATCTTGTGGTGAACCCTCTGTATTCACTCTGGTGAAGTCTTCTCTTGATTGTTGACTTTGACACACATACACCTACCTCCTGGAGAGTGTTCTACACATACACCTACCTCCTGGAGAGTGTTCTTGATCTGGCCAACTGTTGTGAAGGGTGTTTTCTTCACCAGGTAAAGAATTCTTCGGTAATCCACCATAGTTGTTTTCCATGGTCTTCCGGGTCTTTGGTGTTGCTGAGCTCACCGGTGCGTTATTTCTTTTTAGGGATGTTCCAAACAGTTGATTTGGCCACACCTAATATTTTTGCTATCTCTCTGATGGGTTTGTTTTGTTTTTTCAGCCTAATGATGGCATGCTTCACTGATAGTGACAGCTCTTTGGATCTCATATTGAGAGTTGACAGCAACAGATTCCAAATGCAAATAGCACACTTGAAATTAACTTGGGACCTTTTATCTGCTCCTTGTAAATGGGATAATGAGGGAATAACATACACCTGGCCATGGAACAGCTGAGCAGCCAATTGTGCCTTTACTTTTGGTCCCTTAAAAAGTGGGAGGCACATATACAAACTGTTGTAATTCCTACACCGTTTTGGATGTAAATACCCTCAAATTAAAGCTGAAAGTCTGCAGTTAAAGCCCATCTTGTTTGTTTCATTTCAAATCCATTGTGGTGGTGTATAGAGCCAAAAAGATTAGAATTGTGTCAGTGTCCCAATATTTATGGACCTGACTGTATATATATATATATATATATATATATACAGTCAGACTAATATATAGATATATATCCACTGTATCCAGTTTAGCTACACCTCACTGCAGACTGTTCCTGGTGTACTGTTTCTAATATATATTCTTCAGGCAGGCAGTTGATTCAGTTAGCTGCAGTGTATTTAGTGTATATATACATCCCCACTTTGTATATATATATATATATATATATATATATAACTATATATATATATATATATATATATATATATATATATATATATATATATATATATATATATATATATATATACACACTGTATTCTGTGTAGCTACATCTGACAGCAGGCCATTCCTGGTGTACATATTCAAATACACTTTCAGGCAGGCAGGCCAGGCAGGTTATTCAGTGACCTGCAGTGCATAAAATAAATATATATACTGTCTCCTACATATATATCCACTGCATTCCAGTCTAGCCAAGCCTATATCTGACTGCAGGCCATTGCTGGTGTACGTTTTCAAATACACTTTCAGGCAGGCAGGCAAGTGATTCAGTGATCTGCAGTGCATTAAATATATATACAGTCTCCAACATATATGTAGCACTGACCCCCGACCCCTACATCTTCTGCTCTGGCCCCACCCTTTCCATAATGACTCGTCTCCTCACATAGGGCTCTGACTCCTTCAGGAGTGAGCTGAGTCCAGTCTTCTGGGGAACTCAGGGGGTCATGAGGCCTCCTAGACAGAGCATCCGCATCTCGATTACCAACCCCTGGTCTGTACCTGAAGGTAAATGCCGAAAGAGCAGCGAGCCATCTGTGACCAGTGGCATCCAGATTTGCAGTGGTGAAGTAGGTGAGGGGGTTGTTGTCCGTCTTCACTACGAATTCAGCCCCATACAGGTAGTCCTTCAACTTGTCTACCACTGCCCACTTCAGAGCCAGGAACTCCAGCTTGTGAGTCGGATAGTTTTTTTCAGCAGGAATCAAACTTCGGCTCACATAGGCGACAGGTCGCAGAGACCCTTCATGCTCTTGGTAGAGCACTCCTCCCAATCCGTCTCAGCTGGCATCCACATGCAGCTCATAAGGCTTGGTAGGGTCTGCATAGGCCAACACCGGAGCAGTGGTGAGGCTCCACTTCAGCCGTCTGAAGGCTTCCTCACACTCTGGAGTCCACTGATCCTGGATGGACTCTTCTTCCTTCTTTCGGCTTTCCTGACCGTTCCGGGTCTTCACTATCCTCTTCTTGGTTCTTCAGGAGCTCAGTGAGTGAGTGGGCTATTTTTGCGAACCCTTCCACGAACCTTCTATAGTATGAGCAGAACCCTAAGAATGACCTGAGTTCAGTTACGTTGGAGGGCCTGGGCCAAGAAGTGACAGCTTCTAACTTCTTGGGATCAGTTGCTACTCCCTCTTCAGACACAATGTTTCCCAAATAAGTCACTGAGGGTTGATAGAACTGGCATTTCTCCATAGAGAGCTTCAGGCCTTCCTTTTCCAGACGTTCCTCATGCTCTTCCAACGTTCTTCCAAACACTATTATGTCATCTAGGTAGACCAGTACTTCTATTACGTTCATGTCACCCACTGTTTTTTCCATCAGTCTCTGGAAAGTTGCTGGGGCCCCAGACAATCCTTGAGGCATCTGGTTGAACTCAAAGAACCCCACCGGGGTGATGAAAGCAGTCTTCTCCCTGTCTTCGGGGCACATAGAGATCTGATAGTACCCACTCTTCAGATCCAGCACGCTGAACCACTTTGCTCCCGACAGGCTCTGTAGGGCATCCTCTATCCGGGGTGTGGTGTACTGATCAGGAATGGTCCTCCGGTTCAGGGTCCTATAATCAATGCATAGGCGCAGAGACCCGTTCTACTTTCTCACCACTACTATTGGGGAGGCATATGGGCTCCTGGATTCCCGATTAATGCCCGTTCTCTTAAGTTCAGCCAACTGCTCCCTCAAATCTTCCAGATCTCCCAGTGGGATTCACCTGACCCTCTCTCTAAAAGGGCTGTTCTCCTCCAGCCAAATTCCATGAGTGGCACTCTTAGCTAGTCCCACGTCGAATTCGCTTTTTGAGAAAGCATCCTTCCATCTTAGCAGTTGGGCCTTGGCTCTTTCCCTCCAGGCAGAGGTAAGTGATGTGTTCTTGGGACAGAACTCCTCTTGTGGGATCCTTTCTTCCTCCTGGTTGCATGCCGAGACTGGGGTGGCTGAGCTAACCTGTCCCAAAAGTAATCTGGGTGGTATCCTCACTGGGGCAGTTCCTATGTTACGGATACTGACGGGAATTTTCCCGTGGGTCCTCTTCAATGTTCTGGTAGGCAACACTTCTGGGATGAGCTCTAGCCCCTTCTTGTTTTCCTGACTTGCGTTTTCAAGGAGGACGAAGGGCCCTGGGTTCTTCCAACTCAACTTGACAAGGGCCCTTAGGCAAACTACTCCACCAGGCGGGACCCACTTCTCTCTTCTACCCAAGAGCCAGACTTTTCCTACTCCCTCTTCCAGAGCCTCTTCTTCTTGCTTTAGATTTCTGTATGTCTGGGCTAACATTGAATGTATTTTAGTAGGGGAGGGTCCTCGCTTGATCACCAGCGGAGTAAGGAGCCTTCTTATTAAGTCAGTGTTCGTCCCAATAATAAGGGAACTCTTGACAGCCCCCGGGGGGCGAGGGCACACTATAACCAGGGTGTCAAATGTCTCAGCCTTTCCTGCTGTACTTGGGTCAAACGGGAGTCTGACTGACAGGTAACCATCATATGGGAAGTTCTGAGTGCCTAACCCCCATATTTCCAGTTCCTCCAATTTCTGCAGCGGTAAGTGCTTGAGGTGTCGGTCGTAGAAGTTCCTGTATAATAAGGTCACTTGAGCTCCAGTATCCAGCAGTGCTTTCGTATAGATCCCCTCAACTTGAATGGGGACAATTGGGGAGGGTCCCACCAACTTGGGGGGGATCCCACTGAATGTGGTACCTTTGGCCTGTTTGGTGGCCCGTATCTTCACCCTTGGCCTTGGGGGTCTCTTCCTATTCTGCCGTTGCTTCTCTGTGCCCCCAGAGATTTGAAATGTGGGAGTCGGTGTGAGGTTTGTTACAGTAGCTGGGCACCCAGTTGACTCCTTCACTGGGGCCCTCTGAAGTTTTCCGCCGGCTGCTTAAACTTGTTTTTTAGCCACTGGACTTGGGCACACTCGCCTGAGATGTCCTACCCCTCCACATTTAAAACAGATCCTCGGTATTGGTTTCGTGGGGCGATCAGGGGTCTCCGGAGCTTTTTTTGTGAAGCTTCTTCTAAATGGGGGTTTGCCAGCTGAGTCATCAGCATCAACATCATCTCTAGTATTTCTCTCTGGGTCTGGAGTAACTGTTCCAGCCCAGTCTGACTTGCAAAAAGGTGATGATTTTGTGAGAGCCATGATCCTTGTTCAACCCCGGCTGCCAGTACACTGGGTTCCCAGGCATCTGAGGGGGCATCCACTTGCTGTACTTTAGCACAAGAGGGGTTAGGGGAGTGGAGTTTCCTCTGTTTCTGGTCCCTCTCAAGCTCCACCTTATCTGCTTCATTCACCTTCTCGATGAGAACCTCATCTGGCGTAGAGGGATCTTCCAAGT
Organism: Lithobates sylvaticus; assembly: GCA_028564925.1. Taxonomy (NCBI): domain Eukaryota; kingdom Metazoa; phylum Chordata; class Amphibia; order Anura; family Ranidae; genus Lithobates; species Lithobates sylvaticus. Next base: position 626,920,462 of record CM053027.1, on the reverse strand, counting down.
ACTGCTTCAGAGCCACCTTGATATGATCACTCTTCAGTCCTGTAGTCACTGACCTCCGGAATTTCCATTTTATTAACTCAGCTCCAAAGTGGTCTCCAAGCCCTTCTTCCTTTGTGGCTGACAGCAGGCGGTCCTTAAGTTCGATGGCCCGGAATAGGAAGTTCTGAGAAGTCTCGTTATCATCCTGGGTCATGTTTATCAGTTTATGATACAACTCAGGGGTATCCTCCTCCTCATAGTAGCTCTTCAGAATCCTCATTAGCTGGTTCAGAGCCATTCCAGTTTTCCTTTCCAACATATCTCTGACACTCGACCCTGGACTGATGGCATGGATTACAGCCTCCTTAATTTCAGATTCCAAGTATCCTTTCTCTAATCCCAACTCTACCTGGTGTAGGAGACTGACGTAAGACAGCTTGTCCTCCTGGCCCTTTTCTCCTATTTGTCTGTCTATGCGGAAGTCTTTCCGGATGGTTACTTCCTGCAAGTGGCCCAAAGTGCGTATCTTCTGCACTTTTTCAGGACTCCTTGTCATCTGACTGTCTGGTTAATCTTCCAGAGAAGCACGTATTCCACTAATGCGTTCAGCCATTAGTTTGGAGGTCTCCTGAAACTTCTCCTGCATTTCCCCATATTGTCGCTTCAGGTCAGCTAACTGTTGCTCTGCCTTCAACTGGGCAGAAATCTCTGTCATTTTGTTTAGGGGTGCCTGCTGCTCCTGAATTTGGGAGTCCCATACCTTCTTGCTGGGATGTGTCAGTAGACATTCCATTTTTTCAGATAGTTTTATACTGGCACCATGGAAGCTTTCAGGGATATCCTGCCTCCACTCTAACAACTTGTAGGTGCAGTAAATTCCATGGTCCGGCCTTACTGCGACCACATAAGCTTTTTTGTCTGGGGACAATGTCTGTACCACCTCTTTAATTTGCTTCTCTCCCCAGTCGCTTCCTGAAAGGTTCAATGGCTACACTTGCTTCTGAGCATATACCCTCAGCTTCGCACCACTGAACTGCTTTGGACGAGCCCCCACGTGTAGCACTGACCCCCCGAAGGAGCTGCTAGTTTGTATTGGGCCTACACTCTTCTGAGATACCCCACTAACTTGACTTGATCCCCTTGGCACAGCTGTGGTGCAATGCAATACAGTGCAATATAAAACAATGTAAAGTACCTGTATAATACCCTCAGGATCCCCTGGCTCCACCTGGTGGGGAAAACAGCACACCACACAACTGAATACTTAACCAGAAATACCTTTACTGTAAGTATATTAAAACAGGTGGTTACAGAGATTGCACTGTCATCCCAACGTAGGATGTCAGTACAATATATATCAACAGACAAATACAATATGAAAGATATATATATTCTATGTATCTAAACCTGGGAGCTCCCGCTACTTTAAGAGTTATACGTGAGGCATCACTAAAAGTACTTTCTCACATATCTTCTTTCTTCGCTAGCTAGAATTGACTCCTCTGATATCTGTAATCCAAAAGGTAGGTGAAAGTTAACTTAAGGTGCTCCAGGTATAACTCCTCCAGGTAAGAACTTATACACAATGCTTGGGCACTAAAGTGTAGTAGGCCTCAAGCCTGCTCAGTGTAAGTTGCTCTGGCGCTCCTCTGTGGAACTACTGATTTCAGTGGAGCCTGTAAATGAGTCTAACTGCGTGCAGTAAATTAACAAACGGTGGGTCGTAACCCGCTCACCAACTGGATCGGAGTTCTGGGTGATTACTTTGATGCGGTAACTGAAGCTTGCTTCTGTATCAGCTGGGCCAGATGCTCTGTGTCACTCCCCGCTGGATGGATCTGGTCCTCCGATATCCTGATGAGCGTCTCTGGGCCTTGTCAATCCGGTCACCGACTCTCGGGCTCCGTCAGATCACCTCGCAAACAAGCAGGTTTGCACTCCGTGATGACTGTCTGTCGCTGTCTCTGGAAAGCCACCTCACTGATCCGCACAGGCAGGCAACATGATCCCAAGAGACCTAATATGGCCGCTGCGGTTCTTGTTATACCCTACCCAGCATGCACTGTATACGAGAGTGTTCATGGGTAGGTCTCACAGACTCCTGGGTAAAAAGGTCAACCTTCCAAATCAAAACACAGTCACTTCCTGTAAGAGTCTTTAGGTTTTGTTCAGATATAATAACACACAAGTGCATTACCCATTTTTAGTCACTAGATGGCTCTAAGTGCAGAACCACATTAATGTCCACAGACTTACCAGTGACATATACATTATCACATCAATAGACAAAGATGTCACCGCTACACATATATATCCACTGCATTCTAGTCTAGCCAAGCCTATATCTGACTGCAGGCCATTGCTGGTGTACGTTTTTAAATACACTTTCAGGCAGGCAAGTGATTCAGTGTTCTGCAGTGCATTAAATATATATATACAGTCTCCAGCATATATATATCCACTGCATTCCAGTCTAGCCATGCCTATATCTGACTGCAGGCCATTCCTGGTGTAAGTTTTCAAATACACTTTCAGGCAGGCAAGTGATTCAGTGATCTGCAGTGCATAAAATATATATATATATATATATATATATATATATATATATATATATTTATATATATATACACACTGTCTCCTACATATATATATATCCATTGCATTCTAGTCTAACCAAGCTTATACCTGACTATAGGCCATTCCTGGTGTACGTATTTAAAGACTCTTTCAGGCAGGCAGGTCAGGCAGGTGATTCAGTGATCTGCAGTGCATAAAGAGATATATATATATATATATATATATATATATATATATATATATATATATACACAGTGGTGTGAAAAAGTGTTTGCCCCCTTCCTCATTTCCTGTTCCTTTGCATGTCTGTCACACTTAAATGTTTCGGAACATCAAACCAATTTAAACAATAGTCAAGGACAACACAAGTAAACACAAAATGCAATTTGTAAATGAAGGTGTTTATTATTAAAGGTGAAAAAAAATCCAAACCATCATGGCCCTGTGTGGAAAAGTGATTGCCCCCTAAACCTAATAACTGGTTGGGCCACCCTTAGCAGCAACAACTGCAAACAAGCGTTTGCGATAACGTGCAATGAGGCTTTTACAGCGTCCTGGAGGAATTTTGGCCCACTCATCTTTGCAGAATTGTCCTAATTCAGTTACATTAGAGGGTTTTCGAGCATGAGCGGCCTTTTTAAGGTCATACCACAACATCTCAATAGGATTCAGGTCAGGACTTTGGCTAGGCCACTCCAAAGTCTTAATTTTGTTTTTCTTCAGCCATTCGGTAGTGGACTTGCTGGTGTGTTTAGGATCATTGTCCTGCTGCAGAACCCAAGTTCGTTTCAGCTTGAGTACACGAACAGATGGTCGGACATTCTCCTTCAGGATCTCTTGGTAGACAGCAGAATTCATAGTTCCTTTTATCACGGCAAGTCTTCCAGGTCCTGAAGCAGCAAAACAGCCCCAGACCATCACACTACCACCACCATATTTTACTGTTGGTATAATGTTCTTTTTCTGAAATGCAGTGTTCCTTCTACGCCAGATATACTTGGACACACACCTTCCAAAGAGTTCCACTTTTGTCTCATCGGTCCACAGAATGTTGTCCCAAAAGTCTTGGGGATCATCAAGATGTGTTGTGGAGAAATTGAGACGAGCTTTGATGTTCTTTTTGCTCAGCAGTGGTTTTCTCCTTGGAACTCTGCCATGCAGGCCATTTTTGCCTAGTCTTTTCCTGATGGTGGAGGCATGAACGCTGACCTTAACTGAGGCAAGTGAGGCCTGCAGTTCCTTGGACGTTGTTGTGGGGTCTTTTGTGACCTCTTGGATGAGTCGTCGCTGCGCTCTTGGGGTAATTTTGGGCGGCCGGCCACTCCTGGGAAGGTTCACCACTGTTCCATGTCTTCGCCATTTGTGGATAATGGCTCTCACTGTGGTTCGCTGGATTCCCAAAACTTTGGAAATGGCTTTATAACCCTTTCCAGACTGATAGATCTCAATTACTTTCTTTCTCAATTGTTCCTGAATTTCTTTGGGTCTCGGCATGATGTGTAGCTTTTAAGGATCTTCTGGTGGACCTTACTGTGTCAAGCAGCTCCTATTTAAGTGATGCCTTGATTGTGAACAGGTGTGGCAATAATCAGGCCTGGGTGTGGCTAGAGAAATTGAACTCAGGTGTGGACAACCACAGTTATAGTATGTTTTAACAAGGGGGGCAATCACTTTTTCACACAGGGCCATGATGGTTTGGATTTTTTTTCACCTTTAATAATAAACACCTTCATTTACAAATTGCATTTTGTGTTTACTTGTGTTGTCCTTGACTATTGTTTAAATTGGTTTGATGTTCCGAAACACTTAAGTGTGACAAACATGCAAAGGAACAGGAAATGAGGAAGGGGGCAAACACTTTTTTCACACCACTGTATATATATATATATATATATATATATATATATATATATATATAGTCTCCTACGTATATATCCACTGCATTGACTCCTTCACTGGGGCCCTCTGAAGTTCTCCGCCGGCTTTGGTGATTTTGCCCCGTCGCTCTTGGGCTTGGGCACACCCGCTTAGAATGTCCAACTCCTCCACAGTTGAAACAGGCTCTGGTTTCCTTCACTGCTGTGGGACTTGTTGGTTCTTTTGGTGCTTGAATTCCCCTATCAGCGGGAACGGTGTGCCGTGCAGTTAACAGGGCCATCATCTCCATCAACTGTGCCACCTGTGTTTGGAGAAGTTCTATTTGAGGGTTGCCACATGCGGCACCGGCCGCCCTGATTTCAACTACTGACTTTGGACCTTGAGTTTTATCTCTCTTTCTCTCAAGAGTGGCCTCCTCTTCCCACAGGGTCTGGATCAAATCTGGGTACTTTAGGATGCCAGCGTCTTGACAGGACCTTAACTGGAGCATGATGGGGTCCAATGGCTGTGCACCCTTCAGGACTTGTTTTGCCCTTGTTTCATCCACTTCCCTGGGATCTAATCCTTTCTTTAACAGGATCTGATGCAGGACTTTGTCCAACCGTCCTATGTACTCTGACAGTTTCTTTCCTGCTTGTTGGTAAGTGTGTTCTAGTTGATAAATTAGGTCGGAAACCTTCTCTGTCCGCCCGAACACATCCTGTAGAATATCTAAATAGTCCTGAGCCATGCAGTTCTGCTTGCTGAGCTTCAGGTTTCGGATAGCTTGTGAAGCAGGCCCTCTTAGGCTTTCAGCAATCCTCTGCTTTTTGTGTGTTTCAGGGATGTCCCACTCATCCAGGGCTTGGGTAGTCTGCTCTAGCCATTCCTCAAAATTCCTTTCTTTCAGGGGTACGGGTTGCCTTCCTGAGAAGATGCTAAGTTTCTGGTAGGAATTTCCAGAATATGCAGGGCTCCCTTGCTGGCACTTCACCACAAAGTCTCCTAGTGCTTTGAGGAGCTCCAGCTCAATTGTGGCTAAGCGTGAGCGGGAGGAAGCTCTTACTTTTATTGTCTCCTCCTGGTTGGAGCTGACGGGACCTTCACTTTGCCTCTCTGGGTGTGTCAGGCAGAATTGGGTTCTGTCAGACAGTTTCACACTGGTGCTTTTGAAACTCTTAGGAACCCCTTTCCTCCACTCCAGCAGTGCATAAGTGCGATCGGTCTTACTGCGACCACATAGGCCTTCCTGTCTGGGGATAAGGCTTGCACAACCTTCTTAACTTGTTTTTCCCCCCAGTCTTCTCCAATGGCCACACTCGCTTCTGAGCGGGTGCCTTCTGCTTCGCACCATTGGACCACTGTGGCGGGGTCCATAGTGGCACCAAGGGGGCGGGTTTGCTTGCAGAGTGACAGGATCCCGGACTGCGAGCCCCCACGTGTAGCACTGACCCCCGAAGGAGCTGCTGGTTTGAATTGGGCCTGCACTCTACCAAGAAACGCCACTAACTTGACTCAATCCCCTTGGCACAGCTGTGGTGCAATGTAATACAGTACAATATAAAACAATGAAGAGTACCTGTATTGTACCCTCAGGATCCACTGGCTCCACCTGTGAAAACCGGCACGCCACACAACTGGGTACTTAACCAGAAATATTTTTACTGCAGGTATATTAAAGCAGGTGGTTACAGAGATTGCACTGTCATCCCAACGTAGGATGTCAGTACAATATATAAAAACAGACAAATAAAATATGACAAATGTATATATATATATATATTCTATGTATCTAAACCTGGGAGCTCCCGCTACTTTAAAAGTTTTACGTGAGGCCTCACTAAAAGTGCTTTCTCCTGTGTCTTCTTTCTTTGCTAGCTAGAGATGATTCCTCTGATATTTGTAATCCAAAAGGTAGGTAAGAGTTAGCTTAAGGTACTCCAGGTATAACTCCAAGAACTTATACACAACGCTTGGGCACTAAAGTGAAGTAGGCATCAAGCCTGCTCAATGTCAATTGCTCTGTTACGCCTCCGTGGAACAACAGGTTCCAGCAAGGCCTGTGAGTGAGTCTAACTGCGTGCAACAATCTATAAGCGGTGGGCCGTAACCCGCTCACCAACTGGATCGGAGTTCTGTGTGATGACTTTGATCCGGTAACTAAGCTTGCTTCTCAATCAGCTGGGCCAGACGCTCTGTACCGCTTTGCTGATGGATCTGATACTTCGATGAGTGTCTCTGGGCCTTGTCAATCCAGTCACTGTCTCTCAGGCTCCGTCAGGTCACCTCACCAGCAAGCAGGTTTGTGCTCCGAGGTGACTGTCTGCAGCTGTCTCCCGGAAACCTCCTCACAGATCCGCACAGGCAGGCAGCATGGTCCCAAGAGACCAAATATGGCTGCTGCAGTCCTTTTTATACCCTACCCAGCATGCACTGTATAAGAGAGTGTTCATGGGTAGATCACACAGACTCCTGGGTAACAAGGTCAACCTTCTGAATAAAAAAACAGTACTTCCTGTAACAGTCTTTTGTGCTTGTAATAACCATACCCGTGCATTACCAGATTTGGTCACTAGATGGCTCCAAACACTGAACCATAGCAATGTCCACAGATTTAACATTGACATATACATAACCACATCAATATGCAAGTAGGTCAGCGCTACATACATAAGAGTCCTGTTGGGAAAATCTAGTTTAAGGAGCCGGCTCCTTAACAACCAGCTATTCTTCACACAGAATTCAAATTGGTCGATCATTTTTGGATCGATCCAAATTTGAATCATTCCGAAAAATTGGAATACGTTAAAAAATGGATAAACAAAAGGAAACTAAACTAACTCCAAAACGAATCAACGGAACACAATTAGTAACATAACAAATATTTCTGAAACAAAACGAATTACATTTTTCTGTTCTGCGCATGTCTAGTCATGCGTGACCTTCTGAAAAAATGCCCAAATATGGGCTTTGAGCTGTAAATGGGCTTTGAGGTGTAAAAGATTGTGACTTTTTTTTTGAAGGATTCTTTTACTGGTGTTTATTTACTCATTACTTAATGGTACCTCAATATCGGTATACTCATCACTTTCTACTTATCCGTCTTCATAAAGGAGAATGAGATCACAAAGAGCATGAAATGGTAAAATCCGTCCATAATTTGTTCATTTGTTCATTTGTATTAATTTTTTGGACAAAAACTTGGACCCAATTGAAATATTTTAGACTCTTTGAGGAACAACATATAGGAGGATAAGTTTATCATTTGTGATTATGTCTTTTTGGTCACTTGTGTGTCCAGGTTTCCTTGCTTCCTGGAATCCCCTAAAGCGACCAATCCATGGTTTGTATATTGGGAGGAACGTATTTTATTTAGAGCACTCTTACCAGTCGCCATGTCTGTCCTGGACTTGTTTTTCTTACTTTCTTCTAAAGTTGAATTTTGTGAAATCCCACCACCAAACAAAGTGCTATCATCACCTGAAAACGTCTTGTAAGAGAAAGAGTTAGAACCACCAGGAGTCTTTAACATTGGATTGAATCTTATATTCTCTTGAATGTTGGCTCGTTTAGAGCGTATATTGTGTGTGTTGTGACTACCCTGTTTGAATTTTTCTTTTCCTGTGCACGCAGATGAACATGAGGAAGGAGTCTCAATATTCAATGAGGATAATGACGTTGTGGTTATGGAAGCATGGGTTCAGAATCAGTGGCTTTGGACACATTTTATTAAAGCACTCTGAATGCCAATGAAAGCTCCTGTCATTTAAAAAATGGTTCCCTTAGAGCCCTGTTCACACATTGCGTTTGCTTCGCTTCAAAAGTTATACCCCATGTGGCTTTCTTGGTGCTACAAAGCATCTCCAAATATTCCATAGAGGTCTATGAAAATGCTCTATAAAGCAAACTATAAATTACAACAACCCTATCTGCTAGGAATTGGATAATTATTACCGTGATAGTGCATACACACTGTGACATATGTGATCAATCACAATAACCATACATCCATGTGCCCAAAAAATATATAGAATAAAAAGATCATGATATGCCAAATTTTTTTTTTAACATAACATAAACAAAGCTCCTTCCATCCCCCGGATCCCATCACGGCTCCCTCCATCCACGGTCCCATCCTGGCTCCCTCCATCCCCCCGATCCCATCCTGGCTCCCTCCACCCCCCTGATTCCCATCCGGCTCCATCTACCACCCCAATCCCATCCCAGCTCTATCCATCTCCTGATCCCATTCTGGCTCCATCCATTCCCCAATCCCATTCCAGCTCTATTCCCCCCTCAATCCCATGACACCATGTTCTACCACACCAGGAGACACCAACCCTAGTGACACCACTGTGTGCTAGGGGGCACTTAAGGACGTGTGCTACAAGGGGGCTTGGATATGAAATCCACCCCCCAGCACATGTCTTCTCCCCTCCCAAAGCCCCCCTAGCACATATCCTTCCCCCAATCAAACAGATGCTGTCTGCCACAAAGGGGATGGCATCCATTTGATGGGCACAGTGGCTGCATTCGATGGGCACAGTGGCTGCAATTGATGGCACAGTGGCTGCAATTCAGGGCACAGTGGCTGCAATTCAGGGCACAGTGGTTGCATTTGATGGTCAGAATGGCTGCATTTGATGGTCAGAATGGCTGCATTTGATGGGCACTGTGGCTGCAATTGATGGCACAATGGCTGCATTTGATGGGCACAGTGGCTGCAATTGATGTTTTTAGAATTTTTCAGTTTGTTTGCACCCCCTCCCCCCAAGAATTGTGAGCACCAGCCACCACTGATCTCTTGTATCATGTCTGCTGCCTCTGACCATCTCTTGTATCATCTCTGCAGTCTCTGACTCTGACCATCTCCTGTATCATGTCTGCAGTCTCTGATCATCTCCTGTACTATGTCAGCACAGTCTCTGACCATCTCATGTATCATGTCTGCAGTCTCTGACCATCTCTTGTATCATGTCTGCAGTCTCTGACCATCTCTTGTATCATGTCTGCAGTCTCTGACCATCTCTTGTACCATGCCTGCAGTCTCTGACCATCTCTTGTACCATGTCTGCAGTCTCTGACCATCTCTTGTACCATGTCTGCAGTCTCTGACCCTCTCTTGTACCATGTCTGCAGTCTCTGATCATCTCCTGTATCATGTCTGTAATCTCTGATTATCTCCTGTATCATATCTGCAGTCTCTGATCATCTCTTGTATAATGTCTGCAGTCTCTGATCATCTCTTGTATCATGTCTGCAGTCTCTGATCATCTCCTGTACTATGTCAGCACAGTCTCTGACCATCTCCTGTATCATGTCTGCAGTCTCTGACCATCTCCTGTATCATGTCTGCAGTCTCTGACCATCTCTTGTACCATGTCTGCAGTCTCTGACCCTCTCTTGTACCATGTCTGCAGTCTCTGATCATCTCCTGTATCATGTCTGTAATCTCTGATTATCTCCTGTATCATATCTGCAGTCTCTGATCATCTCTTGTATAATGTCTGCAGTCTCTGATCATCTCTTGTATCATGTCTGCAGTCTCTGATCATCTCCTGTACTATGTCAGCACAGTCTCTGACCATCTCCTGTATCATGTCTGCAGTCTCTGACCATCTCCTGTATCATGTCTGCAGTCTCTGACCATCTCTTGTATCATGTCTGCAGTCTCTGACCATCTCTTGTACCATGTCTGCAGTCTCTGACCATCTATTGTACCATGTCTGCAATCTCTGACCATCTCTTGTACCATGTCTGCAGTCTCTGACCATCTCTTGTACCATGTCTGCAGTCTCTGACCATCTCCTGTATCATGTCTGCAATCTCTGATCATCTCCTGTACTATGTCAGCACAGTCTCTGGCCATCTCTTGTATCATGTCTGCAGTCTCTGACCATCTCTTGTATCATGTCTGCAGTCACTGACAATCTCTTGTATGATGTCTGCAGTCTCTGACTATCTCTTGTACCATGTCTGCAGTCTCTGATCATCTCCTATATCATGTCTGTAATCTCTGATTATCTCCTGTATCATATCTGCAGTCTCTGATCATCTCTTGTATAATGTCTGCAGTCTCTGATCATCTCTTGTATCATGTCTGCAGTCTCTGATCATCTATATATATATATATATATATATATATATATATATATATATATATATATATATATATATATATTTATGGTCGGAGCCCTCCGATCTTCGAGAGATATGAAAGAAACACATAAACACGTCACAAGACTAACAACATAAATAGACCTGAAGTGTGCCCTGGGCCTGCTGTAAGGTGAGCCCTGTTGAGCTGGGCGATAAGCCCTGGTGAGCTGGGCTATATGCCAAGAGAAGGGCGCATACCTTGACAGTAAATGGATACTTCTGTAGAGAAGGATGTTTTAAAAGAAGTACTCTGAGAAGGGAAAAGGGTGGGTGGGTACCTTGCACTGGAACCGACACAGCCTGTTGTGGGTGGTCTGGTTAAATACCCTTCGGGCTCCTCCCATAATTACAGGCCACCATGCTGGCCTTCTTATTTATGGTCGGAGCCCTCCGATCTTCGAGAGATATGAAAGAAACACATAAACACGTCACAAGACTAACAACATAAATAGACCTGAAGTGTGCCCTGGGCCTGCTGTAAGGTGAGCCCTGGTGAGCTGGGCGATAAGCCCTGGTGAGCTGGGCTATATGCCAAGAGAAGGGCGCAAAAGACTCGGTTAGGGAGGTAATTTGGTATTGTGTGAAAAGCCAACTGTGTGTGGCGGCATGACATGGAAGCCAGGATGTGATGGAGGTCTCCTGTTGTCGCCCTGGGGTTTGAGGCTAGTAACCCGTGAGACAAGTTCCAGGCTGTACAGTAGGCCTTTAGGGCATTTGAGATAACGATAGATTAATGAGGCAGGTAGTATCGCGAAGGTGTTGTTCGGATGCGAGGTTAACTACGACCAATGTGGGATAAGAGACATGGTCGGGTCGGTTCCAGGTTCCTGCGAAAAGGACGACGCAAGGTTAACGGGTAATGTGACGGCTAGAGTATTGTTTGTCTGGGATGTGGACGCAGAGGACCTCTGATTGGTGCTGCGGGGATAGTGGCACCGGCCTGTGCGGGAAGGCCATGATGGCCAGCGACTTGGACCTATTTATAATACTGGCTGTGGCTTGGTTGTCTGTGGTAAATGACCCTGTTTGTCTTGCCCGGTTGCTGCACCAGATGTGGCCTGCTGCAACAATGGGGTAGAGTTCGAACAACGAGGAGGACTAAGTGATCCCTGGAATCAAGAGGATTCTGACAGCCATGGCCCTGTGAACCCAAGAAGGCCAAAAATTGAGGCGAGGACCTGTGGGGGCTGTGGCGTCCATGACTACCTGAGGTGAAGAGGGAGATGCTGACGGAATGAACATTGGCATGCCATGTTGGTTCGTGGGAAATTGTCTCCCATGGGCAGATCCGTTGTTGCTAGCACGTCTGAATTAAGGATTTGGTGGGGGTCTTGTACCTGGAAGAAAAACACTAAGAGGCGGGAGGTAAGGGATCACCCCCGGGTCTGAAGAAAGAATGGTGATAGTCATGGAATGAGCACCCTGCGTGCTAATGACCTAGATCCATGCTGTATGCAGATACGCGTCCACTTCTACCCTCCTGTTGGGGTTGCCCTGCATGCGCGTCTCCGACTGTCCCTAAGGCACAGCACAAACTCTGAGACAGTGAGCGTGCGATTAAGTCAAGGGTCTCTGGCCTTCAGGATGATGGAGACGTTTCCCCTCTAATATGATTTGTTCTCGGCCAAGTTGTGTGCTGCTATGAGGAGGGATGCTAAGTTAACGTCATTATTGTCCCAGATGTGTGTGTGTTTTTTTTTTTTTTTGTAAAGCTTGTAAATCAGGAGAAAATAAATAAATAAATAAAAAGGGGGGGGGGAAATATGGCGTTTTGGTTTTTTTTTTTTTTTCTTTTCTTTCGAGTTTGAAAGACAGGAGAAAATATATGGGCGTTTGTAGCTTGGGAAAAAGGGGGGGGGGCAGAGCAGGATACCTGTGCGACAGGTATGGGGACAAACAGGGGTTGCGCGCGAGCGCTGAGTGGGATGTTCCTTGGGCCTATATGTAAACTCAGGGGATGCGTGACACCCGAGGTGAGCCAGGAGGTGACTGGCCGGGTAGCCGATGCTCGGGTGTCCGTCTGTGCTCGGCACGGACTGGTTAACCAGAGCCCCCCAGGGCGGCACTGGGGGGAGTGGCTACTGATTGGTTGCTAAGTAGGAATGTTTCGATCTGTAGCAATTTGACGTAGGTTCGGTCAGCTAATACTTGCACTGCCAGCAAGTCATGAGATTAGGTGACCTTGTCTGCGTAGTGAAGGCTTGTGCTTCGAAAATAGAGTGAGATGCATAGAAGTATGTGACAGTTACTAACGCCTGGAGATTTTAGCCAAAACTATGGTGTTCTGCATGGATAGGGGAGGGGAGATGTGGGAAACAAAGCAGGATACCGTACGACGGTATAGGGACAATCAGGGATTGCGCGTGAGCGCTGAGTGAGTTTGTTCCTTGGGCCTATATGTAAACTCAGGGGATGCGTGACACCCGAGGTGAGCCAGGAGGTGACTGGCCGGGTAGCCGATGCTCGGGTGTCCGTCTGTGCTCGGCACGGACTGGTTAACCAGAGCCCCCCCAGGGCGGCACTGGGGGGAGTGGCTACTGATTGGTTGCTAAGTAGGAATGTTTCGATCTGTAGCAATTTGACGTAGGTTCGGTCAGCTAATACTTGCACTGCCAGCAAGTCATGAGATTAGGTGACCTTGTCTGCGTAGTGAAGGCTTGTGCTTCGAAAATAGAGTGAGATGCATAGAAGTATGTGACAGTTACTAACGCCTGGAGATTTTAGCCAAAACTATGGTGTTCTGCATGGATAGGGGAGGGGAGATGTGGGAAACGAAGCAGGATACCGTACGACGGTATAGGGACAATCGGGGATTGCGCGTGAGCGCTGAGTGAGTTTGTTTCTTTGGCCTGTTTGGAAACTCAGAGAATGCATGACAACCGAGGTGAGCCAGGAGGTGACTGGCCAGGTAACCGATGCTCGGGTGTCCGTATGTGCTCGGCACGGACTAGTTTAACCAGAGCCCCCCCCAGGGCGGTACTGGGGAGAGTGGCTGCTGGTTGGTTGCTAAGTAGGGATGTTTCGATCTGTAGTAGTTTGATGTAGGTTCGGTCAGCTAATACTTGCACTGCCAGCAAGTCATGAGACTAGGTGACCTTGTCTGCGTAGTGAAGGCTTGTGCTTCGAAAACAGAGTGACATGCATAGAAGTATGTGACAGTTACTAACGCCTGGATACTGAGCCAAATATGTGCGTGAAATGAGGATATGTAGTGAAAGGTGTGTAGAGAGAAAGGAAACTAAAATAACAACAACCTATGCACCTGCTTGCTACCCTAGTGCTAGAGTCTCTGTTGGGGTCGAACCTGGTAGACCTGGTACCTACGATCGGGTGACATGAACATTTTTTTTTTTTTTTTTTTTTTTTTTTAAAAAGATGGGTTGCAAGAGCTGATTCGGGGCCATAGCTGACCCCCTGGTGAAGAGATGCAAGCCCTCGACATTTTTTTTTTTTTTACCTGGGAAAGAAAGAGATGGTCTGATCCTGTTCGTAATAGACCAGGGGCGACTTACTGACCTAAAAAGGTGAAAAGGGATAGAGAAAGGCATGAGTAGCTGAGTTGGCTACTGGGGAGGTTGTGGCTGCGGAGGCCAGTGAAGGTCGAGCTGCAACGATTGCAGGGGTGTGGGAGCCAGGACACAAACCTGCGGTGATGCAAGATGTGCGGGGGATGGCTGTGCCTCACGTTGGCTGGGTTGCCGCGAAGGCAAGGAGTGGAGCGACTTGCGGAGGTTGCAAGGTGTGGGGGCCCATGACACAAACCTGCGGTGCAGCAAGATGTGTGGGGGATGGCCGTGACTTGCGTTTGAGATGGGTTTGCCACGAAGGCAAGGAGTGGATCGACTTGCGGAGGTTGCAAGGTGTGGGGGCCCATGACACGAACTTGCGGTAACTGCAAGAAGTGCGGGGGATGGCAGTGACAGATGCTCTGATGGACTGGGGGGGGGGGGCAAAAAGGGGGAACTGACCTGGAAGGGTGAAAAAAGGGGGTAAAGAAAACGTATGAGTGGCCGTGTTGCTACTGGAGATGATGGGTGTTATGCCAAACGCGGCAAGATGTACGAGTAGCCGTGTTGCTACTGGAGATGACAGGCGTAATGCAGCAAGATGTATGAGTAGCCGTGTTGCTACTGGAGATGACAGGCGTAATGCCGGATGCAGCAAGACGTATGAGTAGCCGAGTTGCTACTGGAGATGACAGGCGTAATGCCAAATGCGGCAAGACGTATGAGTAGCCGAGTTGCTACTGGAGATAACGGGCGTTTATGAAAAATGCAGCAAGACGTGTGGGTAGCCGTGTTGCTACTGGCGATGATGGGCGTTATGCCAAATGCAGCAAGACGTATGAGTAGCCGTGTTGCTACTGCAGATGACAGGCGTTTATGCTAAATGCAGCAAGACGTGTGGGTAGCCGTGTTGCTACTGGAGATGACGGGCGTTATGCCAAATGCGGCAGGATGTATGAGTAGCCGTGTTGCTACTGGAGATGACGGGCGTTATGCCAAATGCAGCAAGACATATGATGTGGTGGGTTTGCAGTGTTTGCAAGGTGTAGGAAGACTTGCAGCGTATTGATGTGTGTGTAGGATTTATCGTGCGCAACGGGATGTATTCGTACTTTCCGATGTGACTTTAGTCTTATGAAGAACTCGACTTGTTTGAGTAGGTGATGGGACGGAATTTGGTGCGACTGCTTGTTGCGTGTTTCAGGGAAGACTCGAATCGTAGCGCCGATGCTGCGACTAGATTCGAATCGGCCGTAGATGCGAGGTGACTGAGGGGCTTGTATGCCACATCTGAATCATATCGCTGATGACATGGCTGGTTCGGTTTTGACGGAAAGGTGATGGGGGGGGGGGGGGGGTTTGAAGGGGGCTTGTGATTGCCTTGAGGATCCGAACCATAGAAGCAAGGTTTAGCGACTAGGCTAGAATCGGCTGATGGTGAGTGTATGCTGTCCGGTAAGAGGTGAAGGGGGGGTCGGTTGCGTCTGGCTCGAGTGCGTTGGGTAGAAAGTATGACAAAACATGAAAGATGACATAGAACGACTTGTGAAGCCGAAAGTGCGACTTTGCGACATGGACATGATAACGTAATGATTCGAGTTTAGTAGGAGTGGTAACGACAAAGTCCTACCTGCGACAGTGTGTAGCGATAATCGATGAAAATATATGACCGATCTCGTGAGCCCAACTGTATGGACATGTGTGGGTAGGCAGAAACAGTCTCTGCGATGCATCTGATGTGGATCAGTTTGAAAAGGTATAAGATGAGTCCGATATAAATCGGTAGAATCTGATACAATTGGTTTGTAGGGTGTATGCCATCTCTTCCTGTGACCGAACACCTGACCACACCCATCCCCCCAAGCTAGCCAGTGCAGAGAAGGCACCAGGTGGTTTTAATTACACCTCAATCAGCCACAGGAATCCATACAAACAAAATACATGATAATCTCAGAAAATGAGGAAAAAAAAAAAGGCAATCCCATGGACAGTGAATTTGTAACAAGTGAATCCTATGAAAGTCATATCGGAGAACGACCGATAGCTGCTTGGAGGCTCGGGTCAATGACTCAGAGGTAGCTTTGTGAAGGGGTGCCAGATAGTAAGCATGATAAGCCACAAGTTTGCACATGATATGAAAGGTTTGGCTACTACTTATCTGCGACCATGAGCGGGAACCGCCGACGAAGACCCCGAATGAAGATGCCGAAGTGGGCCTGCGATTGGACGCATAGATAGACGACCGTGAGGGAGCTGAGAAGAGTCGGCCTCTTGATGTGCAGTACCTTGCACTGGAACCGACACAGCCTGTTGTGGGTGGTCTGGTTAAATACCATCCGGGCTCCTCCCATAATTACAGGCCACCATGCTGGCCTTCTTATATATATATATATATATATATATATATATATATATATATATATATATATATATATATATATATATATATATATATATATATATGATTAAAGAATTGGTTAGAGAAAATTCTATAAACGGTGAATTCATAGTTGATAGAATTTAAAACTCTTAATATATACAATTTATACAGTTAATTTGTATCGCTTGAATTATTTTTCCCATTATGGATGTGAATGGGGCCTCATGTCTCAGATTTGCCTAAGGCCTCACAAAGCCTAGAGCCGCCTCTGCTGACCTCACTCCATCTGATCCGACCTCTAGGTGAGGACGATCGGGCGGTGGATAATACAGACGGAACGATACTCTTCACACGTTCAGAATTTCCGACAACACAAGTTTGAGCCAACATCCTTCGTAAAAAAAATCCACGGTTTTGTTGTCGGAAAATCCTATCGTGTGTACAGGGCATTAGACCGCTGCACAAATACGGTGTGACAGAAAGTATTGCAACAACCATTTTATTCTCTAGGGTGTCTGAAAAAAATATATATATAATGTTTGGGGGTTCTAAGTAATTTTCTAGCAAAAAAAAATATTTTTTAACTTGTAAACACTGAGTCTGAAAAATAGGCCCGGTCCTTAAGTGGTTAAATACCTCATGCAGTAATACCACATGGGTAATACCTGGACCACAACTTATTTAACGAATGCATTTGTTTATTTATGTATTTCCTTTAGTGAATTGACTTGCGCTGTTTTATTAGTTATTTACCTCGTGTTTTTGGCTTGTGAGGTATGTAACCCATGAAGTGATAATAAATTGACATTTTCAGCATCTCATGAGATCATTGGAGAAAATGTGTCACCTGATTCAATGATCTCATGGGATATTCTTTAGTGAATTGACCCCATAGTGCTTACAAGAGTTCTTGCTGATCCAAGTCCTGCTTTTTAACTACGGCGTCATGTAAGGAGGCTTCAGTCAACACTTTTTCAAACCGAAAGGCTTGCAGCTTTCCCCCACCGATTCAGCCATGTACCTTGTGCCCTGGTGGCTCTCTTCTCCCTGCAGTTCTTTCCCCCCAATGTGCCATGTGCCCTGGTGGCTCTCTGCCCCACGCAGCTCTCACCTCCTGATCCAGCCAGGGCACATCGCTGGATAAGGAGGTGATATCCCCCCCGATCCACCCCCCTCCAATCCAGCCATGTTCCCTGGTGGCTCTCTGGCTCTTGCAGTTCTCACCCCTGATGTGCCACGTGCCTTGGTGGTTCTCTGCCCCACGCAGTTCTCACCTCCTGATCCAGCCATCAGTTATGTGCACTGGTGGCTCTCTGCCTCCCACAGCTCTCACCCCCCAATCTAGCCATGTGCCATATGTCCTGGAGGTTCTCTGTCCCCCACAGCTCCACAGCTCTCACCCCCGATCCAGCCATGTGCCCTGGTGGTTCTCTGCCCCATGCAGCTCTCACCTCCTGATCCAGCCATATGTGATGTGCTTTGCTGGCTCTCTGCCCCCCAGCTCTCACCCCCTGGTCCAGCCATGTGCCATGTGCCCTGGTGGCTCTTTGCCCCTCACAGTTCTCACTTCCCGATCCAGCCATGTGCCCTGGTGGCTCTCTGCCCCCCCCCCCACAGTTCTCACCTCCCGATCCGGCCATGTGCCCTGGTGGCTCTCTGCCCCCCCGGAGTTCTCACCTCCCAATCCGGCCATGTGCCCTGGTGGCTCTCTGCCCCCCTGAGTTCTTACCTCCCGATCCAGCCATGTGCCCTGGTGGCTCTCTGCCCACCCTGCAGTTCTCACCTCCCGATTAGGCCATGTGTCCTGGTGGCTCTCTGCTTTCCATAGCTCTCACCTCTTAATCCATCCATGTGCCCTGGTGGCTCTTTGCCCCCCGCAGCTCTCACCTCCCGATCCAGCCATGTGCCATGTTCCCTGGTGGCTCTATGCCCGCCCCTGCAGTTCTCACCTCCCGATCCAGCCATGTGCTATGAGCCCTGGTTGTTCTCTGCCCCCCATGCAGCTCTCACTTCCCGATCAAGCCATGTGCCATGAGCCCTGGTGGCTCTATGCCCTCCCCCTGCAGTTCTCACCTCCCGATCCAGCCATGTGCTATGAGCCCTGGTTGTTCTCTGCCCCCCATGCAGCTCTCACTTCCCGATCAAGCCATGTGCCATGAGCCCTGGTGGCTCTGCTCTCCACAGCTCTCACCCCACAATCTAGCCATGTGCCATATGCCCTGGTGGCTCTCTGCCCTTCACAGCTCTCCCCGCCCAATCTAGCCATGTGCCATATGCCCTGGTGGCTCTCTGCCCTCCACAGCTCACCCCCCATATCCATCCATGTGAGCTGATGGCTGTCTGCCCCTTGCAGTTCTCACCTCTGATGTGCCATGGTGGTTTTCTGCCCCATGTAGCACTCGCCTTCTGATCCAGTCATCAGGGATGTGCTCTGGTAGCCCTCTGCCCCCAACAGCTCACCCCCCCAATCAATCATGTGCCATATGCCCTGGTGGCCCTCTGCCCCCCCGCAGTTCTAACCACCCAATCCAGCCATGTGCCCTGGTGGTTATCTGCCTTCCATATTTCTCCCCTCTTAATCCAGCCATGTGACCTGGTGGCTCTCTGCCCCTCACAGCTCTCACCTCCCAATCCAGCCATGTGCCCTGGTGGCTCTTTGCACCTCACAGCTCTCGCCTCCCAAACCAGCCATGTGCCATGGGGGCTCTTTGCACCTCACAGCTCTCACCTCCCGATCCAGCCATGGCGGCTCTCTGCCCTCCACAGCTCTCACTTCCCGATCCAACCATATCAGCCATGTGCTCTGGCGGCTTTCATCTCCTGGTCCAGTAATCAGACATGTGCTCCAGCAGCTCTCTGTCCCCCTGCACTCTGCATTACCACAGCTATAGAAGTCTTATAACAATTTATAGTTGTGATGATGCACAGTGTGAGTGTGTGTGTGTGGGGGGGGGTGGGGGGTGGTTGGTGGCAAAGAGCAGCTGAATTACGAGTAGTACAGTAAGAGCTCACCCACCAATCCAGCCACATGGTCAGCATTGCCATAAGCATCTAAATTACCTTCTTCAGCTCCCAATCTCCGCACTCCTCCCTGCTCCGCCCCCTGACTGTATAGGAGCCAGAACTACAGAGGAACCATGGGGTATTAATGCCAGCTGACAATACTGACTGTCTGTCACGAGAAGTACTTACCGAGACCGAGGTGAGACCTAGCGCACCCAGTCCCCCGGAAGTGATACAGGGAATGGGTGGAACGCAGAGACACGGGCCACCAGCAGGTGTTGTTCCCGAAGGGATCTGTGCATCAATACAGGAGTTGAGCTTGAGGGTCCAATGCAAGGTTTAACGGACAGTCCGGAAACACAGCAAGGGATCAGGCACAGAAGACAGTAAGCAAGTCCGTGAAACTAGCCAGAGGTCAAGTCTGTGAATACTAGTAAGCAAATCCTTGAAGCAGGCCAGGGGTCAAATCCGTAAGAGCAGGTAAGCAAGTCTGTTGAGCAGGCCGAGGGTCAAACACGTGTAGGCAGATGGAGCAAGTCCGTTAAGCAAGCCGAGGGTTAGATCAAGGAGAGCAGTAGCGAAGTCAAGGAACGGTCCGGGTCACAACAGGCAATCAGATATGGCAGGAACAGGAAGCAGGGTACAAACAGGAAGCTGATGGCAAACCAGCAACCCGTTTGGACGCCAGAGCTTTTTGAAATAGCCACGCCATAGCGCGTGCGCCATTGCGATGTTCTTGGTGGAAGGTTTGAATCAGCCCCGGGGCATGCAAATTCCTAGCGGGCTCCCAGGAGTTGTCCTCAGGAGGGTACCCTTTCCATTGGATTAGGTATTGGAGTTGCCTGCCCCTCTTTCTGCAGTTTAAAATGGAGTTGTCCTCAGGAGGGTTCCCTTTCCATTGGATTAGGTATTGGATGTATCCTGTAAAAATGCCGGCTCAAATGCTACAGGGTTGATCATTCTCTTAATTTTAAAAGGCCCAATGAACCTTGGCCCAAGTTTCCGTGATGGCAGCAATAACTTAAGATTTGCAGTTGACAACCAGACCTCCTGGCCAACCTTGAAAATTGGGTTCTCCTTCCTTCCTCGATCATACTGTTTCTTATATTTGTCCTGAGCTTTCTGTAAGGTATCCTGAATCTTTTGAAAATTAGACTGTATGGATGCTATCCGGTCTTGAGCAGCAGGAACAGACATTTCAGGAATGGTGTTAGGGAGAAATGGAGGATGGAATCCAAAGTTTGCCTAGAAGGGTTAGTGGCAGAGTGGATGGAATTATTGTACGCAAACTCGGCGTACGGTAGGAAAGTCGCCCAATCATCTTGAGAGCCAGAGCAGAAGCAACGGAGGTATTGCTCCAGAGTTTGGTTTGTCCTCTCCGTCTGGCCATTGCTCTGGGGATGGTACGCCGAGGTGAGGCAAATCTTTATTTCCAAGGTTCTGCAGAGCTCTTTCCAAAACTTAGAGCTAAATTGAACGCCTCTATCCGAGACTATACTTTTAGGCACGCCATGAAGTCTGATTATTTCTTTGAGAAAAATATTGGCCGTATCGGAGGCAGAGGGGGTACCCACCATGGGCATAAAAATGGTCATTTTGGAGAGGCGGTCGACAACGACCAAGATGGTGGTGAACCCCTTTGAGGCAGGCAAGTCCACAATGAAATCCATGGACACTTCTTCCCATGGTCGTTCTGGAATGGGCAAGGGTTTGAGTAGACCCCAGGATTTGGTGTGTTGGCCCTTGTTACGCTGGCAAAGAGGGCAGGAAGAGACGTAGTCCTTACAATCCTGTCTCCACCCTGGCCACCAAAAAGAACAGGAGATCAGCTCAGCGTTTTTTCTTCTTCCGAAGTGACCTGCCAGTTTGTGATCATGAAATATCTTGAGGGCTAGAGGCCGTGCTTCTCGTGGGACAAAGATTTTCTCTCGGGCCCAGAACAGGTCGTCATGTTTCTCTAAGTCGTGTATTTCCGGGTCGGAGCAGAGACTGGATGAGGATCTGATGGAGGTTAGTAAGTCAGCTTGGGTGACACCAAGAAAGTTTTGTGGAGATAGAATTGTACTGGGTTCGGATATTTGGGGGTTCACAGAGAACATCCGCGAGAGTGCGTCTGCCTTTCCATTTTTTGAGCCTGGTCTGTAGGATATGTGAAAGTTGAATCTAGAGAAGAAGAGAGCCCAGTGGGCTTGTCTGGGTTTCAACCATTTTGCTGTCCTGAGGTACTCTAGATTTTTATGATCGGTAAAGATCATAACGGGGTGAGATGCACCTTCCAACAAGTACCTCCATTCCTCTAGGGCGAATTTGATGGCCAGCAGCTCCCTGTCACCTACATCGTAATTTAATTCTGGTGAAAGCTTCTCTGAGAGAGGATAGCCCCTGTAGCAGTTTCTGGTGAAAGCTTCCAGTGCTTCTTGTGACCATTGAAAACGGCTGTGCTGATGTGTTAACTGGGTAATGGGTGCCACAATGGAGGAGAATCCAACAATAAATCTCCTGTAGAAGTTGGCAAACCCTATAAATCGTTGCACCCCCTTTTTATCAGACGGAGCTGGCCATTCCTGAATTGCCTTGATTTTTTGTGGGTCCATCGTGACCCCGTTGGTAGAGATGATGAATCCCAGAAATGGCACAACAGACTTCTCAAACTCAAATTTTTCGGCTTTGAGATATAACTCATGATGCCTGAGTATGGTGAGAACCTTTTTAATGTGAACTCGATGCAATTCAATGGTGGCTGAAAAAATGAGAATGTCATCTAGGTAGATGACTAGAAAGTCGTCAAGGTATTCCCGAAACATATCGTTCACCAGATGTTTAAAGGTGGCCGGGGCGTTGCAAAGCCTGAATGGCATCACTAAGTATTCGTAATGCCCAAACCTGGACCTAAAGGCAGTTTTCCACTCATCCCCAGCCCAAATCCTGATGAGGTTGTAGGCGCCCCGAAGATCCAGCTTGGAAAATATTTGGGCCGATCAGAAGCGTTGGAACAGCTCTGGTATGAGTGGCAGCGGATAGCGGTTCTGAATAGTTATGCTATTCAGCTGTCTGTAGTCTACACACGGTCTTAGGGACCCATCGTTTTTTTCCACAAAAAAGATACCAGCTCCGGCTGGTGACCAGGAGGGGCGGATGAAGCCCTTTTCAAAGTTCTCATCAATGTAATTCTTGAGGGCTTTCAGTTCAGTTTCTGATAGTGGACAGATGTGGTCAAACGGTATTGCCGACCCAGGCAGGAGGTCAATAGGGCAATCATACGGCTGATAAGGTGGTAAACAATCTGCCTTTTGTTTGTCAAACACATCCCGGAACCCAAGGTATACTGAGGGAACATGCTGAAGGTTATCAAGCTTAGTTGTGATGGCTGAACAGACACTAGGAGCTGGAGAGAAGCAGTGCTGAAAGCAATATTGGGAAGAGAAAGATACTTCCTTAGTATTCCAGTTTATCTGGGGTTCATGTGCTTGGAGCCAAGGCAGGCCTAGTATAATGGGGAAGATTGGGGAATGGATGAGGTCGAATCGCAAGAACTCCTGATGGCCAGTGTCCGTGGTAGCGAGGATGGATTGTGTTTCCCGAGTAATGGGTCCAGAATGGGGAAGAGCCCCATCAGCCAGATGTACTTGAAGACTGCGTGCCTTGGTTTGAAGAGGGATATGTAAATTACGGGCCAGGGTGACATCCAGGAAACAGTTGCATGCACCGGAATCAATTATAGATGGCAGGCGGGTTTCCTTTTCCGTTAACTGTAAGAAGATAAATAGAATCACATAAGTTTTAGATACACCAACGGCTTGAAAGTTCATAGAGTTTTGTGAGTAGGACTTACTAGGCCTCACTGGGCAGTTGCGGAGGAAATGTCCGGTACCCCCAAACAGACATAAGTTGGATTGGCGTCTACGCTGCCTTTCTTCAGGGGTCAGAGGAGCACGGACCAAGCCGAGTTGCATAGGCTCGACTTCAGAAGCCGAAGAGGCGGCAGCAGCCGGTGGTGGTACATGGGTTGGGATTGGCCTGGGGAATGTCCAGGCCGGACGTGGCCCCTGGAAGCGTTCTGAGCGCCGCTCACACAGACGCCTATCCAGCTTGGTGTCCGATTGGATCAACTCCTCTAGAGAGGCTGGGGTTTCCATCCTGGCTATTTCGAACTTAAGGACTTCAGACAGGCCTTGGCGATACTGGTATTTTAGGGCAGGCTCATTCCAGCCGGTATCAGCCGCCCACTTACGGAATTCCACCGTATAATCTTCTACTTGCCTTCTCCCTTGTGACAAGTTATGCAAGGTTGCTTCAGCTGTGGCCGTGCGCTGCGGATCGTCATAAAGTTGAGCCATACTCTCAAAGAAAGAATCAACTGAGTTCAGCACAGGGCTCCTTTGCTCCATCAAACTGTGGGCCCAAGCTTGGGGTTCCTCGGCCAAGAGGGAGATCACAAACTCCACTTTTACTGCTTCAGAAGAGAAAGTCTTGGGCTGAAGCACTAGGTAGAGGGAGCAGGCATTTTTAAAGGCCCTGTGCTTCTTTCGATCACCTGCAAAGTGCTCTGGTGTAGGGACCCTAGGTTCTGGAAGTGCCATTACTACCGTAGGATTTGTAGTAACCTGAGGGGGGGAGGCCCCACTGGTAGGTGCGGGAGCTGCGGCTGCAGGTGAAGATGGACCAGTGAGTTGCTGAAGACGGCTGTCAATCTGAGTGTATCCCTATTGCAGCTTCTGGATGGCATCAGCAAGGGCTGACACCTGTTGGCACAAGATCTCCAGAGGAGAACGCGCTCTGTCGGCCTCTGACATCTGGCTGGTTTGTACTGTCACGAGAAGTACTTACTGAGGCCGAGATGCCAAGAGCGGTTCGCTCTTGCGACCACGCGCACCCCGTTCCTCGGAGGTGATACAGGGAACGGGTGGCACGCAGAGGCACAGGCCACCAGCAGGTGTTGTTCCCGAAGGGATCTGTGGATCAATATAGGAGTTGAGCTGAGGTTCAGGAACTGGCTGAGGGTCCGATGCAAGGTTTAACGGACAGTCCGGATACACAGCAAGGGATCAGGTACAGAAGACAGTAAGCCAGAGGTCAAGTCCGTGAATACCAGTAAGCAAATCCGTGAAGCAGGCCAGGGGTCAAATCCGTAAGAGCAGGTAAGCAAGTCCGTTGAGCAGGCCGAGGGCCAAACACATGTAGGCAGATCGAGCAAGTCCGTTAAGCAAGCCGAGGGTTAGATCAAGGAGAGCAGAAGCGAAGTCAAGGAACGGTCCGGGTCACATCAGGCAATCAGATATGGCAGGAACAGGAAGCAGGGTACAAACAGGAAGCTGACGACAAACCAGCAACCCGTTTGGACACCAGAGCTGTCTGAAATAGCCACGCTATAGCGTGTGCGCCATCTCGCACATCCGTGTGCTACTGCGCACACTCGCGAGCCACTGCGCGCACAGGTGTGATGTTGCGTACACGTAAGAGCCGCACCATCGGCCCGCGCACGTGCGCGTGCCGGGGCGCCAGTCCGCCGCCCATGCGCGCAATAGCATGGCGAGTATGGGTGGACAAAGGCCTTCTCTGACACTGTCAGCGAGCTTTAAGAACAGACCTGAGAAAATATTGGGCGGTATACATCCCCCATAAAATCGATTTGCGGCAAAACCCCAGAAGGCTTCTCGCGTTACCCCGGATGAGAAACACTGGTCTGTATAGTGCCATTCCATTAAAATTGTTCTCAATATCTTATCCAGATCAGTTATCGAGTCACCGACCCTCGCCTGAGTGATGTGAAAATGTATCCAACTTTATTCCGTATGACCCCAGACGATCGGCTCCGTTATACAGCCCTTATAAAACTGTTGCAGCATTTTGGGTGGAACTTGGTTTTAATAATAACAGCATTTGACGGCAGCGGTGATGAGGAGGCCCAAGAGCTGAGTAAGATGATGAGCCAACACGGGATCTGTACAGAATATATCTTTCAAATCCATGAATATATTGAAGATCTTATTCAGATAAGGAGGATTGTTGAATCAACAAGTAAAGTTGCCATAGTGTGTGGAACTGCCACAATGAACTTTCTTAATCTTTATATGTCCTCAATTTTAAATCGGGTCACATTGATTTTGTCACCTTCATGGAGTAGACTAAATTCTGTGAATGAAGATGACCGTATAGCACTCAACCGCAGCTTCTTATTTTTTTGGCCACAGCAAATGCCCGTAAACGTCAGTATTTACCCCCATGGATTCAACTACTCCGACTGCTTACATGACCCGATAATGGAAGATCTTTGGCTTCATTATTTTCATTGTCTTTCCCCAAACGCAAACAAAAATTATTATTTTTTTTTATTGCATTCTTTTTTGCCAGATTTTTGTACCGGTTTAATAGATGTGTCCTTCATATTTACTAATGAAACATCAATACCTTCCAATGCATACACGGCTGTATATGTTCTGGCCAACGCTCTACACGACATGTACTACGGGAAAAATAAATCTGAGCACAATGGATTCCAGCACAGAGTAAGTTGGATAATAATAGTTTATATTACTCTGACCCTGTCCTATATTATATAATAATTCTCAGAATGATCGGCCATCTCTCTCCTCTCTCTCACTGTCTGGGCAATCAGGAAAAATGCAAATGTGATGGGATATTTTTGGTCTTTTATTCGCTCATATTTGCTTTTTTACTAATTGCTTTGTATACACCATGTTAACAGACAGACCAAAGAGGAACTGCAGTCTGCTCACATAATTTGTAATAAAAACATCTTTGCCATTCTGAAGCTTCTCTCCAACCACTTTGCATATTATTTTATATATACTCTGATTCTGTACTTGCCAAATATGCTGCAGAAATCTCCCTCCACTGAGCCTGGCTGCATCCATTTTAACTGTGGGCAGCTGAAGCTGCTGCCTGTTCACTTCCTGGATTTACACAGACACACAGAGGTTCAATGTTTTTTTTAATCTGAATTCTATGTGACGGATCAGAACACAATAGTCTAAGTTGGTGAAGATAAATTAGAAAAATATATACATAAAACAAATTTTCAGAAATAAAAAACCTGCGTATGTATTCACCCCCTTTGTTATGAAGCCCAGAAAAAGCTCTGGTGCAACCAATTACCTTCAGAAAAACACATAATTGGTGAAATGATGTCCACCTGTGTGCAATCTAAGTGTCACATGATCTGTCATTACATAGACACACCTTTTTGAAAGGCCCCAGAGGCTGCAACACCTAAGCAAGAGGCACCACTAACCAAACACTTCCATGAAGACCAAGGAACTCTCCAAACAAGTAAGGGGCAATGTTGTTGAGAAGTACACGTCAGGATTAGGTTATAAAAAAATATCCAAATCTTTGATGATCCCTAGGAGCACCATCAAATCTATCATAACCAAATCGAAAGAAAATGGCACAACAGCAAACCTGCCAAGAGACGGCCGCACACCAAAACTCACGGAGCGGGTAAGGGGGGCATTAATCAGAGAGGCAGCACAGAGACCTGAGGAGACCCTGGAGGAGCTGCAGAGTTCCACAGCAGAGACTGGAGTATCTGTACATAGGACGACAATAAGCCGTACGCTCCATAGAGTTGGCCTTTATGGCAGAGTGGCCAGAAGAAAAACATTACTTTTAGCAAAAAGCAAAATGGTACATTTTGAGTTTGTGAAAAGGCATGTGGGAGACTCCCAAAATGTATGGAGGAAGGTGCTCTGCTCTGATGTATGGAGGAAGGTGCTCTGCTCTGATGGATGGAGGAAGGAAGGTGCTCTGCTCTGATGGATGGAGGAAGGTGCTCTGCTCTGATGTATGGAGGAAGGTGCTCTGCTCTGATGGATGGAGGAAGGTGCTCTGCTCTGATGGATGTAGGAAGGTGCTCTGCTCTGGATGGATGGAGGAAGGTGCTCTGCTCTGATGGATGTATGAAGGTGCTCTGCTCTGATGTATGGAGGAAGGTGCTCTGCTCTGATGGTATGAAGGAAGGTGCTCTGGTCTGATGTATGGAGGAAGGTGCTCTGCTCTGATGTATGGAGGAGGTGCTCTGCTCTGATGTATGGAGGAAGGTGCTCTGCTCTGATGTATGGAGGAAGGTGCTCTGCTCTGATGGATGGAGGAAGGTATGGATCTGGTCTGATGTATGGAGGAAGGTGCTCTGCTCTGATGGATGGAGGAAGGTGCTCTGCTCTGCTCTGATGTATGGAGGAAGGTGCTCTGCTCTGATGTATGGAGGAAGGTGCTCTGCTCTGATGGATGGAGGAAGGTGCTCTGCTCTGATGGATGGAGGAAGGTGCTCTGCTCTGATGGATGGAGGAAGGTGCTCTGATGGATGGAGGAAGCTGCTCTGCTCTGATGTATGGAGGAAGGTGCTCTGCTCTGATGTATGGAGGAAGGTGCTCTGCTCTGATGTATGGAGGAAGGTGCTCTGCTCTGATGTATGGAGGAAGGTGCTCTGCTCTGATGTATGGAGGAAGGTGCTCTGCTCTGATGTATGGAGGAAGGTGCTCTGCTCTGATGTATGGAGGAAGGTGCTCTGATGTATGGAGGAAGGTGCTCTGCTCTGATGTATGGAGGAAGGTGCTCTGCTCTGATGTATGGAGGAAGGTGCTCTGCTCTGATGGATGGAGGAAGGAAGGTGCTCTGCTCTGATGTATGGAGGAAGGTGCTCTGCTCTGATGGATGGAGGAAGGTGCTCTGCTCTGATGGATGGAGGAAGGTGCTCTGCTCTGATGTATGGAGGAAGGTGCTCTGCTCTGATGTATGGAGGAAGGTGCTCTGCTCTGCTCTGATGGATGGAGGAAGGTGCTCTGCTCTGATGGATGGAGGAAGGTGCTCTGCTCTGATCTATGGAGGAAGGTGCTCTGCTCTGATGTATGGAGGAAGGTGCTCTGCTCTGATGTATGGAGGAAGGTGCTCTGCTCTGATGTATGGAGGAAGGTGCTCTGGTCTGATGGATGGAGGAAGGTGCTCTGCTCTGATGTATGGAGGAAGGTGCTCTGCTCTGATGGATGGAGGAAGGTGCTCTGCTCTGGATGGATGGAGGAAGGTGCTCTGCTCTGATGGATGGCGGGAGGTGCTCTGCTCTGATGGATGGAGGAAGGTGCTCTGCTCTGATGTATGGAGGAAGGTGCTCTGCTCTGATGGATGGAGGAAGGTGCTCTGCTCTGATGGATGGAGGAAGGTGCTCTGCTCTGATGGATGGAGGAAGGTGCTCTGCTCTGATGGATGGAGGAAGGTGCTCTGCTCTGATGTATGGAGGAAGGTGCTCTGCTCTGATGTATGGAGGAAGGTGCTCTGCTCTGATGTATGGAGGAAGGTGCTCTGCTCTGATGTATGGAGGAAGGTGCTCTGCTCTGAGGGATGGAGGAAGGTGCTCTGTGCTCTGCTCTGATGGATGGAGGAAGGTGCTCTGCTCTGATGGATGGAGGAAGGTGCTCTGCTCTGATGTATGGAGGAAGGTGCTCTGCTCTGATGGATGGAGGAAGGTGCTCTGCTCTGCTCTGATGTATGGAGGAAGGTGCTCTGCTCTGATGTATGGAGGAAGGTGCTCTGCTCTGATGTATGGAGGAAGGTGCTCTGCTCTGATGTATGGAGGAAGGTGCTCTGCTCTGATGTATGGAGGAAGGAGCTCTGCTCTGATGTATGGAGGAAGGTGCTCTGCTCTGATGGATGGAGGAAGGAGCTCTGCTCTGATGGATGGAGGAAGGTGCTCTGCTCTGATGGATGGAGGAAGGTGCTCTGGTCTGATGGATGGAGGAAGGTGCTCTGCTCTGGATGGATGGAGGAAGGTGCTCTGCTCTGATGGATGGAGGAAGGTGCTCTGCTCTGATGTATGGAGGAAGGTGCTCTGCTCTGATGGATGGAGGAAGGTGCTCTGCTCTGATGGATGGAGGAAGGTGCTCTGCTCTGATGTATGGAGGAAGGTGCTCTGCTCTGATGGATGGAGGAAGGTGCTCTGCTCTGATGTATGGAGTGTGACAGAACCCACTGTGTGTTTTGGAAGGGGCTGTGGGTTGGCCTCCTACCCACAGACTATGGCCCAGAATGGACTTGGGAGAGACTTGGGGACAAAGTGCCATTGAGATAATGCGATGTAATGCTGCATCCCTTCTCCCCCACGCCCCTCCCCTCTTGTTGCAGTGTTAGTTTTGTTGGGTCATGGCATGTAGACAAAAGGTCTGGACTGGAGACATCTCCCAGCAGGGGATGTGTAAGGAGGGGCTGCCTGCTTATCATAATCCCTTCATGTGTTTCAACTGTAGTTGTTTGGATATACAAGTGTTGAGTTTCCATTGGTTCTTCCTTGCCCCCTACCCCCTCTATGACAAGGCTAAGGGGGTGTCCCTAACGGTGTTTAAAAGTGTATGTTTGAAACTTAATAAACAGTTTATGCTCTGGATGTTTAACCCTCAACACCTGTGTGGCTGGTCTCGTGATTGAGGGGTTAAGGGCTGGTTATGGCGAATCTGCAGGCTGCGGGTGCGTTTGGAGGACAGGAGACACAGGTCTGGCGGAGATGCTCAGAAGAGACATCCAAGATCCGTCACATGGGGGAAGGTGCTCTGCTCTGATGTATGGGGTAAGGTGCTCTGCTCTGATGGATGGAGGAAGGAGCTCTGCTCTGATGTATGGAGGAAGGTGCTCTGCTCTGATGTATGGGAGGAAGGTGCTCTGCTCTGATGTATGGGGGAAGGTGCTCTGGTCTGATGGATGGAGGAAGGTGCTCTGGTCTGATGTATGGAGGAAGGTGCTCTGGTCTGATGAATGGAGGAAGGTGCTCTGCTCTGATATATGGGGGAAGGTGCTCTGCTCTGATGGATGGAGGAAGGTGCTCTGGTCTGATGGATGGAGGAAGGTGCTCTGCTCTGATGTATGGAGGAAGGTGCTCTGCTCTGATGGAGGAAGGTGCTCTGCTCTGATGGAAGGAGGAAGGTGCTCTGCTCTGATGGATGGAGGAAGGGGCTCTGCTCTGATGTATGGAGGAAGGTGCTCTGCTCTGATGGATGGAGGAAGGTGCTCTGCTCTGATGTATGGAGGAAGGTGCTCTGCACTGATGGATGGAGGAAGGGGCTCTGCTCTGATGGATGGAGGAAGGTGCTCTGCTCTGATGGAGGAAGGTGCTCTGCTCTGATGTATGGAGGAAGGTGCTCTGCTCTGATGTATGGAGGAAGGTGCTTTGCTCTGATGGATGGAGGAAGGAGCTCTGCTCTGATGTATGGAGGAAGGTGCTCTGGTCTGATGTATGGAGGAAGGTGCTCTGCTCTGATGTATGGAGGAAGGTGCTCTGGTCTGATGTATGGAGGAAGGTGCTCTGCTCTGATGTATGGAGGAAGGTGCTCTGCTCTGATGTATGGAGGAAGGTGCTCTGCTCTGATGGATGGAGGAAGGTGCTCTGCTCTGATGTATGGAGGAAGGTGCTCTGCTCTGATGGATGGGGGAAGGTGCTCTGATGTATGGAGGAAGGTGCTCTGGTCTGATGTATGGGGGAAGGTGCTCTGGTCTGATGGATGGAGGAAGGTGCTCTGGTCTGAGGTATGGAGGAAGGTGCTCTGCTCTGATGATGGAGGAAGGTGCTCTGCTCTGATGTATGGAGGAAGGTGCTCTGGTCTGATGGATGGAGGAAGGTGCTCTGCTCTGATGGATGGAGGAAGGTGCTCTGATGGATGGAGGAAGGTGCTCTGGTCTGATGGATGGAGGAAGGTGCTCTGGTCTGAGGTATGGAGGAAGGTGCTCTGCTCTGATGGATGGGGAAGGTGCTCTGCTCTGATGTATGGAGGAAGGTGCTCTGCTCTGATGTATGGAGGAAGGTGCTCTGCTCTGATGGATGGAGGAAGGTGCTCTGCTCTGATGTATGGAGTAAGGTGCTCTGCTCTGATGGAGGAAGGTGCTCTGGTCTGATGTACGGATGAAGGTGCTCTGCTCTGATGTATGGAGGAAGGTGCTCTGCTCTGATGTACGGGGGGAGGTGCTCTGCTCTGATGTAGGGAGGAAGGTGCTCTGGTCTGATGGATGGAGGAAGGTGCTCTGCTCTGATGGATGGAGGAAGGTGCTCTGGTCTGATGTACGGAGGAAGGTACTCTGCTCTGATGTATGGAGGAAGGTGCTCTGCTCTGATGTACGGAGGAAGGTGCTCTGGTCTGATGGATGGAGGAAGGTGCTCTGCTCTGATGTATGGAGGAAGGTGCTCTGCTCTGATGTATGGAGGAAGGTGCTCTGCTCTGATGGATGGAGGAAGGTGCTCTGCTCTGATGGATGGAGGAAGGTGCTCTGCTCTGATGTATGGAGGAAGGTGCTCTGCTCTGATGGATGGAGGAAGGTGCTCTGCTCTGATGTATGGAGGAAGGTGCTCTGCTCTGATGGATGGAGGAAGGTGCTCTGCTCTGATGGATGGAGGAAGGTGCTCTGGTCTGATGGATGGAGGAAGGTGCTCTGCTCTGATGTATGGAGGAAGTGCTCTGCTCTGATGAGACCAAAATTGAACTTTTTGGCCATCAAAGAAAACGCTATGTCTGGCGCCATCCCAACACATCACCCAAAGATCACCATCCCCACAGTGAAACATGGTGGTGGCAGCATCATGCTGTTGGGATGTTTTTCAGCAGTCGGGACTGGGAAACTGGTCAGAGTTGAGGGAAAGATGGATGGTGCTAAATACAGGAATATTCTTGAGCAAATCCCTGTGTGGGATTTGAGGCTAGGATGGAGGTTCACCTTCCAGAAGGACAATGACCCCAAACACACTGCTAAAGCAACACTTGAGTGGTTTAAGGGAAAACGTGGAAATGTTTTGGAATGGCCTAGTCAAAGCCCAACCTCAATCCAATAGAAAATCTTGGACTTAAATATTGCTGTTCACAAGCGCAAACCATCCAACTTGAAGGAGCAGTTTTGCAAGGAGGAGGAATGGGACACAAATCCCAGTGGTGAGATGTGGCAAGACTCATAGAGACTTATGCAAAGCGACTTGGAGCTGTGATAGCCGCAAAAGGTGGCTCTACAAAGTATTGACTTTAGGGGGGTGAATAGTTATGCACATTGACTTTTTCTGTTATTTTTTCCTATTTGTTGTTTGCTTCAAAATAAAAAATAAAAAAAAAACATCTTCAAAGTTGTGGGCGTGTTCTGTAAATTAAATGATGCAAATCCTCAAACAATCCATGTTAATTCCAGATCGTGAGGCAACGAAACATGAAAAATGCCAAGGGGGGGTGAATACTTTTGCAAGGCTTCCTGGAATTCGATATATGGTGGAGGAAAAGGGTTTATTGACCGTCCCAGACACCCCCTCGTGAGCTAAACTGTCTAGGCTGGCGACAACCCTATTCTCTTTAACCACTTCAGCCCTGGAAGGATTTGCCCCTTAATGACCAGGCCATTTTTTGTGATGTGGCACTGCGTCACTTTAACTGACAATTGCGCGGTCGTGCGACGTTGTACACAAACAAAATTGACGTCCTTTTTTTCCTAGAAATAGAGATTTCTTTTGGTGGTATTTGATCACCTCTGCGTTTTTTATTCTTTGTGCTATAAACAAAAAAATAGTGACAATTTTTCTATAATAAATACCACCCCTCCAAAAAAAAAAAAAACAATTCTTCTTCAATTTAGGCCTATACATATTCTTCTACATATTTTTGGTAAACAAAAATCGCAATAAGCGTATATTGATTGGTTTGCGCAAAAGTTATAGCGTCTACAAAACAGGGAATATAGATATGGCATAACGGCGACGGTCTGCAATTTTTAGCGGGACTGCGACATTGCCGCGGACAGATCGGACACTTTAGACACTTTTTTTGAACAATAACATTTATACAGCGATCAGTGCTATAAAAATGAACTGATAACTGTGTAAATGTCACTGGCAGGGAAAGTGTTAACACTAGGGGGCGATAAAGGGGTTAAATGTTTTTCCTGGGAGGTGTTTCTAACTGTGGGGGGAGGGGAATGACTAGAGGAGGAGCCAGATCGCTGCTCCTAGCTAGTGAGGGAGACGATCTGTCTCCTCTCCTGACAGAATGGGATGTCTGTGTTTAGACACACACATCTCTGTTCTTGCTCTCGTGCCCACAATCGCACATGGCCTGTGGACATCACGCCTGCCGGCCACGCGCATCATATTCCCCTCCTCTATAGCTGTTTAAATGGCCGGCATACAGCTACAGCGATTTGCGGGAGAGAGCCGACCTGCCACAGTATAATGACGGCGGCTGATCGGCTAGTGATAGAGAACCATAGTACGGAAATCAGTAAAGAAGATAACCATTCTGATGCTCGGTTTGAACTTTGACAAGTCGTCTTCACCACATCTAGATGCCTAAATCTGTGTGATTGGCTGATTAGCAATTTGTGTTACCAAGCCATTGAACAGCTGTACCTAATAAAGTTGCCAGTGAGTGTTTTATATATATATATATGTCATCTTTGATATATTTGTACATTATATAAGAAGTGCCTATTCTTCAGAGTCAACAATTGTAAATGATATAATCTATCCTCATAGCTGAGGTCCTCTGTCACTCTTATTCCTTTTGTTGCCCTTCACTAGGGATGGGCCCGGTGCTCGATGCGAACCCACGTTCGCATCGAGCACTGGGCGTTCGCTCGCTCGGCGAGCCCAGAACCATTCGTGTGATGCGAGCGGCCCCGCAATGCATTGCGGCCGGCGCGGCCGGCGCAGTGCATTGCTGGCTGATGATTGGCCAAGCATGCACTGTGACCCCGCATGCTTGGCCAATCACAGCGCCGGAAACTCGGAGAGCAATAATTGGCTACAGGCAGGACGCCTGTAGCCAATTAAAGCTCAGGGGCTTTAGTACACGCCCCACCATTTAAAAGGCCGCCACGCCGTCGGCGCCGGTCACATGAGTTCCGGCTTTAGGAGAGATCAGGCTGATTCTGTGTCTTTGCTTGATTCTTTGCTTCAATTGTGTGTTAGTGGCATCACACAGAGCTCCCATGTTTTCTTCCCAGAAGCACCCACAGGACTTCTAGTGTGTTAGTGGCATCACACAGAGCTCCCATATTTTCTTCCCAGAAGCACCCACAGGACTTCTTGTGTGTTAGTGGCATCACACAGAGCTCCCATATTTTCTTCCCAGAAGCACCCACAGGACTTCTAGTGTGTTAGTGGCATCACACAGAGCTCCCATATTTTCTTCCCAGAAGCACCCACAGGACTTCAATTGTGTGTTAGTGGCATCACACAGAGCTCCTATATTTTCTTCCCAGAAGCACCCATAGGACTTCAATTGTGTGTTAGTGGCATCACACAGAGCTCCCATATTTTCTACCCAGAAGCACCCATAGGACTTCAATTGTGTGTTAGTGGCATTACACAGAGCTCCCATATTTTCATCCCAGAAGCACCCATAGGACTTCTAGTGTGTTAGTGGCATCACACAGAGCTCCCATATTTTCTTCCCAGAAGCACCCACATGACTTCTAGTGTGTTAGTGGCATCACACAGAGCTCCCATATTTTCTTCCCAGAAGCACCCACAGGACTTCTAGTGTGTTAGTGGCATCACACAGAGCTCCCATATTTTCTTCCCAGAAGCACCCATAGGACTTCAATTGTGTGTTAGTGGCATCACACAGAGCTCCCATATTTTCTTCCCAGAATCACCCATAGGACTTCAATTGTGTGTTAGTGGCATCACACAGAGCTCCTATATTTTCTTCCCAGAAGCACCCACAGGACTTCAATTGTGTGTTAGTGGCATCACACAGAGCTCCCATATTTTCATCCCAGAAGCACCCACAGGACTTCTAGTGTGTTTAGTGGCATCACACAGAGCTCCCATATTTTCTTCCCAGAAGCACCCACAGGACTTCTAGTGTGTTAGTGGCATCACACAGAGCTCCCATATTTTCTTCCCAGAAGCACCCACAGGACTTCTAGTGTGTTAGTGGCATCAAACAGAGCTCCTATATTTTCTTCCAGAAGCACCCATAGGACTTCTAGTGTGTTAGTGGCATCACACAGAGCTCCCATATTTTCTTCGCAGAAGCACCCATAGGACTTCAATTGTGTGTTAGTGGCATCACACAGAGCTCCTATATTTTCTTCCCAGAAGCACCCATAGGACTTCTAGTTTTTTAGTGGCATCACACAGAGCTCCTATATTTTCTTCGCAGAAGCACCCATAGGACTTCTAGTGTGTTAGTGGCATCACACAGAGCTCCCATATTTTCTTCCCAGAAGCACCCATAGGACTTCAATTTTGTGTTAGTGGCATCACACAGAGCTCCTATATTTTCTTCCCAGAAGCACCCATAGGACTTCTAGTGTGTTAGTGGCATCACACAGAGCTCCCATATTTTCTTCGCAGAAGCACCCATAGGACTTCTAGTGTGTTTTAGTGGCATCACACAGAGCTCCCATATTTTCTTCCCAGAAGCACCCATAGGACTTCTAGTGTGTTAGTGGCATCACACAGAGCTCCTATATTTTCTTCGCAGAAGCACCCACAGGACTTCTAGTGTGTTAGTGGCATCACACAGAGCTCCCATATTTTCTTCCTAGAAGCACCCACAGGACTTCAATTGTGTGTTAGTGGCATCACACAGAGCTCCCATATTTTCTTCCTAGAAGCACCCATAGGACTTCAATTGTGTGTTAGTGGCATCAAACAGAGCTCCTATATTTTCTTCCAGAAGCACCCACAGGACTTCTAGTGTGTTAGTGGCATCACACAGAGCTCCCTTATTTTCTTCCCAGAAGCACCCATAGGACTTCAATTGTGTGTTAGTGGCATCACACAGAGCTCCTATATTTTCTTCCCAGAAGCACCCATAGGACTTCTAGTGTGTTAGTGGCATCACACAGAGCTCCTATATTTTCTTCGCAGAAGCACCCATAGGACTCTAGTGTGTTAGTGGCATCACACAGAGCTCCCATATTTTCTTCGCAGAAGCACCCATAGGACTTCTTGTGTGTTAGTGGCATCAAACAGAGCTCCCATATTTTCTTCCCAGAAGCACCCATAGGACTTCAATTGTGTGTTAGTGGCATCACACAGAGCTCCTATATTTTCTTCCCAGAAGCACCCATAGGACTTCTATTGTGTGTTAGTGGCATCACACAGAGCTCCTATATTTTCTTCGCAGAAGCACCCATAGGACTTCTAGTGTGTTAGTGGCATCACACAGAGCTCCTATATTTTCTTCGCAGAAGCACCCACAGGACTTCTAGTGTGTTAGTGGCATCACACAGAGCTCCTATATTTTCTTCGCAGAAGCACCCACAGGACTTCTAGTGTGTTAGTGGCATCACACAGAGCTCCTATATTTTCTTCCCAGCAGCACCCATAGGACTTTTAGTGTGTTAGTGGCATCACACAGAGCTCCTATATTTTCTTCCCAGAAGCACCCATAGGACTTCAATTGTGTGTTAGTGGCATCACACAGAGCTCCTATATTTTCTTCGCAGAAGCACCCATAGGACTTCTAGTGTGTTAGTGGCATCACACAGAGCTCCTATATTTTCTTCGCAGAAGCACCCATAGGACTTCTAGTGTGTTAGTGGCATCACACAGTGCTCCTATATTTTCTTCTCAGCAGCACCCACAGGACTTCTAGTGTGTTAGTAGCATCACACAGAGCTCCTATATTTTCTTCTCAGCAGCACCCATAGGACTTCTAGTGTGTTAGTGGCAGCAAACAGAGCTCCTATATTTTCTTGTCAGCAGCACACAAAGTACCTATAGTGTGTTAGTATCAGCACCCATAGGACCTACAGTGTGTTGTGAGCACACATAGGAGCTCTATTTTTTATACTATATATACTACCGACTACAATGGCTGGAAGACCGCCAAGGAGAGGCAGAGCGTGCAGAGGCAAGAACACAGGGCAGGCAGGCTCTGTTTCTAGAGACAACCCCGAACTCTTTGAGCACAGTGTTGGGTACATGCTCCAGGAGGATGCCCAACGATTCGAAGGCTCGGATGATGATACCCAGCTTGAGGAAGTCAGTAGTGTGCGCGCAGAGAGAGGGGATGCTGAAGGACAGCAATCTGGCAGTACTGTTCCACCAGCTGCAGCTTACTGCCAGGTTTTCTCTAGTGGTGAAGAGGGAGGGGATGATGAGGTCACTGACTCCACGTGGGTGCTTGAAGGGAGAGAGGAGGAGGAGGAGGAGGATGAGGAGGAGGAGGATGCGGCGTCACATGTCCCAACGAGTCAGGATGCCCCCTGGAGGCCAGCTAGAGGCCAGCACAGCAACTGTACCACAAACCGCAGAGCTCCGCCTGTGCAGGGCGCTGCCTCTGCACGTTATCAGAAAATTCTTTGGTGTGGGCCTTTTTTGAGAAACGAGTGCATCAGATCGCACCACTGCTATTTGCAATATTTGTCTCAAGCGTATCTCCGTGGCCAAACATCTAGATGCCTAAATCTGTGTGATTGGCTGATTAGCAATTTGTGTTACCAAGCCATTGAACAGCTGTACCTAATAAAGTGGCCAGTGAGTGTTTTATATATATATATATATATCTCTTGATATATTTGTACATTATATAAACGATATAATCGATCCTCATAGCTGAGGTCCTCCGTCACTCTTATTCATTTGTTGCCCTTCACTAAACTCTTTCTAGCTCAAGTAGTCGTTCCTGAGGACTTGTGACCAAAACTAAGCAGCATCTTCCAGATGAGAATGAACCAGTGTTTTGTAAAAGTGTAGAATACTTGATCCATGCCACCACACCATGCCTAAGGCACAATTTTTCAGCCCCTGTATAACAGGGGCGTGTATTACATTTTTTTGTTTAAAATGCTTCGCAACACGTTAGACTGCTGTGCTCCAAGTACAGTATCCTTTGAGGGGTTGCAGTGTTGTGTGGCACCAGCACCAGTGCCTAAGGCACAATTTTTCAGCCCCTATTGGGGCGTGTAATTACAATTTTTAGGCAATGCTTTGCAACAGGTCTCATTGCTGTGCTAAGAGTACAGTATCTGTGAGGTATGCAGTGTTGTGGGCACCAGCACCAAGCCTAAGTGCACAATTTTTTCAGCCCTGTTTAACAGGGCGTGTAATTACAATTTTTTAAAAGATGCTTCGCAACAGGTGTGACCGCTGTGCTCCAAGTACAGAATCTGTGAGGGGTTGCAGTGTTGTGCACCAGTGCCTAAGGCACAATTTTTATCAGCCCTGTTGGGGCGTGTAATTACAATTTTTAGGCAATGCTTGCAACAGGTCTCATTGCTGTGCTAAGAGTACAGTATCTGTGAGGGTTTTGCAGTGTTGTGGCACCACACCAATGCCTAGCACAATTTATCAGCCCCTGTTGGGGGCGTGTAATTACAATTTTTAGGCAATGCTTTGCAACAGGTCTCATTGCTGTGCTAAGAGTACAGTATCTGTGAGGGGTTGCAGTGTATATAAGAAGTGTCTCTTCTTCAGAGTGAACAATTGTAAACGATATAATCGATCCTCATAGCTGAGGTCCTCCGTCACTCTTATTCCATTTGTTGCCCTTCACTAAACTCTTTCTAGCTCAAGTAGTCGTTCCTGAGGACAGGTGACCAAAACTAAGCAGCATCTTCCAGATGAGAATGAACCAGTGTTTTGTAAAAGTGTAGAATACTTGATCTACCTCTGGAAAGTATGACCTATTAACTGCATGAGAGTAGTCTGCTGGCCATGTTAGCTGCGGCTTGGCATTGCATGTTATTGTTAAGTCTGTAATCTGTGACATGTTCCTGGTGTCAGTATGGTACTAAATCTTTGTCCATGGACATGTTCCTGGTGTCAGTATGGTACTGAATCTTTGTCTGTGGACACGTTCCCGGTGTCAGTATGGTACTGTATGTGTCAGCATGGTACTGACTCTTTGTCTGTGGACACGTTCCCGGCGTCAGTATGGTACTGACTCTTTGTCTGTGGACACATTCCCGGCGTCAGTATGGTACTGACTCTTTGTCTGTGGACATGTTCCTGGTGTCAGTATAGTACTGACTCTTTGTCTGTGGACACGTTCCCTGTGTCAGTATGGTACTGACTCTTTGTCTGTGGACACGTTCCCGGCATCAGTATGGTACTGACTCTTTGTCTGTGGACATGTTCCTGGTGTCAGTATGGTACTGACTCTTTGTCTGTGGACACGTTCCTGGTGTCACTGACTCTTTGT
The DNA here is from genome assembly GCA_028564925.1 of Lithobates sylvaticus. NCBI lineage: Eukaryota > Metazoa > Chordata > Amphibia > Anura > Ranidae > Lithobates > Lithobates sylvaticus. Next base: position 626,880,875 of record CM053027.1, on the reverse strand, counting down.
CTGTGGACATGTTCCTGGGGTCAGTATGGTACTGACTCTTTGTCTGTGGACATGTTCCTGGTGTCATTATGGTACTGACTCTTTGTCTGTGGATATGTTCCTGTTGTCAGTATGGTACTGACTCTTTGTCTGTGGACACGTTCCCTGTGTCAGTATGGTACTGAATCTTTGTCTGTGGACATGTTCCTGGTGTCATTATGGTACTGACTCTTTGTCTGGGGACACGTTCCCAGAGTCAGTATGGTACTGACTCTTTGTCTGTGGACATGTTCCTGGTGTCAGTATGGTACTGACTCTTTGTCTGTGGACATGTTCCTGTTGTCAGTATGGTACTGACTCTTTGTCTGTTCACACGTTCCCAGGGTCAGTATGGTACTGACTCTTTGTCTGTGGACATGTTCCTGGTGTCATTATGGTACTGACTCTTTGTCTGTGGATATGTTCCTGTTGTCAGTATGGTACTGACTCTTTGTCTGTGGACACGTTCCCTGTGTCAGTATGGTACTGAATCTTTGTCTGTGGACATGTTCCTGGTGTCATTATGGTACTGACTCTTTGTCTGTGGACACGTTCCCAGAGTCAGTATGGTACTGACTCTTTGTCTGTGGACATGTTCCTGGTGTCAGTATGGTACTGACTCTTTGTCTGTGGACATGTTCCTGGTGTCAGTATGGTACTGACTCTTTGTCTGCGGACACGTTCCTGTGTGTGTCAGTATGGTACTGACTCTTTAACTGAATTGGTGTTTGCAGTTTTTTTGTGATGTGTAAGTTTAGTACCTATTTTGTGTCTGTTAACATGTTTTTGGTGGGTAAGTATGGTACTTATTATTTCTCAACAGGTATGTGTTGTAAATAAATGGATGATAAAAAGATAAAAATGTATAAAAATACTGTAAATTTCAGCAACCAAACAGTGAGCGGTAAGGATGTGCATTAACCTCTAACAACCCATCTGTGAGCAGTAAGGACATACAGTAACCTCTAGCAACCAATTAGTGAGTGTGGACCAGTTCTTTATGTTTAGAGTATTAAAGTGGAAGTAAACCCATCGATTTAACATAAAAAAAAAAGTCTATGTGCATGTTTGTCTTTTGGGATGTTGGGGTGGACAGCAAAATTGCAGCACTGTGGCAGTTGAAGATTAAACAGAGGCAAAGATGCTTCCTTGGCTGAAAACGATAGGGGGGTTTACTTCCACTTTAAGGTTTTTTGACATAAGTCTATGTGCGTGTTTATCTTTTGGGATGTTGGGGTGGACAGCAAAATTGTATGGGGGGCCAGGAAAATGTTTGCCCAGGGTCCAATCAATATTAAAGACGGCCCTGCTGGTAGGTTACAGTGTTGTAGAAAACATAGTTTTGAGGCTTTTGTTGGTCAAGAGAGGAGCGGTGGAGAAGGTGGATGCCTATGTGATGCATTTCACAATTTTTTTTATCCTCGCCACCCAGGGGTGTCAGCTTTGAAATCCCATCGGCAGCGTCTGCATCAAATGGTGTACGATTATCCAGGGGCGAAAACAGAGATGGAGAGCTTCCCAGTTGATGATTTACTGGGTTACTGGTCATGAGAATAGACCACTGGCCAGAACTTGCCCAGTGTGAAATTAAGCTACTGGGCTGCCCTGCATCCAGTGTGCTTTCCGAATTGGCATTCAGTGCTGCTGGATGTTTTGTTACTGATAACAGAATGTTTCTGTCCACAGACTCCGTGGACCATCTGACTTTTATCAAAATGAATCAGTCCTGGATTACCAGCAGCTATGAAGCCCCTAATGCCAATGTCACTGATTAAGTGTTTTTGAGATGTGGAATCTCTGAAGGACTTCTAGGCTGCCTAGCATTGTGGGTGTTGATTTCATCTGGAAGAATTTTTTTGATGTAGGTTTCATGGGAACAATTAACACCCAAAGACCAATTTCCCGCACCTGTTTGACAGGTGCATATCATTTCAATTTTTGACAGCAAGGCCAATTCTTGCTTTCTTTAAGAGTAAATCTATAGGGTTACGGTGTGAAGGTGCCACCAACACCCAAAGACCAATTTTTACACACCTGTCACCAAAGTCTTTGGAGAGACACCAGAATTTATCCAAAAAAATCTCTACTCCCAGTGCACTAAATTGTGGCCTCATCATACAGACTGGGTCCCTAAGCCGTTGCTTACCTAATAAAGAAAGCTTGCTGGGAATTTTTATTTGGCTTTATAAATGCAATTATTTCTGTAGCAGCTTCTACACGCAATACAGATGTACCACTTTACGAATCGACTAAGGGGACCCCCAGGGAATATATTGATAGGTATTTTTTATTTTCATTGTTATTTATCATATTTATACTTTCACTTTAAGCATCAATAAATCTCTGCTCATTTAAAATGAAGTATTTTACTAACTTTTTTTCATTGACACATGTCTCCCAGGGCAGTACTCAGACCCCCATAACCATTGTATGCCCAATTACTTGCATAAAAGCCTGTAAAATGGGCACGCTTGATTTCTACAGTTATTCGGTTCGGAAATTTTGTGATGTTTGAAAGCTCTGGTGTGAACCGAAAAGGGTCTTGTTTGGCCTATTCCTACTCCCCTCCTTCCAGGATGTCCCCTGGATGTCTCAGGGCCAGGTTTATGAGAAAACCACTGGTAAAGGCATGCATCTTCTCCTCGGGTTCCCAACAATTTTCTTCTGGCCCATATCTTTCCCATTGAACCAGATATTATAATTTGTTCCTAAAGACCCTGGAATAAAACATTTTTGTGATCACAAATTCTTCTATACCTTGCACCCCAACAGGTGGAGGGGGCAGGGGAATTCTCTCAGTGGAAGGGTTTTCATGAAATAGTTTGAGTAAGGATACATGAAACATGATGTCAATATTTGTAATTTGCTGTGCTGAGTTGAAATCTGGAATGGACAGTCCCACAAACTTTTGACTCAGCTTTGCAGATCAAACATCTACATTAAAATTTTTAGTAGATAACCAAACTTTGTGATCCACATGAAAGGTATGAAGTGATCTGTGAGGTCTGTCAGCAGCCTCTGTAACATTCCCGAGCCTCCCTCAAAGCGCTGATCAATTTCTCCTTAATCTCCTTCAATGTACTTAATCTGTTGGTAACCACAGGAATTGGAGTTGAGAAAAGGAGGTCAGGAATAAAAACTGGATGATGTCCGGTGTTTAAGAAAAAAAGGACTTTGAGCAGTGGAGCCATGTTTGGAATTGTTTCAAGCCAATTCTGCAACTGGAAGATAGTCAGCCCAGTTATCCTGAAGATAACTAACAATACATTGAAGGTACTGTAACACAGTTTGATTTTTAGATGCTACAGAGGGCTGTAACACTTAAAGCTGAGCAGATGCTTTTCCAGAATCTTGACGTAAACGGTACTCCTCTGTCAGACACCACTGTAGTGATAAAATATGTAGTGGGTAGATGTATAGTAGTTATTAAAAGTATTGTTCCGCAGCAACCCAATTCTTCCAGAGAGATGCAAATTTATTGGCTTCCATCACAGAACAGTCTTGCAACAGATGATAAAAATCCAACAGTATAATTACGACAGTGTTAGTAAATTTCTAGAGCCCCATGTTTCCATGTGACCTTGGTGCCTTCATAACCACACACACTCTGAGCAGACTGAATGCCATGTTATATCCCCCACACACTGAATGGCTGAGCAATTTGATTGGCCGTTTCCATTAAATGCTTTGATCTGCTCCTGTCTTTCAGAGTGACAGAAGATCACCCCAAGCTGTGAACAGCTGTAGTCATAAACTGCCCTAATCTGCATTTTTGCATATTAACATTAACATAGTGACTCTGGGCTATCTGTCCCCTTTGATATGTGGAGTAATTCTTGTTTGCCACTTCCCCTTTGATCAACAAGTCCCTTTTAATATGCGCAATTAGATTAACAACTACCAATTTGACCTGCCTGGAATGGACTTGTCTTAGAATGCCTACATATAACACCATGTATAAATATATAAAATACATGCACATATATATATATATATACACATAAAAAACACACTACAACCACATCATCAGGAATTCCATGAAGTATAAAAACTTCCCGAACTATCAGTTTTGCAGTTTGTTCAGAACAGCTTCCCCCTTAAGTGGTACAAAATGAGCCATCTTAGTGAGAGAGTTGACGACCATCAGGATTCTCGTAATTTTTTTTAGAGGGAGGTGGTTCGACCACAAAGTCCATAGAAATGGACCCCCATGGTCTTGATGCAACAGGAAGTGGCTGGAACAACCCCATAGGTGAAGGTCTTATTACTCTTTGGTCCCCCCTCCTGTCCACTCCGCCTCTGTCCGCTCTCCGGTCCCCCCTCCTCCTCCGGTTTGTTTCCCCTCTGTCCGCTCTCCGGTCCCCCCTCCTCCTCCGGTCCACTCCCTCTCCGTGCATTTTCCGCCTCCCATCCTCCTCCGGTCTGCTCCCCCTCTGTGCACAATCCGCCCCCTCTTCCTCCTCCAGTCCGCTCCCCCTCTGTGCACTCTTCGGTCCCCCCTCCTCCTCCGGTCCACTCCCCCTTTGTCTGCTCTCCGGTCCCCCCCTCCTCGCCCGGTCCACTCCCCCTCTGTGCACTCTCTGCCCCCCTCCTCCTCCCATCTGCTCCCCCTCTGTCACTCACTGGCTCCTTACTTTTCCAAATGAACAGAGTCAGTGATTACTGACTTCAGTTTATGAATGGAGAGGAGCCTCTGTCTCCTCTTCATTCATCTTCAGTGCAGCTGAGGCTGCTGGGAAAGGGACTGGGGAATCTGTGTCCTCAGTCTCGTTCCATGTCTCAAAGGGGAGATGTCAGTTTAGACCCCTGACATCTCACCAAAGCCCCCCTACCCTAAGAAAAATAAAAAATAGAATAAAAAAAACATTGTAATAAACAAATATTCTAAAGCAAAATTGTAAAAATAATAAAAAATAAAACAAAATAAACACTGTCTGACACTGTCCAGAAAGCATTGTAAATAAACATTAGGAAGAAACTGGGAAAACTCTGATACATAACAGTATAGCACTGAAACAGATGCAAATTACAACCAACACAGTTTTAAATGAACGTGACCTATGTGCTCAGGCATAAAAGGGGGAACAGAGATAGTTTGTTACCGGCCAATCTGTCTCCCTAAAATCCTGAGCCCACAGATCCTAAAAGTTTATGCGTTATACAATATTCAGACCATGTCAACTCATGTCAGAGTTCCTCATTAACAAGTACAAGTGTTTTGCACTGAGTCCTTAGCTAAGTAAAGAAGAAACTTGGCAGTCCTCACATTGGAGGTGTCCGGTATCTTCAGCTAGGCCCAAAGAGATCTCTATGCAAAGAAACTCAAGAATAAAGGACAACTGATGTAAGGTGTCTCTTGGGGAAGGCTCTCGTCTGGGAAATTTGGCTGTACGCTATGCACACAGCCATATCTACTGTGCTCCTAAACACACATTCCGTCTAATGATATAATGTACCTTACCTATCATTCCATTTCCCTTGCATCCCCAAGTAAAGAGACACCACCATCATAGCTTGTGCTCTCAGCTCCATCAGCATCACTACCTTTTCTGAGCCGTGCATCTGCTTTTATTTACACATAAGCAGGAAGTCCCAAACTGGAGAGTTTGCCTCCAAAGCCAAATCACCTCCTACACAGTTTGTGACCTCACAGGAAATGACCAAATAAGGATGTAACACAGGATATGAATGGTAACACAGGAAATACAACAATGACTAGGGGCGTCTTATGGGCGTGTCTGGGCAGGGGCAGCGTGCACAATCTCCAGCCCCCTGTCTCTGATCACATAAAGCCTGAGACTATGAACACCTCCCCCGGGCCACAACGATTCAAAGAATCCCGTTCTTACAGTTTGTTTGTGAATCCTTATTATGCCTTGTTCAGAGAACAATACCCGGACTATTCTACTGTCTTTGTGGACGAGAGATTATCTGCAGGTGTACACACATGGGGCCACAAATATGTTGATCAGGCATACAGGGGTGACACGAGCGGACACTCTATAAACCGATAATGTCTTTGCAGAGCGAACACCCCCCCCACCAGACGATGGTTCTGTGCATCGCACAGGGGCCCTTCACTGGCGGACATGTCCCCACTCCGCAAACAGTTCTCTATATCCCCAAGGAGCTTTTAACTATCAAACGGATATAAACCAGCATCAGTCTGCCCCAGTCAGCTCTTTAGAGTGGGCTGCGGGAGCGCTAACACTGGGAGACACTTATGACAATAAATGTTAAAATACATCTTCATAAAATTTCCACAACACTCTGACAAGAAGACAGGGTACAGGTGTCTGTATGCAGTGCCTTTAGAAATAATTTGCACAGAATCAGCAATCCAGCATAACCAGGAGTAGACACACGGGACAGGCTCTTTGAGACTGGCAACCCGGCAGTAGGAAGGTACAGTGATGTCTGTTCAAACTGCCCAAATGACAGGTGGAGTCCCTGAGGTGATGGGTCTGCTTTTGACCAATGGGTTGTTGGCCAGGAATGGTCACTCTGCTGGAGAACTGGCAGCACGCTTTCCTTTGCGCCCGGTCTCTCTCTTGGGGTGGGTAGTTTCAGCTGGAGATGGGGACTACATGTCCCAGGATGCCTTGCTGCTCCTGCAGTCTTCCAGGTAATTGTCTCCCTTCCTCCTACCAAATGGAAAACAGGGGGAGGGATAAAGGCGTGTGGCAGTGTCAGTGAGGAGAGGGAGGGGATGAAAACCCCTGCAGCAGCTTGACAGTCTCTCTCTCTCTCTCCCTGAGAGCCTGTCTGTGTGTATCTCAAGGGCAGGAGGTTCGGAGCCGTGGGAGGCGGAGCAGCACCAGCTACACATATCAGTATGGATGTCACACCACTTCCTCAAACTCAATCTTTCTAAAACTGAGCTTGTAATATTTCCTCCTCCCCGATCTCCCCATGACTTTACCATTGAGATCAACAACAGGTCCCTCCACACATGCCAGGGTTCTGGGTGTAATCCTAGGCTCCGACCCCTCCTTCAGCCCCCACATCCAATCACTGGCTAAATCTTGCCACCTCAACCTCTGCAACATTTCCAGAATTCGTCCCTTCCCAACTAAGGGCTATTGTGGCCAATTATAGCTCAGGGGGTTTAGTACACGCCCCACAGTATAAAAGGCCGCCGCACCGGCAGCCTCGTATATTGTGTTGTGTTCCAGCGTCAGTGTTATGTGCTGCTGACTGCTGACATTATGTGCTGTGATTCCGGGGATTAGTGTGTGCGTGCTGTTAGTACAGCATTGCAGTATCACATCTGGGGGGTGTCTATAGTATGCCTGTGAAGGGGCACATGTTTCCTGTGCTTAGAACTGTCCCTGCACAAAGTGTCATTTTTTCAGGAAAAAAAGCTATTTAAAATCACTCGCGGCTAATGAATTGACGGCTCCCGTAACACAGAGAACAGTCATTCATTGAAAACCATTCATAAAAAAAAAGTAATTGATAAAAAAAAAAAAGCGTGGGGGTCCCCCCAAATTCAATAACCAGGCCCTTCAGGTCTGCTATGGATATTAAGGGGGACCCCAGCCAAAAAATAAAAATAAATGGAGTGGAGTCCCCCTCAAAATCCATCCTAGACCCTTGAGGTCTGGGATGGATTTTAAGGGGAACCCCGGCCAAAAAAAAAAAAAAATGGCGTGGGGTCCCCCTCAAAATCCATACCAGACCCTTATCTGAGCACGCAACCTGGCAGGCCGCAGGAAAAGAGGGGGGTGAGAGCGCCCCCCCCCCTCCTGAACCGTACCAGGCCACATGCCCTCAACATTGGGAGGGTGCTTTGGGGGTCTGAGACCCCCCAAAGCACCTTGTCCCCATGATGATGAGGACAAGGGCCTCGTCCCCACAACCCTGGCCATTGGTTGTGGGGGTCTGCGGGCGGGGGGCTTATCGGAATCTGGAAGCCCCCTTTAACAAGGGGACCCCCAGATCCCGCCCCCCCCCCTGTGTGAAATGGTAAGGGGGTACCCCTACCATTTCACCAAAAAAGTGTCAAAAATTTTAAAAATGACAGGAGACGGTCTTTGACAATTCCTTTATTAAAATCTTCTTTCTTCTGGTCTTCCTTCTTCCTCTCTTCATCCTTCGGTTTCTTCATCTTCTCGTCCGACATCTTCTTCCATGGCGTCTCTTCTGGGCCGCTCCGCACAATGGGAGGCTCCCGCTGTGTGAAGCTTCGCTCCTGCATCTTCTTCCACGGCGTCGGTGTCTCTTCTGGGCCGCTCCGCGCAATGGGAGGCTCCCGCTGTGTGAGGCTTCGCTGCGTCTGACAGGTCTTTTATAACGGAGGGCGGGGCCACCTGGTAACCCTGCCCCCTCTGACGCACGGGGACGTCATGGGGAATTCCCTATGGCTTTCCCCATGAGGTCAGAGGGGGGCGGGGTCACCAGGTGGCCCCGCCCTCCGTTATAAAAGACCTGTCAGACGCAGCGAAGCCTCCCACAGCGGGAGCCTCCCATTGCGTGGATCGGCCCAAGAAGAGACCCGGACGCCGTGGAAGAAGATGCCGGACGAGAAGACCAGAGCAAGAAGAAGCGGATCGGAGGAAGAAGATGATGGAAGAAGAAGATGGAAGAAGATGCCGGAAGGAGAAGATGAAGAAACCAAAGGATGAAGAAAGGAAGAAGGAAGACCAGAAGAAAGAAGATTTTAATAAAGGAATTGTCAAAGACCGTCTCATGTCATTTTTACCATTTTTGACACTTTTTTGGTGAAATGGTAGGGGTACTTTTGTACCCCTTACCATTTCACACAGGGGGGGTCAGGATATGGGGGTCCCCTTGTTAAAGGGGGCTTCCAGATTCCGATAAGCCCCCCGCCCGCAGACCCCCACAACCAATGGCCAGAGTTGTGGGGATGGGGCCCTTGTCCTCATCAACATTGGGACAAGGTGCTTGGGGGGGTCTCAGACCCCCAAAGCACCCTCCCAATGTTGAGGGCATGTGGCCTGGTACGGTTCAGGAAGGAGGGGGGGCCGCTCTCGTCCCCCCCTCTTTTCCTGCGGCCTGCCAGGTTGTGTGCTCGGATAAGGATCTGGTATGGATTTTAAGGGGGACCGCACGCCATTTTTTTTTTTCTTTGGCCGGGTTTCCTCTTAAAAATCCATCCCAGACCTCAAGGGTCTGGTATGGATTTTGAGGGGGACCCCACGCCATTTTTTTTTGGCTGGGGTTCCCCTTAATATCCATAGCAGACCTGAAGGGCCTGGTTATTGAATTTGGGGGGACCCCCACGCTTTTTTTATTTTATTTTATTTTTTTATCAATGACTTTTTTTATCAATGACTTTCAATGAATGACTGTTCTCTGTGTTACGGGAGCCGACAATTCATTAGCCGCGAGTGATTTTAAATAGCTTTTTTTCCTGCAAAAATGACACTTTGTGCAAGGACAGTTCTAAGCACAGGAAACATGCGCCCCTTCACAGGCATACTATAGACACCCCCCAGGTATGCAATTTAAAGGAATATTACACTTTTATTGTTTCACTTTAAGCATTATTAAAATCCCTGCTCCTGAAAAAACGGCCGTTTTTAAAAAAAAAAAAACATTTGCATTAATACATGTCCCCTGGGGCAGGACCCAGGTCCCCAAACACTTTTGATGACAATAACATGCATATTAGCCTTTAAAATGAGCACTTTTGATTTCAAACGTTCGCATCCATTGTAACTAATAGGGTTCTTATGCTCGCACAGACTTTAGGTCCGTTCGCGGGTTCTGGTGCGAACCGAACCCGGGGGTGTTTGGCTCATCCCTACTTATATGCAAGTCATTGTCATTAAAAGTGTTTGGGGACCCGGGTCCTGCCCCAGGGGACATGTATCAATGCCAAAATGGGTTTTAAAAACAGCCGTTTTCTCGGGAGCAGTAATTTTACTAATGCTTAAAGTGAAACAATAAAAGTGTAATATTCCTTTAAATTTCGTACCGGGGGGTGTCTATAGTATGCCTGTAAAGGGGCGCATGTTTACCGTGTTTAGAACAGTCTGACAGCAAAATTACATTTCTAAAGGGAAAAAAGTCATTTAAAACTACTCACGGCTACAATGAATTGTCGGTCCACAATACACATACAAGTTCATTGATAAAAACGACATGGGGATTTCCCTACAGGGGAACCCCGAACCAAAATAAAAAAAAAATGCATGGGGGTCCCCCTAAATTCCATACCAGGCTCTTCAGGTCTGGTATGGATATTAAAGGGAACCCTGTGCCAAAATGTAAAAAAGAAATGGCGTGGGGGCCCCCCTCAAAATCCATACCAGACCCTTATCCGAGCACGCAACCTGGCAGGCCGTAGGAAAAGAGATAGGGATGAGAGAGCGCTCCCCTCTCCTGAACCGTACCAGGCCACATGCCCTCAACATTGTGAGGGTGCTTGAGGTTGCCCCCAAAGCACCCCCATGTTGATGGGGAAAAGGGCCATATCCCCACAACCCTTGTCCGGTGGTTGTGGGGGTTTGCGGGTGGGGGGCTTATCGAAATCTGGAACCCCTTTTTAACAAGGGGACCCCCCAGATCCCGCACCCCCCCGTGTGAATTGGTAATGTCTCTTGTCTTTTTGAACCTTTTTGTCGCTTTTTTTGTGAAATGGTAACGGTACATTTGTACCCCATTACCAATTCACATGGGGGGGGGATCTGGGGGTCCCCTTGTTAAAGGGGGCTTCCAGATTCCAATAAGCCCCCCGCCCACAGACCCCCACAACCACCGTGCAAGGGTTGTGGGGATGAGGCCCTTCTCCCCATCAACATGGGGACAAGGTGCTTTGAGGGGCTACCTCAAAGCACCCTCCCAATGTTGAGGGCATGTGGCCTGGTACGGTTCAGGGGGGGCACTCTCTCGTCGCCCCCTCTTTTCCTGCCGCCTTCCAGGTTGCGTGCTCGGATAAGGATCTGGTATGGATTTTTGGGGGGGACCCCATGCCATTTTTATTTTTTTTTGGTGCAGGGTTCCCCTTAAAATCCATACCAGAACTGAAGGGTAAAAGAGTACTTTTAAATGACTTTTTTTCCTTTAGAAATTTAATTTTGCTGTCAGACTGTTCTAAACACAGGAAACATGCGCCCTTTACAGGCATACTATAGACACCCCCCCAGGTACGAAATTTAAATGAATATTACACTTTTATTATTTCACTTTAAGCATTATTAAAATCACTGCTCTGGAAAAAAACTGTAGTTTTTAAAAAAAAATTTTTTTGCATTGATACATGTCCCCTGGGGAAGGACCCAGGTCCCCAAACACTTTTTATGACAATACCATGCATATAAGCCTTTAAAATTAGCACTTTTGATTTCTCCCATAGACTTTTAAAGGGTGTTCCGCAGCTTTCAAATTTGCCACGAACACCCAAAATTGATCGCTGTTCGGCGAACTGGCGAACAGCCAATGTTCGAGTCGAACATGAGTTTGACTCGAACATAAAGCTAAGCTCATCCCTGCTCAAGACCCTGTAATCCAGTGGATTTTCGGTTAGAAAGGTTTCCAAGTCTGATCTTGCCCCAAGGTATTCCTGCACCATGTACAACAAATGCTGATGATGGTTGCTGGAATCGATCAGACCTTGGGGCTGCGGACTAGAAAATTGTCTGAACGCATTGGTCAGACGGCCACCTTCTCCACTGCTCCTTCTGGGACTGACCGAAGCCTCAGCAACACGTCCAGAAGGACCAGGAAATTGTAACCTCCCAGGCTCTGGAAACCATTGCACAAACCTTTCTGCAAGGCCTCCCGAAGATGTTTCATCCTCTGCTCCCTCTGCAATGGCTGGATAAGTTCCGCCACCTTACCCTTGTAACGTGGATCAAGAAGGGTTGCCAGACAGTACTGATCCCTCTCCTTGATACCACAAATCCGAAGGCCCTTCCACAGGTTTTGCAGGATCAGGGAGGCCATGCAGCGTAGGTTTGCTGAGGCATTCAGTCCGGAGTCCTCCAGGCCACTAAGGACGACCTGATCCGCAGCAACCTCCTGCCAGCCACGTACAAGTCCATGGGTTTCTGGGGCCTGAAAACGATCCCTTGAAGACTGCTTCTGATGCTGAGTGCTAGGCTCCACCTCCATGCTGACACAATCCTCCTCCTCCTCCTCCTTCTCTTCATGTGTGATAGGCGGGCCTGCAGGAATACTGTCTGGATAAAGAAGAACATGAAACCCCTATTTCTGGACTTTTCAGGCACATACACAAGTGAACTAGTTAAAAATAATTTTATTTAATTAAAGAATAAGGATAGTGTATCATAAAAAGCACAGTACATGTATTAACTAATAACACCGTACCAACTCATTAAACAATATAGTTAACATGCATAGATAGTATAAAGAACTAATACGCTAAATGGATGGAATATCACCCATTGCGGATGAATGAGGTAAGTGAAGCTGGTCACTCTACGCGTTTCGGAGGTTTGGGTGTCTCCTTCTTCAGGGGTAAAAATCCATATGTCACAATTAGCGTAGTTCTATTGGAAAATACAAAATGGCAGGAAATTAACACATGAAGAAAATTGGGTTTAGACATGAAGACTACATTTTGCATAGGGCACAGGGGTGCTGATACATCATTCTGATATAGCCATGCATTTTCTGACATGTAAGTAAAAAATGTATCTTTTTTTATAAAACAGTTTTGGCCATATTGGCCTCTCAACATCCAGGGCTCCTACATATATCGGGGATAATAATAATTTAGTGCAGTTGTATTTAAATGCTGCCACAGGGCAGAAAGTTCCTGAAAAGCCCCACAGAAGATATTGCTGAGCAGGTGTAGGGAGAAACACTGGGGCAGAGAAAGCTCAGAAGCCCTAAAAAGTAGAAACACAAATGAAAGTAAAGCATGTAAATACAAACTTCCTGAGACAGGAGGAGGGGATAGTAATGACCAAGTGGGCAGTATTGGTTAGAAAGTTACCTGATGTGGCAAATATAGTAGTTTCCACCTATGCGCATGTGGTATCGCTGTAGGGGAATTAATATACTTAGTAAGCGATACGTAAGTAGTATTTTAATATTTACATATATCGAAACATATTTATGTCCAAAGACGTTATATAGGGTGAATTTATAATTTGTTAGCGATAGGATTAATATATATATATTTTCAGGAGCGGAATAGAAGCAAGGTAATTATCATAGTAAGGTTGCATGTATAAAAACATACAGTGGTGTGAAAAAGTGTTTGCCCCCTTCCTCATTTCCTGTTTCTTTGCATGTTTGTCACACTTAAGTGTTTCGGAACATCAAACCAATTTAAACAATAGTCAAGGACAACACAAGTAAACACAAAATGCAATTTGTAAATGAAGGTGTTTATTATTAAAGGTGAAAAAAAAATCCAAACCATCATGGCCCTGTGTGAAAAAGTGATTGCCCCCCTTGTTAAAACATACTATAACTGTGGTTGTCCACACCTGAGTTCAATTTCTCTAGCCACACCCAGGCCTGATTATTGCCACACCTGTTCACAATCAAGGCATCACTTAAATAGGAGCTGCTTGACACAGTAAGGTCCACCAGAAGATCCTTAAAAGCTACACATCATGCCGAGACCCAAAGAAATTCAGGAACAATTGAGAAAGAAAGTAATTGAGATCTATCAGTCTGGAAAGGGTTATAAAGCCATTTCCAAAGTTTTGGGAATCCAGCGAACCACAGTGAGAGCCATTATCCACAAATGGCGAAGACATGGAACAGTGGTGAACCTTCCCAGGAGTGGCCGGCCGCCCAAAATTACCCCAAGAGCGCAGCGATGACTCATCCAAGAGGTCACAAAAGACCCCACAACAACGTCCAAGGAACTGCAGGCCTCACTTGCCTCAGTTAAGGTCAGCGTTCATGCCTCCACCATCAGGAAAAGACTGGGCAAAAATGGCCTGCATGGCAGAGTTCCAAGGAGAAAACCACTGCTGAGCAAAAAGAACATCAAAGCTCGTCTCAATTTCTCCACAACACATCTTGATGATCCCCAAGACTTTTGGGACAACATTCTGTGGACCGATGAGACAAAAGTGGAACTCTTTGGAAGGTGTGTGTCCAAGTATATCTGGCGTAGAAGGAACACTGCATTTCAGAAAAAGAACATTATACCAACAGTAAAATATGGTGGTGGTAGTGTGATGGTCTGGGGCTGTTTTGCTGCTTCAGGACCTGGAAGACTTGCCGTGATAAAAGGAACTATGAATTCTGCTGTCTACCAAGAGATCCTGAAGGAGAATGTCCGACCATCTGTTCGTGTACTCAAGCTGAAACGAACTTGGGTTCTGCAGCAGGACAATGATCCTAAACACACCAGCAAGTCCACCACCGAATGGCTGAAGAAAAACAAAATGAAGACTTTGGAGTGGCCTAGCCAAAGTCCAGACCTGAATCCTATTGAGATGTTGTGGTATGACCTTAAAAAGGCCGTTCATGCTCGAAAACCCTCTAATATAAATGAATTAGGACAATTCTGCAAAGATGAGTGGGCCAAAATTCCTCCAGGACGCTGTAAAAGCCTCATTGCACGTTATCGCAAACGCTTGGTTGCAGTTGTTGCTGCTAAGGGTGGCCCAACCAGTTATTAGGTTTAGGGGGCAATCACTTTTTCACACAGGGCCATGATGGTTTGGATTTTTTTTTCACCTTTAATAATAAACACCTTCATTTACAAATTTCATTTTGTGTTTACTTGTGTTGTCCTTGACTATTGTTTAAATTGATTTGATGTTCCGAAACACTTAAGTGTGACAAACATGCAAAGGAACAGGAAATGAGGAAGGGGGACAAACACTTTTTCACACCACTGTATGACACGTATGTAGTTATATAGCTAGACAAAAGAGTAGGTTTTAACATAGGGATCTTTAATAGTACCATTTAAAAGGGGTATTATTCATTTTACAGGCATAGCATGTGTATAGAAGTACACATGGCAAAGTGATTATCATAGTAAGGTTGCATGTATCAAGACGTATACAATTATATAGCTCAGCAAGAAAGTAGGTTATGGCATAAGAGTCCTCAATAGTACCATTAAAAGAGGTATTTTAATTTTGATGGCATAGCATGTGTATAGAGTTACACCTAGCAAGCCGAAATATAACATGTTTCAGCATTATACAAATGATGCAGGAGATTAGTCTATATATTAGGTAACGCAGGGGGATTAAAGTATTGCTGTATAGGTATCTAGGTGTATATATATATATATATATATATATATATATATATATATATATATATATATATATATATACACACATATAGTGTCATAGTGCCATAAATGCAGCAGCACAGGGCTTTTAAGTTTTCAATGGAGGTCAATAAGATCATGTATTTTTAAATAAAAAATGGCAGAGTAACAACTCTAGTAAGGAGGAGGTGAATATCTGGTTGTAAAGTGATTTTAAATGAATAAAACAGTAGCGCTAATAATCACAGTGTCTGTGAATAAACTAAATATTTAACCTGTGTAAACAATACTGAAAAATATGTATAAACAGTGCTAAAAAAAAACAACAACACAATTAATCACCTATATACATAAAGTGAAAAATTAAAGTGAAGTGTGATTATATATTTTTTGCAGGTGTCCAAAAAAGGAAAACAAATCCAAACAAAAGTCCATAAACTGTTACTTGTAGTGATAATGTTTCAAAAAGTGACAGAAAAGTGAATAAAAAATCCTGAAGCAAATAAAGTTTTGAAGTGTCTTTAAACAAAGTTCTTGAAGTGACTTGAAAAAATATATCTTCCACCACACCACCTGTGTTCAGTGCTACCTCACCCTAAGGAAACGCACTCACCAGCAGTATATGCCTTGCACTCTCATGCTCGGCCAACTCGCTTAATAGCTCCACATGGGTCACAGATGGATCCAGACAGAATGTTAGATAATTGCACTCCGCATATAAGGAAAAAAGAGATGCTTTCAATAGTGAAGTAGAGTAAACCATTTATTTCAACAGCACACAAAATTCCTCAACCATTGTACTCACATCCTTCATATAAAAATAAGGCACTTCAGCATAATCTTTTCAACAGGAAACAAGGACCCAGCAGTGGTGACCCGATATATTATGGTCTCGGCGGACCCGGCGTTAATACCAATATGTCTCACCCTCCACGCTGTCTCCTTTCTCTTTCACATCACACGGCACAGCACACCCAGTAACTGGAACGTTGAATGTTAAATGCTCCTCACAGTTGCCATGTAACCATACCCAGACATGTTTCACCGAAGTGGCTTAAGCCGTGTGAAGTGAAAGAGAAAGGAGACAGCGTGGAGGGTGAGACATATTGGTATTAACGCCGGGTCCGCCGAGCGAGTTGGCCGAGCATGAGAGTGCAAGGCATATACTGCTGGTGAGTGCGTTTCCTTGGTGGTGGTGTGGTGGAAGATATATTTTTTCAAGTCACTTCAAGAACTTTGTTTAAAGACACTTCAAAACTTTATTTGCTTCAGGATTTTTCATTCACTTTTCTGTCACTTTTTGAAACATTATCACTACAAGTAACAGTTTATGGACTTATAATCACACTTCACTTTAATTTTTCACTTTATGTATATAGGTGATTAATTGTGTTGTTGTTTTTTTTTAGCACTGTTTATACATATTTTTCAGTATTGTTTACACAGGTTAAATATTTAGTTTATTCACAGACACTGTGATTATTAGCGCTACTGTTTTATTCATTTAAAATCACTTTACATTATTTATCTATTTAAGTAGCTGCTTAGTTTATTTTTATACACATAGGTGTTTAACTAATTTTTCTTTGTGCGCAGTGGTGGTGTGGAATAGTAGGAGGGCGAGCGATTTTCATACCAGTTTATTTTGAATATCTGGTTGTAGTTGAAGGTGAAGACTCGGCTAGACCATCCGTTCGGCAGCCCACAGACTCAGCTGTGGAGTGCCGACAGAGGGAATGCCTGGGGGTATAAGTATCTATCTCCCTCCAATCAGCCGGCGCATAGTAATTAGCGCACAGCTGATGGAGGGAGGCTAAACAGTGGGGGACCTTGAGTGGAGAGTGAATAAGTCTTGCTTTTGACTGCTGATTATTGCTGGTTTGCATTTTTAGGTTCTTTTTGGGGATTTTCCTTGTAGCTTTTTAACACCTTTTTTCTGACACCTTTTAAACTGTTTTTATTCCTTGCTTCCTTCAGCCTAATAATTTACGGGAGTGGTTAATTGGTCACAGGTGCTTGAGGCCTATATAACCTTTTGTCAAACTCATTGTGAGCCTGCTCATCTTTGAGTCTGCTGGAACTCTGTCCAAGTGGAACTGGTCTAAGTGGTGAGTTAAAACCAGGAGTTAGTGGAACTGGTCTAAGTGGTGAGTTAAAACCAGGAGTTAGTGGAACTGGTCTAAGTGGTGAGTTAAAACCAGGAGTTAGTGGAACTGGTCTAAGTGGTGAGTTAAAACTAGGAGTTAGTGGAACTGGTCTAAGTGGTGAGTTAAAACCAGGAGTTTAAAAAAGGAGGTTATAACCTGTGTAGTGTGAGTACCTGAGTTGTGTATTGTGGGTGCACGCTGGTCTGCGAGTACCTGTGTACTGTCTTGTTGAGTATTAGTGTCAGGAAGCTAGTTGTTAGGTAATTTGGACTGGGTATAATCTCTAATCCTCATTAAATTAATAGGTACAATGCCCGGCGGGTGTGCAGAGGCGTCAGACTCTTGTGCAATTTAGGCAGGGAATAGAATGTTGGAGTTCTTGGGAAGGGGGTACGGATATAGTTCCACTCATCTCGATTAAGAATGTTTTGTTGAAAACCCCTATCTATGAGTAGATAGAATTCTTTTTGAAATTGATCGATCTAAGTAGAATTTATCTGGGCGTACCAGTTCCTGTTATTCAAGATCCGGGCACACATGGACAAACACAGATCATTATCCATGATTACAATATTGCCCCCCTTGTCGGGGGACTTAATAGTAATCATTGGATTAGTAGAAAGATTGTAAAGTAATTCCTGTTCCTCTTTTGAAAGGTTGGACCTACCGTGATGACTGACCTTCAAACCTTTAATCTCTAGAGTGGTTAAATGGACAAAGGTCTGGACACTAGTGTTAAGTGCAAGCGCTGGAAACCTATCTGATTTTTTCTTATTTTTTTAAATCCAGTGGGGGTTTATTCAGCCTAAGGAGGATATCTTCAATGTCAATGCGATCAATTAGATCCAAATCCGGATCATTTTCATCCAGGAGTGACACTAGAGTGCCAATAGCTTTCACTTCTTGGGGTTTGAGTTGTGTTCCATCTTTGATACTCTTATCTTATAACTGTTTGAGAATTAATTTACGTGCAAAAAGCTGGATGTCCTTGATCGCTTCGAACTTGTCGATATCCTCATTAGGACAGAAGCTGAGGCCATTACTCAAGATATATTTTTCAACATTAGTGAGAGGATATTGGGATAGATTTATAACGTTTAAAGACATATCATCTTCTATTGTCTTTTGTTTGCAGTGACTGTTATCCCTTAAGTCGGTAGAGGAGCTGTATCCAGCTCCTGTCCTGGAACTAAAAAAATACCTTGGGTCGACTGTGCGGGTAAAGACAATTTACGAGGCATCAGAGAAGTACTCACCATAGACGTGAAGTGAGAAGCGGGTAGCGTAGTAGAGGTAGAGGGAGTGGAGCCATCACCAAAAAAGTTACCTGACCCCCCGTGATTAGTAAATTCATCTTTATGACCCTGATCCACAATGCGTTTCTTGGATATTTTTTCTTGCGACCCACCACCGTGGGAAGTTCTTTTTGTTTTATTCAATTTTTTTGTCCTAGAGGAATTATAAGAAGAAGCAGACAAAGATGAAATGGAGGAAGCATCTGATAAATGGGCATCACCTTTCCTAGATCGCACCGGATGGTTGGTTTGAATGTTTTTTTTTACTATATTGAGACGCATTCCAAGTGAAAGCTTTTCTCTCTCAGAATGCAAGTAGATCCCTCTGCATTTTTTTGTCTTTTTTAATAAGAATTTGTCGATTAAAGTTCTCTAAATGTTCACCTAGATCCTTATCTAGTTGTACATAGGCTGGATGCTCACAGTTTCGAAACAAAATACCGTAGATGGAATCTAAATCCTTGTCCGGGTCTCTGGCTCTACTCGCATACTCATCTCTCAGGAGACTCATCATGCCCCTGGAGCAAAGGAGTAGATTATCTTCCCAAGCTTTTTTTAAAAGAGGGACTTATATTCTCCATTGTTGGAAAAATGTGTGGGCATAGACCAAATGGGGCTACATTGTTCTTAATATATTAGTCAAAAGAGTGAGTATGCCAGTATAGCGAGGACCTTTTCTTAAGGAGTTTTCTCAAATTGAAGAAGGTGCCATATTCCCTGGTGGCTCTCTGCCCCCCCCCCAGCTCTTACCCCCTGGTCCAGCCATGTGCCATGTGCCCTGGTGACTCTGCCCCTCGCAGCTTTCACCCCCTGATCCAGCCATGTGCCCTGGTGGCTTTTTGCCCCTCACAGTTCTCACCTCCCGATCCAGCCATGTGTCCTGGTGGCCCTATGCCCCCCCCCGCAGTTCTCACCACCTGATCAAGCCATGTGCCCTGGTGACTCTCTGCCCCTCATAGCTCTCACCCCCTGATCCAGCCATGTGCCCTGGTGGCTCTTTGCCCCTCACAGTTCTCACCTCCGGATCCAGCCATGTGCCCTGGTGGCCCTCTCCCCCCCCCGCAGTTCTCACCACCTGATCCAGCCATGTGCCCTGGCGGCTCTCTGCCTTCCACAGTTCTCCCCTATTAATCCAGCCATGTGCCATGTGCCCTGGTGGCTCTTTGCCCCTCACAGCTCTCACCTCCCAATCCAGCCATGTGCCCTGGTGGCTCTTTTCCCCTCACAGTTCTCACCTCCTGATCCAGCCATGTGCCCTGGTGACCCTCTGCCCCCAGGGGCGGGCTGGGCCGGGGGCAGGGATGCAAATGCCCCCCGGGCCGCTCTGATTCCCCGGAAAAAGGCAGATGTGCTGCCAGCGGTGAACATCGCATGTGCAGTTCCGCAGTTGGCCGAGTGTTACTGCTGGTGCCGTTGATAGGGCAGTACAACCCCATCAGGTGGCAGCTTTATAGTCCATATCTGTCAATGTCTGCCCCCCCCCCCACGGACATACCACCAGCCACCGCTGTCACAGGATCCACAAGGCCTCTCCTCTTCACACAGACACTGCCTTTCGTCCGCTCTCTTCCTTTGCTCATTGGCAGTGGCCAGAGCCAATGAGAGGAAGGAGTCAGAACAGGAGAGGATCATGGGACATGTAGTCCCGAGTACCAGTGGAAAAAAGGTGATTGCCTGCCTGGGAATTGACTGTAGCCCACAGTAGCCCGCAGCATGCACAGGGGGAGGGGAGAGAACACCAGGAGGAGGCAAAGAACATCAAGGGAGATAAGAGGGGATCATGAGGTGGCGAGTCCGAGTTGGAGGGAGCCTGAGAGGAAAGAATTATTTCCCTTTTCCCTGCTGGGAAGACACTGCAGCTGAGCAAGGTAATGACCCTTTCCTGGAAGCAGCAACACGGTCGGCCACAGGTTACTTGTTGCAGACCCCCTGATCTGCTGTGTGGGGCAACAATACAAATGTGGCAGCCCCTGCATTGTGGGCACCACCCCCCAAAATCCCTGCTGCCGCCACCCATCCATGAGCACGACCCCTTTCAGGATGTTGAGTGCATGGATTCCAATGGTTTTATTTTTTAAGCACCTGACTAGAGCCAGAGGCTTTATTAGTTTTCAAAATAGGGTCGACTCGGGGCAGGGTGCGCTCTGATCCCACCCAATTGTGTGACAATAGCAAAGTGAATTTTCGCTATTTTCAATATAACGTTCTTCCTCGCCAATCAGGAGGAAGGTGGTGAGACCGGATTCCAAATCGGCCAAAGCGTCAGGCAATCATATTGGATGCCTAGCGCTTTGGAGCAACAGAGAGGAGGCGGACACCAGAGCCACTGCCTGCACAAATGAAGGAGAGGACACCACAGCCCCAGGCCTGGATTGGGTAGGTTCCAACATGATCTCTTTCTGTAAGGAAATATGGAGTGGGGTCTATCTCTGTGCAGGGAAATGTGGAGCGGGGTCTCTGTAGGGAAATGTGGAGCGGGGTCTCTCTGTGCAGGGAAATGTGGAGCGGGGTCTATCTCTGTGTAGGGAAATGTGGAGCGGGGTCTCTCTGTGCAGGGAAATGTGGAGCGGGGTCTATCTCTGTGTAGGGAAATGTGGAGCGGGGTCTATCTCTGTGTAGGGAAATGTGGAGCGGGGTCTATCTCTGTGTAGGGAAATGTGGAGCGGGGTCTATCTCTGTGTAGGGAAATGTGTAGTGGGGTCTCTCTCTGTGCGGACAATTGGAGCAGTCTCTCGCTCTCTCTGTAGGGAAATAAAAAAACTAGTTGTGTGTACAAGGCTTTACTATGTTGATATGGGAATCAAGCGATTTCTTGAGGAGTGGTCTCTCTGTGCGGACAATTGGAGCAGTCTCTCTCTCTGTGTAGGGAAATGTGGAGCGGGATCTCTCTGTAGGGAAATGTGGAGTGGGGTCTCTCTCTGTGCAGGGAAATGTGGAGCGGGGTCCCTTTCTGTAGGGAAATATGGAACGGGGTCTATCTCTGTGCAGGGAAATGTGGAGCGGGGTCTCTCTGTAGAGAAATGTGGAGAGGGGTCTATCTCTGTGCAGGGAAATGTGGAGCGGGGTCTCTTTCTGTAGGGATATATGGAACGGGGTCTATCTCTGTGCAGGGAAATGTGGAGCGGGGTCTCTGTAGGGAAATGTGGAGTGGGGTCTCTCTCTGTGTAGGGAAATGTGGAGCGGGAACTCTCTCTGTGCAGGGAAATGTGGAGCGGGGTCTATCTCTGTAGGGAAATATGGAGCGGGGTCTATCTCTGTGCAGGGAAATGTGGAGCGGGGTCTCTTTCTGTAGGGAAATATGAAACGGGGTCTATCTCTGTGTAGGGAAATGTGGAGCGGGGTCTCTCTCTGTAGGGAAATGTGGAGCGCGGTCTCTCTCTGTGAAGGGAAATGTGGAGCGGGGTCTCTCTGTAGGGAAATGTGGAGCGGGGTCTCTCTCTGTGTAGGGAAATGTGGAGCGGGGTCTATCTCTGTGTAGGGAAATGTGGAGCGGGGTCTCTCTCTGTGCAGGGAAATGTGGAGCGGGGTCTCTTTCTGTAGGGAAATATAAAACGGGGTCTATCTCTGTAGGGAAATGTGTAGTGGGGTCTCTTTCTGTAGGGAAATATGAAACGGGGTCTATCTCTGTAGGGAAATGTGTAGCGGGGTCTCTCTGTAGGGAAATGTGGAGCAGGGTCTCTCTCTGTGTAGGGAAATGTGTAGTGGGGTCTCTCTCTCTGTGCGGACAATTGGAGCAGTCTCTCGCTCTCTCTGTAGGGAAATAAAAAAACTAGTTGTGTGTACAAGGCTTTACTATGTTGATATGGGAATCAAGCGATTTCTTGAGGAGTGGTCTCTCTGTGCGGACAATTGGAGCAGTCTCTCTCTCTGTGTAGGGAAATGTGGAGCGGGGTCTCTCTGTAGGGAAATGTGGAGTGGGGTCTCTCTATGTGCAGGGAAATGTGGAGCAGGGTCCCTTTCTGTAGGGAAATATGGAACGGGGTCTATCTCTGTGCAGGGAAATGTGGAGCGGGGTCTCTCTGTAGAGAAATGTGGAGAGGGGTCTATCTCTGTGCAGGGAAATGTGGAGCGGGGTCTCTTTCTGTAGGGATATATGGAACGGGGTCTATCTCTGTGCAGGGAAATGTGGAGCGGGGTCTCTGTAGGGAAATGTTGAGTGGGGTCTCTCTCTGTGTAGGGAAATGTGGAGCGGGAACTCTCTCTGTGCAGGGAAATGTGGAGCGGGGTCTATCTCTGTAGGGAAATATGGAGCGGGGTCTATCTCTGTGCAGGGAAATGTGGAGCGGGGTCTCTTTCTGTAGGGAAATATGAAACGGGGTCTATCTCTGTGTAGGGAAATGTGGAGCGGGGTCTCTCTCTGTAGGGAAATGTGGAGCGCGGTCTCTCTCTGTGAAGGGAAATGTGGAGCGGGGTCTCTCTGTAGGGAAATGTGGAGCGGGGTCTCTCTCTGTGTAGGGAAATGTGGAGCGGGGTCTATCTCTGTGTAGGGAAATGTGGAGCGGGGTCTATCTCTGTGTAGGGAAATGTGGAGCGGGGTCTCTCTCTGTGCAGGGAAATGTGGAGCGGGGTCTCTTTCTGTAGGGAAATATGAAACGGTGTCTATCTCTGTAGGGAAATGTGTAGTGGGGTCTCTTTCTGTAGGGAAATATGAAACGGGGTCTATCTCTGTAGGGAAATGTGTAGCGGGGTCTCTCTGTAGGGAAATGTGGAGCAGGGTCTCTCTCTGTGTAGGGAAATGTGGAGCGGGGTCTCTCTCTGTGTAGGGAAATGTGGAACGGGGTCTATCTCTGTGTAGGGAAATGTGGAGCGGGGGTCTCTCTCTGTGCAGGGAAATGTGGAGCGGGGTCTCTTTCTGTAGGGAAATATGAAACGGGGTCTATCTCTGTAGGGAAATGTGTAGTGGGGTCTCTTTCTGTAGGGAAATATGAAACGGGGTCTATCTCTGTAGGGAAATGTGGAGCGGGGTCTCTCTCTGTGTAGGGAAATGTGGAGCGGGGTCTCTCTCTGTGCAGGGAAATGTGGAGCGGGGTCTCTTTCTATAGGGAAATATGAACGGGGTCTATCTCTGTAGGGAAATGTGTAGCGGGGTCTCTCTGTAGGGAAATGTGGAGCGGGGTCTCTCTCTGTGTAGGGAAATGTGGAGCGGGGTCTATCTCTGTGTAGGGAAATGTGGAGCGGGGTCTCTCTCTGTGCAGGGAAATGTGGAGCGGGGTCTCTTTCTGTAGGGAAATATGGAACGGGGTCTATCTCTGTGCAGGGAAATGTGGAGCGGGGTCTCTCTGTAGGGAAATGTGGAGCGGGGTCTATCTCTGTGCAGGGAAATGTGGAGCGGGGTCTCTCTCTGTAGGGAAATATGGAGCGGGGTTTATCTCTGTGCAGGGAAATGTGGAGCAGGGTCTCTCTCTGTAGGGAAATGTGGAGCGGGGTCTCTTTCTGTAGGGAAATATGGAACAGGGTCTATCTCTGTGCAGGGAAATGTGGAGCAGGGTCTCTCTCTCTGCAGGGAAATGTGGAGCGCGGTCTCTCTCTGTGCAGGGAAATGTGGAGCGGGGTCTCTCTGTAGGGAAATGTGGAGCGGAGTCTCTCTCTATGCAGGAAAATGTGTAGCGGGTCTCTCTGTAGGGAAATGTGGAGCGGAGTCTCTCTCTGTGCAGGGAAATGTGGAGCAGGGTCTCTCTCTCTCTGCAGGGAAATGTGGAGCGCGGTCTCTCTCTGTGCAGGGAAATGTGGAGCGGGGTCTCTCTGTAGGGAAATGTGGAGCGGAGTCTCTCTCTGTGCAGGGAAATGTGTAGCGGGTCTCTCTGTAGGGAAATGTGGAGCAGAGTCTCTCTCTGTGCAGGAAAATGTGGAGCGGGGTCTCTTTCTGTAGGGAAATATGAAACGGGGTCTATCTCTGTGTAGGGAAATGTGGAGCGGGGTCTCTCTCTGTAGGGAAATGTGGAGCGGGGTCTCTCTCTGTGTAGGGAAATGTGGAGCGGGGTCTCTCTGTAGGGAAATGTGGAGCGGGGTCTCTCTGTAGGGAAATGTGGAGCGGGGTCTCTCTCTGTGTAGGGAAATGTGGAGTGGGGTCTCTCTCTGTGTAGGGAAATGTGGAGCGGGGTCTCTCTCTCTCTCTCTGTGCAGGGAAATGTGAAGCGGGGTCTATCTCTGTGTAGGGAAATGTGGAGCGGGGTCTCTCTCTGTGTAGGGAAATGTGGAGCGGGGTCTCTCTCTGTGCATGGAAATATGGAGCGGGGTCTCTCTGCAGGGAAATGTGGAGCGGGGTCTCTTTCTGTAGGGAAATGTGGAGCGGGGTCTCTCTCTGTGCAGGGAAATGTGGAGCGGGGTCTATCTCTGTGCAGGGAAATGTGGAGCGGGGTCTCTCTCTGTGCAGGGAAATGTGGAGCGGGGTCTCTCTGCAGGGAAATGTGGAGCGGGGTCTCTCTCTGTGTAGGGAAATGTGGAGCGGGGTCTCCCTGCAGGGAAATGTGGAGCGGGGTCTATCTCTGTGCAGGGAAATGTGGAGCGGGGTCTCCCTGCAGGGAAATGTGGAGCAGGGTCTATCTCTGTGCAGGGAAATGTGGAGCGGGGTCTCTCTCTCTGCAGGGAAATGTGGAGCGGGGTCTATCTCTGTGCAGGGAAATGTGGAGCGGGGTCTCTCTCTGTGCAGTCTTTACTTTTGGGGATGTGACACCCCAAAAGTGAAAGACTACAGGTCCCAGCATGAACCCTTCAGAGCTAAGAATGGCTCTCTGCCTTCCTCGGTTCTCCCCTATTAATCCAGCCATGTGCCATGTGCCCGGGTGGCTCTTTGTACCTCACAGCTCTCACCTCCCGATTCAGCCATGGCGGCTCTCTGCCCTCCACAGCTCTCACCTCCCGATCCAACCATATCAGCCATGTGCTCTGGTGGCTTTCATCTCCTGATCCAGTAATCAGACATGTGCTCCAGCAGCTCTCCGCCCCCCTGCACTCTGCATTACCACAGCTATAGAAGTCTTATAACAACTTATAGTTGTAATGATACACAGTGTGAGTGTGTGGGGGTGGGGTGGGTGTCAGAAAGCAGCTGAATTGGGAGTAGTACAGTAAGAGCTCACCCGCCAATCCAGCCACACGGTCTGCATTGCCATTAGGGATGAGCCCGGTGTTCGATTCAAACCCATGTGTGTGTGTGGGGGGGTGGGTGTCAGAGAGCAGCTGGATTGAATCGAACATCGGGCGTTTGCCCGCTCGGCGAGCCCAGAACTATTTGGGCCGCTCGCATCAAATTCGTGTGATGCGAGCGGCCCGCAATGCACTGCTCCAGTTGCAGTGCATTGCTGGCTGATGATTGGCCAAGCATGCACTGTGACCCACATGCTTGGCCAATCAAAGAGCCAGCAGCGAGGAGAGCAATAATTGGCCACAGGCAAGATGCCTGTGGCCAATTATAGCTCAGAGGGTTTAGTACACGCCCCACAGTATAAAAGGTCGCCGCGGTGGCGGCAGGCTCGCATATTGTGTAGTGTTGTCAGTGTCAGTGTTATGTGCTGCTGACTGCTGACATTGAGTGCTGTGATTCTGGGGATTAGTGTGTGCTGTTAGTACAGCATTGCAGTATCACATCTGGGGGGTGTCTATAGTATGCCTGTGAAGGGGGGCATGTTTCCTGTGCTTAGAACTGTCCCTGCAAAAAGTGTAATTTTTGCAGGAAAAAAAGCTATTTAAAATCACTCGCGACTAATGAATTGACGGTTCCCGTAACACAGAGAACAGTCATTCATTGAAAGTCATTGATAAAAAAAAGTCATTGATAAAAAAAAAAAAAAAAAGTGGGGGGTCCCCCCAAATTCAATAACCAGGCCCTTTAGGTCTGCTATTGATATTAAGGTGGACCCCAGCCAAAAAAAAAAAATGGCGTGGGGTCCCCCTCAAAATCCATACCAGACCCTTATCCGAGCACGCAACCTGGCAGGCCGCAGGAAAAGAGGGGGGGACGAGAGCGCCCCCCCTCCCTCCTGAACCGTACCAGGCCACATGCCCTCAACATTGGGAGGATGCTTTGGGGGTCTGAAACCCCCAAAGCACCTTTTCCCCATGTTGATGAGGACAAGGGCCTCTTCCCCACAACCCTGGCCATTGGTTGTGGGGGTCTGCGGGCGGGGGGCTTATCGGAATCTGGAAGCCCCCTTTAACAAGGGGACCCCCAGATCACGGCCCCCCCTGTGTGAAATGGTAAGGGGGTACAAAAGTACCCCTACCATTTTACCAAAAAAGTGTCAAAAATGGTAAAAATTACAGGAGACGGTCTTTGACAATTCCTTTATTAAAATCTTCTTTCTTCTGGTCTTCCTTCTTCCTTTCTTCATCCTTCGGTTTCTTCATCTTCTCCTTCGGCATCTTCTTCCGGCATCTTCTTCCATCTTCTTCTTCCTCCGATCCGCTTCTTCTTGCGCTGGTCTTCTCGTCCTTCTCGTCCGGCATCTTCTTCCATGGCGTCGGCGTCTCTTCTGGGCCGCTCCGCACAATGGGAGGCTCCCGCTGTGTGAGGCTTCGCTGCATCTGACAGGTCTTTTATAACGGAGGGCACCTGGTGACCCGACCCCTCTGACGCACGGGGACATCATGGGGAATTCCCTATGGCTTTCCCCATGACGTCAGAGGGGGGCGGGGTCACCAGGTGCCCTCCGTTATAAAAGACCTGTCAGACGGAGCGAAGCCTCACACAGCGGGAGCCTCCCATTGTGAGGAGCTGCCCGACAGAAGAACAGACGCCGACGCCATGGAAGAAGATGCCGGACGAGAACACCAGCGCAAGAAGAAGCGGATCGGAGGAAGAAGAAGATGGAAGAAGAAGATGGAAGAAGATGCCGGAAGGAGAAAAAGAAGAAAGAAGATTTTAATAAAGGAATTGTCAAAGACCGTCTCCTGTCATTTTTACAATTGTTGACACTTTTTTGGTGAAATGGTAGGGGTACTTTTGTACCCCTTTACCATTTCACACGGGGGGGTGGGATCTGGGGGTCCCCTTGTTAAGGGGGGCTTCCAGATTCCGATAACCCCCCCGCCCGCAGACCCCCACAACCAATGGCCAGGGTTGTGGGGAAGAGGCCCTTGTCCCCATCAACATGGGGACAAGGTGCTTTGGGGGTCTCAGACCCCCAAAGCATCCTCCCAATGTTGAGGGCATGTGGCCTGGTATGGTTCACGAGGGAGGGGGGCCGCTCTCTTCCCCCCTTCTTTTCCTGCGGCCTACCAGGTTGCATGCTCGGATAAGGGTCTGGTATGTATTTTGAGGGGGACCCCACGCCATTTTTTTGGCTAGGGTTCCCCTTAAAATCCATACCAGACCTCAAGGGTCTGGTATGGATTTTGAGGGGAACCCCACGCCATTTTTATTTATTTTTTTGGCTGGGGTCCCCCTTAATATCCATAGCAGACCTGAAGGGCCTGGTTATTGAATTTGGGGGGACCCCCACGCTTTTTTTTTTTTTTATCAATGACTTTTTTTTTATCAATGACTTTCAATGAATGACTGTTCTCTGTGTTACGGGAACCGTCAATTCATTAGCAGCGAGTGATTTTAAATAGCTTTTTTTCCTGCAAAAATGACACTTTGTGCAGGGACAGTTCTAAGCACGGGAAACATGCGCCCCTTCACAGGCATACTATAGATACCCCCCAGGTACGAAATTTAAAGGAATATTACACTTTTATTGTTTCAATTTAAGCATTATTAAAATCACTGCTCCTGAAAAAACTACCGTTTTTAAATAAAAAATTTGCATTGATACATGTCCCCTGGGGCAGGACCCGGGTCCCCAAACACTTTTTATGACATTACCATGAATATTAGCCTTTAAAATGAGCACTTTTGATTTCGAACGTTCGCATCCATTGTAACTAATAGGGTTCTAATGCTCGCACGGACTTTAGGTCCGTTCGCGGGTTCTGGTGCGAGCCGAACGGGGGGGGGGTTCGGCTCATCCCTAATTGCCATAAGCATCTAAATGACCTCCTTCAGCTCCCACTCTCCACACTCCTCCCTGCTCCGCCCCCTGACTGTATAGGAGCCAGAACTACAAAGGAACCATGGGGTATTAATGCCAGCTGACAATACTGACAGTCAGCGAGCATTAAGAACAGACCTGAGAAAATATTGGGTGTTATACATCCACCATAAAAATCGATTTGCGGCAAAACCCCTGAAGGCTTCTTGCGGAACCCCGGATGAGAAACACTGGTCTGTATAATGCCATCCCATTAAAATTTTTCTCAATATCTTATCCAGATCAGTTATGGAGTCACCGACCCTCGCCTGAGTGATGTGAAAATGTATCCAACTTTATTCCGTATGACCCCAGACGATCGGCTCCATTATACAGCCCTTATAAAACTGTTGCAGCATTTTGGATG
Source organism: Lithobates sylvaticus (assembly GCA_028564925.1). Classification (NCBI taxonomy): domain Eukaryota; kingdom Metazoa; phylum Chordata; class Amphibia; order Anura; family Ranidae; genus Lithobates; species Lithobates sylvaticus. The sequence goes on along the minus strand of CM053027.1, from coordinate 626,851,851 downwards.
GAACTTGGTTGGAATAATAACAGCATTTGACGGCAGCGGTGATGAGGAGGCCCAAGAGCTGAGTAAGATGATGAGCCAACACGGGATCTGTACAGAATATATCTTTCAAATCCAAGAAGTTATTAACGCTGATATTCGGAGAAGGACGATTCTTGATAAATCAACAGCTAAAGTTGCCATAGTGTGTGGAACTTCCACAAAGCACTTTTTTACTCCTTATATGTCCTCAATTTTAAATCGAATCACATTGATTTTACCACCTTCATGGATTAAACTAAAAACTTTGCATTGCATAGACGCTTTAGCAATCAACTGCATCTTCATATTTGTTTGGCCACAACAAATTCCTGTAAATGTCAGTATTTACCCCCATGGATTCAACGTCTCCGACTGCTTACATGACCCGATAATGGAAGATATTTGGTTTAATTATTTTCATTGTCTTACCCCAAACGAAAAGAAAAATTATCATTTTTCTTTATCACATTCTTTTTTGCCAGAATTTTGTACCGGTTTAAAAGATGTGTCCTCCATACTTACTCATTATACACCAATACCTTCCTATGCATACATTGCTGTATATGTTCTGGCCTATAATCTACACAACATGTACTACATGAAACGAATATCTGCACACAATGGATTCCAGCACAGAGTAAGTTGGATAATAAGTGATTATATTACTCTGACCCTGTCCTATATTATATAATAATTATCAGAATGATCGGCCATCTCTCTCCTCTCTCTCACTGTCTGGGCAATCAGGAAAAATGCAAATGTGATGGGATATTTTTGGTCTTTTATTCATATTGTTTTTTTTTTGGTTTTTGCTAATTGCTTTGTATGTTAAGAGACACATCAAAGAAAAAAAGCAGCCTGCTCACATAATTTGAAATGTAGCGCACTACTACTCCCTTGGGAGCTGCTAAATTGTTCATTTTCCAACTGGCTATCCCGGACATTCAGGGCTACCCTAATCTCTGACACTTCGGGTTCCATGCTTATAATGCACTGACCCCCGAAGGAGCTGCTGGTTTTATTGGACTTACCGTTACCTTCTTCACCTCGTCTCCGTCTAGGGTTCCCCGTGGTAGATGGCCCAAAGAAATGTAGAAACTGACACTTTATCTTCTTTTTTGTTTTTTGGGTTATTTATTCAAAAGATAAAACAGTCTCTTAAAGGTAGGGTAGAGGGTTTCACAGCTGGATTATCACAACCCCCGGATAGTAGACATGTGCATTCATTTTCGTCCGAATGCATTTTCGTCCGAATTTCAGGTATTTTAGTTATCATTTTAACAAACAATCACGAAAGTGCAGAATCCGAAAAGCGAAAGATCCGTCATAAACAAATGCTTTATTTTCGTTTTCGTTGTGATAACAGTTCGATATAGATAGGAGATTCGACATGACGCTGACAATAACAATCTGTGTCTATCGAACCTGTGGTCGAATGTGCCTAACCTTAACTCTATTAGTCCAAGATTATTCTACATAGAGAGAAAAGATTCGACAGAGAGAAAAGATTCGACAGAGAGAAAAGATTCGACTTAGAGAGAAAAGATCACTGCTGGAATTGGGTGGGGGAAGTAAAATAAAAATAGTGATGATGATGAATGTTATTGGCTGATTGTAACCAAAGAGGAGGAGCAGTAAAATAACTAGAACTAAGTACACACGTACAGCCAACTTACTTTCACTTACAATTGCTAGCAGAGAGAGACACACACACTGAATCATTTCACAAGACAGTCAATCTTAGCTGGTCCATTTGTCAGAGAACCTGAATTATTTAGCAATTAAGCATAAGCACAACAGCAGAACAATAGTGAAGCAAGCTACAGTTCAACTTAACTTTTTCATAATAATCTGCTGCTATTGTGTTAGTGTTGTGAACTTGATAGTGATACTAGTGTTGCTAGAGTTGTGATAGCCTCAGAGGCTGTCCGTGTTGTGGGGGGGGGGGGGAATTTATTATTATAGATTCTATATTATAGATTGAGATTCTATATAGATTCTATATACCCTCTTATCTTGTTACCTGTCTGATCAGTGATCACTATCATCAGTCCATTTTCTGTTTGAAATAAATACATTCAACATGAACGACAAAGATTCGACAAAGCAGCGAAAAACATACTAGCGTTGAATCTTTGGCTTATGGTGTCTGTCGAAAGTTCTAAGTAGATTCGACGGAGTAGCTAAACTATACGGCGTTGTACAGTTTAGCTGCTCCGTGAAATCTCCTTTGAACATTCGACAGACACCATAAGCCTTCAATGACAGATTCGACCTTAATTCATTTGGATTTTTGGACAAATTCAATTTTTAACGAAAAACAAAATAAATAAAAACGAATTTCGGGAGTAACTACTGTATTTATTGGTGTATAAAACGCGCCGCCATTTAACACGCACCCTAAGTTTAGGAGGAAATTTTAAGGAAAAAAACTTACATTTAAATGCCCATCAATGCAGCCTTGGTATTTCTCAGTCGCCTTTGGTCTTTCTCGGCCGCCTTCGGCCTTTCTCGGCAGCTTTCGCCCACCGAGAACGGGCAAAAGTGGCCGAGAAAGGCCGAAGGCGGCTATTAAAAGCCGCTGAGAAGGGGCGAAGACGGCTGAAAGCCACCTGAAGCCTCACAGCGGCGGGGGATCGGTGTATAACACGCTCCCCTGATTTTACCCTGATTTTAAGTGGAAAAAAGTGCATGTTATACGCCGATAAATACGGTAAATACATTTATTTTTCAGATGAAATTGAAATTCCGAAACAAAATATTTCAGTGTGCACATGTCTACTGGATAGACCTCCTCTCACTAGGCTTAGCAGCCGGTGAAGTTTTAGGTAAAGCAAAGTCTCTGCCACAGACTTGGATCTAAAACACTTGAGCAAAAAGTCTATGCCACAGACTTGAATGCAGAATACTTGAGAAAAGTCTCTGCCACAGACTTGAATGTAACTGAGGGACTTAGACAAATTTAGAGTGCTATCATACGGTACCAGTATCTCGCAGCCGGCCCGGCGATACCGTATGAGTGTAGATCCATAAAGTGTCCTTCAACTGAGCCTCCTGGCTCCTTCAGAGAAACCAGCCTTGTATGTGGCCTTCTCCCAAAGAGTCCTCCCCTGGATGCTTCTCTAGTTGCTGGGCCTCTCCTTAGACGAGACGGCACCGGACCACTCTTGGATAATTAGGCGCCGATATCCATTCAGGCCTGTCCCTGCAGTTGCTTCGCCTCGGGCTATCCAGTGGGCTGGTTCCGAGAGAAAGAAGGGCATCCAATACACCCAGCTAAACTGCGTTCTCATACTTTCCGGCGGTGACAGCGACACCCGCGGCCAGCTGCAATCCAGCTAGACTGATACCGAGATCATAATTTGGCATACTTAGCCCTAAAACCCAACTGTGGTTTCAGGAATATTAACTTTGAAAAACACATAGCGTGTGCTCATCAGGAGATAGCGCTACACTTACAATAAGACAAACTCACTGTATTCTAAGTAGATGATAGAACAAGTTTACTGAAAGGGTATTGAGTATAAACACAAGAATAAGGATGAATACAGTCCTGAAGCAAACAAATATAAATGATTATAACTCAATGGTTACCTGGATTGCCTCCGCAGGCATTTCTCAATTATTTACAATAAACACAATATAGCAGACAACAGACAGAGAGGTGGATGGAGCTGGAGACATCAGCATCTTCTTTGAGTCCCAACATTATGAAGCAGTCATTATTTATAATATGGCATAACAGGGTTCCCAGAGTCTGTGGGTTTTGGGGGGACATGGACTTGACTCCAAAGTAACATTACTTCAAGGTCCCCAGGCATACACCTTGCAAAGAGTATTGTTCCCTTAAAATCCAGGGCCCATAATCAGTAGGCAAGAGGCTAGCATTCAGCCCCCTCCAAAAGCCTCTGTCCCGGCTATGTCTGTCACATAGACCAACACAAAGTGGCACATAATTGTAAAGTGGAAGGAAAATGATAAATGATACAAATAAATATGTGAAAAGTGTGGGGGGCATTTGTATGGTGCCCCCCGAGTCAATACTTTGTAGAATCACCTTTCTCTGCAATTACAGCTGTAAGTCTTTTTGGGGATGTCTCTACCAGTTTTGCACATCTAGAGAGGACATTTTTGCCCATTCTTCTTTGCAAAATATCTCAAGCTCTGTCAGATTGAATGGAGAGCATCTGTGAACAGCAATTTTCAAGTCTTGCCACAGATTCTCAATTGGATTTAGGTCTGGACTCTGACTAGGCCATTCTAACACATGAATATGCTTTGATCTAAACCATTCCATTGTAGCTCTGGCTGTATGTTTAGGGTCGTTGTCCTGTTGGAAGGCGAACCTCTGACCAAGCCTCAGGTTTTCTTCTAAGATTCCTCTGTATTTGGTTCCATCCATCTTCCCATCAACTCTGACCAGCTTCCCTGTCCCTGCTAAATAAAAACATCCCCATAACATGATCGGCCACCACCATATTTCACGTGGGGATGATACGTTCAGGGTGATGTGCAGTGTTAGTTTTTTCCGCCAAACATAGAGTTTTCCTTTTAGGCCAAAAAGTTAGATTTTGGTCTCATCTGATCAGAGCACCTTCTTTCACATAGTAAAAATTATATGAATATAGAGGTGGGTGGCGATCAGTTCTGATCACTCACTGTGTTCCTTCAGGAAAGGAAAAAGCTGGTAAATATCCTCTAGTGTGCTGCAGGCACACAGGGGAATGTTTCAGGATGAAGACCAGGGGAAGGGGCCAGTAAATATGCCATCAATTCAAGGGGGACCCGGGCACCTGCTAAGAAGGAGGACTGGCTGTACTGCCTTATTGCAGACACTGATCCTCTTCTTCAATCATCTTCTTCCCCTCCTCCCCCCCATCTGGCTGCACTGCAGGGGGAGAAACTAGAGAATCAGTATCTGCAATAAGGCAGTACAGCTGGTCCTCTTGCTCAGCAGGTGCCTGGGTCCCCAATTTAAACTAAAGGGCCCTGGGCCAGGTACAGGAGGGCCGGCTGTACTGCCTTATCAGCAATCCGGCTCACAAAATGCAACAATGATGTTAATATCTGCAAATGTCTCTTTATTCTGGAACATTGGTGGGGCCTCGTGATTCCACGTCTACATCACACACTGCATCAGATCCAAAGAAAGTAGAATGTTTCCTGAACACAATCCTCATTGTCCATATATAACCATCATAACATTGTTCTGTATGACAGCAATTTAAATATGTGCAATAGTTTATAGGCAAGCATGCCTTTATATGTGGCATTTTAAGGATTTAAGAATAAAACATGATGTTAGGGTTAAAATGTGTAAATTTATTATTTTACTAATACAAAGTAATAATAACTATCCAGATTGTTAAAATGGTGAATAAACTGGCCTTGTCACTTGCCTTGTCACCAGCCTTGTCAGCGTGAATAGAGGAAAAGCCGATAACTGGCACTTCCTGCTTACGATGTGAACAGCTGTGATTGGACACAGCTGATCACATGGTAAAGAGCCTATGACATAGGCTATTTACCAAGATCGGAAATCCAGTATGTCAGAGTGACACACCGCACCACCGATCACCGTGCTGTGTGTCCTCAGTGGCATGCGCGAGTGGCTTATCCTGCTAGATGGCATATAATACCCAGTCAGGATTAGGGATGAGCCAAGCACCCCCCCCCCGGTTCGGTTCGCACCAGAACCTGCGAACGGACCGAAAATTTGTGCAAACTTTAGAACCCCATTAAAGTCTATGGGACTCGAACATGCTAATTTTAAAGGCTAATATGCAAGTTATTGTCCTAAAAAGGTTTGGGGACCCGGGTCCTACCACAGGGGACATGTATCAATGCAAAAAAAAGTTTTAAAAACGGCCGTTGTTTCGGGTGCAGTGATATTAATGATGCTTAAAGTGAAAAAAAGTGAAGTATACCTTTAAATATCGTGCCTGCGGGGTGTCTATAGTATGCCTGTAAATTGGCACGTGTTTTCCGTGTTTAGAACAGTCCATTTTTGCACCAAATAAAAAAAGTTTGTTTATAAAAAAAAAAAAAAGAACAGTCCATGCATAAAATGAAATTTCTAACAGAAAAAAAAGTCATTTAACCACTTCAGCCCCGGACCAATTGGCAGCCAAAGGACCAGGCCCCTTTTTGCGATTCGGCACTGCGTCGCTTTAACTGACAATTGCGCGGTCGTGCGACGTGGCTCCAAAACAAAAATTGGCGTCCTTTTTTTCCCACAAATAGAGCTTTCTTTTGGTGGTATTTGATCGCCCCTGCGGTTTTTATTTTTTGCGCTCTGCTGTGACCTATTATATCAAGAATTGTAATTACATGCCATTGTTGAACAGTGGTAGAAAAATTGGGCCTTTGGTGGTGGTGGTGCTGGTGCCACAACACTGTAATTCCTCACAGTTACTTTTGGTGGGTACTGGAACGGGCCCTGCTGTGAAATATTATATCAAGAATTGTAATTACATGCACCTGTTGAACAGGGGCAGAAAAATTGGGCCTTTGGTGGTGGTGTTGCCACATAACTGTAAGCCCTCACAGTTACTCTTGGTGGGCGCAGGAACGGGCCCTGCTGTGAAATATTATATCAAGAATTGTAATTACCCGTATATACTCGAGTATAAGCCGAGTTTTTCAGCACATTTTTTGGTGCTGAAAATGCCCCCCTCCTTATACTGGAGTCAAGCACTTTTCTGCAGCAGAAAATTACATTTTCCGACCTGACTTTGTGGTTCCTAGCACCAAGTGGCCCCGAGATACGCCAAAGTCGGTTCGGAAAATGTCATTCTCTGCTGCAGAAAAGTGCTTGACATTTTCCGAACTGACTTTGGGGCCCTATATCTCGGGGCCACTTGGTGCCCCATCTGCATATGTTGTAGTGCTAGTTTCACTGGGTTTGCATGTGACCCCGAGATAAATGAACAGTGGCAGAAAAATTGGGTCTTAGTACATGCTCCATGAGGATGCCCAGCATTTTGAAGGTTCTGATGATGATACCCAGCTAGAGGAAGGCAGTAACGTGAGCCCAGAGAGAGGGGATGCCCAAGAAGGACAGAAATCTGGCAGTCATGTTCCCCCAGATGCAGCATACTGCCAGGTTTGCTCTAGTGATGAGGAGGGAGGGGATGATGAGGTCACTGACTCCATGTGGGTGCCTGATAGAAGGAGGAGGAGGCACATCTCCAACGAGGCAGGATGGAGGCACATCTCCAATGAGGCACATCTCCAACAAGGCCAGCTGAAGGGCAGCACACAGACTGCATCACACCGCACAGCTGCGGATGTGCAGGGTGCTGCCTCTGCGCGTTATTCCAAAAGTTCTTTGCTGTGGGCTTTTTTTGAGACGAGTGCATCAGATCGCACCGCTGCTATTTGCAACATATGTCTCAAGCGTATCTCGCGTGGCCAAAACATCAGCCGCTTTGGGACCACATGCTTAACCAGACATATGTCGACCTGCCATGCAGTTCATTGGCAAGCGTACCTAAAAGACCCACACCAAAGAACAAAGCTGACCTCTCCTTGCTCCTCATCAGCTGGGATCTCCAGCCCCACTATATATTCAGTCCTCTCTGTAACCTGCACTGAGAGGAATGAAGGTGTAGAAGTACTTGCGGGCCCACGGTCTGTTGGAAAGAGTTAAGGAAACAAAGGTGGAGATAGTTTCTTTGTCTGACCACGCACCAGTCTCAATGGTATTGGAATGCCCGGAATTTCAGGCTCCATCTTGCAGCTGGAAACTGAATGAGGAACTCCTCCAAGACGAGGAACTGGTAGAGCAGGTAAAAGGGGAAATAAAAATCTTTTTTGAAAGAAATGACAACGGGGAGGTACAGGGCTCAACCCTCTGGGATGCCCACAAGGCATACATAAGAGGGATTTTAATTGCAAAGGGAGCTTGGAGGAAAAAAGAATGTGCTAAAAAAAAAAATGCCCTAGTGGAAGAAATAAAAATAGCCGAGCAGACCCATAAATCAGCCCCTGAGTCAAATAGGAACCTTTACTTGAAAATAACATCCTGCAGAGAGGACTTAAAAGATCTGATGGAACAACAAGTAAAACTAATGCCGCGTACACACGTGCGGACTTTTGCCGGCGGACCTAGTCTAGCGGACAATCCCGCGGGACTTTCCAGCTGGGTCCGCTGGACTTTCCGAGCGTGTGGACTTGCCCACACACGCACGGACTTCTCCAGCGGATAATCCGCCGGCCAAAAGTCCGCGGGACTTTTGAAAATGAACGGACTTGCCCACACACGGAGCAGTCCGTTCATTTCGAACGTAACTTCAGGTTACGTAGCTAGCGTAGGCAGTAAATGCCGCCGCGCTAGCTCCGCAAGCTGGCATGGATTTAAAGGGAATCCCCACGCCGAAAAAAACGGCGTGGGGGTTCCCCCCAAATCCATGTCAGACCCTCATCCGAGCACGCAGCCTGGCAGGCCAGGAAAGGGGTGGGGACGAACGAGCGCCCCCCCCCTCCTGAGCCGTACCAGGCCGCGTGCCCTCAACATGGGGGGTGCCCTGGGGAAAGGGGGGCCGTGCGCCCCCCCCACCCCAAAGCACCTTGTCCCCATGTTGATGAGGACAAGGGCCTCTTCCCGACAACCCTGGCCGTTGGTTGTCGGGGTCTGCGGGCGGGGGCTTATCGGAATCTGGGAGCCCCCTTTAATAAGGGGCCCCCCAGATACCGGCCCCCCACCCTATGTGAATGAGTATGGGGTACGATGTACCCCTACCCATTCACCTAAGGTGTAAAATGTAAAGTAAAAAAAAACACCCACACTTTTGAAAAAATAGTTTATTGCACTGCTCCGGGGGTCTTCTTCCGTCTTGGGGGTCTTCTCGCCGGACTCCCCCGCCATTTACCAAGCTCTTTTACCGAGCGGGGGAAGTCCGGCTACCTTCTTCGTCGTCGCCGCCGTCTGGGGGTCTCGATCCGCCTTCGGGGGTCTTCTTCCGTCTTGGGGGTCTTCTCGCCGGACTCCTCCGCTCTCTTCTGCTCTTTTACCTAGCTCTTTCACGAGCGAGGGGAGTCCGGCTACCTTCTTCGTCGTCGCCGCCGTCTGGGGGTCTCGATCCGCCTTCGGGGGTCTTCTTCCGTCTTGGGGGTCTTCTCGCCGGACTCCTCCGCTCTCTTCTGCTCTTTTACCTAGCTCTTTCACGAGCGAGGGGAGTCCGGCTACCTTCTTCGTCGTCGCCGCCGTCGTCTGGGGGTCTCGATCCGCCTTCGGGGGTCTTCCGGGGGTCTCTTCTGTTCTTGCGGCGGTCGTCGTCTTCCGCGCCGCCGGCGCCTTCTCCTTCTTCTTGTCCTTCTTCTTGTTCTTCTTCTTCCGATGTTGACCCGACGCTGTCTCTGCCCGGAATGCCTGTGCCGCTCTGCGCTGAGACTTATATAGGGACATGGGGGACAGGGTCACATGTTCATGTCACATGGTGACCCCGCCCCCTTGCGATGTCACAGTCCCAGCATCCTCCGGGACTGTGACAACACAAGGGGGCGGGGTCACCATGTGACATGTGCATGTGACCCTGTCCCCCATGTCCCTATATAAGTCTCAGCGCAGAGCGGCACAGGCATTCCGGGCAGAGAGAGCGTCGGGTCAACATCGGAAGAAGAAGAACAAGAAGAAGGACAAGAAGAAGGAGAAGGCGCCGGCGGCGCGGAAGACGACGACCGCCGCAAGAACAGAAGAGACCCCCGAAGGCGGATCGAGACCCCCAGACGACGGCGGCGACAACGAAGAAGGTAGCCGGACTCCCCTCGCTCGTGAAAGAGCTAGGTAAAAAGAGCAGAAGAGAGCGGAGGAGTCCGGCGAGAAGACCCCCAAGACGGAAGAAGACCCCCGAAGGCGGATCGAGACCCCCAGACGGCGGCAAAGACGAAGAAGGTAGCCGGACTTCCCCCGCTCGGTAAAAGAGCTTGGTAAATGGCGGGGGAGTCCGGCGAGAAGACCCCCAAGACGGAAGAAGACCCCCGGAGCAGTGCAATAAACTATTTTTTCAAAAGTGTGGGTGTTTTTTTTTACTTTACATTTTACACCTTAGGTGAATGGGTAGGGGTACATCGTACCCCATACTCATTCACATAGGGTGGGGGGCCGGTATCTGGGGGGCCCCTTATTAAAGGGGGCTCCCAGATTCCGATAAGCACCCCCCATGTTGAGGGCACGCGGCCTGGTACGGCTCAGGAGGGGGGGGGGGCGCTCGTTCGTCCCCACCCCTTTCCTGGCCTGCCAGGCTGCGTGCTCGGATGAGGGTCTGACATGGATTTGGGGGGAACCCCCACGCCGTTTTTTCGGCGTGGGGAGTCCCTTTAAATCCATGCAAGGTCACGGAGCTAGCGCGGCGGCATTTACTGCCTACGCTAGCTACGTAACCTGAAGTCACGTGCTAAATGAACGGACTTGCCGATGAGCGGCAAGTCCGTTCATTTCAAAAGTCCCGCGGACTTGCCCACTAACGGCGGGATTGTCCGCTGGACTGCCAAGTCCAGCGGATAATTTTAAAACCAAACTTAAAACTTTGGTCCGCCGGACTTTGGCGCCAAAAAGTCCGCCGGCGCCCACACACGAGGGGATTATCCGCTGGACTTCAGTCCAGAGGATAATCCCGCGGGATTGTCCCTTCGTGTGTACGCGGCATAACATATAACAGAGTTGCTAAAGAAAGGTATATCTGGGGAAACAAATCTGGAAAACATTTAGCCAGAACCCTTCGGAAAAAAAAGACACGGAATTTCATTGAAAAAATAAAAAACAAAAACGGAGACATTAAGTATCTCTCTGGGGATATAGCTGAATCCTTCAGAGAGTATTTTGAAGATGTCTACTCGGTGGAGTCGAAGGGAAAAATAAGAAGAGATAAGGTCCAGCGCGCGGAGAAATTTCTCACAGAAGCAGCTCTCCCCAAACTCACGAGGGACGTAAGTGAGGGGCTAGATAGCCCCTTTACGGAGGATGAAATTAAAAGGGCACTGATGTGCTCTCCGAAAGGGAAGAGTCCGGGCCCGGACGGCTTTACAACCGTTTACTATAAAACCTTCCACGAGTTGCTAATCCCCAGATTATGTTCATATTTTAATGAACTAGGATCGGAGTTTGGAATGTCAGAGGAGTCACTGACTACGGATATCACCATGATCCTTAAAGAAGGAAAGGATGGATCAGTGTGCTCGAGTTATAGGCCAATCTCGCTCCTGAACGCGGACACTAAGCTTTATGCGAAGGTCCTGGCAGAGAGGATCAGGGGCCACTTGGGCACACTGGTCCATCCTGACCAGGTGGGTTTTGTCCCCGGCAGAGAGGGGCGGGACAATGGGGTCCGTGCGTTGCTGGTACTCCATAAAATTAGGAAGGCAGGGTCCCCAGGTCTACTCCTGTCAATCGACGCTGAGAAAGCGTTTGACAGGGTAGACTGGGGACTCATGTTTCAAACCCTGGCTCACATGAGATTTGGCCCAAAAATTATCCAAAAAGTAGGGGTGTTGTACGCCCACCCAAAAGCCAGGATAAAAATAAATGGACTCACCTCCTCTCCGATTGCGATGGAAAACGGAACCAGGCAGGGATGCCCATTGTCCCCTCTCCTATTCATACTGACCCTGGAATCACTCCTGACTACAATCAGGGGACACCCAGGAATAAACGGGGTGATAGCAGATGGAGAAGAACATAAGTTGGCGGCATTCGCCGATGATATTTTGTTCTTTTTAGGAAACCCACAGTCATCAATGCCCATTTTGATAAAAACTCTGAAACAATACGGGGAGATTTCCAACTTTAAAGTGAACATATCAAAGTCTTTTATTCTGAATGTAAATTTATCCAATATGGAGCAACAACACTTGCAGGAGAGATTCGTGTTCCCTTGGAAGAAACAAATTAAATATTTAGGTATAAGCCTGTCTAAGTCTCTGAAGGAAATGTTTAAAATCAACTATCTTCCCCTGCTTGATGACATAGCGAAAAAATGTAAAGAGTTTAATAATAGGCCCCTCTCCTGGTTGGGACGAATAAATTCAGTGAAGATGATGATCCTACCATTAATCACCTATAAATTTCAGATGCTCCCAATCCCACTATCGGTGAACTATTTAAGAAAACTAAAGTCCCTGATCATGAATTTTATTTGGAAGCACAAGAAGCACAGAATTGCACTTCGTACCTTAAAACAAGATAAAAAGCAGGGAGGTTTAGCGGTCCCCGATATAGAAAACTACTACTATGCAGCGGTACTGTCTAGAATCCCCGTGTGGGGACAGGATCATAGCGATAAAAGATGGGTGAAATTAGAAAAATCACTTAGTAACTCTCAACTGGGTTGTCTTATATGGAACCCACCATCCCACAGGTCCCTGGGTGAGAGCACGCACACTATAACCCTAAACACATTAAAAATTTGGGACAGGATTTATAAGCACTTAAACAGGGAATATAACTCGCCACTAATTGCACTCAAAAATAACGAATATTTCCAGCCAGGGAGGGTAAAAGTGGGGGGGGGGGATGGGTCAAAAAAGAAGGTATACAATTAAAAGACATAATGCACAGAGGAAAAATGTTTTCACTCACTGAACTACGTAATAAAGGAGATATGTTTAGGATGGATGAATGGCGCTATCTGCAACTGAGCCACTTTGTCAAGAGCCTTCCCCAGCCGATCAGGTCAGGGGACGACCTGACATGAATGGAACAGGTTTTTACGGTGGTAAAGGAGAAAAAAATGATCTCCAAGATATATAAACTACTATTGGAAGTGGACAAGCTGGGGATACCGCCATTCATCCAAAATTGGGAGAGGGAATTGGGCACACAAGTAGATGCACTCACGATAGGTAAAATTATGAAATTAACCCACAGGTCAGCTATAGATTCCAGAACTGTAGAATTGAACTATAAATGTCTATCAATGTGGTATATTACCCCCGTTAAGTTAAGTACGTTTCAAATAGGGGCCTCGGTAGAATGCTGGAGAGGCTGTAAAGATAAAGGGACTATGGCTCACCTCTGGTGGGATTGTAATAAAATTAAAACCTACTGGTCAAAAATATTAAGTTATGTGAAGGAAATTACAGGAAGTGATCTGGAAAACGACCCCTGGGTAATCTTGTTGCACGGTACCAGAGGTGAGACAAAACAATACGAGAGGACATTGGTCCCACACCTTCTTAATGCCGCCAAGCGAACGATCGCCAGGAATTGGCGTAACCTTGAAAGTCCATCAATATGGGAATGGATCGATATGGTGGAGGATACCCGCCAGATGGAGTCCCTTAGAATTAGGGCAGAAGAAAGAAAGGAGGACTTAGGGGAAAAAAATGGGATGGCTGGCTAAAGTTTAAAAAAACATGGAGTTATGCGGAAGCAGTTAGGATACGGTAGTAAACCTGCAGGGGAAGTATATGCAAACTAACGGAGTATTTTGGGGCGCAGTGTCGAAGTGATGTGGAGGGAGGGTAGGGGGAGGGGTAGGGGTGAAAATGAATAATGGATATAGCAGAGGGAGGATGTATTCCCCATTTGATATTGTACATTTTGCAAAGCAAAGTAATGCCACAATGATGTGACAACGGATCAGGACAGAGATGAACGGTAAAGTTGATTCAGGTCCTTTTTGAAAGTTTGATCTGAGGTGGCAAAAAGAGAAAAAAAAAAAAGAAGTACTTGCGGGCACTCTGCTATTGGTACACCGACGTCCAATTGTACCAGGCAAATTTGCCTGCCCCAGCTGCTGCACCGTCAAAAGAAGTTCACTCCCAGCCATCCACATGCCCAGCGGTTGAATGCTAGCTTGGCTAAATTGCTAGCATTTCAACTGCTGCCTTTTCAGTTGGTAGACTCGACCCCCTTCCGTGAGTTTGTGGAATGTGCGGTTCCTCAGTGGCAGGTTCCCAAACGCCACTTTTTCTCATGGAAGGTGATTCCGGCTCTCTACCGGCATGTGGAAGGCAATGTCTTGGCTTTGCTGGACAGGGTGGTCAGCGGTAAGGTGCATATTACCGCTGACTCATGGTCCAGCAGGCATGGACAGGGACGTTACCTATCTTTCACTGCGCATTGGGTGACTCTTCTGGCAGCTGGGAAGGAAGCAGGACAAGGTGCAGTAGTGTTGGAGGTTGTTCCGCCACCACGCCTCCAAAATGCTACTACTGGTAATTCTGACACACCTCTCTCCTCCACCCACTCCTCTTCTTCTTCCTCCATGGCCTCTTTCTGTGCTTTGTCCTCGGAACCAGCGGTGCTCTGTAGGTGTTCAAGGGGCTACGCAAGTATGCAGGCAAAAAGATGCCATGCAGTGCTTGCACTGGTGTACTTGGGGGGCAGGAGCCACACTGGGGCAGAGGTTCTGTCAGCTCTGCAGGGGCAGGCTGAGAGGTGGTTGACGCCATATTTGTGTGCCTTTCCGCCGGTCATATAATGCCAGTGCTCGGCTGGCTGATCTCCAAAAGGAATTTAACCTGCCCAAGAACCGCCTAATCTGTGACATGCCCACCAGGTGGAACTCAACGTTGGCCATGCTGCAGTGGCTGCACATGCAGCAGAGGGCCATCAATGAGTATCTGTGCGACTACGGCACCAGGACAGGTCAGGGGAGCTTGTTTTTTTTTCCCCCACGCCATAGGCCATGATCAGGGATGCATGCACTATCCTGTCACCATTTGAGGAGCCCACAAGGTTGGTGAGCGGTGATAGTGCATGCATCAGTGACACTGTCCCTCTTGGCTACCTGTTGGAGCATACGCTGCGTGGGATAATGGACAGGGCACTTGATGCAGAACAGAGGCAGGAAGAGGAGGACTTCCTTACCTCTCAAGGCCCCCTTTATCCAGACAGTGTTCCTGCTGGCCCACCGATCACACAGGAAGATTAAGAGGAGGAGGAGGATTGTGTCAGCATGGAGTTGGAGCCTGGCACTCAGCATCAGCAGCAGTCTTTTAGGGATCATTTACAGTCCCAAGAAACCTGTGGACTTGAACGGGGCTGGGAGGAGGTGGCTGCGGATCATGTCGTCCTTAGTGACCCAGAGGACTCCAGACCAAATGCCTCAGCTAACCTACGCTGCATGGCCTCCCTGATCCTGCAAAGCCTGCGGAAGGATCCTCGTATTCGTCGGATCAATGAGGAGGATCATTACTGGCAACCCTCCTTGATCCACGTTACAATGGCTAAGGTTGCGGACCTTATTTTGCCATCGCAGAGGGAGCAGAGGATGAGACATCCTCGGGAGGCCTTGCAGAAAGGTCTGTGCAACGCGTTCCCAGAGACTGGGAGGTTCCAAATTACTGAACCTGGACAACGTGTTGCTGAGGCTTCGGTCAGTCACAGAAGGAGCGGTGGAGAAGGTGGCCGTCTGACCGATGCGTTAAGACAATTCTTTAGTCCGAAGCCCCAAGGTATGATTGGTTCCAGCAACCATCGCCAGCGTCTGATCCAGGAATACCTAGGGGCAAGGTCAGACTTGGACACCTTTCCCAGCGAAAATCCTGTGGGTTACTGGGTCTTGAGGATGGATCATTGGCCAGAGCTTGCACAGTATACTATTGAACTACCGGCCTGTCCTGCATCCAGTGTTCTTTTGGAATGCACATTCAGTGCTGCTGGAGGCTTTGTAACCGATCACAGGGTGCGCCTGTCCATTGACTTGGTTGATTGACTGACCTTCATAAAAATGAATCAGTCTTGGATCACCACCAGCTACCAGACACCTGATGCTGATGTAACCAAATCATTTTTTTAGAAATGTCAGATTCCTTCAAGACTGCCTATGCTGATGCTGAGTGACTATCCTCTTCCTCCTCAATGATCATGCTAATAGCTTGTAAGAACATTTTTCGTTCTGGGCGCCGCCACCAGTGGCTAAGGCCCAATTTTTCAGCTTCTGTTTAACAGGGGCGTGTAATTACAATATTTGATGCAATATTTTGCAGAAGGGCTCATTCCTGCGCTCCAACTAGAGTATCTGTGAGGGGTTGCAATGTTGTGGCACAAGCACCAGTGCCTAAGGCCCAATTTTCAGACCCTGTTTAACAGGGGCGTGTAATTACAATATTTGATGCAATATTTTGCAGCAGGGCTCATTCCTGCGCTCCAACTAGAGTTTCTGTGAGGTGTTGCAGTGTTTGACTGTGCTCAAACAGTTTGGGGGACTCCTCAGGAGGACATTGGGGGGCTAGGGAAGGAGTGACTGATGCCATTAAACCTAGGGATGAGGCCGCGTTGGCAGCTGCTTTGCCAGTACCCTGAGTCTGGGTGATAGAGGATGAGGAGGATGAGGATGGCTTGGCCATCCACTCTACCAAGTCTTCAGCATGTTGCGGCTCAACACGTCCAGCTGCCGAAAAAAAGGACGAGCGTGTCCCCTGGCCATGTGCTGATGAGGATGCACCGTGTCCATGACCATCACTTTTGCCTCTATACACAGAGCCTGCTTGCTTTCTTTTATTAGCTTGTGACTGTCTGCCTCTCCTTGTTGGCCTTCCAGACATACTAATGGCCTGCAGGGAGATGTAGCTTCACAAAGCTGGGACGTATATACTGATATACTGCAGCTAGCAGAATCAACTGCCTGCCTGTAGTATTTCTTATTATGAGAACACCAGCAATTGGGGTAGCTTCAGGCGTATACGCTGTGCAGATGTAATTGCTACAGCTGCCTGCAGATAGAATGAGCAGAACAACAGCAATTGGGGTAGCTTCAGGCATACACTGTGCAGATGGCACAATACACCCACTGTAATTGCTACAGCTGCCTGTGGATAGGATGAGCAGAACAACAGCAATTGGGGTAGCTTCAGGCGTACACTGTGCAGATGGCACAATACACCCACTGTAATTGCTACAGCTAGGATGAGCAGAACAACAGCAATTGGGGTAGCTTAGGCGTACACTGTGCAGATGGCACAATACACCCACTGTAATTGCTACAGCTGCCTCAGGCGTACACTGTGCAGATGGCACAATACGCTTACTGTAATTGCTACAGCTGCCTGCGGATAGGATGAGCAGAACACCAGCAATTGGGGTAGCTTCAGGCGTACACTGTGCAGATGGCACAATACACCCACTGTAATTGCTACAGCTGCCTGTGGATAGGATTAGCAGAACAACAGCAATTGGGGTAGCTTCAGGCGTACACTGTGCAGATGGCACAATACACCCACTGTAATTGCTACAGCTGCCTGTGGATAGGATGAGCAGAACAATAGCAATTGCGGTAGCTTCAGGTGTACACTGTGCAGATGGCACAATACACCCACTGTAATTGCTACAGCTGCCTGCGGATAGGATGAGCAGAACAACAGCAATTGGGGTAGCTTCAGGTGTACACTGTGCATATGGCACAAAACACACACTGTATTAGCAACAGCTGCCTGTGGATAGGATGAGCAGACCACAGCAATTGGGGTAGCTTCAGGCGTGTACACTGTGAAGATGGCACAATACACCCACTGTATTTGCAACAGCTGCCTGCGGATAGGATGAGCAGAACAACAGCAATTGGGGTAGCTTCAGGTGTACACTGTGCAGATGGTCACAATACACCCACTGTATTTGCAACAGCTTCAAAAGTAAATTAAATCACACTGTCTCTCTGTCTATCTCTCTCCGCCGCCGCAACACACTACACAAGCCCGCCGTGCAGGCGACCTTATATAGTGTGGGGCGTGTACTAAACCCCCTGAGCCAAAATTGGCCAAATCCACCCTCCAATCTCCTTTTTATCCGCGCTGTGATTGGCCAAAGCATGCGGGTCATAGTGCATGCTTGGCCAATCATCAGCCAGCAATGCACTGCGATGCCGCAGTGAATTATGGGCCGTGACGCGCCCATAATGTTCGAGATTCGCCGAACAGGCGAACAGACTGGTTTCATTCCTAGTCAGGTTAATGAAACCACCGCCCGGCCATCATTGTGCTATAGGCCGGGCGGGATGTGGTTAATAACAACCCACAGACTCTGAGTTGTGAGAATATGAAGGGGCAAAATGGAGAGCCACGGGCTCGTTATGTGGAATATGACAATGTAATCTCCTATAGGTCATGATGCCATGGCAGAAATGGGTCATGTATTCCATGTGCAGCTGCCAGATACTTCTGTTTCTCTTGGAGGGATGGGATTCTCCTGATTCAGTCATTCTAATTTACATTTATAGAATGACCTCCTAGTAACTTTATTCCAACTCTATCACTTTTTTGTATTTTTTTACGCAATCTTTCATTTTATATCTGTATAAAAAAAAATGGAAGGCGCGTACACCTAGTGCATCACCAATGACATTTAATAATCAAATTCATAAAAAGTGGGTACTCACCAACAGCAACTGGATTGTGCCATTAAAAACACACAGTAAGGCCCCTTTTACACTGGGGCGTTTTTCAGGCGCTACAGCGCTAAAAATAGCGACTGTACAGCACTTGAAAAAATTCGGCCCCTTTCACTCCAGCGTGAAAGCCGGAGTGCTTTCACACTGGAGCGATGCGCTAGCAGGACGGTCAAAAAAGTCCTGCTAGCAGCATCTTTGGAGCGGTGAAGGAGCCGTGTATTCACCGCTCATATACCGCTCCTACCCATTGAAATCAATGGGACACCGCGGCAATACCGCCGGCAAAGCGCTGCTGCAGCGGTCGCTTTGCAAGCGTGTTTAACCCTTTTCGGACGCTTTAGCTCCCGCACCAGTGTGAAAGGGGCCTAAGAGACCATGTGCCATATATCATAACAGGGTATAAGCTAACGCAGCCCCAGTTGCTGTTTGTGAGTACCCACTTTTTATGAATTGTATTATTAAATGTCATTGGTAACGCACTAGGTGTGCGCGTCTTCCATTTTTTCTTTTTTAAGTGTGACGGAGTCACTTTGGGTGGGGGGCCTGTGGCAACCCAGAATCCCTTGGGGTGGTTGGGAAAACCTTGATTCAGCTCTGCATGCACCTCCTATGTCTAAGTCACCCTGTGTCTCTAATTAGGGGCACAGGGTGACCCAAGAAATCCAGTCTGCTCTGTACTAATTAGACTAACTGTACAGCCACACTGGAATTTTGAGTATATATATATATATATATATATATATATATAAACTGAAAATATATATATATAAGAAGATAGCAAAGCGTTTTCAGATGTCAATATCCTCTGTTCGGAATGTAATTAAGAAATGGCAGTCATCAGGAACAGTGGACGTTAAAGCAAGATCTGGAAGACCAAGAAAAATATCAGACAGAACAGCTCGCAGGAGTGTGAGAAAAGCAATTCAAAACCCACGTTTGACTGCACGATCCCTCCAGAAAGATCTGGCAGACACTGGAGTTGTGGTACACTCTAAAGAGATACTTGTACAAATATGGTCTTCATGGAGTCATTTGGGGTGTGGCTGTATTCCAATGTTCTATTGTGTCTGTCTGCCTTGGATATTATGGGATGTGTATGTAGATTAGCTGTGAGATTGGTGGGTCGAATTCCTCCAACAGCTCTCACTGCTGATTGTACAGTCTACCCCGCCAGAAATGCAAAGGGGGGATTGTCCAGAGTATTACTCTTTGCTGGGTATTACTTATGTACATGTGTTTTTCAATAAAACAGTTTATGTTCAACAACAAAACGAGTATTGCCTTGTTTTGTGGTTGTTGGTGGTTGGAATATCTGATATCTATATTCAGACTGGGAGGAAGCAGTATATGACAAAAGTACTCAAGCGGATTTTGGAACGTTTCATTATATTTAGTATTTATTGGATCACCCCATCTGAGGAAGGCAACATCCACCCAGAAAACCCCTTAGGCCCCTTTCACACTGGGGCAGAAGCGGCGTCAGTGGTAAAACTGTGCTATTTTTAGCTCCGCTTTACTGTCATTTTAGAGGCGCTATTTGGCCGCTAGGGGGGGTTAAAAGTCGAAAAAGGGTTAAACCTGCCCGCAAAGCGCCGCTGCAGCAGCGCTTTGCCGGCGGTACAGCTGCGCTGCCCCATTGATTTCAATATATTCACCGCTCCAAAGATGCTGTTTGCAGGAGTTTTTTTAACGTCCTGCAAGCGCACCGCTCCAGCAGCGGCTGTTTCAGGGCGCTTTGCAGGCACTATTTTTAGCGATGTAGCGCCTGCAAAATGCCCCAGTGTGAAAGGGGCCTTAGCGTTGGAAGTGACTGTCTTTTTTTGTTATCTTATATCTGTATATACTGTGTATAACTGTGTCTTTATGTCTTCCATGGAAAGCTGCACAAATATGTGAGACATTTTTCCTACCAGAACCCATACGGTGGTGATATCTACTTTAATGAGAGAAGAGAAGTTCCATCCGATCTTATTTTACACCACTGGTATTTTATTAATGCTTCATTTTCTTGGTCTAGAACAATTTCCATTATAAAAGGCCCAGATTACATCCCTGAAATATTTATCAATATAAGTGACCCTGTCTACTGGAAAGACGGCAAAGTAAGGAATCACTGGATTGTTTTCTCTTCATATCATTTGCTGAGGATGTTCATATTTTGGATTCATAAGGAATTTCTAGTCTTATTTTAAGATATACTAGTCAATGGAACAGGTACATCCGAGTTACTACCTCCTGTGTAATGCCTGGTGAGCCTCAAGAACACGGCACACAGCCTGGGAAATCTCTGCCAACCTCCATGTACAATCCGGGCAAAAAATGGAGGAAGGCTGGTGCCATGGAAGTCGGCTAAAACATCGTTTTATTAATGCAGTTGAACAACAGTCAAAAATGCCAACGCGTTTCTGCCATCAGGATTTAATCATGATTAAGGCCTGATGGCTGAAATGTTCTGAAAATGTCTCCCTTTTTTACACCGATACGCCAATGTACCTGTTCATGAATGGGGTCATTTTTGGAGACAAATAAGTTTATCAACTTAGAAATAGTGGAGAACTGGCAAAGTATACTACCTTCTAAAATGGTAACCCCGGGTATCATCCTATGTTAGAAAGCAGAATTTTTTTTTATATAAGCGACTCTATTGATAACGATCGGGGACCCATAAATACATCCAACTGAGCAAAATCACTATTTTTATCGCAGTACACGGTATAGAAAAGTGTGACAAATATATTGCTTGGTAACACAAACACCCAATCACATGGCAGCAACTCAATGCATTTAGGCATCTAAATGAATGACATATATACAAATAAAAGAATTGTCTATTGTTGGACATTATACATAATATACACTCACCAGCCACTTTATTAAGTACACCGGTTCCATTGCTTGGTAACACAAACAGCCAATCACATGGGCAGCAACTCAATGCATTTAGGCATCTAGAGGCGATGTGCTTGAGTCCAGAAACCGTTTTTGTACTCAAGGATGATGTCCATAGGAGGATTTTTGAGGAGTGGGTCATTCTTGTACCCTTCCTTGAGGAGACTCAAGAGTGCTTTAGAACTTGTGGCACCTAGAAAGTTCTTTTGAGGCAGGACTGTGTTTTCAGAGTTCTTTTCCTGGAGAGGCACAGACAACATTCGTGATAAGGCATCAGCCTTACCATTCCTTGACCCAGGTCGATATGAGATGATAAAATTGAACCTGGAAAAGAACAATGTTCAAACCGAGCTGGTCTGAGTATTTCTGGGAGGGATTTTCACACACAACCATCTCTCGAGTTTACAGAGAATGGTGGGGGATAGAGAAAATTTCCAGTGAGCGTCTCGGCAGTTGTGTGGAGGAAAATGCCTTGTTGATGTCAGAGGTCAGAGGAGAATGGGCAGACTCGTCCCAGATGATAGAAAGACAACAGTAACTCAAATAACCACTCGTTACACCCAAGGTATGCAGAATACCATCTCTGAACGCACAACACATCCAACCTTGAAGGAGATGGACTACAGCAGCAGAAGACCACACCGGGTGCCACTCCTGTCAGCTAAGAGCAGGAAAATTAGGCTAAAATTCTCACAGGCTCATCAGAATTGGACAATAGAAGATTGGAAAAATGTTGCCTGGTCTGATGAGTCTCGATTTCAGCTGCGACATTCATATGGTGGGGTCAGAATTTGGTGCATGGATCCATCCTGCCTTGTATTAATGGTTCAGGCTGGAGGTGTAATGGTGTGGGGGATATTTTCTTGGCACACTTTGGACCCCTTAGTACCAATTGAGCATGGTTCAAATGCCACAGCCTACCTGAGTATTGTTGCTGACCATGTCCATCCCTTTATGACTACAGTGTCACCATTTTCTGATGGCTCTTTCCAGCAGGATAATGTCACCATGTCACAAAGCTCCAATCATCTCACCACTGGACAATGAGGTCACTGTACTCCAATGGCCTCCACACTCACCACATCTCATTCAATAGAGCATCTTTGGGATGTGGTAGAATGGGACATTGGCATCATGGGTAGGCAGCCGACAAATCTGCAGCAACTGCGTGATGTTATCATGTCACTATGGAACAAAATCTCTGAGGAACGTTACCACCACCTTGTTAAATCTATGCCATGAAGAATGAAGGCAAAAGGGGGTCCAACCCGCTACTAGCAAGGGGGACCTAATTAAGTGTCCGGTGAGTGTATATTACATATCTTGTATGTTTTGAAGTGACACTTTAGTTCTGTTATAGAATGCATTCAATTGTGATCATCGTGTTCAAATCTCTAGTGTCCATGGTTCCGAAGAAGTCTTCTTCCTCTAATTGCACAAACTTCTCTCCTCTGAGCTGGAGAATCTGGGACGGAGATATTTCAGAGTAACGGCCAGTGAGATTATCGGCTCATCGGATCATCAGATCTCACTAGCATAAACTAGCCGTTAGTGACAGAACGGTCATGTACTGTGGTGACCGAGAACATGTTCTCCTCATCTCAGCTACATAAACCGGTACACACCAGAGATCAGCCGTGATCCTGAGGATCACAACTTTTTTCTGTTACATAAACGGACACCGTAATGACTACCGTTTCCCAGACATAGTGGTAGTGGGTTCAGAGAGACTATTTCTGTTGTGGGGAATGGATTTGTGATTTAGTTTCATATTATTTATTATAGTAGAACATTTCACAAAAAGCACTGAGCATTAAACATCTGCAGAACGGAAAAATTGGTTTTGTTTCGATACGTTATTTACATAAATCCGTTTAGGAACTAGAGATATGAGGGGTTAGGGACTCAGAACTTCCCATATGATGGTTACCTACCTGTCAAACTCACCTTCGACCCGAGTACAGCAGGAAAAGCTGAAACCTTCGACAACCTGGCCGTAGTGTGCCCTCGCCCTCCAGGGGCTGACAAAAGTTCCCTCATGATTGGAACAAACACTGACTTGGTGAGAAGACTACTCACGCCGCTTGTACTGCAGAAAAGTACTCTCTCCACAAGTATACACCCCATGCTAACACAGATGTATCAGGATCTTGTGCAAGAAGAGAAGACCTCACCAGAGGGAGTGGGGAAGATCTGGCTTCTGGACAAGAAAGAGAGACTGGTACAGCCAGGTGAGGTAGTTTGCCTGAGAGCTTCCATCAAGTTGAGTTGGAAGCAGCCTGGTCCCTTCATTGTCCTTGAGACTGACGGCCAGAAGGAACACAAAGGACTGGAGGTTATCCCTGAAGTGTTGTCAACCAAGAAATTAAAGAGAAGCCAAGGCAAAATTTCAGTCAGTGTCCGCAAAACACAGCAGCCGTGCCTGTAATGGTGCCAGCCAGAATGCTGTTAGGACAGGTCAGTCCAGCAACCCCAGTCTCACAGGGTGGTACTATAGGAGAACAAGACGGAGAGATTCCACTGGAAGAGTTCTACCCAAAGAACACACCTCTTACACCTGTTGGATGGAGAGAGCCAAGACCCAGATTCTGAGAGGGAGGACTGCTTTCTCTAAAAGCGAGTTCGACGTGGGTTGGCAAAGAGTGCAGCACACCGAATTTACCGGGAAGAAGGCACTTACTGGAGAGGGTCAGACGGATCCCACTGGAAGATCTTGAACACTTGCGAGAGCAGCTGGCCGAGCTTAAAAAAACAGGAATTATCAGAGAGTCCCGGAGTCCTTACGCCTCTCCAATAGTGGTGGTGAGGAAGAAGAATGGGTCATTACTAGGGATGAGCCCGGTGTTCGATTCGAACCCATGTTCGAATCGAACATCGGGCATTCGCCCGCTCGGCGAGCCCAGAACTATTTGGGCCGTTCGCATCAAATTCGTGTGATGCGAGCGGCCCGCAATGCACTGCGCCAGTTGCAGTGCATTGCTGGCTGATGATTGGCCAAGCATGCACTGTGACCCGCATGCTTGGCCAATCAAAGAGCCAGCAGCGAGGAGAGCAATAATTGCAGGATGCCTGTGGCCAATTATAGCTCAGGGGGTTTAGTACACGCCCCACAGTATAAAAGGCCGCCACGCCGGCGGCCTCGCATATTGTGTTGTCAGTGTCAGCGTGTCAGTGTTATGTGCTATGATTCTGGGGATTTGTGTGTGCGTGATGTTAGTACAGCATTGCAGTATCACATCTGGGGGGTGTCTATAGTATGCCTGTGAAGGGGCGCATGTTTCCTGTGCTTAGAACTGTCCCTGCACAAAGTGTCATTTTTGCAGGAAAAAAAAGCTATTTAAAATCACTTGCGGCTAATGAATTGACGGCTCCCATAACACAGAGAACAGTCATTCATTGAAAGCCATTGATAAAAAAAAAGTCATTGATCAAAAAAAAAAACCCCAGACAAAAAAAAAAAAAATGGCGTGGGGTCCCCCTCAAAATCCATACCAGACCCTTGAGGTCTGTGATGGATTTTAAGGGGAACCCCGGCCAAAAAAAAAAAAAAAATGGCGTGGGGCCCCCCTCAAAATCCATACCAGACCCTTATCCGAGCATGCAACCTGGCAGGCCGCAGGAAAAGAGGGGGGGACGAGAGCGGCCCCCCCTCCCTCCTGAACCATACCAGGCCACATGCCCTCAACATTGGGAGGGTGCTTTGGACCCCCCAAAGCCCCTTGTCCCCATGTTGATGAGGACAAGGGCCTCGTCCCCACAACCCTGGCCATTGGTTGTGGGGGTCTGCGGGCAGGGGGCTTATCAGAATCTGGAAGCCCCCTTTAACAAGGGGACCCCCAGATCCCGCCCCCCCTGTGTGAAATGGTAAGGGGTACAAAAGTACCCCTACCATTTCACCAAAAAAGTGTCAAAAATGGTAAAAATGACAGGAGACGGTCTTTGACAATTCCTTTATTAAAATCTTTTTCTTCTGGTCTTCCTTCTTCCTTCGGTTTCTTCATCTTCTACTTCCGGCATCTTCTTCCATCTTCTTCTTCCATCATCTTCTTCCTCCGATCCGCTTCTTCTTGCTCTGTTCTTCTCTTCCGGCATCTTCTTCTATGGCGTCGGCGTCTCTTCTGGGCCGCTCCGTGCAATGGGAGGCTCCCGCTGTGTGAGGCTTCGCTGCATCTGACAGGTCTTTTATAACGGAGGGCGGGGCCACCTGGTAACGCGCCCCCCTCTGACGCACGGGGACGTCATGGGGAATTCCCTATGGCTTTCCCCATGAGGTCAGAGGGAGGCGGGGTCACCAGGTGGCCCCACCCTCCGTTATAAAAGACCTGTCAGACGCAGCGAAGCCTCACACAGCGGGAGCCTACCATTGCGCGGAGCGGCCCAAGAAGAGACCCGGACGCCGTGGAAGAAGATGCCGGACGAGAAGACCAGAGCAAGAAGAAGCGGATCGGAGGAAGAAAATGATGGAAGAAGAAGATGGAAGAAGATGCCGGAAGGAGAAGATGAAGAAACCGAAGGATGAAGAAAGGAAGAAGGAAGAAGACCAGAAGAAAGAAGATTTTAATAAAGGAATTATCAAAGACCGTCTCCTGTCATTTTTACAATTTTCGACACTTTTTTGGTGAAATGGTAGGGGTACTTTTGTACCCCCTTACCATTTCACACGGGGGGCGGGATCCGGGGGTCCCCTTGTTAAAAGGGCTTCCAGATTCCGACAAGCCCCCCGCCCGCAGACCCCCACAACCAATGACCAGGGTTGTGGGGACGAGGCCCTTGTCCTCATCAACATGGGGACAAGGTGCTTTGGGGGGTCTCAGACCCCCAAAGCACCCTCCCAATGTTGAGGGCATGTGGCCTGGTACGGTTCAGGAGGGAGGGGGGGCCGCTCTCGTCCCCCCCGGCCTGCCAGGTTGCGTGCTCGGATAAGGGTCTGGTATGGATTTTGAGGGGGACCCCACGCCATTTTTATTTTTTTTTGCCCGGGGTTCCCCTTAAAATCCATCCCAGACCTCAAGGGTCTGGTATGAATTTTGAGGGGGACCCCACGCCATTTTTTTTTGGCTGGGGCCCCCCTTAATATCCATAGCAGACCTGAAGGGCCTGGTTATTGAATTTGGGGGGACCCCCACGCTTTTTTTTTAAATTTTTTAAATTTTTTATCAATGACTTTTTTTTATGAATGGCTTACGGGAGCCGTCAATTCATTAGCCGCGAGTGATTTTAAATAGCTTTTTTTCCTGCAAAAATTACACTTTGTGCAGGGACAGTTCTAAGCACAGGAAACATGCGCCCCTTCACAGGCATACTATAGACACCCCCCAGGTACGAAATTTAAAGGAATATTACACTTTTATTGTTTCACTTTAAGCATTATTAACCACTTTCAGACCGGACCAATTTGCAGCCAAAGGACCAGGCCCCTTTTTGCGATTCGGCACTGCGTCGCTTTAACTGACAATTGCGCGGTTGTGCGACGTGGCTCCCAAACAAAATTGACGCCTTTTTTTTCCCACAAATAGAGCTTTCTTTTGGTGGTATTTGATCGCCCCTGCGGTTTTTATTTTGTGCGCTATAAACAAAAAAGAGCGACAACTTTGAAAAAAAAAACGCATTATTTTTTATTTTTTGCTATAATAAATATCCCCCAAAAATATATAAAAAAAAATGTTTTTCCTCAGTTTAGGCCGATACGTATTCTTCTACATATTTTTGGTAAAAAAAATCGCAATAAGCGATTATTGATTGGTTTGCGCAGAAGTTATAGTGTTTACAAGATAGGGGATAGTTTTATAGCATTTTTATTAATATTTTTTTTTTATTAGTAATGGCGGCGATCAGCGATTTTTTTTGTGACTGCGACATTATGGCGGACACATCGGACATTTTTGACACATTTTTGGGACCATCGTCATTTATACAGCAATCAATGCTCTTTAAATGCATTGATTCCTGTATAAATGACACTGGCAGTGAAGGGGTTAACCACAAGGGGGCAGTGTAGGGGTTAAGTATGCCTAGGGGTGTGTTTCTTACTGTGGGGGGGGGCGTGGCTGTCAGCTAGTGAATGCTGATCTCTGCTCCAATCACAGGGAGCAGAGATCGGCGTCACTAGTTGCTAGGTAGAACGGGGAGATGCTGTTTATCTCGGCATCTCCCCGTTCAGCCTTCCCGTGACACGATCGCGGGTTCCCCCGCCGCGATCGAGTCCGCGGGGACCGCGACCGGACTCACGGGAGTCCTGACCGGCGCGGGAGCGCGCCGCTCCCGGCGTGCTCCCGATGGCATGGACAGGCATTAAGGAGGGACTTATATATACGCCCTCCTGCCTGTACGTGCCATTCTGCCGACGTATATCGTCGTGCGCCGGTCGGGAAGTGGTTAAAATCACTGCTCATGATAAAACGGACGTTTTTAAAAGGTTTAAAAAGTTTGCATTGATACATGTCCCCTGGGGCAGGACCCAGGTCCCCAAACACTTTTTATGACAATAACATGCATATTAGCCTTTAAAATTAGCACTTTTGATTTCGAATGTTCGCCTCCATTGTAACAAATAGGGTTCTTATGCTCGCACAGACTTTAGGTCCGTTCGCGGGTTCTGGTGCGAACCGAACCCGGGGGTGTTCGGCTCATCTCTAGTCATTACGGCTGTGTATTGACTATAGGACATTGAACCGGAGAACCATTTCTGACCAATACACCACACCTCGGCTAGAGGATGCCTTGCAGAGCCTGTCAGGGGCGAGTGGTTCAGTGTGCTGGACCTAAAAAGCGGATATTATCAGATCCCCATGTGTCCCGAAGATAGGGAGAAAAATGCTTTCATCACCCCTGTGGGATTCTTCTAATTTAATCGGATGCCACAAGGTCTGTCTGGAGCCCCAGCAACCTTCCAGAGATTGATGGAGAAGACTGTGGTTGACATGAACCTGATTGAGGTGCTGGGGTACCTGGATGATGTCATAGTGTTTGGGAGAACACTAGAAGAACACAAAGAACGCCTGGAGAAGGTCCTGAAGAGACTTCATGATGAAGGACTGAAGCTCTCCATGGAGAAAATGTCAATTCTACCAACCCTCAGTGAATTACCTAGGACACATTGTGTCTGAAGGAGTGGCAACAGATCCCAAGAAGCTGGAAGCTGTCACTTCTTGGCCTAGACCTACAAATGTGACTGAGCTTAGATCATTCCTAGGTTTCTGTTCATACTACAGGAGGTTCGTAGAAGGGTTTGCCAAGATAGCTCACCCACTTACTGAGCTTCTGAAGAACCAGGAAGAAGCTGGTACAGACACAGACAAGCTTGGGAAACTGAGAGAGGGACCCAGAAAGAAGAAAGAATCCATTCAGGACCAGTGGACTCCACAGTGTGAAGAAGCCTTCAGACAGCTGAAGTGGAGCCTTATCACTGCTCCGATCTTGGCCTATGCAGACCCTGCAAAACCCTATGAGTTACATGTGGATGCCAGCTGAGATGGGCTAGGTGGAGTACTATACCAAGAATATGACGGGCATCTGAGGCCCATTGCCTATGTGAGCAGAATTTTAATTCCAACCTCCTCGCATAGTTACTCACCACCGCAAAATTGGATGCCACTGGTCACAGGTGGTTGGCTGCCCTCTCAGCGTTCACCTTCAGCCTGAAGTACACACCAGGAGTTGGTAATCAAGATGCAGACGCCCTGTCGAGAAGGCCCCATTACTCCCAAGACCACTCAGAAGACTGGACTCAACTCACCCCTGAAGGAGTGAGAGCCCACTGTGAAGGGGCCGAAGAGCAGGGAAAAGGTGGGGCCAGAGCTGAAGAAATTGGAGTGTCCATGATAGGGGTGCCCAAATGTTACTGTAAAGTGTCCCAGATTGGAGAGAAGGGTTTACCCAAGCTATCAAAAGGCGATCTCAGGAGAGACCAGCAGGAAGACCCACTTTTTGGACTAGTCCTGAAGGCCTTAGAGAATAAACAGCCTAATATACTGTTGAAAAACACAGGGAGAGCAGCTCGGCTCCTCCATAAAGAGTGGGATCGGTTGCAGTTACAACAATTGGTGGTCTACCGAAGGGACTCCTCTGAAGATCCAGAAGAGAAGTTGCAATTGTTTCTGCCCAAGAAACATAAGAAGAGCAAAAGTTACCAATGAGCCAATGGTGTGATTCACCCCTTATGGGGCAGCTCATCCTATGTTTGAATCAGACAAATCCTGCCTCAGTTCAAGGATTATATTAGGAATTGGCTATCTAGTCTGTGAACGGTTCCCAGGACGGATCCCTTCCCTCCTTCCCTGTTTGCATTTGGACTGTTCCCTCCCTGGAGTGGCCGTTAACCCCACCAACGCTGGTCTATTGGATACACCACAAGCTTATATCCAATGCTTGATTACCTATACCTTCTGGTAAGCCTCCCATTCATTAGGTGGTCGGGATAAAGCACCGTTTTTCATATGTCACAGTGGATGCCTAGAGCACGAGCACGGAGGTGTCATATTTGAGTACACTGGATTGGTGGATTTAATTCACCCCTGTTTTAACTTTTAGAGGAATTGTTCTGGACTGATTCATCTCTATCTGGACTGTTCTGCATGAATTTTTCATAAGTTTAATATGTTTATTATGTCCTACACATGGTTTATATGTTTATTGACCGCTCTGAATGACCATCATGGCCATTTAGGATCTGAGAGGACTCTGCAACTAGTAAGGGACAGGTTCTACTGGCCTTACATGAGGGCTGAAGTGGAGAGCTACTGCCATTCTTGCCTCAGATGTATACAGTGAGAAAACCTTGCCCCAGCGAGCCACCACAATGGGCCATTTAGAGAGCCATGGGCTGATGGATCTGGTCTGCATAGATTTCTTGTGTTTAGAATCCGACCTGAGTGGGCAAGGGAACATCTTAGTAGTAACAGATCATTTCACCCGCTATGCTCAGGCATTCCCTACTAAAGATCAGCAGGCCGCCACAGTTGCAAAGACTCTTGTGGAAAAGTTATTTGTCCATTATGGTCTACCCCGACGAATACATTCAGACCAGGGAAGGGACTTTGAGAGCACTCAAATAAAAATACTGTTGGACCTGCTAGACATCCAGAAGTCTAGGACTACTCCCTACCATCCACAAGGGAACCCGCAACCGTCACCAACATGTTGGTGACTTTGACTGCCGAACAAAAACCCCATTGGCACAAATACATCGCTGCTTTGGTACATGCCTACAACAGCACCAAAAGTGATGCTACTAGATATTCACCCTACAGGCTGATGTTTGGACGTGAAGCCAGACTACGAGAGACCTAGCCTTTGGGACTTCTTTGGACCGTATATCCAAGACCTCTCATCGAGGGTATGTGGACAGGCTGCGGAGGAATTTGAAGATAACCTATGAACAGGCTCAAGGCACATCGGACGCCAGAGGAATTAGGAACAAGAGGAATATTGATTTGAAAGTGAGAGTTCAGGATCTTCAACCAGGTGACCGAGTCTTACTAAGAAATCTGGGCATCCCAGGCAAACATAAGTTGGCTGACCGCTGGAGGTCACAGCCATATGTTGTGTGCAGGAAACTTCCAGGACTCCCAGTGTATGAGATCAAGCCAGAAGGGAACGCTGGACCAGTAAAGACCTGGCATCGAAACCATCTTCTACCTCTCACAGAAGTGGTCAGGGTAAACTCAGAAGAGGAACTACCCTCCATGTCCACTGCTGTGCATAGACCAGCAACTAGGTCTCAGCCTGAACCCTCTGTAATTGAGGATGAAGAAAGGGAAGGAATGGAGATAAGTTGGCTGTGGCCACCTGAAACATCAGAAGATGACGTTGATGTCACACCAAAAACAGGAGTAGTAAATAAAGGGACTCTTAGGGCAGAGGCCCCAGAATTTGTGCCAATAACCTATTACCCGGAAGAGCAACTTACTCCTGTTAACTCCCCACTACAAGAATCTGAAATGAGGAATGGGGATACTTGCCGAAGAGTGTTGGACACACCAAAAAGGCAAAGCGCAAAGAGAGACATTCGCCCACCAAAGAGACTGACATATGATACTTTGGGCGAATGCTCTGAAGCAACCCAAATTGCACGCAAGGAGAACTCTGAAGTATCTGGTCCCTCTGCTAGTGATTCAGTAAGGGGCAACCCCAACTCACCCCTTGACACATCTGTACAAGACACTATAGTGTCAGCTGTGAGCGCACAGGACAGTGTGTTAAGATTTTGAACATCTGTGGGGACCAAAGAAATAAAGTAGGGGGAGTATGTAGCGCTGATATTTTGCCTACTAATGCAATGTCAATGTTTTACAATGAAAGTCTATGGACAATGCTATAACTTAGTATTTGGCACCATCTAGCGGCCAAATACAGAAAGTGGACCCCGCGTGGCCATCTTAGGTCTCTTCTGGACGCATGGCTTGCCTGTAAGGACCTGTGAGGAGGTCTCCAGAGGGAGCGGCTTACAGCCACTGCAGAGTGCAGCTAAAACAGACTTTGTAAATCATCTGACGGTTTGAGAAACTTAGTGACTGGATCGGGAAAGATCCCGAGACACTTATTGAAGCATCAGAGAAACCCGGTTCACCCAGCGGAGCGGAGCAGTGTGACAGAGCCAGCCGGCGGGAAGCAAGACAGTGCACCGGACCAGAGCTGTGGTACAGAACTTCAGATCCAGTTGGTGAGCAGGCTGCGGCACACAGTTAATTACACACTTGCATTCAGTTAGACTCATACACTGTGTTGCTGGGGCCTGTAGTCCCACGGAAGAGGATCTTACAGAGACTGACATTAGGTGGGCTTAAGACCTAATCTTCACTACATCTTTACACTGTGCTATAGTAGAGTAAACACTCATTGGAGCATCTAAAGAAACAGAACCAGGATCTTTCTTTTCTGTTAATCCTCACTCTTTACTCTTTGGATTACAAGTTACTACAGACCGGTATAGCTAGCAGAAGAAAAGAAGATTAAAGACTGCGTATTATTGCAAGATCTTGCAGTTAGCCATTAAAGTAGGGGGAGCTCCCTTGTAGTTACATTATATTCATTTGTTGTTCAGATTCATTGTCCTGTCATGTTATGTTGATGTGACAGCACAATTATTGTAACCACCTTATTAACATAACTACAGTAAAATATACTTTTGGTTAAGTAATTTTGTGTGGAGTATTGTTCTTCTCCCAGCAGGTGGAGCCATTGGATACCCAGGTGATAATACAGGTATATTGTCATTGTATTGTGGGGTTGTGTCTCACCACTTCATTCCACACCAACATCGCACCACAGCTGTGTCAAGGGGACTGAGCCAAGTCAGTGGGGGTTCATTAGCAGAGTGCAGACCCAAATCAATCAAGCAGCTCCTTCGGGGGTCAGTGCTACATATATTATTTTCTATTCTGTTTGTTTGGAAATTAGAATTTTGGAAAATTTTGGAAAATTTTATTTTTTTTATATTTATTTATATTCTTTCTATTCTATACTATTCTTTCCTATTGATTATTCGGTTTTATTCTTTTATATAAATTTATTTTCTATTTTATATTCCATTTTTTCTATTCTATTATATTCTTTTCTATTTGAATTTATTCTATTCAAATTCAAATTTCAGAAGATGGTTATATTCTTTCTATTGTATTTTGTTCTATTTTATTTTTTATTCTAGTTTATTCCTTTATTCATTATTCTATTTTATGCAGTTTTTTTATTTTCTATTTTATTTTGTTCTGTTTTAGTTTATTCTTTTATTTTCTATTCTATCTCTTTTTTCCTATTCTATTTATTATTCTTTTTATTTTCTATTCTGTTCTGTTTTACTCTATTCTATTTTATTCTCTATTCTATTTTATTATATTGTTTTCTATTCTATTTTCTATTCTTTGGAAACTCAAATTTGATTTGAAAGCTATTTGAATTCGATTTGATTAGAATACTGTTCAAATTCAATTAAAAAATTATTTGAATTAGAATTTCATCAAAAATTTTGATTCATTATTTCAGATTAGTTTAAATGCAATATTATTGTAATTCAGAAATTAAAATACATCTGAATGTCCGAATAATCAAAAATTTGTCAGAATTTCAATTCTATTGAGCATAATTGCACAGCTGTGAGTGAAATATCTAGATTAGATGCATGTTCCCTATTCCTTATTTTTATGTTCAATACAGTGCATCCGGAAAGTATTCACAGCACTTCACTTTTTCCACATTTTGTTATGTTACAGCTTTATTCCAAAATTGATTAAATTCATTATTTTCCTCAAAATTCTACAAACAATCCCCCATAATGACAATGTGAGAGAAAGTTTGTATGAAATCTTTCAAATTTATTAAAAATAAAAAAATCCCACGTATATAAATATCACAGACTCCTCCCATGTATATAAGTATCACAGACTCCTCCCATATGCATAAATATCACAGACTCCTCCCATGTACATAAATATCACAGATTCCTCCCATGTACAGAAGTATCAGAGGCTCCTCCCATGTACATAAGTATCACAGATTCCTCCCATGTACATAAATATCACAGACTCCTCCCATGTACATAAAAGTATCACAGACTCCTCCCATGTACATAAATATCACAGATTCCTCCCATGTACAGAAGTATCACAGGCTCCTCCCATGTACAGAAGTATCACAGCCTTGGCTCAATACTTTGGTGAAGCTCCTTTGGCGCCAATTACAGCCTCAAATCTTTTTGAGTATGATGCTACAAGCTTGGCACACCTATTTTTGGGCAGTTTCTCCCATTCTTTTTTGTAGGACCTCTCAAACTCCTTTGGGTTGTATGGGGAGCGTCGGTGCACAGACATTTTCAGATGTCTCCAGATATATTTAATCGGGTTCAAGTCTGGGCTCTGGCTGGGCCACTCAAGGACATTCACAGAGTTGTCCCGTAGCCACTTCTTTGTTATCTTGGCTGTGTGCTTAGGGTCATTGTCCTGTTGGGAGATGAACCTTCACCCCAATCTGAGGTCCAGAGCGCTCTGGAGCAGGTTTTCATCAAGGATGTCTCTGTACATTGCTGCATTCATCTTTCCCTCGATCCTGACTAGTCTCCCAATTCCTGCTGCTCACAAACATCCCCACAGCATGATGCTGCCACCACCATGCTTCACTGTGAGGATGGTATTGGCCAGGTGATGAGCGCTGCCTGGTTTCCTCTAGACATGACGCTTGCCATTCAGGCCAAAGAGTTCAATATTTGTTTCATCAGACCAGAGAATTTTGTTTTTCTCATGGTCTGAGAGTCATTCAGGTGCCTTTTGGCTGTCATGTCCCTTTTACTGAGGAGTGGCTTCTGTCTGGCCACTCTACCATACAGGCCTGATTGGTGGAGTGCTGCAGAGATGGTTGTTCTTCTGGAAGGTTCTTCTTTCTCCACAGAGAAATGCTGGAGCTTTTTCACAGTGACCAATCGGGTTCTTGGTCACCTCCCTGACTAAGGCCCTTCTCCCCGATCGCTCAGTTTGGCCAGGCGGCCCGCTTTAGGATGAGTCCTGGTTGTTCCAAACGTCTTTCATTTATGGATGATGGAGATCACTGTGCTCATCGGGACCAGAACATGCAGAACATTTTCTGTACCCTTTTCCAGATCTGTGCCTCCATACAATCCTCTCGGAGGTCTACAGACAATTCCTTGGACTTCATGGCTTGGTTTGTGCTCTGACATGCACTGTTAACTGTGGGACCTTATATAGACAGGCCTGTGCTTTTCCAAATCATGTCCAATCAACTTAATTTACCACAGATGGACTCCAATCAAGTTGTAGAAACATCTCAAGGATAATCAGTGGAAATAGGATGCACCTGAGCTCAATTTTGAGTGTCATGGCAACAGCTGTGATACTTGTACATGGGATTTTTTCAATTTTTTATTAAATTTGCAAAGATTTTAAACAAACTTCTTTCATGTTGTCATTATGGGGGATTGTTTGTAGAATTTTGAGGAAAATAATTAATTTAATCCATTTTGGAATAAGGCTGTAATAACAAAATGTGGAAAAAGTGAAGCGCTGTGAATACTTTCCAGATGCACTGTACATCCTGATCTGCTGTGATCACTTGTAGTAATGGTACCATTACCATAGAAAATATAATAGGGGGTGGGGGGGGGGACCCTGTTGTTAGGATTGAGTTTGCCTGATGGTGGCACTGTGGTACTCTGATTACTGCAGTTCCAGTGTCCACCACAAGGTGTCTCCTAGACGCTAGCAGGTTTCAGGGATCAGCTCCACCTGGTTTAAGGTGCTATGTGGCTATATAAGGTTGCTCCCACTGTGCGTCACTGTCACGTACCAGGCTGGAGGCTGAGGTGAAGAGAGGGCTACCCTTGCGGCTGAGTGCAGAGTACCCCTGAAGTTGGAGACAGAGGGTGCTATGCCTGCCGGTGAAGCTGTCTGATGGTTCCAGGAGCAGACACCCAGGAGCAGAGAAGGTGGTCACAGCCAATGATTCCCTGGAGGTACTGGCGGATCTTAACAGGTGGAAAAGCAGAAGCCAGGCCAGGGGTCAAACACAAGAAGGCAGTCAGAAGCAGAGGCAGGAGGTATAGTTGTGATCAAGCTGGGGTCAAACACAGGAAGTCAATCTGGATCAGACAAGAGCAGGTCCGTGAAACAAGCCGGGTTCAGAGCCAGGAGAGAAGCCAGAGCAGGTCAGGGTAAGCCGGGTCGGTAACAGGTAATCAAACAGGAGCAAGAAACACAGGAACACAGGAAACAGAGCTGACGATAATCCAGCGATTTATGAGAGCAATTGGAGTCCTTATATAGGTCAGCAAAACACTGAATTAAGAATTAAGAAAATTAGGCAATGACAGACCACGCCGTGTGAGAGGCAACTGTAGCGTGGAAATAGCCAGACGTGGAGGTCTCCCATTCCACATGAAGGAAGATATAATGCCATTAAATTCATAAAAAAAGGAAGCTGGGGGTAGCAGAGGAGAGTTACGAAAAAAGTATAGGAACTTAGGTAAATATACCATCTTTACTAAAAAGGGAGGAGGTTTCTGGCAGTTTTGAAGGCATTGAAGCAGAGGAAGACATACGTCAAACAGTAAGAGATGGTTTTCCATCTCCAGCACCCTTGGAAGTAGTACGTGGCTGGGAGGAGGCAGTTCCAGATACTGTAATCAGATACAGTGACCCAGAGAAGCCTCATGTCATCGCAAATTTGCAGTGCATGGGCTCCCTCATGCTTCAAAGCCTGCGAAAGGACCCAAGAATACGTGGCATAAAGGAGAAGGATCACTATTGGTTGGCAACCCTCCTTGACCATCGTTACAAGGGGAAAGTCTCAGAACTCATCCCATCCCCACAGAGAGTGCAGTCGATGAAATCTCTTGAGGACACATTAAAAAGGATTTTATCTAATGCTTTTCCCGACTCTGGTAGGTTACAGTGTCATGGAAAAAATATTTTTGAGGCTTCTGTTGATGATTATCTAGGGGCGAATACAGAGATGGAGAGCTTTCCAGTCGGAGATCCACTGGCTTACTGGGTCATGAGAATAGACCACTGGACAGAAATTGCCCAGAATGCTAGGCAGCCCTGCATCCAGCGTGCTTTTCGATTGGAAATTTAGTGGTGATGAAGGTTTTGTTACTGATAATAGAACGCGTTTGTCCACAGACTCCGCGGACCGTCTGACATTTATCAAAATGAATTAGTCCTGGATTACCAGCAGCTATGAAGCCCCTGATGCCGATAATGCTGATTAAGTGTTTTTGGGATGTGGAATCTCTGCAGATCCCTGTCATCTCCCCTTTGAGACAGAGAAAGAGGATGAAGACACAGATTCCCCAGTTCCTTTCTCGGCATTAAAGATGAATGGACAGAAGACAGAGGCTCCTGTCTATTCATAACCTGAAGCCGAGTAACACACAGATTACTATGCTCAGTTAATACAGGACATAGAGAGCGTTCGGTAGCGATCACTCTCCATTTCCAATTCAGAAAAGGAAGGAGCCTGTAAATGACATATTTACCTGCTCCTTCCTCCGCTCTCCATCCTGACACATCCCCCGCAGCTGCCGGGAGAGGAGGGAGACAGTTTCGGGGGAACGAGGGGGGCGGAGGAGAACAGGGGGACAGAGAACATGAGGTTGGAGGAGGACACAGCCGTCAGAGGAGGAGGACGGGGGTCTGGAGAACACGGGGCTGGAGGAGAAGGACACGGCTGACATTGGGGGGGATGTGGCAGAGGGACAGTTGCGAGCACCAATCTCCCTGTATGGGATTCCAGCTGACAGCCACAGAAGGGAGAGGAGAAGCGGTTGTCTGAAAAGCCATGCAGGGAGATCGTAGCATGCAACTGTCCCCCCCCGCCACACCGATTATCTTTCCGATCAAGGAACAATCATCCATGGGTGCAGTGTGGTCCCCCCTTTTGGGGGCCCGTGTGCAGTGAACACCCTGCACACATGGATGATGTGCCACTGATTACATGGTAAATCTTGGCAGATGTTCCAACTGGAGCTTAACAAAGAATAACTCCTAAAACATACTTAGAATATTGACAAGATAAGTAAATTCAAAACAGGTCAGTGTAATATGTTTACAGGCAGATATATTGGTGAGGGAGGCTCCAGAGGAGGGGGGTTGGGATAGGATAGGGGCGGGAAGGAAGTAGGGGGGAACAGGAGTACCAGCATATTGATCCGGTGAAGTACATTTCAACAAGGAACATTCAACAAGAACATTAGATTTGTACAGTACATCTAGAATGTGATAGCCAAGAAGACCACTTGAAAATAAACTTGTCCATGGCTACATTTTTCCTAATTACTATTCACTCCATCTCACATTGGAGATTGAGGTCTGCAAGTGTAGACGCCAGGGAGGGGTGTTCTGTAGTTCTCTAGTGTCTAGTAATATTTACTTTCGCTGCAAGTAGGAGATGTATTATTACTCATGACCTTGGAGGACATTTTTCTATACCCAAGTGGAGTAAGGCTAATAATGGGGTGGGTGCTCAAGAGATCTGTGATATAGAGGAAATTAAGAAAAAGATTTGCCTCCAGAAGGAGCTAGGGGATCTGCAAAACCAAAGAAGATGTGCAATAGTACCTATATTGATGCAGGTTCTTCAGCAAGTAGGGGGAGAGTTCTGGTAAATTTTTGATAATCTGTAGGGTGTTAGGTACCACCTGTGTAGGGTTTTTTGATAGGTTTCCCAATGATTGGAGCAATGGGATGCTGCAAATGTGTATTGGCCTTGACTTTTGGGCTTACCAGTTACCTCCTCTTGGCTTGAAATGTCCAGGGGTTTCCAGGGTTAATACCCAAACACTTCAGATGCTGACACATAAAAGTCCTTTTGAAGGTTTTTATTCTGGAGTGGTAACATCCAACATAACACAGTCTCAGATAGGAATAGAGGGCAAGGGTGAATAAACTCAGGCACCTTAAACTGCTGACATCCACTGAATGTCTCTAATCAACCCAGAGATTAGCCACTCGCAGCTGGGCGCTTCAATGCCGGATAGACCTCTAGCCAGAGGTCTAGCAGCCAACAATGTAATCCGGAAACTTGCAAAAGTCTCTGAAGTAGAATAAACTTGCAACTGAAGATAAAAAAGGGAACCTTTCTCACAGTACCTGGAACTTTCTCTGTCTCCTTGGCAGTACTGTGGAAATGTGGATTCTTTAGTGTCCATACAACTCAGCTTCCAGGCTCTTACTGAGATGCCAGCTTGTTGGCCCTCCTCAGAAGAGTCCTCCCCTGGTCACTTATACGAGTTGCCGCGTCCCTCCAACACTGAGGGCACACCGGGACACCTTGAATCCTCCTTCAGTTACTGGACCTTGGACTAACCGGCTCAGAGACTCGGGAACAGACGGATCCCCACCCCAGACCATGCGGGTCTATGGGGCTAGTCAGACTGACCATGTTTCCGGGACGGCAAATGCTCCTAGGCCCGGGACCCCTCGCGGGGCTACCCCGGTCCGGAACCAGGAAGCAAGACTGCGGCCGAACCCCGAACACGTGACTTCAGCACCTTAAGTACCCTTCCCCAGACTACACTGCAGGGCCAGACACGCCCACTGATTCCGGGAAAGATTGGTACCCAACACGTCCAACCAGGCCTGGTTCTCAACCTGTCATACCTGTCATGGGTACCTCACTGCACCCATGACCAGGTAGAACCCTAGTAGAGTCCAGCCAAACTGATGCCAAAGTAAACCTGTACAATTAACCCTCAGAACCCAAATTACTGTTCTGAGGGAAAAAAACTAAATTTCGACTTATAGTGCACACTTGTTAAAGTGTGACCGCTACATACTCCTAACATAAATCCTAACATATTTTACAAAAAACTATGCGGTGCCTGAGTTTTTTTTAAAATGGGTGCTGGGTTAAGGAAAGGAGGGAAAAACACAGTTAAACGCTTGACATTTTCACAACATTTTACATACTGTACACATTTACCACCCAGTCTGACTGCCTACCCCACCCAATCTCCGGTGAGCTTGACAGTAGACATGTGCACACTGAAATATTTCGGAATTTCGTTTTCGTCCGAAAAATAAATTTATTTAGTTACTCCCAAAATTAGTTTTTATTTATTTCCTTTTTCGTTAAAAATTGCATTCGTCCGAAAATTCTAATGAATTAAGGTCGAATTTGTCATTGAAAGCTTATGGTGTCTGTCGAATGTTCAAAGAAGATTTGACGGAGCAGCTAAAATGTACGACTCTGTATAGTTTAGCTGCAATTCCACCCAATTCCAGCAGCAATCTTTCCTCTCTACGTCGAATCTTTCCTTTCTACGTCAAATCTTTTCTCTCTATGTAGAATAATCTTGGACTAATAGAGTTAAGTTTAGGCACATTCGACCACAGGTTCAATGGACACAGATTGTTATTGTCAGCGTCGAATCTCCTATCTATATCGAACTGTTGTTACAACGAAAATAAAGCATTTGTTTATGTCGGATCTTTCGTTTTTCTGATTCTGCACTCTCGTTATCGTTTGTTAAAACGATAACTAAAATACCTGAAATTCGGACGAAAATGCATTCGGACGAAAACGAATGCACATGTCTACTTGACAGTTGATCTCGGTGCATCCTGAAAAAAAAACAACAGACAAATGCAAAGCTATACACTGTACACTATTCCTTTAGAAAGTGAAATTTCATCCATTCTCAATGAAATCCCCTTCTCTAAAGACATATTTTTTTTCCCTAAAAATCACTAACCACTATGTAATGTAATGTAATGAAATGAAAGTTCTCACTTCTCCTGTCCCTTTTCTGCCGACTCATGCCACCTAGTGGTCAAAGCCGCTGTAACTACAAGTCCTCATGAAACTAAGCACTGTGGATCGGCATTGTAAACTTGACGCGTAGTCCTCTCTCCAGCAACTACCTGTCTGTCTAACCCCACAGTTCTGTCATTTCTGCAGAAAATCACAAAAAAGATGAAGACCCGAAGAAGTTCTTCTTGCGAAATCAAACAGCTTTACTCAGGAACAGTTCACCAATAGAAGCGTGGGTCGGGCAAAACCAAGTCTTTACCCATCTGAACATCATGAGTAGTGATGTAGTACACAGCACTGTCTTTATCCGTTCTGCAGATCACAACCTTGTCACAGTAGATGTGCTGACCATAACTCCAGTGCAACAAACATCCTTGAAATCGATCAAACATCTCACGGGAAAATGCTTTCTTTCGCAGTGGCTTTGGGACCTTGAGGTAGTCCCAGACATCTTCCGCATACCACTTTTCTCGATTCTCCTCTATAATGTCCATGACTTCCCTAGGCACGTAAGGGAACTCAAGTCCATACTCTGTTGCCACCCACTTATGCAACAGTCTCTGAGACCTGGCTAGTCTCGGTAAATTGAGGGTGACTCCGTCCCCAGGGGGTATACAAAACCTCTTCACCAAGCCCATGGCACTACTCAAGATCACTGGCAGGTTTTCGAGCTTGGGCTACAGGGTGTTTCGGGCCGAGGGGGTTTCTACTTGTGGTATTTCGTCCTCCCCTGTAAAGGCTAACCTGCCCGCAACATCACCACAAGCCGCTGCAACATCCCCACATGACCACAACCAGACGCGCCCACTGATTGGCTCCGGGAAAGATTGGTACCCAACACGTCCAACCAGGCCTGGTTTTCAACCTGTCATGGGTACCTCACTGCACCCATGACCAGGCAGAACCCTAGTACAGCCCAGCCAAACTGATTCCAAAGTAAATTTCCACTTATAGCGCACACTTGTTAAAGTGTGACCGCTACAGAAGCTTTAAGGAAGTGGCTGATCCTT
Organism: Lithobates sylvaticus; assembly: GCA_028564925.1. NCBI lineage: Eukaryota > Metazoa > Chordata > Amphibia > Anura > Ranidae > Lithobates > Lithobates sylvaticus. The sequence continues at coordinate 626,810,351 of CM053027.1, read as the reverse complement.
ACATGCGTATGTGCTTCAGAGTTTGGGAGAGGAAATTTGTTTTGGAGGTCATTGAAGGTATTTAAGGGCTGTTGACACTTGAGATCTAGTAGGGAGTTAATTCCATACCTGCCAGTGCTGGATCCTAAGATTCGTAATTTGAGCTGCTAGTGATTTAAGAGGGATGGGGTGGGCATGTCAGGGTTGGTTGGATGGTGTGTTCCATGTCTACTTCTTCCAAGCCAGTAATGATGCTCTAGATGATGGGACGGAGGGTGTTGTAGGTAACTGGGAACCCGCAGTGGTGAGGAGAATGGTGTCCAGCAGATTGTAAGTTGTGGGATGTGGGGATTCCATAGGTGACCAAGTTTTGTTGGAGGATGTGTGCCACCAGTAGTATAATTGGTCCAAGATAGAGGCATAGTAGTAGATACGGATGTGAAGAATCCCTACCCTGCCCTGGTTATGGTGTCTTACTAATATGTGGTGAGCGCATCTAGGTGGCTTTTTATCCCATATGAATTTTGCGCTCTGTCATGTATGGAGTAAAAAAATAAAGCTTGGGGAACTGGCAATACTACTGTGCGAACTAGGTATATGAGTTTGGGCAAAATGAGCATCTTGAATGAGGCCATTATCCCCGGTCTGGGTAGTCCAGAAACTCGCAGTTGGTGGAGTATTTGGGAAAGCTGTTTTTGGAAGACTCTATAGATTGTCGTCTAGCTGGTTTGGGAGTGGAGAAAGTTTAATTCCCAGGTATGGGACAGCTTGGTCAGTCCAGGTAAAGGGGAGACTCTTTTTAGTAGAGATTCATGTTTGTTGGAGAGATTCAATGGGAGGATTCGGAGACCCCACTATATTAATTAACTACATTCTAGCACCTATCTAGGAGGGTGCTACATATAATAAACACCCCAAATAAATGAATACCCCAAAATACTGACCCCTGATTGCAGAGATAGGCAACCTTAAAGAGGTGGAGATCTACCTGAACAACATGGGAGAAGTCAAAGATCACCCGGCACAGTGTCATCCAGTGTCGCCTCCTCACACCTGATTCAAACCTCTAATTGCCATATTACTGTGTTGCAATTGTGTGCATATTGCCTCCTCACCACCTGTCAAACACACTCAAATCGGTTTTGGTGGGTGCTACCACCTGCCAACCGCAACCTATTTAAGTAAACAGGGCCACTCTGCCAGCACCCCGTAACTGCATGCTTCTGTGGGGTCCAAGGGGTTAAAGCGGGTGGTGAGAAAGCAACACAACGCTGCCTGCTTTAACCCTTTGTTTGCTGTTTTGCACAAGGTTGTAGGGCACTTATAGAGGGGCCTCATTCACTTAAATGAGTCATGCCTGTCAGGTGCTACACCCATCAACCATGGCAGGGCTTATAACGCTTGCTATGGCTGCGATATGTGTACACTCCTGTCAACTGCATCGAAAGGGGGCGTGGTTGGGGCGGTAAAAACACATCTTAGCTTTAAGGATTTACCACCCCCCCCCAAACTACTCGGGTAAACCGCAGCACATCACATCACTGTGAAAGCAGCCTTATACTAATATGCTCGGTGTATTGCTTCACATTGACCTGAAGATCTCTTCCTTCTGCTGCTGGCACCACTCTGGAGACCACTAGCCGGGATTAGAGGTGGAGTGCAGTTGATGTCACTCGGCATGGGACAGGATCCGGCACCACAGAGGAGACATCGGATTATGCGGCTCTTGGTCCTTACTACACCTCCAACTTTACAAGGAGTCCCTCTGTATTGCACTCTGTTTGATGCTCTGAAATGGCGGGTCTGCAAACCCAAACCCCGATCTACCAGTCACTTGTCCGTAATCTACAGGTTGCTGACCCCCCTCCCCCCCCCCCCAGCCTGATTGGTTATCAAACCTGAAGAATTCAACTTGAACCCATGGTGAAGGCAAAGCCAAACCTCATTTGTAACACTTTTGAAAAGCCTCATGAAATATGATGGATCTTTAAAATAATATAATAATAATAATAATTAGGGCTGGGGAAATTAAAGATTAATTCCTCGATTAATCGATTCATTTTTTTGATCGGTACTCACCTCCTTGCTGGCTTCCGGGTCTTCAGGGAGTTCCGTCGATGTCCGTGACATCGCTGGACTCCTCCCCCTTCCGCAAGTGCCTCCGTCTGCTAACAAAGGGAAGGGGGGAGGAGTCCGGTGACGTTGAAGTTCTGATAAACGTAACGCATATGGGGGAGGAGCTATGCAAGACGTCAGTCGCTGCTGCCCTACGGAACTAACACGATTGTCGGCTTTACATGCTGTGTTTTTATCATCTTTATGTGAGTAGTTTGTGTTTGAACACAAAAATTAAAGCGGTGAGCACTTCGATCTTTTCTTTCTACCCATGACCTGTGTCCTCGCTGAGATCTAAGGAGACGTGAGAGAAGTTTATGGTCTGTGTTAACCCTTTTGATACCCCCTTGCATGACCACCTGTTTGCACAGGGGTCCATGCCATGAGGTGAGAGTGATTAGTTAGACCGGAGGTGGAGGGATTGTCACACTACTGTGTAAAAAAAATGACTTACGCCAGTGCGACAGTTTGAATTTAAAACGTATTTGTGTGAACTGTGAAGTTAAGTCATGGATTGTGGAAACTAACTAGTGTCGGGTGATTGTATATAGTGTATACCACATTTACCACTGACTAATGCAGAGTTGCAATGCAAGGAGATCAGCTAAAAGTAGTTGGATCTTTATTTGCCTTATAATTAATCGAAAAAACTTGATTCATTGATTAAAAAAAAAAAAATACGATTAATCGAACACAAAATTTTAATCAGTAACAGCCCTAATAATAATAATATCTGATTTCCAGGTCCCAGTATCTCGATGCTCGGATCCCTGTATTCCCGGCACCAGCAAAAAGTTTGGATCTTTACTTTATAAATGTTGCTATGAGTGCGTCTCATGTCCAGAAGGAGAGATCTCCAACATTTCTGGTAAGGTTTGTATTTGTCTTTATGAAGTTCTGTACATCTATGTCATCCCCATGTTTTATCCTTTTATAGACCGATTCCGGCACTCCTCTCCTACATGGAGAAATCATCCAATTACTCAAAACTCCCAAACATTTTATATGTTTTTTGGTAGAGACCTTAGGCAATAAAATGGCAGTCACTCATTGCTACTTTTTATGTCAATTCTTCACCATCCACGGTTGGTGAGAATACTGCTCTGGTAACAAGGTGGTTGGTCCCTTAGTGGCGACAGCTTCCCCGCTACCTCCGACAATGACAGATTCTCCGGACGGCAGAACCGTCACTTCTGGTTGGACTGCAAGCCGCCGTCCCAACCCTACGCTGCTCTCTTGCTTCTGGATAGGCCCTCAGACAGCCTAGCAGCCAGACGTCCCCAGGATAGGTAAATTTAAGAGCAACCCTGCCTAAACAGACCTAAATTCTAATGCCGCGTACACAAGACCGGACTTTCCGGCAGAAAAGGTCAGACGGAATCATTCCGTCGGATATTCCGATCGTGTGTGGGCTTCATCTGACTTTTTTCTTCAACAATTCAGACAGACTTAAAAATAGAACATGCTTTAAATTTTTCCGACGGAAACGAGAAAACCGTTCGTCTGTGTGCTGGTCCGACGGACCAAATACGACGCAAGGGCAGCTATTGGCTACTGGCTATTGAACTTCCTTTTCTAGTCCCGTCGTCCGTCACCGCTTTCGGAACGAACGGACTTTGGTGTGATTGTGTGTGGGCAAGTCCGTTCCGTCAGGAACTCCGTCGGGAAGTAGACATGTGCAATTCATTAAGTTCCGAATTAGTTTTTCAGAATTTCTGAATTTTTCAATTTACAAAATTTCCGAATTTCCCAATCTCCGAATTTCAAAATTAGCGAAATTACGAATTTCCAAATTTTGAACTTTCAGATTTTTGTATTTTCGAATTTCCGAATTTCGAATTTTCGGATTTCCAAATTTCCAAATTTCGGATTTTCGGATTTCCAAATTTCCAAATTTCGGATTTTCGGAATTCACAATTTCCGGAATTCGGAAATTTAAAAATTGGAAAATTTGAAAATCAGAAAAAAAAGAAAGAAAATCTGTTTAATTCTAAAAAATAACTAACTATTAAATTATAGGTATTGGAATTCCCTTTCAAATTTGTCTGTTAGTGAACGTAACGAGTACGAATTTATCCGAAGTTACGAATTATCTGAAATAACGAATGCCGCATCTAACCAAATGGAACGTAACGATCTAATAATAATAAATAACAATAATAATAAAAAAAACTTTTTATTATTATTAATTATTTATTATTTATTATTAATTTGTTCTGTTCCATTTGTTTAGATTACATTCGTTATTTCAGATAATTCGTAACTTTGGATAAATTCGTATTCGTTAAATAGTTAGTTATTAATTAAACTGATTTTCTTTCTTTTTTTCAGATTTTAAAATTTTGGGATTTTAAAATCTTTGAAGTCCGAAAGTCCGAAAGTCCGAAAATTCGAAAATTCGAAATTCCGAAAAAAAAAAAAATGTGAAATTCGGAAATCTGAAAATTCTAATTCGAAAATTCGGAAATTAAAAAATTAGAAAATACGTAAATTCGGAAATCCGAAAATTTGAAATTCGGAAATCCGAAAATTTGAAATTCGGAAATCCGAAAATTTGAAATGTGAAAATTTCCGAAATTTCAGAATTTCAATTTTCCGAATTTCCGAATTTGCGAAAAAAGCAAAAAAACTAATGAAACGAAAACGAAAATGAACAAATTTTTGGTCAGTGCACATGTCTATCGGGAAGACTGTCGGAGTTTATTCTGGTCGTATGTATGCGGCCTAATAGTTTTTCAATTTCCAAAGAGAATAAAATAGAAAACAAAAGGAATAGAATATTCGGTTCTTTTTCTTTTTATTCTATTTAATTCTTTTTGGAAATTAAAAAAACGATTCGAAAACTTTTTGAATTCAACGTTTTTTCGAATCCATTCGAAAACGAATTAAACAAATGTAACTAAACGAATGTATGTATATAAGGAAACAAAATTAAACAAAACAATTTTTTTTGTTCTGCACGTGTCTAGTTTACATTCACTTTAAATAAAAATGAAAATAAAAATATATATGAAAAATAAAAGTAAAAATAAAATAAAAATAAAAATTAAAATAATAAAACTGAATAAAAATTGAATAAAAATTAAAATGAGAATAACAAAAAATAGCAAAAAATGGGAATCTGCACGCTGGGTGTCACAGTGATTTGCATGGAGCACTTTATAGCTTAATATTGGAGGAAACTCACATGCACCTTATGCTGCAGAACTTTAATGCACATTTTTCACTGACAACATGCTTTATTTTTAAAAGCACGGACTGCACATATGGTATCTCACAAAAGTAAGTACACCCCTCACATTTTTGTAAATCTTTTCATGTGACAACACTGAAGAAATGACACTTGTCTACAATGTAAAGTAGTGAGTGTACAGCTTGTATAACAGTGTAAATTTGCTGTCCCCTCAAAATAACTCAACACACAGCCATTAATGTCTAAACCACTGGCAACAAAAGTCAGTACACCCCTAAGTGAAAATGTCCAAATTGGGCCCAAAGTGTCAATATTTTGTGTGGCCGCCATTATTTTCCAGCACTGCCTTAACCCTCTTGGGCATGGAGGTCACCAGAGCTTCACAGGTTGTCACTGGAGTCCTCTTCCCCTCCTCCATGATGACATCACAGAGCTGGTGGATGTGAGAGACCTTGCGCTCCTCCACCTTCCGTTTGAGGATGTCCCACAGATGATCAATAGGGTTTAGGTCTGGAGACATGCTTGGCCAGTCCATCACCTTTACCCTCAGCTTCTTTAGCAAGGCCGTGGTGGTCTTGGAGGTGTGTTTGGGGTGGTTATCATGTTGGAATACTGCCCTGCGGCCCAGTCTCTGAAGGGAGGGGGTCATGCTCTGCTTCAGTATGTCACAGTACATGTTGGCATTCATGGTTCCCTCAATGATCTGTAGCCCCCCAGTGCCGGCAGCACTCATGCAGCCCCAGACCATGACACTCCCACCACCATGCTTGACTGTAGACAAGACACACTTGTCTTTGTCCTCCTCACCTGGTTGCCCCCACACACGCTTGTCACCATCTGACACCAAATACGTTTATCTTGTTCTCATCAGACCACAGGACAGGGTTCCAGTAATCCATGTCCTTAGTCTGCTTGTCTTCAGCTAGCTGTTTGTGGACTTTCTTGTGCCTCATCTTTAGAAGAGGCTTCCTTCTGGGATGACAGCCATGCAGACCAATTTGATGCAGTGTGCGGCATATGGTCTGAGCACTGACAGGCTGACCCCCCACCCCTACAACCTCTGCAGCAATGCTGGCAGCACTCATACGTCTATTTCCCAAAGACAACCTCTGGATATGACGCTGAGCACGTGACCTCAACTTCTTTGGTGGACCATGGCGAGGCCTGTTCTGAGTGGAACCTGTCCTGTTATACCGCTGTATGGTCTTGGCCACCGTGCTGCAGCTCAGTTTCAGGGTCTTGGCAATCTTCTTATAGCCTCGGCCATCTTTATGTAGAGCGACAATTCTTTTTTTTCAGATCCTCAGAGAGTTCTTTGCCATGAGGTGCCATGTTGAACTTCCAGTGACCAGTATGAGAGAGTGAGAGCGATAACACCAAATTTAACACACCTGCTCCCCATTCACACCTGAGACCTTGTAACACTAACGAGTCACATGACACCGGGGAGGGAAAATGGCTAATTGGGCTCAATTTGGACATTTTCACTTAGGGTAGTACTCACTTTTGTTGCCAGCGGTTTAGACATTAATGGCTGTGTGTTGAGTTATTTTGATGAGACGGCAAATTTACACTGTTATACAAGCTGTACACTCACTACTTTACATTGTAGACAAGTGTCATTTCTTCAGTGTTGTCACATGAAAAGATAGAAGAAAAGATTTACAGAAATGTGAGGGGTGTACTTACTTTTGTGAGATACTGTATATATTTTTTTTTTCTTTTTTGATTTCACATTGATGATTTGCCTTTTCTTTGACTCCACATTGATGAATTATTTGGACAGATTTTAGCGGTGAGTTTTTGTTATTGTATATATATAGTATATGGTTTTATACACAGGTTTATTGATGTAATAATAATAGTGAAGCATTTTAGCACTTTATTCCACATATCCACATAAGTAGAAAGTGCAGCAGTTTACTACTTCAATTTACCCCCCGGGGTGTATTACATTTAGTGCTGCAGCCTCCTAGCAGTGGGTAACCAGGAAATCTGATATTATCCAAATCACTAAAGTTTTTTTACTTTATTTACCATTTTAGTCTTTCAAAACTTTGTGCGAGTGACATTAAAAAAAAATAAGTTCAGAAAGATACCCGTTGATCCTGCCAGTAATGCACTCGGCTGGTAATTCCTGTTGTGGGCTGACAACACACAGGCGTTTGTGGACTGAAATCACAAGAAATGGTATCAGCCCTGCCCAGTTGTATTTTGCTACTACTACTAACTCTAATACAACTGCCATTAAAAACTACTCAATCCCTCAATCTCTTCTCATTTTTTTCTGACGGCATCAAAAGGTATTACCGTATATACTCGAGTATAAGCCGACCGGAATATAAGCCGAGGCACCTAATTTTACCACAAAAAACTGTGAAAAAGTATTGACTTGAGTATAAGCCTAGGGAGAGAAATGCGCAGCTACTGTAAGTGGAAAAGTGGATCAACGATGCTCATTTGCAGCCTCACTGTGCCCATTTCCATATCTCACTGTGCCCATTTGCAGCCTCACTGTGTCCATTTGCATGTCTCACTGTGCCCATTTGCAACCTCACTGTGCCCATTTGCAGCCTCACTGTGCCCATTTGCATGTCTCACTGTGTCCATTTGCAACCTCACTGTGCCCATTTGCATGTCTCACTGTGTCCATTTGCAACCTCACTGTGCCCATTTGCAGTCTCACTGTGCCCATTTCCATGTCTCACTGTGCCCATTTGCATGTCTCACTGTGTCCATTTGCAACCTCACTGTGCCCATTTGCATGTCTCACTGTGCCCATTTGCAACCTCACTGTGCCCATTTGCAGTCTCACTGTGCCCATTTCCATGTCTCACTGTGCCCATTTGCAGCCATAGGTCCCCCTGAACTTCAAACTTGGTAGTTAAGGGTTCCTAGATGTCCCCCTGCAGACAAAATTTGGGGTCTCTGGACTCAAAAGGTCCTGAAATGACATTGCTGCAGATGGACAGTTGAACGACTTTGGGGCCAACGTACCTCGGGGCCACTTGGTGCTAGGAACCCCAAAACCCAAAATTTAGCGTGCAAAACCAGAGGAATTAGCACTACAACATATCCAAAGATGGGGTTCCTATCACCAAGTGGCCCCGAGATATGGAGCCGCAAAGTCGGTTTGGAAAATGTCAAGCACTTTTCTGCAGCAATGAATGACATTTTCCGAACCGACTTTAGGGCCCCCATATCTCGGGTCCACTTGGTGCTAGGAACCCCAAATTTGGCGTGCAAACCCAAAGGAACTAACACTACAACATATCCAAAGATGGGGTTCCTAGCAACAAAGTGTCTAGCACCGTATCTCGGGTCCACTTGGTGCTAGGAACCCCATCTTTGGATATGTTATAGTACTAGTTAGACTGGGTTTAGTGGGGCCCCAAAGTCGGGTCGGAAAATGCCACTATCTGCTGCAGAAAAGTGCTTGACTCGAGTATAAGCCGAGGGGGGCATTTTCAGCCCAAAAAAATGTTCTGAAAAACTCGGCTTATACTCGAGTATATACGGTATTTTACGAGTAAATAAATGTAAACTATCACTGCTTTCACTTTCTTTTGATTTTCCAATACACAGACTGTAACAGTGGCGGCCCGTCTATAGGGGGCGCACGGGCACCGCCCCCTTCTCTCTATATGTCTGGCCCCCTAATCTTAATGTGGGGCACCGGACTCATGGATTCCAATGTTTTCTTTTTTTTTTGGAAGCACATGATTGGAGCCTGAGGCTCTAATTGGCTTCAAAAAAAGGGTCCCACCCACCCACCCACTTGTGTGGCATTAGCAAATTAATATTCACTAATGTCTTCCTGTTTCTCCTCCCCTACAACAGTACCCCTTCCATTTCACAAAGAAAGTGTAAAAAATTGTTAAAAAAACACACAGACAACGTTGGGAAAATTCTTTATTGAAAAAAAAAAGATTCCAGCGGTGGTAATCCACTCTTGCTATCCAGCGATTACTGATCTCTTCTCCGGCGTCCAGCGATGGCTAATCTCTCCCTATAACGTCCAGCGCAGCGCATCCTGTCTCCATGGAGACACTGCGGGAATCCCGGTGATGGCCTGATAAGGTCTTAGCTGAGGAGGACTGGGACACCCGTCACCTGACCCAGCCCCCCTCTGACGCAAGGGAAAAGCCGGGCTTCCCCAGTGACCCTGCAGGTTTCCGTTACATCAGAGGGGGCGGGGTCACCCGCACGTCACTGGGGAAGCCCGGGTTCCCCCTTGCGTCAGAGGGGGGCGGAGTCAGGGGACGGGTGTCCCCGTCCTCCTCAGCTAAGACCTTATCAGGCCATCACCGGGATTCCCGCAGTGTCTCCATGGAGACAGGATGCGCTGCGCTGGACGTCATCGTGAGAGATCAGCCATCGCTGGACCCCGTAGAAGAGATCAGCCATCGCTGGATAGCAAGAGTGGTTTACCACCGCTGAAATCTTTTTTTTTTTTTTTTTTTTTAATAAAGGACTTTTCCCAACGGTGTCTGTGTGTTTTTTTTTTAATTTTTACCCTTTCTTTGTGAAATGGTAGGGGTACAAACCCCCCTACAATTTCAAACAGGGGGGGATCTGGGGGTCCCCTTGTTAAAGGGGGCTTCCAGATTCTGATAAGCCCCCCACCCGCAGACCCCCACAACCACCGGCCAGGGTTGTGGGGATGAGGCCCTTGTCCCCATTGACATGGGGACATGGTGCTTTGAGAGGTCACAGACCCCCAAAGCATCCTCCCAATGTTGAGGGCATGTGGCCCGGTACGGTTCAAGAGGGAGGGGCGCTCTCTCATCCCCCCTCTTTTCCTGCGGCCTGCCAGGTTGCGTGCTCGGATAAAGGGTCTGGTATGGATTTTTGGGGGGAACTCCACACCATTTTTTTTTTAATTCGGCGTGGCGTTCCCCTTAAAATCCATACCAGACCTGAATGGGCTGGTATGGATATTTGGGGGGAACCCCACGTCATTTTTTTTTTAAATTGACCCAGGGTTCCCCTTAATATCCAAACCAGACCTGAGGGACCTGGTAATTGAATTTGGGGGAACCCCACGCTTTTTTTTATTTTTTATTAATGACTTTCAATGACTGTTCTCTGTATTACGTTGAGCCGACAATTCATTATAGCCGCGAGTGCTTTTAAATGACTTTTTTTCCTGCAGAAATGACACTTTGTGCAGGGACAGTTCTAAGCACGGGAAACATGCGCCCCTTTACAGGCATACTATACACACCCTCCAGGTACGAAATTTAAAGGAATATTACACTTTTATTACACTTTTATTGTTTCACAAGCATTATTAAAATCACTGCTCCTGAAAAAACGTCAGTTTTTAAATGTTTTTTTTTTGCATTGATACATGTCCCCTGGGGCAGGACCCGGGTCCCCAAACACTTTTTAGGACAATAACTTGCATATAGGCCTTTAAAATTATCACTTTTGATTTTAAACGCTCGAGTTCCATAGACTTTAATAGGGTTCTAAAGTTAACGCAAAGTTTAGGTCTGTTCGCAGGTTCTGGTGCGAACCGAACGGGGGGGTGTTCGCCTCATCCCTAATATTGTATATGTGTAAATCGATCCATCCTGATGTAGTGACAGCCGATCTCATTTCCTGAGGCCCTAAAATGCACTGATTGAAGCTCTGACCCCGATGTTCATTGTGTTTGTATTGTTCTTCTTGCAGACAGTGAAAACTGCATTAAATGTCCTGATGATGAATGGCCAAATGAGAAGAAGGATCAGTGTGTTCCAAAACTGGTGGAATTTCTTTCCTACACTGATTCCATTGTTGTAGTATTTTCGGCTGTCTCCATCCTCTGTTATCTTCTGACTGGTTTAATATTGGGGATATTTATACATTACCAGGACACCCCCATTGTTAAAGCTAATAACCGGAACCTGAGCTATCTTCTCCTGGTCTCCATCATGCTGAGCTTCCTCTGTGTCTTCTTGTTCCTCGGCCATCCAGTAGATGTGACCTGCATGCTCCGTGTCTCCTCTTTTGGTGTCATCTTCTCAGTTGCCGTCTCTTCTCTTCTTGCCAAAAGTATCATGGTGTGTATTGCTTTTAAAGCCACCAAACCTGGGAGCCCCTGGAGGAAATGGATGGGAGCCAAACTACCGAATTTTATCATTTGTGTCTTATCACTGGTTCAAGTCATAATCTGTGTCACTTGGTTGTCTATTTCTCCTCCCTTCCGGGATCGGGACACTCACTCTTATCAGGGGAAGATCATCATTCAGTGTAATGAGGGTTCAGTTATCGGCTTCTACTCTGTCCTGGGATATATGGGCCTTCTGGCAGCTGTGAGTTTCATTATCGCTTTTTTAGCCAGGACATTACCGGACAGTTTTAATGAAGCCAAGTACATCACCTTCAGCATGCTGGTGTTCTGCAGTGTCTGGATTGCCATGATCCCGGCCTATCTGAGCACCAGAGGGAAATACATGGTGGCTGTGGAGGTTTTTGCTCTAATAGCCTCAAGTTCTGGACTTCTTGGTTGTATATTTTTCCCAAAATGTTACATAATTCTGTTCAGACCCGACCGGAATACAAAAACATTTATCCACTAATAAGTATGGAGCAACGCTGGGTTACCAGTAGTTATAGCATTATCTCTATAATTGGTAATTGTAGTATTTTGCTAATGTATTGAGAATGAACATTATTAAATCTGAACATTTCATACTTACCTCTTAGGTGGACGGGGGGTTTAATCTTTGTTCTGCACACTGTTGGGATCAGACATGTTGGGTTTGTTAGAATCCTTGTCTCCTGCGGGTTGTAGTGGTTCTTCCCACCAGCCGTTATATCATTAGAGAATAGTGTGGTCACTTAGTGAGGAGGAATCACAGAGACCAGAGGGGGGGAAGTTTCCAAAACACCCTAAAGTGTCAGAAACTCGAGATACCCATCACCCATCGCTCTTCAAGAGAGGGAAGATGTCACCCGCCTTCCAGAAAGATAAATAATGATACCATTTTAGTTGACGGATCAAATATCTATGTAGATGTATCTGTCTATATTAATAAATATATTTTGATTGGTAAATTCTAAAATTATTATTAATATTAGTTAAAGTTGATGAGAGCACGTTCTCAGTAATTTCACATTTTAAGTGATAGGTTGACTTCATTTTAAAGAATTTTTATGTTATAGGATCTAATCAGGGCTTCTATTCTCAGAGAATAGGTGCAGGAACTCCCGTCTCCCAAGTCACCCCTTGTCTCCACCCCCTACCCACCTCCAAGCACCATCCCTTGTCTCCGCCCCCACCCACCTCCAAGCACCATCCCTTGTCTCCACCCCCTACCCACCTCCAAGCACCATCCCTTGTCTCTGTCCCCTACCCACCTCCAAGTACCACCCCTTGTCTCCACCTCCAAGCACCATCCCTTGTATCCACCCCTTACCCACCTCCAAGCACCATCCCTTGTCTTCACCACCTACCCACCTCCAAGCACCATCCCTTGTCTTCGCCCCTACCCACATCCAAGCACCATCCCTTGTCTCCACCCCTTACCCACCTCCAAGCACAATCCCTTGTCTTCGCCCCTACCCACCTCCAAGCACCATCCCTTGCCTCTGCCCTTACCCACCTCCAAGTTCCACCCCTTGTCTCCGCCTCCAAACACCACTCCTTGTCTCCACTCCTTACCCACCTCCAAACACCATCCCTTGTCTCCGCCACTATCTACCTTCAAGCACCATCCCTTGTCTCTGCCCCCTACCCACCTTCAGGAACCATCCCTTGTCTCCACCTCCAAGCACCATCCCTTGTCTCCCCCCCTTACCCACCTCCAAGCACCATCCCTTGTCTCCACCCCTTACCCACCTCTAAGCACCATCCCTTGTCTCCACCCCCTACCCACCTCCAAGCACCATCCCTTGTCTTCGCTCCCTACCCACCTCCAAGTACCACCCCTTGTCTCCACCTCCAAGCACCATCCCTTGTCTCCACCCCTTACACACCTCCAAGCACCATCCCTTGTCTCCGCCATTACCCACCTCCAAGCACCATCCCTTGTCTCCACCCCTTACCCACCTCCAAGCACCATCCCTTGTCTCCGCCCCCATCTACCTTCAAGCACCATCCCTTGTCTCTGCCCCCTACCCACCTCCAAGTACCACCCCTTGTCTCCACCTCCAAGCACCATCCTTTGTCTCCACCCCTTACCCACCTCCAAGCACCATCCCTTGTCTCCGCCCCCTATCTACTTCCAAGTACCATCCCTTGTCACCACCCCCTACCCACCCCCAAGCACCATCCGTTGCCCCAGTACAACTTTAAAAAAACAAAAAACAGAACCAAGTATTGTTTTGTGGTGCTAAGTAACGTTAATTATAATAAAAAAAGCAGTAAAATGGATCCCAGCCAGCAACAATAGCCCCCCAAGTAAAGATAGATCCCCTGCAATAATAGACACCCCGACCGACCGTGTGTATGCAACACCAGTTTCGGACAAAATCCGTCGGAAAAAATCTGACGGATTTTGTGGTCGGAAAATCCGACCGCGTGTACGGGGCATTAGAATCCTTAAAGTCCCAATGTGAGGGGAGCTCCATATTCTATAATAATAATAAATATTCCTCGAATAAATATAATCACTCTTACATAAAACATATTAAATGTGCAAAAACTAAAGTGCCAAACAGTGTAAAATGAAGACATCGATCTCCAGAGATTTACCATACAAACCTCGTACCACAATAAAAGTGCCATATAAATGTACAAAATTCCAGTATATATCCCATAGTTTGTAGACGCTATAACCTTTGTGCAAACCAATAAATGTACACTTATTGGGATTTTTTTACCAATAATATGTAGCAGAATACATATTGGCCTACATTTATGAAGAAATTTTTTTTTTTACATTTCTTTATTGGATGTTTTATAGCATTTATTTGTTTATAGCGCAACAAAAATTAATTGATCAAATACCACCAAAAGAAATCTCTATTTGTGGGGAAAAAAGGACACTGATTTTATTTGGGTACAGCGTCGCACGACGGCACAATTGTCAGTTACAGTAACGCAGTGCCGTATTGCAAAAAAAATGGCCTGGTCATGATGTGGGGTAAATCTTCCGGAGGGCAAGTGGTTAATACTATGTTAACGCATGCTTCATCATTTCTTTCTGTAATGATTTCCCTGTAACTTAATATATTTTGTTAGATTTAGTCATTTTACTATTTACTAATAGGGATGAGCCGAACACCCCCGGGTTCGGTTCGCACCAGAACCTTCGAACGGACCGAAAGTTCGCGCAAATTTTCGAACCCTATACGTTATAATGGACGCGAACGTTCGAAATCAAAAGTGCTAATTACAACGGCCAATATGCATGTTAATGTCATAAAACAGGTTTGGGGACCCGGGTCCTGCCCCAGGGGACATATATCAATGCAAAAAGAACTTTTAAAAACTAACGTTTTTTCGGGAGCAGTCATTTTAATGATGCATAAAGTGAAAAAAAAAAGTGAAATTTTCCTTTAAATATGGTACCTGGGGGGTGTCTAAAGTATGCCTGTGAAGTGGCATGTGTTTCCCGTGTTTAGAACTGTCCTTGCACAAAATGTCATTTGTAAAGGAAAAAAAGAAGCCATTTAAAACCACTTGCGGCTTTAGGTTTGTTCTTAAGTAGAATCTGAACAGGTACATTATGAAGTGTAGCTCCATCCCAAAAAAATCTATTTTTAAGCTTTTTGGAGAACATAGGGAGGGGTTATCACCCCTGTAACATTTGCTGTCTTTGCACATCTGTTCAGAACATGTCACCTCACTTTCCGTCCCAATGACAAATGTTTTTGGAAAAAGTGGGGTTTTAATTGAAACAAGGATTGGTGATAAAGTATCAGTAGAGAGGAGATACCTTTTTCCCAAATTAAATCTAACAGGATAGAATTTCCCTTCCTAGGGGTAGATTTCCTCTCACTTCCTGTTTTCTCTTTCCATTTGCAAGTAGGAGTCGTTTGTAAGTTGGATGTATGAAAGTAGGGGCCTGGCGTATATACTCTGCAGAAATTTGCCCTATTAGATGTTGGTGTAGCCACAAGACTGGTGGGCACAGGAATGGGCCCTGCTGTGAGTTAATAGATCAAGATTTGTAATTGCATGCACCTGTTGAACAGGGCAGAAAAATTGGGGGTGGTGGTGGTGGTGGTGGACGGTGTTGCCACAAGACTGTAAGCTCTCACAGTTACTCTTGGTGGGCGCAGGAATGGGCCCTGCTGTGAGTTATTAGATCAAGATTTGTAATTGCAAGCACCTGATGAACAGGGCAGAAAAATTGGGCCTTTGGCGGTGGTGGTGGACGGTGTTGCCACAAGACTGTAGGCCCTCATAGTTACTCTTGGTGGGCGCAGGAATGGGCCCTGCTGTGAACTATTAGATCAAGATTTGTAATTACCCGCCCCTGTTAAACAGGGGCTGAAAAATTGTGCCTTAGGCACTGGTGCTGGTGCCACAACACTGCAACCCCTCACAGATACTGTACTTGGAGCACAGCAGTCACACGTGTTGCGAAGCATTTTTTTAAAAAATTGTAAGTACACGCCCCTGTTAAACAGGGGCTGAAAAATTGTGCCTTAGGCACTGGTGCTGGTGCCACAACACTGCAACCCCTCACAGATACTGTACTTGGAGCACATTGTTGCGAAGCATTTTTTTATAAAAATTGTATGTACACGCCCCTGTTAAACAGGGGCTGAAAAATTGTGCCTTAGGCACTGGTGCTGGTGCCACAACACTGCAACCCCTCACAGATACTGTACTTGGAGCACAGCAGTCACACGTGTTGCGAAGCATTTTTTTAAAAAAATTGTAAGTACACGCCCCTGTTAAACAGGGGCTGAAAAATTGTGCCTTAGGCACTGGTGCTGGTGCCACAACACTGCAACCCCTCACAGATACTGTACTTGGAGCACAGTGTTGCGAAGCATTTTTTTATAAAAATTGTATGTACACGCCCCTGTTAAACAGGGGCTGAAAAATTGTGCCTTAGGCACTGGTGTGGTGGCATGGATCATTGAGGAGGAGGAAGAGGATAGTCAGTGAACATAAGAGGACAGTCACTCAGCATCAGCATAGGCAGTCTTGAAGGGATGTGATGTGACATTAAAAATTATTCGGTTATATCCGCCTCAGGTGCCTGGTAGCTGGTGGTGATCCAAGACTGATTCATTTTGATGAAGGTCAGTCGATCAACCGAGGCGGTGGACAGGCGCACCCTATGATCAGTCACAAATCCTCCAGCAGCACTGAATGTGCGTTCGGACAGAACGCTGGAGGCAGGACAGGCCAGTAGCTCAATTGCATACTGTGCAAGCTCTGGCCAGTGATCCATCCTCAGGACCCAGTAAGCCAGAGGATTTTCGGTGGGAAAGGTGTCCAAGTCTGACCTTGCCCCAAGGTATTCCTGCACCATGTATATCAGACGCTGGCGATGGTTGCTGGAACCGATCATACCTTGGGGCTGCGGACTAAAAAATTGTCTGAACGCATCGGTCAGACGTCCACCTTCCCCACCGCTCCTTCTGCCACTGACCGAAGCCTCAGCAACTCGTCGCCCAGGACCAGGAGTTTGTAGCCTCCCAGTTTCTGGGAACGCGTTGCACAGACCTTTCTGCAAGGCCTCCCTGAGATGTCTCATCCTCTGCTCCCTCTGCGACGGCAAGATAAGGTCCGCAACCTTACCCTTGTACCGCGGATCAAGGAGAGTGGCCAGCCAGTAATGGTCCCTCTCCTTGATCCGAAGAACACGAGGATCCTTCCGCAGGCTTTGCAGGATCAGGGAGGCCATGCAGCGTAGGTTAGCTGAGGCATTCGGTCCGGAGTCTTCTGGGTCACTGAGGATGACATGATCGCCAGCCACCTCCTCCCAGCCACGTACAAGTCCACTGGTTTGTTGGGACTGTACATCATCCCTAAAAGACTGCTGCTGCTGATGCTGAGTGCCAGGCTCCACCTCCATGCTCACACAATCCTCCTCCTCCTCCTCCTCCTCCTCCTCCTCATCCTCTTCCTGTGTGATGGGTGGGACAGGAGGAACACTGTCCGGATAAAGGGGGCCTTGAGAGGCAAGGAAGTCCTCCTCTTCCTGCCTCTGTTCTGCCTCAAGTGCCCTGTCCATTATCCCACGCAGCGTATGCTCCAACAGGTGGACAAGAGGGACAGTGTCACTGATGCATGCACTGTCACTGCTCACCATCCTCGTGGCCTCCTCAAATGGTGAGAGGACAGTGCATGCATCCCTGATCATGCTCCACTGACGTGGGGAAAAAAAACCAAGCTCCCCTGACCCTGTCCTGGTGCCGTAGTCGCAAAGGTACTCATTGATGGCCCTCTGCTGCGTGTGCAGTCGCTGCAGCATGGCCAACGTTGAGTTCCACCTGGTGGGCATGTCACATATTAGGCGGTTCTTGGGCAGGTTCAGCTCCTTTTGCAGCTCAGTCAGCCGAGCACTGGCATTATAAGATCGGCGGAAATGCACACAGACTTTCCTGGCCTGCCTCAGGACATCCTGTAAGCCTGGGAACCTGCCCAAGAACCGCTGCACCACCAGGTTGAGGACGTGAGCCATGCAGGGCACATGGGTGAGCTGCCCCTGTCGCAGGGCGGAGAGGAGGTTGGTGCCATTGTCAGAAACGACCATTCCTGGCTTAAGCTGACGTGGCGTCAACCACCTCTCGGCCTGCCCCTGCAGAGCTGCCAGAACCTCTGGCCCAGTGTGGCTCCTGTCCCCCAAACACACCAGCGCAAGCACGGCATGGCATCTTTTTGCCTGCGTACTTGCGTAGCCCCTTGTACGCCTACGGAGCACCGCTGGTTCCAAGGACAGAGCACTGGAGGAAGAAGAAGAGGAGGGGGTGGAGGAGAGAGGTGTGTCACAACCAGTAGCAGTAGTAGCGTTTTGGAGGCGTGGTGGCGGAACAACCTCCAACACTACTGCACCTTGTCCTGCATCCCTCCCAGCTGCCAATAGAGTGACCCAATGGGCCGTGAAAGAAAGGTACCGTCCCTGTCCATGCCTGCTGGACCATGAGTCAGCGGTAATATGCACCTTACCGCTGACCGCCCTGTCCAGCGAGGCATGGACATTGCCCTCCACATGCCGGTAGAGAGACGGAATCGCCTTCCGTGAGAAAAAGTGGCGTTTGGGAACCTGCCAATGAGGAACCGCACATTGAACAAACTCACGGAAGGGGGCCGAGTCTACCAACTGAAAAGGCAGCAGTTGAAGTGCTAGCAATTTAGCCAGGCTAGCATTCAACCGCTGGGCATGTGGATAGCTGGGAGTGTACTTCTTTCTACGGTCCAGCAGCTGGGGCAGGGAAATTTGCCTGCTGCAATCGGACGTCGGTGTACTGCAAGTACTTGGTTGTGACACACCTAATTCTACACCTTCAGTCCTCTCAGAGCAGCTTTCAGAGAGGACTGAAGGTGTAGTGGGGATGGAGATCCCAGCTGAGGAGGAGCAAGGAGAGGTCCGCTTAGTTCTTTGGTGTGGGTCTTTTATGTGTGCCTGCCAACGAGCTGCATGGCAGGTCGCCATATGTCTGGTCATGCTTGTGGTGCCCAAGCGGCTGATGTTTTGGCCACGCGAGATACGTTTGAGACAAATATTGCAAATAGCAGTGGTGCGATCTGCTGCACTCGTCTCAAAAAAGGCCCACACCAAAGAACTTTTCTGATAACGTGCAGAGGCAGTGCCCTGCACAGGCGGAGCTCTGCGGTGTTGTACAGTTGCTGTGCTGGCCTCTACCTGGCCTCCAGGGGGCACCCTGCCTCGTTGGACATGTGACGCCGCATCCTCCTCCTCCTCGTCCTCCTCCTCATCCTCTCTCCCTTCAGGCACCCACGTGGAGTCAGTGACCTCATCATCCCCTCCCTCTTCACCACTAGAGCAAACCTGGCAGTAAGCTGCAGCTGGTGGAACAGTACTGCCAGATTCCTCAAGCTGGGTATCATCATCCGAGCCTTCGAATCGTTGGGCATCCTCCTGGAGCATGTACCCAACACTGTGCTCAAAGAGTTCGGGGGACTCCTCAGGAGGACATGGTGGGTCTAGGGAAGGGGTGGCTGATGATGCTCTGCCAGTACCCTGAGCCTGGGTGAGAGAGGATGAGGAGGATGAGGAGGGCTTGGTCATCCATTCTACCAAGCCTTCAGCATGATGCGGCTCCACATGTCCAGCTGCCGAAAACAAAGACGCGCGTGTCCCATGGCCACGTGCTGATGACGATGCACGACCACGTCCACGTCCACGGCCACGTCCACTAGAAACAGAGCCTGCCTGCCCTGTGTTCTTGGCTCTGCATGCTCTGCCTCCCCTTGGCGGTCTTCCAGCCATTGTAGTCGGTAGTCCTGTGGGTGCTGCTGAGAAGAATATATAGGAGCTCTGTGTGATGCCACTAACACACTAGAAGTCCTGTGGGTGCTGCTGAGAAGAAAATATAGGAGCTCTGTGTGATGCCACTAACACACTAGAAGTCCTATGGGTGCTTCTGCAAAGAAAATAGAGGAGCTCTGTGTGATGCCACTAACACACTAGAAGTCCTATGGGTGCTTCTGCAAAGAAAATAGAGGAGCTCTGTGTGATGCCACTAACACACTAGAAGTCCTGTGGGTGCTGCTGAGAAGAAAATAGAGGAGCTCTGTGTGATGCCACTAACACACTAGAAGTCCTATGGGTGCTTCTGCAAAGAAAATAGAGGAGCTCTGTGTGATGCCACTAACACACTAGAAGTCCTATGGGTGCTTCTGCAAAAAAAATAGAGGAGCTCTGTGTGATGCCACTAACACACTAGAAGTCCTATGGGTGCTTCTGCAAAGAAAATAGAGGAGCTCTGTGTGATGCCACTAACACACTAGAAGTCCTGTGGGTGCTGCTGAGAAGAAAATATAGGAGCTCTGTGTGATGCCACTAACACACTAGAAGTCCTATGGGTGCTTCTGCAAAGAAAATAGAGGAGCTCTGTGTGATGCCACTAACACACTAGAAGTCCTATGGGTGCTTCTGCAAAGAAAATAGAGGAGCTCTGTGTGATGCCACTAACACACTAGAAGTCCTATGGGTGCTTCTGCAAAGAAAATAGAGGAGCTCTGTGTGATGCCACTAACACACTAGAAGTCCTATGGGTGCTTCTGCAAAGAAAATAGAGGAGCTCTGTGTGATGCCACTAACACACTAGAAGTCCTGTGGGTGCTGCTGAGAAGAAAATATAGGAGCTCTGTGTGATGCCACTAACACACTAGAAGTCCTATGGGTGCTTCTGCAAAGAAAATAGAGGAGCTCTGTGTGATGCCACTAACACACTAGAAGTCCTATGGGTGCTTCTGCAAAGAAAATAGAGGAGCTCTGTGTGATGCCACTAACACACTAGAAGTCCTATGGGTGCTTCTGCAAAGAAAATAGAGGAGCTCTGTGTGATGCCACTAACACACTAGAAGTCCTATGGGTGCTTCTGCAAAGAAAATAGAGGAGCTCTGTGTGATGCCACTAACACACTAGAAGTCCTGTGGGTGCTGCTGAGAAGAAAATATAGGAGCTCTGTGTGATGCCACTAACACACTAGAAGTCCTATGGGTGCTTCTGCAAAGAAAATAGAGGAGCTCTGTGTGATGCCACTAACACACTAGAAGTCCTGTGGGTGCTTCTGCAAAGAAAATAGAGGAGCTCTGTGTGATGGGACTAACACACTTCAAGTCCTATAGGTGCTTCTGGGAACAAAATATATGATCTCTGTGTGATGGGACTAACACACTTCAAGTCCTATAGGTGCCTCTGGGAAGAAAATATAGGTCTGTGTGATGGGACTAACACACTTCAAGTCCTATAGGTGGTTCTGGGAAGAAAATATATGATCTCTGTGTGATGGGACTAACACACTTCAAGTCCTATAGGTGCTTCTGGGAACAAATTATAAGATCTCTGTGTGATTGGACTAACACACTTCAAGTCCTATAGGTGCCTCTGGGAAGAAAATATAGGTCTGTGTGATGGGACTAACACACTTCAAGTCCTATAGGTGCTTCTGGGAACAAAATATATGATCTCTGTGTGATTGGACTAACACACTTCAAGTCCTATAGGTGCTTCTGGGAACAAAATATATGATCTCTGTGTGATGGGACTAACACACTTCAAGTCCTATAGGTGCTTCTGGGAACAAAATATATGATCTCTGTGTGATGGGACTAACACACTTCAAGTCCTATAGGTGCCTCTGGGAAGAAAATATAGGTCTGTGTGATGGGACTAACACACTTCAAGTCCTATAGGTGCTTCTGGGAACAAAATATATGATCTCTGTGTGATGGGACTAACACACTTCAAGTCCTATAGGTGCTTCTGGGAACAAAATATAAGATCTCTGTGTGATTGGACTAACACACTTCAAGTCCTATAGGTGCTTCTGGGAAGAAAATATAGGTCTGTGTGATGGGACTAACACACTTCAAGTCCTATAGGTGCTTCTGGGAACAAAATATATGATCTCTGTGTGATTGGACTAACACACTTCAAGTCCTATAGGTGCTTCTGGGAACAAAATATATGATCTCTGTGTGATGGGACTAACACACTTCAAGTCCTATAGGTGCTTCTGGGAACAAAATATATGATCTCTGTGTGATGGGACTAACACACTTCAAGTCCTATAGGTGCCTCTGGGAAGAAAATATAGGTCTGTGTGATGGGACTAACACACTTCAAGTCCTATAGGTGCTTCTGGGAACAAAATATATGATCTCTGTGTGATTGGACTAACACACTTCAAGTCCTATAGGTGCTTCTGGGAAGAAAATATATGATCTCTGTGTGATTGGACTAACACACTTCAAGTCCTATAGGTGCTTCTGGGAAGAAAATATATGATCTCTGTGTGATGGGACTAACACACTTCAAGTCCTATAGGTGCTTCTGGGAACAAAATATATGATCTCTGTGTGATTGGACTAACACACTTCAAGTCCTATAGGTGCTTCTGGGAAGAAAATATATGATCTCTGTGTGATTGGACTAACACACTTCAAGTCCTATAGGTGCTTCTGGGAAGAAAATATATGATCTCTGTGTGATGGGACTAACACACTTCAAGTCCTATAGGTGCTTCTGGGAAGAAAATATATGATCTCTGTGTGATGGGACTAACACACTTCAAGTCCTATAGGTGCTTCTGGGAAGAAAATATATGATCTCTGTGTGATGGGACTAACACACTTCAAGTCCTATAGGTGCTTCTGGGAACAAAATATAAGATCTCTGTGTGATTGGACTAACACACTTCAAGTCCTATAGGTGCTTCTGGGAAGAAAATATAGGTCTGTGTGATGGGACTAACACACTTCAAGTCCTATAGGTGCTTCTGGGAACAAAATATATGATCTCTGTGTGATTGGACTAACACACTTCAAGTCCTATAGGTGCTTCTGGGAACAAAATATATGATCTCTGTGTGATTGGACTAACACACTTCAAGTCCTATAGGTGCTTCTGGGAACAAAATATAGGACCTCTGCCTGCCTGCCAGGAACACACTACAAGTCCTATAGGTGCTTCTGGGAACAAAATATAGGAGCTCTGCCTGCCTGCCAGGAACACACTACAAGTCCTATAGGTGCTTCTGGGAACAAAATATAGGAGCTCTGCCTGCCTGCCAGGAACACACTACAAGTCCTATAGGTGCTTCAATCAATCTAAATGAATGAATCTATCTAACTCAATCTCTCTAAGTAAATCTCTCTAACTAACTAAATCCAGCAGAGTGTCACAGATCTAGCCTGCTCTATCTGCGCCGGAACAGCATGTGACCGGCGCAGACGGCATGGCGGCCTTTTATAGGGGGGGGCGTGTACTACAGCCCCTGAGCTGTAATTGGCTACAGGCGTCCTGCCTGTAGCCAATTATGGCTCTTCGAGTTTCCGGGGCTGTGATTGGCCAAGCATGCGGGGTCACAGTGCATGCTTGGCCAATCATCAGCCAGCAATGCACTGCGCCGGCCGCGCCGGCCGCGCCGGCCGCAATGCATTGCGGGGGCCGCTCGCATCACACGAACGTGATGCGAGCGGCCAAAATAGTTCTGGGCTCGCCGAGCGAGCGAACGCCCGGTGCTCGATGCGAACGTGGGTTCGCATCGAGCACCGGGCCCATCCCTATTTACTAATACATTTTTGTTGTTGTGCTGATATTTTCACTCATGTCTACGGACTCTACCTCATTCCTGCGATCAACTAGAGTATCTGTGAGGGGTTGCAGTGTTGTGGCACCATCACCAGTGCCTAAGGCCCAGTTTTTCTGCTCCTGTTTAACAAGGGTGTGTAATTACAATTTTTGATGCAATACTTTGCAGCAGGTCTCATTGCTGTGATCCAAGTACAGTATCTGTGAGGGGTTGCAGTGTTTTGGCGACACCACCAGTGCCTAAGGCCCAATTTTTCTGCCCCTCAACAGGGACGTGTAATTACAATTTTTGCTGTAATATTTCACAGCAGATGCCACGTACACACGGTCGGAATTTTGTCCAGCAAAAGACCGATGAGAGCTTTTCGGCGGAAAATGCGAATGTGTGTATGCTCCATCGGACTTTTGCTGGCTGAATTTCCACCAGCAAAATTTTGATAGCATATTCTCAATTTTTCCGATGGAAAAAGTTTCTATCGGAAATTCCGATCGGCTGTGGCAATTTCAACGCGCAAAATTCCGACGCATGCTCGGAAACAATTTGACGCATGCTAGGAAGCATTGTACTTTTTTCTTGGCTCATCATAGTGTTGTACGCCACCGTGTTCTAGATGGCCGGACTTTGGTGTGACCGTGTGCAGGCAAGACCGCTTGAGCGGGATTCCGTCAGAAAAACATTCGGAGTTCATTCCAGTGAGAAAATTGGTCCTGTGTACGCGGCATTACAGTGCAACACCACCACACCACCAAAGGTCAAATTTTTCTGACCCTGTTCAACAGGGGCATGTAATTATAATTCTTGGTATAATATTTCGCAGCAGGGCCCGTTCCAGCGCCCACCAGGAGAAACTGTGAGGGGTTACAGTGTTCTGGTACCACCAACACCTAAGGCCCAAATTTCTGCAGAGTATATAAGGCAGGCCGTATAGTATATACAGGCGGTCCCCTACTTTCAAACATCCGACTTACAAACGGAAGGAGACAACAGGAAGTGAGAGGAAATCTACCCCTAGGAAGGGAAATTCTCTCCTGTAAGAGTTAATTTGGGAAAAAGGTGTCTCCTCTGATACTTTATCACCAATCCTTGTTTCCCTAAAAACCCCACATTTTCAAAATCCAATTGTCATTGGGACAGAAAGTGAGGTGAAATATTCTGAACAGGGGTACAGCCAGCAAAACAAATGTTAGAGGGGTTATAACCCTTCCCTGTGTTATCCACAAAGCTTGAAAAAATTTTTTTGGGCTGGAGCTACACTTAAAAAATATACCTATTCCAAATTACAAACAGATTTAACTTAAAAACAAACCTACAGTCCCTGTCTTTCTTGGGACTGCCTGTATAGTGCTGTTCAGAGTATATAGGGTCTGGGGGCCCCACGCCTTTTCTTTTTTAATCTGGGTGCGGGGTTCCCCTTAATATCCATACAAGACCCAAAGGGACTGGTAATGGGCAGGGGGGTGATGGGGTATCCATGCAGTTTTTCCTCAATAATTTTGATCCATATTGCCGGGACCAGACATTACATAATAGCCGCAAGCAGTTTTAAATGACTTTTATTCCTTTAGAAATGTAATTTTATGCATGGACTGTTCTAAACACGGGAAACATGCGCCACTTTACAGGCATACTAAAGACACACCCCCCCCCCCCCCCCAAGGTACGATATTTAAAGGAATATTTCACTTTTATTGTTTCACTTTAATCGTCATTAAAATCATTGCTCCCGAAAAAAACTGCCGTTTTTAAAACTTTATTTGCATTGATCCATGTCCCCTGGGGCAGGACCCGGGTCCCCAAACACTTTTTTATGACAATAACATGCATATTAGCCTTTAAAATTAGCACTTTTGATTTCTCACGTTCGAGTCCCATGGACTTTAATGGGGTTTGAAAGTTTGCGCAAACATTCGGTCCGTTCGCATGCGAACCGAACCGGGGGTGGGGGGGGGGGGGGGGGCTCATCCATAATCAACACTGATCAATGTGGTCTGATGGCAGGGAAGGCTTCCCGTCATAAAACACAATAGCACAGCGGGAGTGTCCCCACCCCCCCATACTCCTCAAATCTGCATTATGTACTGCACCTTATAGGGGCAAAAGACACAAAAGCAGCAATATTTGTATGTTCAACACCAACAGCAAACTAGGAGCACAATGTACACATTGAACATCACTTTACAATTATTTATTAATTCTAGTTATAAAAAATATTATTATTATTAATGTTAATATTATTATTATTATTATTAATAATAATAATAATAATGTTAATTTTAACATAATAATAATAATAATAATATTAACATTATTATTATTAATAATAATAATAATAATAATATTAACATTAATACTACTAATAATAATAATAATAATAATAATTTTAACATAATAATAATAATAATATTATTATTATTATTATTATTAATATTATTAATAATGTTATTATTATTATTATTATTTATTATTATTATTAATGTTAAAATTATTATTATTATTATTAATGTTACAATTATTATTATTGTTATTATTATTATTATTTATATTATTATTATTAATGTTAATATTATTATTATTATTTATGTTAATATTATTATTAATGTTAATTATATTATTATTATTGCTATTTTTTTATTTGTATCTAATTCCTAGTCACATAAACTAGGTGGTGAATGAATAGGTAAAGTGAAGGAGACATAGTAAGACTTGTATGATGGGAGTTTGTATTGGAATAGTGATGAGTAAATTCGGCGTCTGTTTCCTGGGGATTCGGCAGAAACTTTCATCCAGTAAAATATCACATTTTGTTCTTTGGTGACTTAGTTCTTGTTTTGTTGTATTGTGAATGGAGCGGTCCCACCACTGTAATCATGTGCCGGTCCTGTGGGGCCTCTAGGGGGCGCTCAGCTCAGGTGTCGGTAGTCCTGGGAGAACGGCACACAGAAGGTTTACAATCACTCTAATAATGGAGATCGATGTCTCCGGATTTACTATTCTCTGCAATGTTAGAAATATCACCGGCATATGGTAACCGGCCTCCGGAATATCACCTATCAGGGGAATCCGACAACACGGAGAATAAAGAGATTACTGTATAAGACACAAGAAATACAAACTTCTAAATGTATCTCTAAAGAGAGAAACTTCCATCCAATAGAACAAAGTCCGACTCTTCCCTGAAGGGGATGAAGAATAATAATTTACTAAAGAACCGCTTTCCAGTATCAGCAATGCTGAGAGAAATAATAATAATAATAATAATAATAATAATGATAATAAAATATAATAATAATAATAAAAACATAATAGTAATAATAATAATAATAATAATAATAATAAAAAAACATATAATAGTAATAATAATAATAATAATAATAATAATAATAATAATAATAATAATAATAATAATAATAAATGTGATACATAAAGTAAATAACGGACTTGTGATGTGTGAAGAAGGTCCTGTAATATATATGGAAGTTTTGTTGCTATTATCTTCTTATCCTCTGCAGTTCTCACACCTCCTATGGCTCAGAGCAATGCTCACATTTCTCTATCAACCTTTTGATTCAGCAATAACTTTATAATAAAAGTAATACAAATACTTTTTCTTAGGACAAAAAAAAAAAAAATCGAACTTTTTGTTGATATTGCCTTGCAAAATGATTATTTCTTTTTTTTTTTGCAATTCATAAAAAAAAAAAAAAAAAATAGAAAAACTTAAAGCGCAACTCCAGGATAAATTTACAGAGGCAGTAGAAATATCACTTCTATATACACTATATTGTCCAAAAGTATTGGGACGCCTGCCGTTACACACACATGAACTTTAATGGCATCCCAGTCTTAGTCCGTAGGGTTCAATATTGAGTTGGTCCACCCTTTGCAGCTATAACAACTTCAACTCTTCTGGGAAGGCCGTCCACAAGGTTTAGGAGGGTGTCTATGGGTATGTTTGACCATTCTTCCAGAAGAGCATTTGTGAGGCCAGGCACTGATGTTGGACGAGAAGGCCTGGCTCACAGTCTCCGCTCTAATTCACCAAAAGCTATCGGGTTGAGGTCTGGACACTGTGCAGGCCAGTCAAGATCCTCCTCCCCAAACTCGCTCATCCGTCTCTTTATGGACCTTGCTTTGGAACACCTTTGGAATGAATTAGAGTGTAGACTGTGAGCCAGGTCTTCTCATCCAACACCAGTGCCTGACCTCACAAATGCTCTTCTGGAAGAATGGTCAAACATTCCCATAGACACCCTCCTAAACCTTGTAGAAGGCCTTCCCAGAAGAGTTGAAGCTGTTATAGCTGCAAAGGGTGGGCCAACTCAATATTGAACCCTACAGACCAGGGGCGGACTGACAACTCATGGGGGCCCCCGGGCAATAGAAGATAATAGGGCCCCCAGGCAGCCATCTTTTTTTATGCAACATAAATATGGGCATACCCATGCGAAGGGGAGGGGCACCAAGCTCGGCGACATGCAGAGTGGCAGGAGACTTAGAGCTGGTGACCCAGTAAAGGCACCAGGAGCCTCTCATGGGCAGTGCCACCTTAACAGCATCATGGGCACCTGGGCAAAATACAGTGGAACCTTGGTTTACGAGTAACGCGGTTAACAAGCGTTTTTGAAAGACGAGCACCTTTTTTTTTTTAGTAATTCTGACTCGGTTTGCCAGTGTTGTCTCGCAAAACGAGCAGAATTCAAGCTAATGGGCGGCGCAGTACCACATTTGGCCAGAGGTGCGGGGGGCCCCGGGGACACTCGGAACGGTTCTGAGCCGTTCGGAATTACTCGGAATGACTCGGAAATGCTTGGAAACACTCGGAAATACTTTCTGAGGCTTTCCGAGTTCAGCCGACCTGTCCCTGAGTATTTACGAGGCTCTCCGGTGCCCCCCACCTCTGGCCACATGCGGTATTGCATGTAATAGAAGTCAATGTGGAAAGAATTTTCTTTGTTTCCATTGACTTCTATGGAGAAATTTGCTTTGAAATGCTCATCGCTTTAACTGACAATTGCGCAGTCGTGCGACGCTGTACCCAAACAAAATGTACGTCCTTTTTACCCCACAAATAGAGCTTTCTTTTGGTGGTATTTGATCACCTCTGCGGTTTTTATTTTTTGTGCTATAAACAAAAGAAGAGCGACAATTTTGAAAAAAAAAAAAAAACAATATTTTTTACTTTTTTCTACTTGTTGTGATTGTAGCCGTATTAGTGCAATTGTGACAGAGAAAATTGAGTACTGTAGGGGACACACCCCGAAAACTCGTCCATAAAAAATGTTAGTGCAAATAAAAAAAGTATCACGGACAGTACTCAATTTTCTCTTACTTTTTCTATAACAAATATTCAAATTTCAAAAACAAAAACACAATGTTTCCCTCAGTTTAGGCCGATACGTATTCTTCTACATATTTTTGGTAAAAAAAATTTGCAATAAGTGTATATTGATTGGTTTACGCAAAAGTTATAGCGTCTACAAAATAGGTTATTGATTTATGGCATTTTTTTTTTTTTTTACTAGTAATGGCGGTGATCTGCAATAGGGATGAGCTTCGAGTTTGATTCGAACATCGGCTGTTCGATCGTTCGACGAAGATCGAACATTATTGGCCGTTTGCGCCAAATTCGAGCCGCGCCTCACGGCCCATAATGCACTGCGTCATCGCAGTGCATTGCTGGCTGATGATTGGCAAAGCATGCACAATGACCCGCATGCTTGGTGTTCTTTTGCTAATATACTTCAGGCAGGCAGGCGAGACAGTTAGATAGCTGCAGTGTATTATGTGTATATATACATCCCGGCTTTGTATATATATATATATATATATATATATATATATATATATATATATATATATATACACTGTATACAGTTTAGCTGCATTTCACTACAGACCGTTCCTGGTGTGCTGTCGCTAATATACTTCAGGCAGGCGGGCGAGACAGCTGCAGTGTATTTAGTATATATATATATATATATATATATACATCCCGCCTTTGTATATATATATATATATATATATATACACTGTATACAGTTTAGCTGCATTTCACTACTGACCGTTCCTGGTGTATTGTTTCTAATATACTTCAGTCAGGCAGGTGACTCACTGAGCTCAGTGCATTTAATATATATATATATATATATATATGTAGCACTGACCCCCGAAGGAGCTGCTGGTTTGATTTGGGCCTGCACTCTGCTAATAAACCCTTACTAGCTAGACTCAGTCCCCTTGACACAGCTGTGGTGCAATACAATACAATATGATATAATATAACACAATATACCTGTATTGTCCTCTCAGGATCCACTGGT
The DNA here is from genome assembly GCA_028564925.1 of Lithobates sylvaticus. Lineage (NCBI taxonomy): Eukaryota > Metazoa > Chordata > Amphibia > Anura > Ranidae > Lithobates > Lithobates sylvaticus. Next base: position 626,780,561 of record CM053027.1, on the reverse strand, counting down.
TCCACCTGCTGGGAGAAAACAATACTCCACACAACGGGGTACTTAACCAAAGTATATTTTACTATAAGTGTTGGCAAACAGGTGATTACAATAATTGTGCTGTCATCCCAACATAGAATGACAGTACAATGAATTCTTGATAAAACAATTATAAACAATATAGATACACGGGAGCTCCCCCTACTTTTATAGCTATGCTTGAGATCTCACTTAAGATACTCATTCGCTAGCTAGGATAATTCCTTGTGATTTGTAATCCAAGGGTTAAAGTAATTCAAGTTGAGTTAAAGATGATCCTGGTATAACTTCAGTAACTATGATACAAGGCTTGAGATGCAATAGCAGATAGGCCTTATGCCTGCCTAGTGTCAGTTGCTATACTCCTCCTCCGTAGGACTATAAATCCCAGCGAGGCCTGTATATAAGTCTGACTAGGTGCAAAAGTCAATAAACTGTGGGCCTCAACCCGCTCACCAACTGGATCGGAGCTCTGTATGGTAGCTTTGGTCTGGTGATTGCAGTTTGCTTCTGTGTCAGCCGGCTCTGTCACTCCATTCCGCTCTGCTGGGTGAACCAGGTCTTCCGATGCTCAAACGAGTGTCTCTGGATCTTCCCAATCTGGTCACTGTGTCTCTGGCACCGTCAGGTCACTCACACAATCGAGCAGGGTTATTATTATTATACAGGATTTATATAGCGCCAACAGTTTGAGCTCGTTAGAGCTTACAATCTAAAAAGAAAGGGTCAATTGATACAAGAGGTAATAGCTTGATGGAGGAAGTAACACAGTGTAAGTTAGAAGCAGGATAGGCTTCTTTAAAGAGAAGGGTTGCACTCTGCAATAGCTGTAGGCCTCCTCACAAGTCCTCAAAGGCAGGCCAGACAGGTAGGTGGAAAGAACAAGCGCGCTCCTTCATCAGCTAGCTCTGATGAAGGAGCACGCTTGTTCTTTCCACCTACAGTGCGCATGCTCTGAAACGCCGTCGCCGTGACGTCATTACGCCCGACGCCTGAATCAACCGACCGGAGCCAAGCCTCGCTCTCGGTCCGACCAGTCAGTGTTACCAACTATAGGATATCCTGCTGGACAGGACACCATACTGGAACAAAACAGGCGGACGTAGTGCATATATGACGCCCCAGAGGACTCCTTTGTGCTGAATCACCTTTTACCACATGTAAGTGGATATATGCACCTTGTCTCTGTGTATTAAATGCTAACAATTTTAACCTGGTGGCGCCTTTTTTCTGTGTTTTGTTTTCCAAAAGGAATTTAACCTGCCCAAGAACCACCTCATCTGTGACATGCCCACCAGGTGGAACTCAACGTTGACCATGCTGCAGCGGCTGCACACACAGCAAAGGGCCATCAATGAGTACCTGTGGGACTATTGCACCAGGACAGGGTCAGGGGAGCTTGTTTTTTTTCCCCACGCCTGTGGGCTATGATCAGGGATGCATGCACTGTCCTGTCATCATTTGAGGAGGCCACGAGGATGGTGAGCAGTGACAGTGCATGCATCAGTGACACTGTCCCTCTTGTCCACCTGTTGGAGCACACGCTGCATGGAATAATGGACAGGGCAGTTGAGGCAGAACAGAGGGAGGACGAGGAGGACTTCCTTACCTCTCAAGGCCCCTTTTATCCAGACAGTGTTCCTGCTGGCCCGCCGATCACACAGGAAGAGGATGAGGAGGAGGAAGAGGATGAGGATCGTGTCAGCATGGAGGTGGAGCCTAGCACTCAGCATCAGCTGCAGTCTTCAATGGATCATTTACAGTCCCAAGAAACCCATGGACTCGTACGTGGCTGGGAGGAGGTGGCTGCGGATCATGTCGTCCTTAGTGACCCAGAGGACTCTGGATCGAATGCCTCAGCAAACCTACGCTGCATGGCCTCCCTGATCCTGCAAAGCCTGCGGAAGGATCCTGATATACGTGGTATCAAGGAGAGGGATCATTACTGGCTGGCAACCCTCCTTGATTCACGTTACAAGGGTAAGGTTGCGGACCTTATCTTGCCGTCGCAAAGGGAGCAGAGGATGAAACATCTTCGGGAGGCCTTGCAGAAAGGTTTGTGCAACGCGTTTCCAAAGCCTGGGAGGTTACAAATTACTGGTCTTGGAAAATGTGTTGCTGAGGCTTCAGTCAGTCACAGAAGGAGTGGTGGAGAAGGTGGACGTCTGACAGATGCGTTCAGACACTTTTTTACTCCGCAGCCCCAAGGTCTGATCGGTTCCAGCAACCATCCCCAGCATCTGATTTACATGGTGCAGGAATACCTTGGGACAAGATCAGACATGGAGACCTTTCCAACCGAAAATCCACTGGGTTACTGGGTCTTGAGGATGGATCACTGGCCAGAGCTTGCATAGTATGCAATTAAGCTACTGGCCTGTCCTGCATCCAGCGTTCTATCTGAACGCACATTCAGTGCTGCTGGAGGCTTTGTAACTGATCACAGAGTGCTTGGATCACCAGCTACTAAGCACCTGATGCTGATGTAACTGATTATTTTTTGTATGAATGTGAGATCCCTTGAAGACTGCCTATGCTGAGTGACTATCTTGTTCCTCCTCCAATTTTTCTGCCCCTTTTTAACAGGGGCGCGTAATTAAAAAAAATTAACTAATATTTCACAGCAAGGCTTGTTCCTGCGCTCAACAACAGAATCTGTGAGGGGTTACAGTGTTGTAGCACCATCACCACTGCCTAAGACACAATTTTTCTGCCCCTGTTTAACTGGGGCGTGTAATTAAAATTTTTGATATAATATTTCACAGCAGGGCCCGTTCCAGCCGCCACCAAGAGTAACTGTGAGGGCTTACAGTGTTCTGGTACCACCAACACCTAAGGCCCAAATTTCTGCAGAGTATATAGGTCAGGCCATATAGTATGTACAGGCTGTCCCCTACTTTCAAACATCCGACTTACAAACGACTCTTATGCCCCATACACACGGTCGGAAATTCCGACCACAAAATCCGTCAGATTTTTTCCGACGGACTTTGTCCGACACTGGTGTTGCATACACACGGTCGGACAAAGTTATCGGAAAATTTGATCATTCTGAACGTGGTGACGTTTGTTGCGTACAACGAAACTACGTAGAGGCTAGTAGCCAATAGCTTTGGTCTTGTAATGTGATCTGAGCATGCGTGGCACTTTGTCCGTCGGAATTCGCTACACACGATCGGAAAAAGACCTTTGTTGTCGGAAAATTTGAGAGCAGGATCTCAAATTTTTTCCGACGGAAAAAAGTCCGATGGCGCCCACACACGGTCGGATTTTCCGACAACATGGTCCGATAGGACATTTTCCGTCGGAAATTCCAACCGTGTGTACGGAGGGAGACAACAGGAAGTCAGAGGAAATCTACCCCTAGGAAGGGAAATTCTCTCCTGTAGGAGTTAATATGGGAAAAAGGTGTGCTTTATCACCAATCCTTGTTTCCCTAAAAAAAAAAAAATTTTCAAAATCCAATTGTCATTGGGACAGAAAGTGAGGAACAGGGGCGCATACAGCAAAACAAATGTTACAGGGGTGATGATAACCCTTCCCCATGTTATCCAAAAAGATTAAATTATTTATTTTTTTGGCTGGAGCTACGCTTGTTTCAAATTACAAACAGATTTGACTTAAGAACAAACCTACAGCCCCCACCTTATTTGTAACCCGGGGACCGCCTGTATACTGCTGTTCAGAGTGTATAGGACCCGTGGGCCCCACGCCTTTTCTTTTTTTTAATTTGGGTGCAGGGTTCCCCTTAATATCCATACAAGACCCCAAAAGCCTGGTAATGGGCTGGGGGGTACCCATTGCCGTTTTTCTAAAAAATTTTCAACCATATTGCTGGGACTCGACATTACATTACAGCCGCAAGCAGTTTTAAATGACTTTTATTCCTTTAGAAATGTCATTTTGTGCAGGGACTGTTCTAAACACGGGAAACACGTGCCACTTTACAGGCATACTATAGTCACCCCCCAGGTATGATATTTAAAGGAATATTTCACTTTTATTTTTTCACTTTAAGCATCATTAAAATCACTGCTCCTGGAAAAACGTCCATTTTTAAAACTTTCTTTTGCATTGATACATGTCCCCTGGGGCAGGACCCGGGTCCCCAGGCCCTTTTTAGGACAATAACTTGCATATTAGCCTTTAAAATTTGCACTTTTGAATTCTCATGTTCGAGTCCCATAGACTTTAACGGTGTTCGAATGTTTGCGCAAACTTTCGGTCCGTTTGCATGATCTTGATGCGAACCGAACCGGGGGGTGTTTGGCTCATCCCTAATTGTCATCGGGGAACAAGAACTGGAGTGAGATGGTGTGTCTCACGTGAGAGGATGGCCTGCATGTAGACTGCTGAGATTTGGGGAGGCTGGTCATGGACATCCGTGACCATGTACAGTGCAGGGGTCCTTGAAGGTTGTCTCCAGAAAATGTCTTGTTAAGGTGAGGCTGAAGAAAGGACAAAAGAAACCAGTCAAAAAGCAACCCCAGGAAAGGAGCCGACCCATAGGAGGACGTCACGTGGTATATTAAATGGGAGAAAGTGTGGTTTAGGGATGCGGTGAACTCTGTAAATTGTAGGGTCTGCAGAGGTTAGTGAGGAAACAGCTGCATGGAACAGGTCTCGTACAAAGTGAGGAAGCTGAGAAGAGGTGACCGTCTCTGGTATACCGTGAATCTTCAGGTTGTTACAGCAGGATCTATCCTCTAAATCTGTGATTTTATTCTTTAGCCAGGTAATATTACCTCTCTGTGTCAGGGCTGGGCTCTCAGCCCTTCCTTCTCTGTGCTCAGGTTGCTCAGCTGTCGGTTAATTGCCAGTACATAGTTACATAGTAGGTGAGGTTGAAAAAAGACACAAGTACATCAAGTCCAACCTATGTGTATGATTATATGTCAGTATTACATTGTATATCCCTGTATTTTGTGGTTGTTCAGGTGCTTATCTAATCGTTTTTTGAAACTACCGATGCCTCCCACTGAGACCACCGCCTGTGGAAGGGAATTACACATCCTTGCCGCTCTTACAGTAAAGAACCCTCTACGTAGTTTAAGGTTAAACCTCTTTTCTTCTAATTTTAATGAGTGGCCACGAGTGTTGTTAAACTCCCTTCTGCAAAAAAGTTGTATCCCTATTGTGGGGTCACCAGTACGGTATTTGTATATTGAAATCATATCCCCTCTCAAGCGTCTCTTTTCTCAATCTTTCCTCATAACTAATATCCTCCAGACACTTTATTAGTTTTGTTGCCCTTCTTTTTACTTGCTCCATTTCCAGTACATCCTTCCTGAGGACTGGTGCCCAGAACTGGACAGCATACTCCAGGTGCGGCCGGACCAGAGTCTTGTAGAGCGGGAGAATTATCGTTTTATCTCTGGAGTTGATCCCCTTTTTAATGCATGTCAATATTCTGTTTGCTTTGGTAGCAGCAGCTTGGCATTGCATGCCATTGCTGAGCCCATCATCTACTAGGACCCCCAGGTCCTTTTCCATCCTAGTTTCACTTAGAGGTTCTCCCCCCTAGTGTATAGATTGCATTCATATTTTTGCCAACCAAATGCATTATTTTACATTTTTCTACATTGAACCTCATTTGCCATGTAGTTGCCCACCCCATTAATTTGTTCAGATCTTTTTGCAAGGTTTCCACATCCTGCGGAGAAGTTATTGCCCTGTTTAGCTTAGTATCGTCCGCAAATACAGAGATTGGACTGTTTACCCCATCCCCATCCTCCAGGTCTGTCTTTGTATTCCTATTATGTTTCTTATTTGTGTGATTTATACGGAAGCCAATTGACCTGTGATCGCTGTTCCCTGAATTGCCCCGTATTTCCACATCTGTGATCAGGTCTGTATGGTTGGTAATCAGTAGATCCAGTAACGCTTTATTTATAGTTGGTGCATCTACCATCTGACCCATAAAACTGTCCTGCAAGACGTTTAGGAACTGGCGAGCCATAGATGAATGCGTGATTTCCTCCCCCAGTCTATGTCTGGATAATTAAAATCCCCCATTATGATAACACTTCCCATCCTTACTGCTAATCCAAATTGTGATAGGAGATCTGTCTCCCCTTCATCCCTCAGGTTAGGGGGCCTATAGCATACTCCCAGTATTATTTTCCCCTTATGCCGCGTACACACGACCGTTTTTTCCATCAGAATAAACTCTGCCATTTTTCTGACGGAGTTCCGCTGAAACGGTCTTGCCTACACACAATCACGCCAAAGTCCGATCGTCTAGAACGCGGTGACGTACAACACGTACAACGGGACTAGAAAAAGGAAGTTGAATAGCCAATAGCTGCCAATGTGTCGTTTTTAGTCCGTCGGAACAGCATACAAAGGGTTTTCCCGATAGGAATTGATTCCGTCGGAAAGATTTAAAATATGTTCTATTTCTAGGTCCGTCAGAATTTAAAAAAAAAAAAGTCCCACGTGGCATACACACAATCGAAATATCTGATGAAAAGATTCTGTCTGACTTTTTCTGCCTGAAAGTCAGACCGTGTGTACACGGCACAAGCTTCATCCCTTTGGAGCTCTACCCATAAGGCTTCCATCTCCTCTCTAGCTCCCTTAGTGATGTCATCTCTCACATTCACGTGTACATTATTCTTGATATATAGGCATACCTCTCCCCTTTTTTTACCCTCTCTATCCCTGCGATAAAGGAAATACCCTTGAATGTTTGCCAGCCAATCATGAGAGCTGTTGAACCATAGTTCGTAAGATTGAATAAAGACACCAGTCCATCCAGTTCAACCTGTGAGTGAAGTGAGTGAGTGAGTGTGCATGTCTACAATTATACCTATCCCTGTACATTGCCTCTCATTAAGATGCTCATCTATTATATTATTTACTTAAGGTACCCATATAGCGCCATCAATTTACACATACATTGCACACTCACATCGGTGCCTACAGTCAAGGAGCCCACAATCCAAGGTCCCCAACCCACATTCATACACTAGGGCCAATTTTGGAGAGAAGCCATTTAACCTACCAGCATGTCTTTGGAGTGTGGGAGGAAACCGGAGTACCCGGAGGAAACCCACACAGGCACAGGAAGAACATCCAAACTCCAGGCATGGTTAACCAGGTCTCTGAATTTCCCACATAATTCAAATCCTCCTTGTACAATAGTATCTCTAGTTCACCCATCTTGTCTGCCAGGCTCCTGACATTGGTGAACATGCCACGTAGTTTAGACTGGTCGCATATTATCCTATTATTAGGTGTTCCGAGATTGCAACTAGGACTTGCTACTATTTCACCGTTCCACAGTGGCTCACCTGTTGATCATCTCCTGCTCATCAGTCAAGCCCACAGTCTGTCCCTTCTAGCTATTTAAACTAATTGGGTCATTTCATCAATTGCCTTTTCCTTGGTGAACAAATCTAGAGACTCTATGCTGTCCCCTCTGGACGTATTCCTTTCCATCTGAAGAACAAAAGGCTGGACATAAATCTTGCTGATGGCACTTCACCTAGCTCAGGTCCTTTTACCCAAAAGACTATACCTATCCTCGCAACCACAGATACAGGTCATCAGGAACTCCTCCACTTTGATATCATCTGATCTCCCATATTTCCAGCCATCCTCGGAATACCTTAGTTGTAGGAACACAACCCATTGATCGACTGGTCTAAAAGGGAGGTCATCTTCTCATCCAGTTACTGCCTCCAACATTGTGGCATCCCCACACCAGTTGTTTCACCTAAGTGCCTAACCATCCAATCCTAAACAGACACTAGTTAGAACATCCCTTTTGTCTACTTCCTTAATGTGTTTGACAAATGAAAACCAATACCCTGCCTCTGCACTGGTCTTACGACTGTCCCTGGCGCAGGGATTTCCTTTGGGCGCATCTTCCCATTGTCAGAGTTTGAATTGGAGGTATTCAGGCAATACATTTATTACAATCAAGCCAAGGGCTTCATCTATCTCTCCTCTCAGAGCAGGCATCTTCTTCATCAAAAAAAAAAAAGGGCAACTACCTCCGGCCATGCATCAACTACAGGGAGCTCAAATAAATCACCATCAAAAACAGGTAACCCCTTCCCCTCATTCCCGAGTTATTTCAGAGGTTACAAGTGGCTCAAGTATTCACAAAGCTGGACTTAAGAGGGGCCTCTAACCTGGTCCGCATTAGAAGAGGGGACAAGTGGAAGACTGCTTTCCAAACTTACTTTGGTTATTTTGAATATCTTGTGATGCTCCTGCAACATTCCAACTTTTTGTGAACAATATCTTCAGAGAGTACCTTAACATGTTTCTGATTGTCTATCTGAATAATATTTTGATCTTCTCAGCCTCACCCTCCACCATGACCATGTCAAGAAAGTACTAAATACTCTGTGAAGTCACAGTTTGTATGCAAAAGGTGAAGAAGTGTGAGTTTGAGAAGCAGTACATCCAATTCTTGGGACTCACAATCTCCACTGAAGGGATTTCCATGGATCCCCAGAAAGTCTCAGCAATACTAAAATGGTCCACACCCTCAGACAGAAAGGGAGTCCAAGAATTCATTGGCTTTGCCAAGTTCTATTGGAGGTTTATCAAAGGCTTCTCAACCATTATCTCTCCGATTTCTCAGCTCATCCACCTTCATATCCATTTCCTTTGGAGCCAGGAAGCCCAGGCAGCTTTCAAATGTCTGAAAACCTTGTTCACCTCTGCTTTGATGGTGCAACACCTGAACCCAGCACCCTGCAACCAGAGCTGTGCCATCTCAGGGTCTGGGTCCAAAGGCCCTGCTGCACCCAGTAGCCTTCTACTCTAAAAACTAAGCCCAGATGAAAGAAATTACGATGTAGGAAACAGAGAACTCCTGATAATTAAAGTGGTCTTTGAACAGTGGAAGTATCTGCTGGAGCACGCCAGTCACCCAGTCATGATTTTTACTGATCACAAGAACCTGGAGTTCTTGAGGTCCGCTAAACATCTAAGACCCTGGCAGGCCAGATGGGTCTTATTTTTCTCAAGGTTTAATTTTCACCTAACATGCAGGCCTAGATCCAAGAATGGGAAGGCAGACACCATATCCCAGATGTTCCCTGAATCTGTTGAACCTGCTCCCCCAAACACTATTCTCTCTGCCCAGAATTTTTTGTTAATACTGCCCAGCATGAAATCAGTTATTGAAAGGGCTTCTGCATCATGCCCTGAAACAGAGCATGCTTCACTGAGAAGACGGAACAGGTTACTCTGGTATCAAGATAAGGTCTTCATACCCCAGGAGGAAAGGCTTCAAGTTCTTAAAACATTCCATGATCACCAGTTAGGCGGCCACTTTGGAGCTTGCAAAACTAGTGAGCTCATCCAACAATCCCTTTGGTGGCCCAACCTGTGGGACTGCAGAGCCTATGTCAGTTCCTGCACCTTGTGCCTAGGCAGCAAAGGCAACAAGACAAAGGCCTGGGGATTACAGAGACCCTTAACTATCCCTAACTGTCCATGGGAAATGGACTATATCATGGATCTTCTGCACTTGGAAGGATTCACTATCATCTTGGCAGCAGTGGATCTCCTGTCAAAAATGGCCCATTTACTACCCATGATAGGTACACCTTCTGCTACTGAACCTATCCATGTGTTCATCAAAGAAATCGTGAGACACCATGTTTTACCCAATAGCATCGTCTTGGATCAAGGGGTACAGTTTACCTCCAGGTTTTGGAGAGTTCTTTGTAAAGGCTTGAAAGTGGAACTCTGCCTTTCATCAGCCTACCACCCCCAGAGCAACGGCAACCAAACCAAATCTTGGAGCAGTACCTATGCTGCTACTCAGCTGTTTCTCAAGACAATTGGGCTTCTCTGCTTCCACTGGCAGAGTTTGCCTACAAAAACTCATCACACTCTGCTGCCAACCAGTCCCTGTTCTGGACCAATTACAGATTCCACCCTTCCGCTCTGCCAGAAATCTTATCCAAAACAGCGGTACCCACTATACAGGACAGACTTGCCTTTATACAACAAAACTACCATACCCTCCAAGAATGTATACAGAAGGTGCAGTCCAACTACAAGAGGTTCTTTGACAAGAAACAAAGGGGGAATCCTTCCTTTAAGGTATGGCTATCAACTGCCAACCTGAAGCTGCCAGGCCCTTCGAAAAAGTTGGAGACAAAATATATTGGTCCTTTTCCTATTAAGCATGAAATAAACCCAGTGGCCTTCAAATTATCTCTACCCAATTCATACAAGATTTACCCAGTCTTTCATGCCTCTCTCCTCAAGCTGGCCATTCCGGATCCTTTCCAAGGTAGAGGCAAACCACCTCCACCACCAGTAACTGTTGAATGAAAAATGGAATACGAGGTGGATTCTGTTCTAGATTGCAGAACACAAGGTAGGCAGATCCAATACTTGATCATGTGGAAAGGGTATCCACTCAAAGAAAGCTCCTGGGAACCCAAAGCCAATGTACATGCCTCCAAATTCCTCAGAGAATTTTAGGTCAAATACCCAGAGAAAATTGCCAAAATGGGCATGTGGAGGCTGCCCTTTGGGGGGGGGGCACTATCAAGGCACCAATAGCAGGAGAAGGACTCTAGGACCCAGCATCTGTCAGGGCACCAACAGCAGGAGAAGGACTCTAGGACCCAGCACCTCTACCATAACTTCACATGGGCCTTTATAAGGAAGTCTGTCAGTGGTTGAAGTTGCTGATTGATCTTCAGCTTGTTACCTGTGTTCATGTAATTCCTTGCTACTGTGATCCCCAGTTTCAGACCCAGCTTGTTCTTGACCAGTCACCTGCCTGTCTCCCGTCCCCAGCCCCGGCTTGTCTAATGGATACCCTCTCACTGCTTCTCGTGTTTGACCTTGGCTTCCACCTGACTTTGTCTGCTCTACTTCCTACCTGGTTGGTGATCCCAGCTTGTATTGACTATCCTACTGTCTCAGTGATTCTACAGACCTGTCACATTTCACAGGTGCCACCTGCCTGCAGATGCTGTTCATCACATCAACAGTGTTCCTGAATACATCTTCTAGCAACTCCACATGCGGCCTGTGCTACTTTGTGTCCGACTCCTCCTGTCTCACCTCTAGGGTAGTCCAGAATTTAGCTGCAAGGAAAGCCCTCTCTCCATTGGCCTCCAGCATCCAGTACCTAATACCTGTATAATGGGGTGCTATGGGGGTTCAGTAATTCTGTACAAATACAAATGCTTCATCAGCATGATCCCCAAAACTCCTTCAACACTATAGTAACTCATCTTATTGATTTACCAGTTCGTGTTGTTGATTCTTGCTAGCAGAATAAGTTTGGTGTCCAACAACCGAACAAATCTAAGTGATTTTTGAGTGTCGCATTCACCCCTATTGGCCATTCACTTTTCATCCTGCGATGTAAAAAATGTAATTTTACCATAAAAATAAATAAATATTATTTTAGTGAAGTATACTGTATCTTTTAAATGAATAAATTATTTCAGAACTACTGAAATTGTACTGAACATGAAATATAAGAAAACAACAATTTTATTAGATCGGTTACACTTTGAGATATGGATTTCTTATTTTCAGACTGAAGTTACTATTCTTCTGTTCTTTGTTCTGTAGTGTAAACCGGTGGCAGGCGATGGGTATAAATCTCCGGTGATTGCGTCTCCTCCTGAGCAGAGCTGCCGGTGACTGAGAAGATCCGTTGTGTGGCATGAAATGTTCTCCGATGTTCTGTGTCTGTTTCCTGCTGATACTCCTCCTTCCCATCACCTACTATGGAGTAGTACTGACCCGGAGCTCAGCACCACCTTGTAGACTTCATATGCACAAGCCATTCTTTGAGTATGAATATTACCAGGATGGAGATGTCATTATCGGAGGATTAATATCTGCTCACAGTCGTACCTCATATTCTAGATATGTAAGCGATGGCAGTATTGGCACTGCTGATTTACCTCTAAGCTTTTCATTTTGCCTACAGTAAGTCTCTTTTTGCTCTTTTTTCTTTCTCTTTCTCTCTGTCAACAAAGAGAAAATTTAATTCTTTATTTTCACGGCAATATTTTATGAAAATGTGTTTATATATGTTCTCATTATTAGATCACAGTCTGTGTTTCACCAATATACAAGTAATACACAAGACTTCCATAGTATTCTCTCTTCAGGCCATGCTGGGATTTCTGAGAAATAGTCATGTCATGTACATATTGACGGCTCCTGCAGGCTGAAAATCTAGATGGTCCTTGTTTCTGCCAGGAGAGGGGGGGGGGGGGGTGTGCTTTCATTTAATAATGTGTGTGTGTGATCTCTTATGCTGCGTACACACGGTCGGAAATTCCAACCACAAAATCCGTCAGATTTTTTCCGAAACTGGTGTTGCATACACACGGTCGGACAAAGTTGTCGGAAAATCTGATCATTCCGAACGTGGTGAGGTTCGTTGCGTACGACGGAACTATGTAGAGGCTAGTAGCCAATAGCTTTGGTCTCATAGTTTGACCTGAGCATGCGTGGCACTTTGTCCGTTGGAATTCTCTACACACGATCGGAAAAAGTCCGATCGGATTTTGTGGTCGCAAAATTTGAGAGCAGGATCTCAAATTTTTTTTCGTCAGAAATTCCGATGGAAAAAGTCAGATGGAGCCCACACACAGGCGGATTTTCAGAGAACATTGTCCGATCAGACATTTTCCGTCGGAAAATCCGACCTTGTGTACGGGGCATAATTCTGTTCGTGTGTGGGCAAGTCCGTTAGTTCGGAAAGTCCGTGGGAACTCAGCCAAAAGTCCGTCGGGAAGACCGTCGGACCTAGTCTGGCGGAAAGTCTGGTCGTGTGTAGGGATGAGACCGTTCATCGAAACCAGAACTTTGTGGGCCGTTTGCATCAAATTCGTGTGATACGAACGGCCCACAATGCACTGCGCCAGTCGCAGTGCATTGCTGGCTGATGATTGCCCAAGCATGCACTGTGACCCAGCATGCTTGGCCAATCACAGCGCCAGCAGCGAGGAGAGCCATAATTGGCCACAGGCAGGATGCCTGTGGCCAATTATAGCTCAGGGGGGTTTAGTACACGCCCCACACTATATAAGGCCGCCAGTGCGGCGGCCTTGTGTAGTGTTGTGTGGCGTTCATAGAGAGAAGGATAGGCAGGGACAGTGTCAGCTGTGCTTTATACTTCTTTAGATAGCGCTGTTACAGTGAGTGTAGTGTTCAGGGAGAGAGCAGGATAGGCAGGGACAGTGTCAGCTTTGCTTTGCTTACTAACCTAGCGCTGTCACAGTGGGTGTAGTGTGCCTCCTGCACAGCATACACCTGAAGTTACCCCCTCATTGCTGGTGTTGTGTAGTTGATTTGTGCAACACAGGCATCTGCCTAATATCCAGTCATGTAATTTACATAGGAATCAGTGCATTTAAATCGCATTGATTGCTGTATAAATGACAATGGTCCCAAAAATGTGTCAAAAATGTCTGATGTGTCCGCCATAATGTCGCAGTCATAATAAAAATCGCTGATCGCCGCCATTACTAGTAAAAAAAAAATATTAATAAAAATGCTATAAAACTATCCTCTATTTTGTAGACGCTATAACTTCTGCACAAACCAATCAATAATCGCTAACTGCAATTTTTTTAACCAAAAATATGTAGAAGAATACGTATCGGCCTAAACTGAGGAAAAAAAAAGTTTGTTTTATATATTTTTGGGGGATATTTATTATAGCAAAAAGTAAAAAATAATGCGTTTTTTTTTTTTTAATTGCCGCTCATTTTTTGTTTATAGCGCAAAAAATAAAAACCACAGGGGTGATCAAATGCCACCAAAAGAAAGCTCTACTTGTGGGAAAAAAGGGACGTCAATTTTGTTTGGAAGCCACGTCGCACGACCGCGCAATTGTCAGTTAAAGCGACGCAGTGCCAAATCGCAAAAAGGGGCCTGGTCCTTTGGCTGCAAATTGGTCCGGGGCTGAAGTGGTTTAATCACAACTGTGTTTTAAATTTTTTTATGCTATAAATAAAAAAAGACTGAAAATTTTGTAAAAAAAAATGTATTCATTTTTCTTTGTTTCTGTTAAAAAAAAAATTGCAAATCAGTAATTTTTCTTCATACATTTTGGCCAAAATTTATACCGCTACATATGTTTGGTAAAAAATAACCCAAATTAGTGGATATTATTTGGTCTTTGTGTAAGTTAGACAGTCTACAAGCTGTGGTGCCCATCATTGAAAATTGATCACATTGATGTACTGACAGCCGGTCTCATTTCTTGTGACCCGAACAAGTCAGGAAAGTACAAATACCCCCCAAATGACCCCTTTTTGGAAAGCAGACAGTCCAAGGTATTTAGTAAGAGGCGTGGTGAGTTTTTTAAAGGTTGACATTTTTTACCTACAATTCTTTGCAAAATTAATACATTTTTATTTTCACAAAATTGTTATATTAGCAGGTTATTTTTCTCACACAGCATATGCATATCACAAGTTACACCCCAAAACATATTTTACTACTGCTCCTGAGTATGGCAATACCACATGTGTGAGACTTTTACACAGCCTGGCCACATACAGAGGACCAACATGCAGGAAGCACTATCAGGATGAGCATTGACATGGCATGGATGAGGCACGGATGAGCACTGATGTGGCATGGATGGGCACAAATGAGCACTGACGTGGCACAGATGGGCACAGATGAGCACTGATGTGGCATGGATGAGGCATGGATGGGCACTGACGTGGCACAGATGAGCACTGATGTGGCATGGATGGAGCATGGATGAGGCATGGATGTGCATAGTTGAGGCAAGGATGAGGCATGGATGGGCATGGATGGGAGTGTATGAGGCACGGATGAGGCATGGATGAAGCACAGATGGACATGGATGAGGCATGGATGGGCATTTATGAGGCACAGAGGAGGCACAGATGAGGCACAGATGGGCATGTATAAGGAATGGATGAGGCATGGATGGGCATGTAACCACGGGAGAGGCATAGATGGGTATGTGTGAGGCACACATGAGAAATTAATGAAGCACAGATGGGCATGGATGAGGCATGAATGGGCACAGATGAATCATGGATGGGCACGTATGAAGCATGGTATGTGTGAGGCACACATGAGAAATTAATGAAGCACAGATGGGCATGGATGAGGCCCGAATGGGCACAGATGAATCATGGATGGGCACGTATGAAGCATGGATGAGGCATGGATGGTTATGTAAGAGGCACGGATGAGCCATGTATGAGGCACAGATGGACACAGATGAGGCATAGATGGGCATTGATGAAGCACAGATGGGCATGTATGAGGCACAGTTGGGCATTGATGAAGCACAGATGGGCATGTATGAGGCACGGATGGGCATTGATGAAGCACAGATGGGCATGGATGAGGCATTGATTGACATGTATGAGGCACGGATAGACATGTATGAACATGTATGAGGCATGAATGGGCACAGATCAGTGCTGTGGGCACTTCAGATCCAGCCCATAGAGATGATGCACTGGCTCCCTCCTCCAAACATGTGCCGGTTTGTTGACAAGTCATCGCTCCATCATTGGACGGAGTGATCACGTGGTAAATGTTCGCTGTCATTGGCCCTTTACCTCGATCCTGCGATCACAGATGCTTCCTTGGGGCGCGCGGGAAGTGAGGGTCTGTGAGGACGTCATAGTGCGCCCTCCCAGAACTAGCTGACCACGCTGTAGCCGTCATTTGTCTATGACCCAGTCGGCAAACGGTTAAAGGGCCATAATACCAGAGAAGTCTGCTAAAAAGTAACTAATTATTTCTCTGATTATTATAAATATGTACACCACATCCCAAGTTTGATAACATACAAAGAGAAGAACGGAAGATTGGGGGGGGGGGTGATTTGTAGGTGTATATATATATTGGACCAATAGATCAATCATTATTCAAATTCTTATTCAAATATATAAATGAAAGAATCCCAATCCATGTATCTCAGATTCCGCACAGATTTTTAGTACATTACCTCTCTGCCTTCACCAATATCCATGCTATGCAGGTCTCTTTAAGATATAGCTGCAGATAGGGGGGCGTGGCGACCGAGCCCTAAGATGGACGCTTGATCTTGGAGCTCCGCTCGCCAGCCAGAGAGATCGATAACCATCCGAGCGCACCAGCCGACTAAATTGCCCCAGACCACCATCTGTGACCAGCGGAACACCGTGGGGATGACCAAGCGGAGGAAAACAGCGCCGCAACCCCAGAAGATGGCAAATTTCTTCTCAGCCAAGTCCCGCGGGCCTACGCAAAATGGCGGCGGCGGGCCGCTACAACCGCACATTGCTAACCAGGCCGCTCACCTCAAGAACGGAGGGGGAGGCCTCCGATCGTCTCAGGGACACATCATCTCCCACAGCGATCCGCCATCCGGCTCATCCAGCCCCTCCACGAGGAGCCCAGCAAAATCGAAGCCCAGGCTGACCTCCCCAGATAGGCCTCAGATCCCACACGAAATGGAGGTAAGCACACAGGAAGCTGCAGCATCTCCTCACACTCCTGACCCCATAGCAGACTTTCCCACAGCAGATAGGCCCATCTCAGACACCATGCTGAAGGAAATGTTACTGTCACTCAGATCTGCACTGCATACTGACATGGTGAGAGGGATAAATCAGTGCCACAAGGAAGTGCAAGCTATTGGGGGCAGAGTGGACAGGATTGAGCACAGAATGGAAGAATTTACTACCACATACAATGTAATGGTGGATGCTCACACAGCACAGGGGGAGGATATTGCATGGTTGAAAGACAAAGTCTCAGACCTTGAGGATAGAAGCAGACGCAACAATATTAAATTGAGAGGAATCCCTGAATCTGTCCCAGCACCTCAACTCCTGCAATATGCCCAAACCCTATTCTCCACACTTGTGCCTACCCTCACAGCTCAGGACTTGATCATAGATAGGATCCACAGGCTCCCCAAACCCTCCTTTCTGCCGGAGGGCACACCAAGGGACACCCTGTTGCGAATCCATTTCTTCCATGTGAAGGAACAGATCTTCCAGGCAACACGTAAACTAGACAAGGTCCCATCGCAATATGCAGACCTGCAAATTCTACCAGACCTATCTAGATTTACGCTCCAGAGGAGGCGAAACCTGGCCACCATAACAAAAGCTCTGAGGAACCATAGGATTCTACACAAATGGAAGTACCCAGCCACCCTCATCATCACACACAATGGTGTAACAAGATCAGTTACCACGCTGGATGACGGCATTGCCACCCTACAACAATGGGGGATTCTTCCTGACCAGGCAGCGTACCCGTCGCCACCGCCACAGCCCCAACAGATCCAGGAGGACTGGCAGGTGGTTTCACACAAGCGCAACAATAAGAAACAAGCTGGGAGCAGCTCATAACATGTCTAATTAGTTACTCTCAATTCTCTCTGGCTGAAGGAGTTAATACCTAGACTCCTATCACCCTGACACCTAGTTCAGCAGTTATGCCTGCACGCGGATCAGTTATCAGATCCCTTTTTACATGTTTGCATTACCCTTTGCTTTTGTTCCTTTTTTTTCCATTCCCTTTTTTTGACCACAGTGAATACCCAACTCAGGACCAGTTTTCCAGCAGCACAGCGAAGATCACCACCACCAAGTCTTCTGTGACACCCAACGGACAGGAGCACCGCCACCACAGTGAGTACACCAAGCACCTCGCCACACACACAGACCCCCACTGCCAGGAATGACACTTAACTTTCTATCCCTGAATGTCAGAGGATTGAACCATCCCGCTAAGAGGTTC
Source organism: Lithobates sylvaticus (assembly GCA_028564925.1). Taxonomy (NCBI): domain Eukaryota; kingdom Metazoa; phylum Chordata; class Amphibia; order Anura; family Ranidae; genus Lithobates; species Lithobates sylvaticus. The sequence continues at coordinate 626,762,792 of CM053027.1, read as the reverse complement.
TCCATGTGGAAGGAGGCCCGCAAACACAAGGCGGATGTACTCCTCATACAAGAAACTCACTTCCAGACACTTAAAACCCCTGTTTGCACAAACAAGAACTACCCGCATGTCTTTTTAGCCTGCACACCAGATGGCAAAAAAGGGGGTGTCATGTTGGCAATTAAAGACACTGTCTCCTTCCAACTTAAGGACTCCTTTATTGCAGACAGTGGAAGGTTCATAGTTGTCACAGGAGACTTGGACGCTAAGCCATTCACAATTGTGACTCTTTACGCACCCAATACGCACCAGATGCGTTTTGTTCAGCAGGTGATTAAAAAAATAAACTCCATGCAATATGGTCGCCTCATAATTGGCGGTGATTTTAACCTCATAGCTGACCCGAAACTAGATACTACTACTGTGGACCCTAGAAGACCGTCCAAGCTACTCAACCTCTTCCACAAGCATGATTTGTTCGACACTTGGAGGTGTTTGCATGCCAGCGAAAGAAACTACACTTTTTTTTCCACGAGACATTGCTCGTATTCTAGGATAGACATGTTTGTAACTGACAAGTGGCTCTTGCAGCGTGTTCGGTCCTCCACGATACATGATATCGGGTGGTCTGACCACGCTGCAATCACATTGACTCTTCATACACAGGGTGCCTCCCCCTCTCCACCTATCTGGCGATGCAATGTAAAACTACTTCAGGAACCCAAATTGTCCCCCATTTTATCTCAACATCTCACTGAATTCTTCCACTCCAACAACACACCTGACGCAAACCCGTTCTCCATTTGGAACGCTCATAAAGCATTTATGAGGGGCATACTCATTCAGTTAGGAGCAATAGAGAAAAAAAAATACAATACTAAGCTTAATGACACGTTAACCTCAATACACACATTAGAATCCCAAAACAAATCACTCCCCAATCCAATCACAGCAGCTACCCTCACCGAACTCAGGGAAACTCTGAGAGAACTCCTCACATACCAATACGACAAACACCTCAGGAAGCTGCAACTCAACACATACGCAAATGCCAATAGGGCGGGGAAATACCTGGCAAATAGAATCAAAGCGGCACGCGTCAGAACCAAAATCCCTTACCTGATCCATCCCAATACACGAGATAAGATCTTGAATCCCCAGGCGATTGCTGACCAATTTGCTGATTTTTATGGAGCTCTTTACAATTTACACGCAGACACTTCCACACCCCAACCATCCCCAGATAGCATCCAAAATTTCCTACAGAACCTCAATCTCCCGTCACTGTCAGAAGAACAGTTATCAACGCTCAACGCTCCATTCACAACACAGGAAATTAATAGAATCACACTATCAATGCCAAATGGTAAATCCCCTGGACCTGATGGTTTCGGAAACGAATACTACAAGGTCTTCAAAGAACAACTTACCCCACACATACTACAGGTATTTAATAAAGCGAGTGAAACTTCATCCTTCCCACCCGAGATGCTGAAAGCCCACATTATAACACTTCCGAAACCTGGTAAAGAGCCTACCACCCCAGCAAATTTTAGACCAATCTCTCTCTTAAATTCAGATGTAAAGATTTATGCAAAACTCTTAGCGAACAGATTGTCTATTATAATACCAAATATCATACCAAAAGACCAGATGGGCTTTGTAAGGGGGAGGCAGACCTCAGACGCCACAAGGCGCATTGTCAATATTATCCACCTTGCCACAACCTCGAGAACGCCTTCTCTGCTTCTATCTATAGACGCAGAGAAGGCGTTTGATAGAGTGCACTGGAAATATATGGAAGCTGTGCTAGGAAAATTTGGGTTCACCGGTTCAATCCTCAAGGCGATTATGGCCCTATACTCTTGCCCTTCGGCACAAGTTTACACCTCAGGACTGTTATCCAAACCGTTCACCATATCGAACGGTACCAGGCAGGGGTGCCCACTCTCTCCGACCATTTTCAACTTAATGATAGAACCCCTAGCGGAAGCTATGCGCACAAATGACGACATTAAAGGTTTCCAGATAGGCAACACCAAACAGGTTATTAACCTCTTTGCTGACGATGTGATACTGCTTTTGACAGACCCCATGACCTCCCTACCACAGGCACACAAGACACTCACGGACTTCGGGGCAATCTCTTACTATAAAGTAAACTTCACCAAATCCCAGATCCTAGATTTAGGAGTGCATAAACACATCAAACACAGGTTACAAAACTCCCTTCCGTACTCGTGGACCAACAAGAGCATCACATACTTAGGCATTCAGGTGTCCACCAATACGTCTTCCCTAGCGGACCTCAATTTCAAGCCACTGTTAGTCAAACTTGAGAAACAACTCAAGGACTTGAGTAAGAATGAAATATCTTGGCTAGGCAGGATTGCGGCCTTCAAAATGTCAATATTGCCACAAATCCTATATATCTTCCGATCGCTCCCAATCCCTATACCCGCACACTATGTTACCTCCATTTCCAAAGCTACTTGGAAATTTACATGGGGAGACAAAAGAGCCAGATGCCCACGAAACAACCTTTTACCTCACAAATCAGTAGGGGGAGCAGGGTATGTGGACATACAAGACTACTTATGGGCCACCAGACTTGATCAGCTGAGACACTGGTTCTCTCAAGCAGATCAGCCACTATGGGTTGACATTGAAAAGGCTCTTACACCTACAAATGACCTTACTACTTTCCTAATGACAGACATATGGGTCCCATGGGACCCTGGAGGTTTATCCCCTACCCTACAGATATCCCTTCAGGCTTGGAGATTTCTCCAGACATGTACTCCCACAGAACATAAGGTGATCTTATACAAATTCCCGATTGAAACTCTAGGGGCTAAAATTCCCCACCTAAATATAACACGGTTAAAAGGCAACAAAATTTACCACGTACAAGACTTGTTCACTGGCCAAGTACCTAAACCAACGACAACAATTATGACTGAATACGACCTCCCTAGGGAATTATGGTTCTCATGTATGCAAATTTCCCACTTCCTGAGAGCACATCCAATGCCCACTGTCTCTATACCCTCTAAGGCTTGGAGTTTCTACTCCTCCACCACCCATACCACTAAGGGTATTTCATTATTCTACAACCTTATAAATGACAAACGCAACTTTTCCAAATCTACAGCCCTCAGTAAGTGGGAAACGGACTTAGCCTCCTGCTTTTCTGATGACCAGTGGTTACTCGCATTCCGAACTATTCAGAAGGCATCACACTGTGAGAACCATTGGGAAATGACCTTGAAAATTATCAATAGATGGCATTACACTCCCTATAGGCTTTCAATTTTCTTCCCATCTTCATCCCCACTATGCTGGAGAAACTGTGGGCAGATAGGCAATCTTCTACACACACTCTGGAGCTGCCCAAGCCTAACTAGCCTTTGGAACAAAACCTTCCAATTAATCTCCGACCTTACGGGTATACTGACCCCTCCTAACCCTTCCCTTGCACTGTTACACATAGGCGTGGAACTCTTTCCACATGCAGACAGGGCAATGGTAACACACATATTATTGGCAACCAGAAATCTAATTCTACGCAATTGGAAGAGCACTAACGCCATTAATATGTCAGAAGTTGTCGCATTAGTCAATAGGAATCACTCCTTTGAAAGGTTATTAGCAATTAACTCACTTCGCTGTAAAAAATTTGATAGCGAATGGAAAATATGGACTGATAGATTTAAAGTTAATTGAAGTTGATCGTTTTTCGAATGTTATGGATATTCTGTTATCTCAAACGTAGATGGTACTCGCTGTAAACACGGTATATTCACTGTATTTCCCTTCTTACGTTTTTTTTTTTTTTTTCCCATGTGTATTGTTTTGTCATGTAAAACTGTGAAATTTCAATAAAAAACATTGATTTAAAAAAGATATAGCTGCAGATGACGTCCCATTGACAAAACGCGATGGGCGGGACTATACAGCGTCATTGCATCACTTCCAGTTTCGAGCCATGGAGCGCAGATCGCTCCAGTTTTCTGTTTTTAAATACTGTTTTCGCTTTTAATGATTTTTATAAAATGTGAGTACATATCAGTATTATTGATACATTTTTGGATATTTGTACGGTATCACACTATGGAGTCTCTTTCCTCTCTACATGTGGGCAACATCTAAGAGGTTAACAGAAAGGAGACCACTTACATCGCAGACAAGGAGGCATTTGGAGAACACGGGACAGGAAGTTTCCTCCCACTCCACAGGCTGCACAGTGGCTCATACTGTGAAATACCTCCTTGTTGGTCGAATAATAACGGTGAGTGCGTTTCTTTTGGGGACTGTTTTCCAAGAAGCACAGAACAATTTGAAGGAGCGCATTGTCACTTTATTGGACTTTTTTTTATACACCAGAGTTTAAGGACGGTATATGCACATTTCTGAACCCAGTTTCACAGCAACAATATACACCAGCAGGGCCGGACTTACCATTGGGCTTGACTGGGCTCAAGCCCATGGGCTCCCTCCAATAGGGGGCCCCGCGGAGATACATAGCTGAGTGTACTCGGCTCGGCTCCACTCACAGTCACACCCAGTCCCGCCCTATGATGGACATAACACAGGGACTGGGCATGACTGTGAGCCAAGCCTAGTACACTGAGCTACTCTCGGGACTGCGAGAGGACCCGAGAGCCGCCGAGAGGACCCGACAGCCACCTAGAGGACCCGAGAGCCGCTGAGAGGACCCAAGAGCCGCCTAGAGGACCCGAGAGCCGCCTAGAGGACCGGAGAGCCACTGAGAGGACCCGAGAGCCGCCGAGAAGTTTTAACTTCAAGACTGCAATGACAAGGCTGCAAATGTCACTGGGGCAAAGCTGCAGATGGATGGACATGGCTGCGGATGGACACTGATAAGGCTGCATTGATGGGCATTTAAATGTAAGTTTTTTCCTTAACCTCTAGAGATCCGCACTATAGCCGAATGACAGCTACAGCGCGGACCTGCTTTGCCGGGACTACGTCTATTGACGTAGTCCCTTCCAAGAGCGGCCTGCGCGCCCCCTGAAGGGCGCGTGTGGCACGCTCTGTGATCAGCGAGTCTGTGAGACTCTCTGGATTACAGATCCGAGTAAGGGGTAGATCCCGACCCCCTTACCACGTGATCAGCTGTCAGCCAATGACAGCTGATCATGTGATGACAACACAGCTGGTAATCGGCTATTTTTCCCCCTCGCACTGACAGCGCCAGGAGAAAAAAAAAAGGCGATCACCATCGGCAGTGAGAGGGACATTGGTCTTGATCACTACGATGTGCCCCAGCTCCTCAGTGCCCACATGTGCCCCCTACAAGTGCCGCCTACCAGTGCCCACCAGCGCCACCTGTCAGTGCCCACCAACGCCACATGTCAGTGCCCACAGTGCCACCTGTCATTGCCCACAATCAGTGCCTGAACAGTGCTGCACATCAGTGCCACCTTTCAGTGCCCATCAGTGTCACCTACCAGTGCCCATCAGTGCCAACTATCATTGCCACCTATCAGTGCCCATCAGTGCCACCTATCAGTGCCCATCAGTGCCACCTATCTGTGCCCTCTATCAGTGCCCATCAGTGCCATCTATCAGTGGTACCTATCACTGCCCATCCCTGCCACCCATCAGGGCCCATCAGTGCCATCTTATCAGTGGCCATCAGTGCCCCCTTATCTGTGCCCATCAGTACCGACTTATCTGTCCCCATCAGTGCAGCCTATTAGTGCCCACCAGTGCCACCAGTGCCGCCTCATCAACAAACTTTTAAACATGATTTTTTTTTTTTTCAAAATTTTCCATCTTTTTTTGTTTGTTTAGCAAAAAAATAAAACCCCCAACTGTGATTAAACACCACCAAAAGAAAGTTCTATTTGTGGGAAAAAATTATAAAAAATGAATTTGGGTACAGTGTAGTATGACCACGCAATTGTCATTCAAAGTGCGACAGCGCCGAAAGCTGAAAATTGGTCTGGGCAGAAGGGGGGTTTAAGTGCCCGATAAGCAAGTGGTTAAACTTCCCTCCTAAAAGTTTTTTTTCCTTAACCACTTGCCTACCAGGCACTTAAACCCCCCTCCCATCCAGACCAATTTTCAGCTTTCGGTGCTCTCATGCTTTGACTGACAATTACTCAGTCATGCAACACTGTACCCAAATTAATTTTTTGTCCTTTTTTTCCCACAAATAGAGCTTTCTTTTGGTGGTATTTGATCACCTCTGGGTTTTTTATTTTTTGCGCTATAATTGAAAAAAGACCGAAAATTTAAAAAAAAAAAAAAAAACGCATTTTTCTTTGTTTCTGTGATACAATTTAGGAAATTATTAATTTTTCTTCATAAATTTTGGCCACAATTTATACTGCCACATATCTTTGGTAAAATAACCCAAATTAGTGGATATTATTTGGTCTTTGTGAAAGTTACAGACTCTACAATCTGTGGTGCGAATTATACAAAATTGATCACATCTGATGTACTGGTGGCCAATCTCATTCCTTGTGACCCGAACAAGCCAGGAAAGTACAAATACCCCCCAAATGACCCCTTTTTTGAAAGTTGACATTCCAAGGTATTTAGTAAGAGGCATGGTGAGCTTTTTGATGTTGTCATTTTTTTCCCACAATTCTTTGCAAAATGAATTATTTTTTTATTTTTTATTTTTTTTCTACAAAATTGTCATTGTAATAGGTTATTTCTCTCACATGGCATGTGTATACCACAAATGACACCCCAAAATAAATTCTGCTACTCCTCCTGATTATTACGATACCACATATGTGGGACTTTTACACAGCCTGGCCATATAGAGAGGCCCAACATGCAGGGAGCGCCATCACGTGTTCTAGGAGCATAAATTACACATCTAAATTGTAGACTACCTATTACACTTCTGAAGGCCCTGGAGCACCAGGACAATGACACTGACGTGGCACTGATGACACGTGACACTGACGTGGCACTGATGACAGATGGTACTAATACGGGGCACTGATGACACGTGACACTGATGACAGATGGCACTAATATGTGGCACTGATGAGAGATGGCACTCATACATGGCACTGATATCACGTGGCACTAATATGTGGCACTGATGAGAGATGGCACTAATACGTGGCACTGATGACAGACGGCACTAATACGTGGCACTGATGACACATGACACTGATGACAGATGGCACTGATACGTGGCATTGATGACAGGTGACACTGATAACAGATGGCACGTGACACTGACAGGTGGCACTGAGGACAGATGGCACTAATACGTGACACTGATGACAGATGGCACTATGTGGCACTAATGACAGATGGCACTAATGACAGGTGGCACTGATGACAGGTGGCACTGACTACAGATGGCACTGACTACAGATGGCACTGGCAGATGGCACTGGGGATGGCACTGGGGATGGTACTGGCAGATGGCACTGGGGATGTCACTGGCAGATGGCACTGGGGATGGTACTGGCAGATGGCACTGGGGATGGCACTGGCAGATGGCACTGAGGATGGTACTGGCAGATGGCACTGGGGATGGCACTGGGGGTGGCACTGGCAGATGGCACTGGGGATGGCACTGGGGATGGCAATGGCGATGTCACTGGGCACAGATGGCATTGGGGACAGATTGCAGTGGTGGCAGTGGGCACAGATGGCATTTTGTTTATTTATTTTTTTAAACTTACGGCACTGCAGCCGTTCACCTCCCCCTCCTCACACGCTGTCTCTGTGTGAGGAGAAGGAGCGGCGCTGAGAGATGATCTCATATGTTTACATATGAGATCATCTCTCATTGGCCAGGGCGATCGCGCTGTAAACGGCCGCTGTTATTGGCCGTTTACAGCGATCTGTGATTGGCCGTGTCCGAGGGACACGGCCAACACAGAATTTCCCTGCTGCGCGCTCGTGAGCGCGCACAGGGAACGAGGAAAGGGGAGGCCGTCATATGACGGCCTCCTGGGATTTCACATCCGCGCTGTGGCCGTCATTCGGCTACGGCCGGATGTGAAGTGGTTAAAATTCCCTTCTAAACTTGGGGCGCGTGTTATATGCTGATAAAAACAATAATGTATAGAAGGTAGGGCCCGAAAGTGACTCAAGCCCAGCCCCCACCCTAAGTCCTGCCCTGTACACCAGTCATACAGTGGTGTGAAAAAGTGTTTGCCCCCTTCCTCATTTCCTGTTCCTTTGCATGTTTGTCACACTTAAGTGTTTCGGAACATCAAACCAATTTAAACAATAGTCAAGGACAACACAAGTAAACACAAAATGCAATTTGTAAATGAAGGTGTTTATTATTAAAGGTGAAAAAAAATCCAAACCATCATGGCCCTGTGTGAAAAAGTGATTGCCCCCCTTGTTAAAACATACTATAACTGTGGCTGTCCACACCTGAGTTCAATTTCTCTAGCCACACCCAGGCCTGATTATTGCCACACCTGTTCACAATCAAGGCATCACTTAAATAGTAGCTGCTTGACACAGTAAGTTCCACCAGAAGATCCTTAAAAGCTACACATCATGCCGAGACCCAAAGAAATTCAGGAACAATTGAGAAAGAAAGTAATTGAGATCTATCAGTCTGGAAAGGGTTATAAAGCCATTTCCAAAGCTTTGGGAATCCAGCGAACCACAGTGAGAGCCATTATCCACAAATGGCGAAGACATGGAACAGTGGTGAACCTTCCCAGGAGTGGCCGGCCGCCCAAAATTACCCCAAGAGCGCAGCGACGACTCATCCAAGAGGTCACAAAAGACCCCACAACAACGTCCAAGGAACTGCAGGCCTCACTTGCCTCAGTTAAGGTCAGCGTTCATGCCTCCACCATCAGGAAAAGACTGGGCAAAAATGGCCTGCATGGCAGAGTTCCAAGGAGAAAACCACTGCTGAGCAAAAAGAACATCAAAGCTCGTCTCAATTTCTCCACAACACATCTTGATGATCCCCAAGACTTTTGGGACAACATTCTGTGGACCGATGAGACAAAAGTGGAACTCTTTGGAAGGTGTGTGTCCAAGTATATCTGGCGTAGAAGGAACACTGCATTTCAGAAAAAGAACATTATACCAACAGTAAAATATGGTGGTGGTAGTGTGATGGTCTGGGGCTGTTTTGCTGCTTCAGGACCTGGAAGACTTGCCGTGATAAAAGGAACTATGAATTCTGCTGTCTACCAAGAGATCCTGAAGGAGAATGTCCGACCATCTGTTCGTGTACTCAAGCTGAAACGAACTTGGGTTCTGCAGCAGGACAATGATCCTAAACACACCAGCCAGTCCACCACCGAATGGCTGAAGAAAAACAAAATGAAGACTTTGGAGTGGCCTAGCCAAAGTCCTGACCTGAATCCTATTGAGATGTTGTGGTATGACCTTAAAAAGGCCGTTCATGCTCGAAAACCCTCTAATGTAACTGAATTAGGACAATTCTGCAAAGATGAGTGGGCCAAAATTCCTCCAGGACGCTGTAAAAGCCTCATTGCACGTTATCGCAAACGCTTGGTTGCAGTTGTTGCTGCTAAGGGTGGCCCAACCAGTTATTAGGTTTAGGGGGCAATCACTTTTCACTTTTTCACACAGGGCCATGATGGTTTGGATTTTTTTTACCTTTAATAATAAACACCTTCATTTACAAATTGCATTTTGTGTTTACTTGTGTTGTCCTTGACTATTGTTTAAATTGGTTTGATGTTCCGAAACACTTAAGTGTGACAAACATGCAAAGGAACAGGAAATGAGGAAGGGGGCAAACACTTTTTCACACCACTGTATATGTTGGATTTTTTTGCACAGAAATGTCACTTTGAATTGCAGGTTTTGCACAGGATTGGGTTTATTTTATTTTATTTTCGGTTGAACATAACAATATGCATTATATATAAGCGGTTAGGAAGTTTAAACAGTAGGATTTTTTGTGGATTTTTGTGAATATACAAATATTTATTTTCTGCACTTTTAGTCACTTTTTGCCCTGAATGCCCCCGTGACACACACCCCTCAAGCATTTAGAGGTTGTAGGTCACCTCTTAATAAGAGCAGCGCCATACCCATCCCCCCCCATTTCACATTTCTTCTAGATTTAGGGTGAATTTACTGATAGAGGCTGCAGCTCCTCATTTTTCATTTTCACCATAAGCTCCGGGTCTATTTTTTTTTTTCACTCTTTAACCACTTTCAGCCTCGGACCAATTTGCAGCCAAAGGACCAGGCCCCTTTTTGCGATTCGGCACTGCGTCGCTTTAACTGACAATTGCGCGGTCGTGCGACGTGGCTCCCAAACAAAGTTGACGTCCTTTTTTTCCCACAAATAGCGCTTTCTTTTGGTGGTATTTGATCGCCCCTGCGGTTTTTATTTTTTGCGCTATAAACAAAAAAGAGCGACAATTTTGAAAAAAAAACGCATTATTTTTTATTTTTTGCTATAATAAATATCCCCCTAAAATATATATAAAAACATTTTATTTCCTCAGTTTAGGCCGATACGTATTCTTCTACATATTTTTGGTAAAAAAAAATCGCAATAAGCGATTATTGATTAGTTTGCGCAGAAGTTATAGCGTTTACAAGATAGGGGATAGTTTTATAGCATTTTTATTAATAATTTTTTTTTTACTAGTAATGGCGGCGATCAGCGATTTTTATTGTGACTGCGACATTATGGCGGACACATCGGACATTTTTGGGACCATTGTCATTTATACAGCAATCAATGCTATTTAAATGCACTGATTCCTGTATAAATGACACTGGCAGTGAAGGGGTTAACCATAAGGGGGCAGTGTAGGGGTTAAGTATGCCTAGGGGTGTGTTTCTTACTGTGGGGGGGCGTGGCTGTCAGCTAGTGAATGCTGATCTCTGCTCTAATCACAGGGAGCAGAGATCGGCATCACTAGTTGCTAGGCATAACGGGGAGATGCTGTGTACTTCCGCATCTCCTCGTTCAGCCTTCCCGTGAGACGATCGCGGGTGTCCCCGCGGCGATCGAGTCCGCGGGACCCGCGACCGGCCTCACGGGGGTCCCGACCAGCTCCTGGAGCGCTCCCGATGGCAGGACAGGCATTAAGGAGGGACTTGTATATACGCCCTCCTGCCTGTACGTGCCATTCTGTCGACGTATATCCGTGTGCGCCGGTCGGGAAGAGGTTAAGATTTACATTTCATCACCGACTCATTGGAGTCACTGACCCATCATCGTACTTCAGACTTAGAATGGCTGGACGTTGTATCAATAGTCACAGGTGAGATCAGTTGGAAATGATAATCTATAAATATACAAAGGCATCGCTGGTTCGAATGCCAACCACACCAATACCTGCCTCTATTTGTCCTCTTTACCATTATCATTAACCACTTGCCGCCCGCCAGATAGCTGAATGACGGCGGCAAAGTGGTTTCAATATTCTGACCGGGCGTCATATGACGTCCTCAGGATATTAAGCTTCTGCGCGCCCCTGGGGGTGTGCATCGCGGCGATCGTTGTTGCGGGGTGTCAGTCTGACACACCATAACTACGATCTCGGTAAAGAGTCTCCAATGGAGACTCTTTACCACGTGATCAGCCGTGTCCAATCACGTGTAAATAGGAAGAGCCTGGTGATCGGCTTTTCCTTACTCACGTCTGTCAGACGCGAGTAGAGGAGAGCCGATTGGCTGCTCCTCTGACAGGGGGGGGGGGGGTTATCAGCGCAGCCCCCCCCTCCCAGGATGCCCACACTGGACCACCAGGGACGCCACCAGACCACCAGGGATGCCCAGCACCAGGTATGCCACCCTAGACCACAAAGGATGCCAGTCAGTGCCCACAATGGATGCCAATCAGTGCCCACAATGGATGCCAATCAGTGCCCACGATGGATGTCAATCAGTGCCCAAAATGGGCATCACTGATTGGCATGCATTATTGTTTGGCACTGTTTGGCATGCATTAGTAAAATACTTTACACTACAATGCTGCCTATCAGTGCCCATGCATGCCGCCTATCAGTGCCCATCCGTGCCACCTATCCGTGCCCATCCATGCCACCTATCCATGCCTATCCGTGCCACCAATCCGTACCGCCTATCAGTGCCTATTTTTGCCACCTATCAATGCCCATCCGTGTCGCATACCAGTGCCCATCAGTGCCGCATATCAGTGCCCATCAATGCCACGTCATCAGTGCCCATCAATGCCCATCAGTGCCGCCTTATCAGTGCCCGTCAGTACAGCCCCATCAGTAAGGTTGAGGTGATCAAATACCACCAAAAAGAAAGCTCTATTTGTGGGAAAAAAATGATAAAAATAAAAATCCACCATCATTGGGGCCCTTTAAAAAAAAAAAAAGAGAAAAAAAAAAAAAGAAAAAACGATCTTTTGTGGTGGGGGGGGGGAGTGGGAGGGGTGAGGGAGAGAGAGAAAATCCCCCCCCCTTTTTTTTTTTTTTTTTCTTTCTTGCTCTTTTTTCCTCCCCTCTCTCTCTCCTTCCCTCTCTGCCCACTCTATCCCCACAGCGAAGAGCAGAGGAAATAAACTGTATAGATTATGCATCAATAAAACACATTGTATCTCCTAACCCTAAGGAAATCCCTATATACCCCCAAATAGGGAACTTACATTGTAAGGGTAGACCAACGAGTCATTTAGAGAATGTTAAAGTATGAAAGTTTAAAGCATAAGTGAGTAGAACACCAAAGAGTACTTGACTCTTAGTGCGAGTGAGCGTGAACTACAGAGGAAAAAGGTTTTTAAAAGAATAAAAAAAAATTTCCCTTTTTTTTTTTTTTTTTTTTTTCTCTTTTTTTTTTTTTTTTTCTCCCTCTTCCTTCCTTCTCTCTCTTCCCCTCCTCCCCCCCCCCTTTTCGCTTTCTCTCTTTCTTCCTCTAGACCCCTTGGTTTCGAATATGACAACTATTAAAGTTTGCTCTTTTAATACAAGCCCCAACTGGTATCACGATACATACCCATATTCAAAATCCAGAGGGGTCTCAATAGTAATTCATAACTCAATACCTCATCAGTGCCATTTAAAAAACTATTAGAACAATACCACCAATCCGTATCGAACTTTATATTAGACCACATAGAAGACAATACATCACTCCCAAATCAATGGGAAGCCCTTAAATGTATAATAAGGGGCGCCTAACCGACTCCTTGATCAAAAAATAAAAACAATACGTGCAGAAACCCCGATACCACCGCTACTCGATAGCGATATAGAACAACTTGAGAATGAATTTTCAGAAACGGAAATACAAATTTGTGCCACCAAGCATATATATCTCTCATACCCAAACCCGATAAAGACCATACACTATGTGGAAACTATAGGCCGATCAAACAGGCTGCCCATCAGTGCCATTCGACAGGGTGGGATGGCGATTCTTTGAAGAGACATTGCATATCACGAAACGGAACCAGACAGGGATGTCCCTTATCCCCACTGATATATGTTTTAACTATGGAACATCTGATGACAGCAATCCAGATAAACAAAGATGTTTTAACTTACTGTTGATACATCTGATGCCACCTCATCAGTGCCACTTCATTGGTGCCACCTCATTGGGGCCCATCAGTGCCGCCTTATCAGTGCCCATCAGTAAAGCCCCATCAGTGCCCATCAGTAAGGGAGAAAACTTACTTATTTACAAAGTTTTGTAAAAGAAAAACATATTTATTTTTTCAAAATTTTCGTTTTTTTCATTTGTTTAGCAGAAAATAAAAAACACAGAGGTGATCAAATACCACCAAAAAGAAAAAGCTCTATTTGTGGGAAAAAAATGATAAAAATCTAGCTTGGGTACAGTGTAGCATGACCGCGCAATTGTCATTCAAAGTGCGACAGCGCTGAAAGCTGAAAATTGGTCTGGGCAGGAAGGTGAAAGAAAGAAAGAAAGTGCCCCCCCGGTATTGAAGTGGTTAAAGAACATCCCAAATGTTGGGTTGTCCCCAGAAAAGTAATGGAAGGGTAGTCTTCCAATGGTGACCTGGGGGGGGGGGGTCCCCAAGGAATTCTCTTCATTGTCAGGGATTTCCTCTCACTTCTTGTTTGGCTGTGGGGCAGGAAGTGAAGGGAAATCTCCACAAATGATAAAAAAAAAAATCTGACCGGGGGTTATAACCCTCCATTGCTCTATCCAAAGTGAAAAAAAACGTTTTGCCTAGAGTTCTACTTTAATGTGAAATGGCCTTTTACATATAAATTATTATTTTTTATGAAAGTGTTTACGTTTTTCAGGCTGTGGCAATCTCACAAGTAACCATTTTTTATGTAGTATTAAATCCTCTCAATATCCTGCAGTGTTGACCTTGAAGAGTACAGAAGCATCGTAGTGATGATGTATACGATCAAGGAGATTAACAATGACCCCGATCTTCTGCCCAATGTCACCCTGGGCTATCGTATATTCAGTACTTGTAATGATCCAATGAAGACTTTGGGATATGCCATAAAGATATTGTCTGGAGAAAAGGAAGCTCCTAACTATTACTGTAAGGGAGATGGAGAAGTGGCCGCTTTTATTGGTGACAGTTCTTTACCTACAAATCATGCGCTGGCCCAGCTCCTTAGTCTGTATTGGTATACACAGGTAAGTGATCACAGCAATATATTATATATGTGATAATAGGTTGTGTTCAATAGATGGCTCAGTCAGGGGCGGACTGACCATTCGGCCACTCAGGCACTTCCCGAGGGCCCCAGGCCACTACGGGGCCCCATCAGGGTTGCCAGCCTCAGTAAAACCAGAGACAGTATGTAAAAATCTGTGGTTTTTTTTTTTACATCTGTTTCTGAAATGTCCCTTACCGACATCCTTTTGGTCTAAAAATCCAGAGATTATAGCTGCCCCACATCTCCAGTACCTTCTCAGCCAATAGAAACATATCTGTGTATACTGTGTTATTGTATACTGTGTGACCCCATAATCTCTGATTGCCTGGGGGGCCCATAATCTCCTATTGCCCGGGGGGCCCCATGAGTTGTCAGTCCGCCCCTGGGCTCAGTCCAGTCTAAGTTAGACATGTGCACTACCGAAAAATGTGTTATGCCACGTACACGCGACCGGACTTTCCGGCAGACTAGGTCCGACGGTCTTCCCGACAGACTTTTCAGCGGAGTTCCGAGGGACCTTCTGAGCAAAAGGACTTGACCACACACGAACGGCCTAAGTCCGTTCGTTTTGAACGTGATGACGTACGACGGGACTAAAAAAAGGAAGTTCAATAGCCAGTAGCCAATAGCTTCCCTTGCGTCATATTTGGTCCGTCGGACCAGCATACAGACGAAGTGTTTCTCCGATAGAACATGTTTCAAATCTGTCCGACAGACTCAATTCCTATTTCTAGGTCCGTCTGATTTTTATAACAAAAAATTATCTGATTAGCCCACACACGATTGGATTGTCCGACGGACTGATCCCATCGGACCTAGTCTGATGGAAAGTCTGGTCGTGTGTACGCGGCATTCGTTTTTAGTTTCATTTGTCTTTAGTTTTTTCAGAAATCCAAAAATAAGAAAGGAAAATCCGAAAATCCAAAAATTAAACATAATAACTAATAATACCTAACTATTAAATTATAGGTATTGCAATTTCCTTTCAAATTTGGCTGTTATTGAACGTAACAAATACAAATTTATCTGAAGTTACGAATTATCTGAAATAAAGAATGCTGCAGCTAAACAAAGGGAACGGAACAATATAATAATAATAATAATACATTTGTATTATTATTAATTTGTTAAGTTCCATTACTTTAGATACGGTCTTCGTTTTTATGGATAATTCTTAACTTCGGATAAATTTGTATTTGTTACGTTCACTAACAGGCAAATTTGAAAGGAAATTCCAATACAGGGGGTCCCCAGGTTACAAACAAGATAGGGACTGTAGGTTTGTTCTTAAATTGAATCTGTTTGTAAGTCGGAACAGGTACATTTTTTAAGTGTAGCTCCAGCCAAAAAATCTATTTTTAAGTTTTTTAGATAACATAGAGAAGGGTTATCACCCCTGTAACATTTGTTTTTCTGTCTGTGCCCCTGTTCAGAAGATTTCACCTCACCTTCTGTCCCAATGACAATTGGATTTTGATCATTTTGGGTTGTTAGGGAAGCATGGACTGGTGATAAAGCATCAGTGGAGGCACCTTTTTCCCATATTAACTCTTACAGGAGTGAATTTCCCTTCCTAGGGGTGGATTTCCTCTCACTTCCTGTTGTCTCCCTCCGTTTGTAAGTAGGAGTCGTTTGTAAGTCGGATGTTTGTAAGTAGGGGACCCCCTGTACCTATAATTTAATAGTTAGTAATAGTTAAGTTATGCTTAGTTAGTTATTATTTCAGATTTTCAAATTTTCGGGTTTTTGAATTTTCGGACTTACGTTCTTATTTTTGGCTTTCCGAATTAAAGAAAACTTTGGAAATTCAAATATTTCTGAATTAACCAATTTGTCTAAATTTGTTAAAAAAACGAATTTGAAACTAAACAAAGTCAACCACCATAAGTATAACTGTGTTGCACTGGGGGTTGGGTAACGCCACAATGCAATCCATAGACAGGTGGGTCCAGGGCCTCTCTCCATTGGGTATGGGTTGTAGGAGGCCCACTGGAAGGTGCCTTGGAGTCTTACTTTGGGCACACACGGAACAGACAGCTATGAAGGCAGTTACATCAGCATGTAGACTAGGCCACCAGAATTGTTGGAAAATGGCCCAAAAGAGTTGATTCTTCCAAGGGTGGCCAGCAGGAGAATGGTAAGTCTGGAGCACAGCAGTACGGAGACTCTCTGAGACAAAGCAGTGGTCACAAGGTTTCTCAGGAGGAGCATGGACCTGAGCAGCAAGAATTTTGGCACCCAAAGAAGAAGTGAGACTGGTGCGAACTGTAGCCAGACGACGATCAGGAGGAATCACAGGAACTGGAACCGACTCCATCTTGGAAGTAGAGGAAAATTGTTGTGACAAGGCGTCAGCCCTTACATTCTTAGTATTGGGTAAGATTGAGACAATGTAATTGAAACTAGACAAGAAAAGAGCCCATTGCACCCTTCTGGGTGAGAGGCATTTAGCCCCAGACAATAATGTGAGATTCTTATGGTCAGTAAGAATGAGAACTGACACAGTGGTAACTTCGTGGAGACGTCTCCATTCTTTCAGGGCTAAAATGATCGCTAACAATAGCTCTCTGTCACCAATCTTGTAATTGCACTCCACAGGTGACAATTTCTTGGAAAAGTAGCAACGAGGATGCATAGCACTCTCAGAGGTAGGCAGGACTGGTGCTAGACTAACTTGCACCCTAGGCAAGACCAGCTACTTGTCGCCCCCCAATCCCCCCCCCCCCCGAAAAATTTAAATTTTTAAAACACAGGCGACTACAGTATGGGTGCACAGGGTCTTAGGTAGAACTTCAACTGCATATGTGGTGTCACACAAAAAAAAAAAAATGTCTCTGCATTGTTAGTGTCGCTGGAAGGACAAATGTCCTTGTACTGCACTGTAGAAGATGTTGGTGCTATATAGGCATTTATATGGGTAGAGTGAGGAAGGCTCCTGCTATCCTTGTACATAGCCACAGTCAGTGTTGACACTATACTTGGTGCAGTAGAATGAGGATGGATGGTGTACAGATAATGGAGACCTGCTCCCACACTTTTTTTATGCCACCCCCCTCCATGTACACACTGCTCCCCTGTCATAAATATCTCTCACAGCCTATCAGTGGCCTTTATTTAGGTATTTCTTTACACAGTATGGGGCATGCAGGAGGGAACATTGTAGGGGGCACAGTACATGAGGCAGGGGGGAAAAATACATGGAACATGGCTACCGGAGGGCACAGTACAGGGGGGCACAGTGCAGGGGGGGTACAGTACTGGGGGGGGACAGTACAGGAGGGCACAGTACAGGTGGCACAGTACAGGAGGTGTTACAGAGCTCTGTGACCTGGAAAGGGCATAGTATCCAGGAGTAAAATGTGCAGGAGGGAACATTGTAGGGGGCACAGTACATGAGGCAGGGGGGAAAAATACATGGAACATGGCTACCGGAGGGCACAGTACAGGGGGGCACAGTGCAGGGGGGGTACAGTACTGGGGGGGGACAGTACAGGAGGGCACAGTACAGGTGGCACAGTACAGGAGGTGTTACAGAGCTCTGTGACCTGGAAAGGGCATAGTATCCAGGAGTAAAATGTCAGGCTTCCGTGACCATCTGAAGATCAAAGCCATCCATGACTCCTGTGTGTAGCTCCAGGTGATCTGACTGCTCTCATCTCTCATGTTTCTCAGTGAAGGGGAGAGATATCCGCTCAGCCTGGCCGTTCTTTGCAGGCAGTGTGGGGAGTGGACCTCTCTCTGAGTGCACTGCACTTTGAGCTGCATGGGGCAGCGGGAAAATGCCAGGCTCCCGAGACATTTAAACACAGGGTCCGCCCCGGAGTGTCATCAGGCGGCACTCTAAGCATGCCCCATACCAAGCTCAGCTGATGAAGAACGGCTGGCTGTTAAACTGTGCACGTGCAGTTTGTATTTGCCAGCGCCCAGGGGAGCTGTCATTATTACTGACAGGCAGCTCCCCCATGTTCACAGTCTGCGGGGGACGAAAGTTCAGGCGCTCCACATGCACCTCAGGCCCTTGCCCGTGCGTTAAGACGGCCCCGCCTCCTCGGTGTCTCCTCTCCCTCCCAGTTTCCGTGTGTCTGCATCTCTTCAGTCTCCAGGTCTCCTGCGGATTCCGCTCACTGCTCTTCCGGCTCCTCATGTTCACATCAGAGCTATCCCTGGCTTGGTTCTTGGGGTACAGCTCGGGTGCTGACAGGCGCAGAGAGGGGGTGAAGCTAACTGGCACGGCGCGCCTCCTTCCTTCTGCACCAAGACCTGTGCTATGTCCCCTTCCCCCCGCGCTGGGACATATATCTGCTGGACCCTGCCCCCTCCCAGAGGAAGATGGTGTACTGTAGCTATCTGGCCCTGGAGAAGGAGCTGGTGTTGGGGGAAAGCCAGCTGGAGCGATGTCCAGAGGAGAGGAGACCGACACCTTCCTCCCGCACTCCGGATTACAGAAAACGAGGCACTGACAAGCTTCCGTGCCCCCTCCTTTCAGCAGAGAGTAGGGAAACCAGCGGTAGTGACAGCACCCTAGGCGGGAGTGCGCCCTAGGCGGCTGCCTAGTCTGCCTAGTGGTAGCACCGGCCCTGGAGGTAGGACGTTGAGACAGAAGGGCACCAACTCCAGTCTCAGAAGCATCAAGCTCAAGGATAAAAGGTAACGTAGGATCAGGATGTGCCAACACAGGAGCAGAAACAAAGGCAGCCTTGAGACTCTCAAAGGCCTTAATGGACTCCAAAGACCAACTCTGTGGGTTACCCTCCTTTCTGGTCATATCAGTCAGGGGCTTGACCAGAGATGAGAAGTTACAAATAAACTTCGGATAATAGTTGGTAAAGCCAAGAAAACGCTGCAGAGG
Organism: Lithobates sylvaticus; assembly: GCA_028564925.1. Lineage (NCBI taxonomy): Eukaryota > Metazoa > Chordata > Amphibia > Anura > Ranidae > Lithobates > Lithobates sylvaticus. The sequence goes on along the minus strand of CM053027.1, from coordinate 626,743,367 downwards.
ATGTAAACCCATGGGTAGGGGCCACTGTAGGACTGCTGAGAGTTTCTCTGGGTCCATCGAAAAACCAGCAGTGGAAACTACATAACCCAGGAATTTAACATGTTTACGATGGAATTTGCACTTAGAATTTACAATAGAGATTGTTCTCTCTTAGTTTCTGAAGCACACGGCAGAAATCTGTGTGGTGGCTCTCCAGGGACTTGGAAAATATAAGGATATCGTTGAGGTAAACTACCACACATAACTGCAACAAATCTCTGAGGACATCGTTAATATATTCCTGGACTTCCGGGACATTACAAAAGCCAAAAGGCATTACGAGGTACTCATAATGGCCTGTTCTGGTATTAAACTGTTTTCCACTCGTCGCCCTCCTTAATCCTCACAAGATTGTATGCCCCTCTCAAATCAAGCTTTGCGAAAACCGTTGCTCCCTTGAGGTGGTCAAAGAACTCCGTAATCAACAGAATCGGATAGGCATTCTTAATCGTGAAACGATTGAGACCCCTATAATCAATACAAGGTCTAAGTTCACCATTCTTCACAAAGAAGAAACCAGCATCAACAAGAGACGAGGATTTGCGGATGAAACCTCGAGAAAGTGCTTCTGTAACATACTCCTCCATGGCCTTATCCTCCAAGACCAACAAAGGGTAAACCTGGCCAAGAGGGGGTATGCCACAGGTTGAAGGTCAATTGCGTAATTATAAGACTGTTGTAGAGGCAAACTACTGGCTTGACCATTGTCAAAGACATTGCTAAAACTGCGGTAGTCCTCCGGCAGGGAGGAGAGTGAAGAGGTGCACAGGACCTTGACTACCTTCTGGAAGCATGTCTTACTGCATTGTGGTGACCAGGAGAGAACCTCAGCACGGAGCCAATCAAAAGAGGGGTTGTGCCTCTGTAACCGGGATAACCAATAACCAGTGGGAACTTAGGTGAGGAAATAACTTGGAATTGGATTATCTCATGGCGAAGAGCCCCTATTGCCATGAACAATGGAACAGTCTCATGAGTCACATGGGCAGACTGTAGAGGTCTCCCGTCAAGAGCCTCAATGGCAAGTGGAGTGTCACGCACAGTCAATGAGTCAATTAGAGCCTGTATCTCGATGGACGACTCAGCCCAAGAAAGGGTAACCAAAACCAGGGGTTCATACTTCTGGATAACTGGGGACCAAACAACGCCACCTAAGGTCTGTCCATGATGGGACCTCAAGGTTCGGGCGTTCCCTGGATGGGTAGGACAAGACTTCAAAAAATAACCTGCCTGGCCACAATAAAGGCACAATCTCTACCTCCTCCTAATGGTTATCTCATCCACAGAGAGATGCGTGAAGCCCAAGTGCATGGGTTTGTCTTCACAGACCGTCTCAGTACCAGGAGGCATGGGAGGTGAGGAAGGCAAGGGTTGGACTGCAAAATTTGGAGACAAATGTACAGGAGGCTTCCGCAAGCGCTCCTTAAAAGGGAGTCTTTCTCTGAGTCTGGAGTCAATGAGGATGGCAAACGTGATCAACTACTCTAGTGGGTATATCTCGGGCTGCTATCTCATCCTTGATGGTATCCGAGAGACCATGAGAAAAAGCAGCCACAAGGGCCTCATTGTTTCATGCAACCTCTGCTGCCAGAGTAAGGAATTCAATGGCTTAATCGGCAACAATTCTCATACTCTGATGCACATGAGACCCTTTTAAAGGAGGTCAAAAAATTAGGGTAACTCAAGACAACCTGTTTTTACCTCTCCCATAGAGGGTTTGCCCCGGGCCAAGGCTCTCTCAGAAAGCAAAGATATCAGGAAACCTACTTTGCTTCTGTCCTGTCTTTTCTGTCTAAAAAGGTAAACTCAAGGCGGGTGCCTGCACAGAGATTAGAGCAGTAGCAGGGACGGCCTGCAACACAGGTTGTACCAGAGCAGCCATAGTGGAAGATTCCAGGTGAGCCGTGCAACTCAGGAGCATTTGTAACACCAAGACAAACTGATCCATGCGGTGATCCTGCTCATCCAATCTGGAAAAAATATTACCAACAAGTGGATTGACTGTATCTTCTGAATTCATGGCCTTCACCTACTGTCAGAAACCATGAATCAGACAGAGACAGAAGTACAGTTAAATCACACTTGTGTAATAATAATAATAAAAAAAAAGTAAACAGAGTAAACGTAGTCAAAACATAGCCAGAGTTCAGGAACCAGAACGGATAGTCAGACAAGCAAAAACGTCAGGGAGCCAGAGATGAGCGTAGTAGAACAGCAAGCAGGTTCTGGAGCCAGAAGGAATGTCAGCCAAGCAAGTCTTTAACAGGAACACAGGAGAGCGTCTCTAGAGATGTGACATAGGTGAAGGCAGAGATCATCTGGACTGGACAGCTTAAGTAGTAAGGGACTGATGAGCAGGATATCATCAACAGGTGAGTCACTGTGGAGAGATAGGAGATGGCAATGAGCCGACAGCTGAGCGGACAGCTTTGAGAAGGAAGGGCTGAGCCCAGCCCTGACAGGCAGGACGAGTTCTGCAACCTTACCCTTGTAACGTGGATCAAGAAGGGTTGTCAGCCAGTGATGATCCCTCTCCTTGATACCACAAATCCTAGGGTCCTTTTGCAGGCTTTGCAGAATTAAGGCGGCCATGCAGCATAAGTTTGCCGAGGCATCCGATTCTGAGTCCTCTGGGTCACTAAGGATCCCATGACATGTAACTATCTCCTCCCAGCCACGTTCAACTCCTTGTGTTTCGGGGATACTGAAAATCATCCCTTGAAGACTGCTGCTAAAGGTTATCCTCTACATCCATGCTGACACAATCCTCCTCTTCTTCTTCCTGTGTGTTTGGCGGGCCCGCAAAAACGCTATCTGGATAAAGGGGGCCTTGAGAGGTAAGGAAGTCCTCCTCTTCCTGCCTCTGTTCTGTCTCGAGTGCCCCGTCCATTATTCCACAAAGTGTGTGCTCCAACAGGAAGACTAGAGGGACAGTATCACTGATGCATGCGTTGTCGCAGCTCACCATCCTTGTGGCCTCCTCAAATGGTGACAGGACAGTGCATGCATCCTTGATCAGTAGCCACTGGCGTGGTGAAAAAAAGTCAAGCTCCCCTGACCCTGTCCAGGTGCCATACTCGCACAGGTACTCATTGATGGCCCTCTACTGTGTGTGCAGCTGCTGCAGCATTGTCAACGTGGAGTTCCACCTGGTGGGCATTTCACAAATGAGGCGGTTGGTGGGCAGGTTGCATTCCCTTTAAATGTCAGCCAGCCAAGCTCTTGCATTGTATGACTGGCAGAAATGACCACAGACCTTTCTGGCCTGCCTCAGGATATCCTGTAAGGCTGGGTCGCATACAACCATTCCTGGCTGAAGCTGGTGTAGCATCAACCACCTCTAAGCCTGTCCCTGCAGAGTTGACAGAATCTCTGCCCCAGTGTGGCTCCTTACCCCTAAGCAGACCAACTCAAGCACTGCATGGCATCTTTTAGCCAAGCCCCTTGAACGCTTACGGAGCACCGCTGGTTCAGAGGACAAATTTGCAGAAGAGGCAATAGAGGGAGAAGAAGGGGGGATGGGGGAGAGAGCTGTGGCAGAATCACCACTATAATTTTAGAGGCGTGGTGGCGGAACAAGCTCTAACAACACTGAACCCTGTCCTGCATCCTTCCCAGCTGCCAGCAGAGTTACCCAATGCGCCGTGAAGGAAAGGAATTGTCCCTGCCCATGCCTGCTGGACCATGAGTCAGTGGTAATATGAACCTTACTGCTGACCACCCTGTCCAAGGAGGCCAAAACATTGCCTTCCACATGCCGGTAGAGAGCCAGAATGGCCTTCCATGAAAAGAACTGGTGTTTTGGAATCTACCACTGAGGTGCAGCACATTCCACACATTTTACAAAAGGGGGCAGGGTCTACCAGCTGAAAAGGCAGCAGTTGCAGTGCTAGCAATTTGGTCAAGCTAGCATTTAGACGCTGAGCCCACTCGTGGAATGGCAACAAACTTTTACCCATAAAAATCTCCATAGGCGACTTTTAAAAAAAAATTCTACAGGTTGTATGTTTTGAGATAGGCTAGAATTATTGCTCTCGCTCTACCGATCGCGGCGATACCTCACATGTGTGGTTTGAAAACCGCTTTCATAAGCAGGCACTACTCGCGTATGCATTCGCTTCTGCACGTGAGCTCGGCAGGACGGGGCGCATTAAAACATTTTTTTTTTATTTTTATATATTTTTACTTATTTTTTTTTTTTTTTTACACTGTTTTAAAAAAAAAATGGTGTCACTTGTATTCCTATTATAAGGAATGTAAACATCCCTTGCAATAGTAAAAAAGCATGACGGGGCCTCTTAAATATGAGATTTGTGGGTCAAAAAGAACTCAGACCTCATATTTACAATAAAATACAATAAAAAAAAAATTGTCATAAAAAAAAAAAAAATGGTCCTTTAAGACGTTTTGATGTCACTTCCGCCCTGCAGTGTCATGGAGACAGGTGGAGACAGGTGGAGACAGGTGATGGCCATCTTCCCCTCACGTGTCTCCATGCACAGCCAGTGAGAGGACCTGATAGCCTCCCCCGCTGCCGACGACTCAAGTAAGCGGTGGGAAGGGGGGGCCCTCTCCCACCACCAATAGAAGTGATCTTGCGGAGAATCCGCCGCAGAGAACACTTTTATCTTGTAGCAGGCCGAACATGGGGATATCGGGGTTATGGCATCTATCTGCTGTCATAACAACGATATCTGTCCTCAAAGTGAGGACGTATACGGGCGTTCCGCGCTTGGAGAACTTTTATCAAGCAATATTTTTAATAAGTGGGAACATTCAAGGTAACAAGTATCAAGAAAAATCAAACTAGATATATAGGTCTTGCCAGTCCAACACCCCGCAACACCGATCTAGGTAAAGAGTCTCTGACGGAGACTCTTTACCACGTGATCAGCCTTGTCCAATCACGGCTGATCATGATGTAAATAGGAATAGCCGGTGATCGGCTTTTCCTCACTCGTGTCTGACAGACACGAGTAGAGGAGAGCCCATCGGCGGCTCTCCTGAGAGGGGGGGTCTGTGCTGATTGTTTATCAGCACAGCCCCCCCTCGGACCACCATAATGCCACCCAGGACCACCAGGGATGCCACCACAGTGGACCACCAGGTATGCCCCCCCTAGACCCCCAGGGAAATGCACCTGTGCAAAAAAATGCATCTGTGTCCAGGAAGCTGCCAATCAATGCCCAGGCAGCTGCCAATCAGTGCCCACTGACAATGCCTACCACTGCCAGTGCCACCAGGGATGCCCATCAGGTCCTCATATCAGTGCCATGTATCAGTGCCCATCAGTGCCACGTATCAATGCCCATCAGTGCCCAGAAGTGCCGCCTATCAGTGCCCATCAGTGCCCATCAGTGCTGCCTATCACTGCCACCCATAAGTACCCATCGTTTCATCCTTTCAGTGCCCAACAGTTTTGCCTATCAGTGCCCACCAGTGCCCATCTGTGCCACCCATGAGTGCCCACCAGTGCCGCCTATCAATGCCCATTAGTGCTGCATACCAGTGCCACCCATCAGTGCCCCGTACAAGTGCCCATCAGTGTCTCATATCAGTGCCCATCATCGGTGCCCGTCAGTGCCAGCTCATTGGTGCCACCTCATTGGTGCCACCTCATCGGTGCCGCTTTATCAGTGCCCATCAGTGAAAGAGAGAACGTACTTATTTACAAAATGTTATAACAGAAACAAAACCAAAACTTAAATTTTTTTCAAAATTTTCCGTATTTTGTTATTTGTTTAGCAAAAAATAAAAAACGCAGAGGTGATCAAATACCACCAAAAGAAATCTCTATTTGTGGGAACAAAATGATAAAAATTTGTTTGGGTGCAGTGTAGCATGACCGCGCAATTGTCATTCAAAGTGCGACAGCGCTGAAAGCTGAAAATTGTCCTGGGCAGGAAGTGCCCGCCCCCCCAAAAAAAACAAAAACGTAAGTTGATAAATCAGGGAAACAAGATAAATAAGTTAGAGATCTTTGTGTACCATTTATATATTACATGTCTACATACAGTGCCTTGAAAAAGTATTCATACCCCTTAACTGCTTGCCGACCGGCTCACGCCGATATACATCGGCAGAAGGGCGCGTACAGGCAGATTAACGTATCTGTACGTTGCCCTTTAACCACTTAAACCCCTTTTTTGCGATTCGGCACTTCGCTTTAACTGACAATTGCGCGGTCGTGCGACGTGGCTCCCAAACAAAATTTATGTCCTTTTTTCCCCACAAATAGAGCTTTCTTTTAGTGGTATTTGATCACCTCTGCGGTTTTTATTTTTTGCGCTATAAACAAAATTAGAGCGACAATTTTTAAAAAAATGCAATATTTTTTACTTTTTGCTATAATAAATATCCCCAAAAAATATATAAAAAAATATTATTTTTTTCCTCAGTTTAGGGCGATACATATTCTTCTACATATTTTTGGAAAAAAAATCGAAATAAGCGATTATTGATTGGTTTGCGCAAAAGTTATAGCGTCTACAAAATAGGGGATAGTTTTATGGCATTATTATTAATAATTTTTTTTTTTATTAGTAATCGTGGCGATCAGCAATTTTCATTGTGACTGCGACATTATGGCGGACACGTTGGAAAATTTTGACACATTTTTGGGACCATTGGCATTAATACAGTGTGATTAAAAATGCATTGATTACTGTAAAAATGTCACTGGCAGTGAAGGGGGTTAACATCTAGGGGGCGGGAAGGGGTTAAGTGTTCCTAGGGGCGTGTTTCTAACTGTCTGGGGGCGTGGCTTGGTGTGTGACATCACTGATCGTCTTTCCCTATGACAGAGAACAGACGATAGCAGATAATAATTTTTTTTAATTAAAAAAATATTTAGACATTGTCTGGCATAGCAATGGCCCCCCTACCCGTAAAATAAATGACATATTTCTGATGAACTTCACGGGGGCTTTGGGGTGCCAAGCCAGGACCGCCAGTATCCAGGCCCATCAGGGGATTAGCAGGAAGTCCGGCCCAACTGAGGCGAGATAATCTTGGGCATTTTCATGTAAAAAAAAATTGTGCAATATGCAGTAGGATAACATGATGTGGTTAATTTTGTAGTCCGCCATGTGTATTGCTGTCAGAAACAGGCGGAACCAGCTGGCCATTATCCCAAAGGCATTCTCAATGACTCATCTGGCTCTGGCCAGCCAGTAGTTAAAAAACCCTGCTCTCCGGGGTGAGGGTCCTCTGGGGGAATGGCCTCATCAGGTGCTCACCCAGAGCGAATGCTTCATCAGCAATAAAGATGAATGGGAGTCCTTCAACATTGTCCGCAGCAGGTGGCAATGCCAGGCCACCAGTCTGGAGACGTTGGTAGAACTCAGTCTGGGTGAAGACTCCTCCATCCGACATCCGGACATTCTTCCCCACGTCCACATAGAGGAACTTATATTGTGCCGACACCACCGCCATCAACACTACACTATTAAAACCCTTATAATTGTAATAGCAAGACCCACAATGGGGTGGTGGCACGATGTGGAAGTGCTTCCCATCTATAGCCCCTCCACAGTTGGGAAAGTCCCAACGGTCGGCAAAGTGGGAGGCCATAGTCTGCCATTCCTGTGGCATTGAAGGAAACTGTGGAAACCAGACAAAAAAATATTAGTATTTTTGCACATAATATTGCAAGCAGATTACACAAAAACATTCTTGGCCAACATCAGCATAACATTTATTTTAAGAAGTATTTAAAGACAAAAATATAAGGCCCACTTATCAGATTCCTCCCCCCCTCTCATGGGCGTCCGCAGAACTTTTTTCAGGAGGGGCATCATTTTAGGGTCACCCATGTACCGCCCCTTTTCGACAATGTCATTATCACATTATCATGGTCAGAGACTGCAGACGTAGTACAGTCCCTAGGATAAGTAATGGATAATGGCCAACAGGCCCTCTTACCAGACCCAGCGAAACTACAGCAGTGATCCCTCCGGCTGGATGATCGCTCACTCTGGGTTCCCCGGGGGCGTCTCTGGTCAGTAGTGTAGCATGTCTGTACCCTGGTAGTGGGTCAGTGTTTCTCTCTCTGGTGGTGCTGGGCAGCGTGGCTCTCTCTAGTGGCGCTGGGCAGCGTGGCTCTCTCTTGTGGTGCTGGGCAGCGTGGCTCTCTCTTGTGGTGCTGGGCAGCGTGGCTCTCTCTTGTGGTGCTGGGCAGCATGGCTCTCTCTCTCTGGCTTCCGCCCAGCACACTCCTCGTTCTTTGTCCTGTCTCCCTCAGCTTTTTTCCAGGCTGCAGTCTCTCAATCTCTTTCTTGATCAATCGATAGCCTCCTCCCTGTGGAAAATGGGGCCACCAATCTTTGGGACTACATGTCCCATGATGCTCTCCTATCCTAGTCTCCTTTGATTGACCCTCAGTTATGGCCAATAGGGAAGAAACGGAGTGGGCAGGAAGCTGGGCGGGGAAGCTGGTGAGAGCCGTCGTCTCTTCTCTGACAGGAGAAAGGGGGGCAAGCGGGGGAAACCTCTGACAGCACGCATGCTCGCCTTTCTCCTGTCCCAGCGCCGCCAAGTTCTCTGCTGGACTGAGCAGGGAAAATAAGTCACACTACACTGATGAGGGGGCTTGACAGCACCTTGATGGTGTCACCCCACTGGCGGGTGGCACCTGGGTACAGGCTGCCCGTACCCCAATTGCGATACAACTGTGCTGAATTTAAGATCCGATCCCTACTTCCAGGGGGAGCACTTGACCCCCCTTGCCCATACCTGCGGATGCCCATGCCCCCTCTGATGGCCCATTGTAAAAAATTTAGGGAGGGGGGTTTCGAGCTGATTTTGGGATTTAAAAAAAAGCCTCTGGCACTCTGCCTGAATTTGAGGTCAACAATAACATTTGAACACATTTTAGGGGGTGTTTAGGGTAAAAGAAAAATTGGCTGCGCTGAAATAATGGGGATCAATTAGCCCACCAGTTACGTGATCTAATGGAATATTGTCTACTCTAATACTGGTGTGTGATTTTAGTGAAAAAAGTTTAAACTATCTACATTTGAATTATATGCCCACAACTCAGTGACAAGTGTGAAATAAATGAATTACAACTCCAAAGTACAAATAATAATATCATAAACACATAATAATGAATCCGAGTTCAGTGTGATAGCATAGAGAAAAACAGAGATCCAAATATGGACAGATAACGTTTTATAAGGGAAAGTTCTATTCATGCAGAGGGGTCCAACACAAGATTTGGGGTTCTGTTAATAACAGTTCACAGTGTTGTAACATCTGGCACCCACGAAACGAGTGATTAGATAGCCAAAGTAAAGGTCCTCCACCAAAAGGCAAAAATGGCAGCTTACCAGCTGATCTGATCTCTGTGTTACGAGAGACCAGATTTTGGGTGAGCGGCGTGCTGACGTCACCTCCTTTCTCCCGTCTATCCCAGGAAGCGACGGGCAGCAAGTAAGAGAGCTGGCCGGCTCGACTAATTTTAACCACAACCGCTTATAGATTGCTATTTACATGTGAGTGTGCTACCTATAGAGGTTTCTTTTAACAAATAAAGGGTAAAAAAACGATATTGCGCCATGGTTGTCCCTTTCTCTTTCATGTTAACCCTTTCTGATTGAGAGCCAAGTGACCCCAGGAGAGATCCATTATAGTTGAAAAGATTGGTGACTGTTGTCCAGAGGAGTTCGGATAAAGACCCAGGCAGGGGTGTATGCCATTTGCCTATCTGGTCTCTCGTAACACAGAGATCAGATCAGCTGGTAAGCTGCCATTTTTGCCTTTTGGTGGAGGACCTTTACTTTGGCTATCTAATCACTCGTTTCATGGGTGCCAGATGTTACAACACTGTGAACTGTTATTAACAGAACCCCAAATCTTGTGGTGGACCCCTCTGCATGAATAGAACTTTCCCTTATAAAACGTTATCTGTCCATATTTGGATCTCTGTTGTTCTCTATGCTATCACACTGAACTCAGATTCATTATTATGTGTTTATGATATTATTTGTACTTTGGAGTTGTAATTCATTTATTTCACACTTGTCACTGAGTTGTGGGCATATAATTCAAATGTAGATAGTTTAAACTTTTTTCACTAAAATCACACACCAGTATTAGAGTAGACAATATTCCATTAGATCGCGTAACTGGTGAGCTAATTGATCCCCATTATTTCAGCGCAGCCAATTTTTCTTTTTCTTGTATTTTCTGTGTGTATCTCACATAAGGTTGCAGCAGGAATTAATTTATTCATTTATTTATTTTTCAAATAATTTTTTCACATAAGTCACTTTTATAGAGCATATGTGTTAACTTCCAACTTTTTAGACAGCGCTGTTACTCCAACATTTATATTATATGTTTAGGGTAAAGAACTACAATGGAGCTGACAAAATACAATAAGTGACTAGGCTAGGTGTATATGGGCCCAGGATAGCATGCTGGGGAGGTTAGTGAAGGCAAATATGCATGAAGGACAAAAAAGGAGCATCAAAAGCTTACAGCATGCATGAGGACAAAGGGGACATTCACAGCATGTTACAATCATGGTAATTAGGGAACGATGAAATAAATACAATGCATTAGCAAACATTAAATACATAGAATCTAATGTTAAAGGAGAAAACTTACCCTAATATAGTGCTTCTGCAGGACCTGAATGATGGCAGAACAGGTCTCTGGGATAATTATCCCAAGAGCATGGGAGAGATCCCTGTTGAGAACTTGAGGTCCTGTAGACTTCTCCCCGTCGACAAATACCGCAATGTGGCGACTAGCCTCTGCTTGGACGTGATGGCTTGCCGCATGCAGGTGTCCTGCCTGCTAAAATAAGGGGTGAGCAAATCCAACAGACGGTGAAAAACGGGGTCCGTCATCTGGAGAAAGTTCCCAAAATCATCAGGGTTATTCTCCTGGATCTCACGCAGCAAAGGCATGTGAGAGAATTGGTCACGCTGGAGTAACCAATTCTTGGTCCATGAACACCTCTCCACCCTGTTCATGGACTGGGCTTGGGTCCAAGTATGAACCCCAACACCCAGCCCCCACACAGCACGAACTCTACGATGAGTACGTACCCACAACATGGCTTCAAACCGGTCGTCTGCTCAGAACCAACAAACAGAACACACTGAAGAACAGCAAGGCCTGTGAAGAGCTAGCTGAAAATCAGAAATGAGCGGACAAAAACGCACTGAAAACCAGATACGAACTGACTACACACACTGAAAACCAGATACAAACCCCACGAGCACAAACTGAACAGAACTGAAAAGCACGAGTCTGAAAAGCGCAAATTGTCTCTCACCAAACTTCTACTAACACGAGATTAGCAGAAGGAGCCCAAAGGGTGGCACAGTGGCTATTGAACTTCCCTTTTATAGGCCCTTCGTATGTGTTGCACGTCACTGCGTTCTTGACGGTCGGACTTTGGTGTGACGTGTGTATGCAAGACAGCTTGAGCGGAATTCCGTCGGAACTCCATCGGAAAAAACTTCAGAGTTTATTCCGACGGCAAAACTGGTCCAGGGCATAATGCCGCGTACACACGAGCGGACTTTTCAACAGCAAATCCGTCGGACAATTTTATTGTGTGTGTGCTCCATCAGACTTTTGAAGTCGAAAAATCCGACAGACTTTAGAAATAGAACATGTCTTAAATTTTCCCGTCGGAACTCCGCTGGACCCAGTTCCTATCGAAAAATCCGCTCGTCTGTGTGCTAGTCCGACGGACAAACAACGACGCTAGGGCAGCTATTGGCTACTGGCTACGAACTTCCTTATTCTAGTCTGGTCGTACGTCATCACGTTCAAATCCGTCAGAATTTAGTGTGATTGTTTGTGGCCAAGTCCGTTCATTCGAAAAGTCAGTCGGAACTCCGTCGAAAGTCCGTCGGACCTAGTCCGTCGGAAAGTCCGCTTGTGTGTACGCGGCATTAGAGTCTGCAAAAGACTTGAGACTGGGGCAGAGGTTCACCTTCCAGCAGGACAACAACCCGAAACATACAGCCAGAGCTACAATGGAATGGTTTAGATCAAAGCATATTCATGTGTTAGAATGGCCCATTCACAGTCCAGACCTAAATCCCATTGAAAATCTGTGGCAAGACCTGAAAATTGTTGTTCACAGACGCTCTCCATCCAATCTGACAGAGCTTGAGATATTTTGCAAAGAAGAATGAGCAAAAATGTCCTCTCTAGATGTGCAAAACTGGTAGAGACACCCCCAAAAACACTGCAGAGAAAGGGGGTTCTACTCAAGAGGGCTGAACACAAATTCCCCCCACACTTTTCACATTTATTTGTAAAAAAAAAAAATGTAAAACTATTTATCATTTTCCTTCCACTTCACAATTATGTGCCACTTAGACATGTGCACAATAGAAACATTTGTTTAGTTTCGTTTCTGTTTGTTTCCGTTGATTCGTAATGATTCGTAATTTCGTAAGTCGTCGGTGTTCGTCTTCAGACTCGTTCGGATTTTCGTAAGAGCTATTTTTTCGTTATGTGCCACTTAGACATGTGCACAATAGAAAAATTTTGTTTAGTTTTGTTTCTGTTTGTTTCCGTTGATTCGTAATGATTCGTAATTTCGTAAGTCATCGGTGTTCGTCTTCGGACGCATTCGTATTTTCGTACATTTAGTTACATTCGTACTTTCGTAAGATTGATTTATTCGTACTTTCGTAACATTGTTTTCGTAGATTCGTAATCGGAGCATAATTCATAATTTTATGTAATGTGTATGCTATTACATTGTAAGAGACACGGAAAATTACGAATCAAAAAAAAGAATTTTTTCGTTCAATCCATTCGAAGCACGTTAAGCAGCGCCATTGTAAGAGACACGGAAAATTACGAATCAACAAACAAAAAAAAAATTGTTATGAATGTAAGAATTTTTTCGTTCATTTTGATTTTCGTTATTTTTGAATATTTGTTCGGTATTTTTGTTGTTTCTGTTTTTGTTTTTCGGATTTTCATTCTTTCGTAGGTTCATTGTTTCTAATTTAATTATTTCGTATTTTCGTTGTTTTTCATATTTGTTCGTTTCGATAGTTCGTTATTCGTTAGAATTTTTAGTGAACCATTCGTTCATTCGTACGATAACGAATGAACGAATATAACGAATTTGAACGGAAAACAAATTCGTAACTAAATGAATTGCACATGTCTAGTGCCACTTTGTGTTGGTCTATCACATAAAATCCCAATAAAATACCTTTACGTTTTTTGGTTGTAACATGACAAAATGTGGGAAATTTCAAGGGGTATGAATACTTTTTCAAGGCACCGTATGTTTCTTTGTCTGAATAATAACATCCCATTAAAATATTTCCCAACATCTTCTCCAGATCAATTATCGGGTCGCTGATCCTCGCCTGAGTGAAGGAAGAATGTATCCATCCTTATTCCATATGACACCAGACGATCGGGCCCGTTTTGCAGCTACTATCACATTTTTGCAGCATATGGGGTGGAACTGGGTTGGAATAATAACAGCATTTGACGGCAGCGGTGATAGGGAGTCCCAAGAGCTGAGTAAGATGATGAGACAACGCGGGATCTGTATAGATTACATCATCCAGATCACTGCAGGTCTAATTGATAAATGGAAAATGATTATTAGTAAATCAGCAGCTAAGGTCATCATAGTGTGTGGGACTTTCACAAATGACTTTTTTTATCTAGTTAATCGTATGCCCTCTGTTATAGAAAATATCACATTTATATTCCCGCCACCATGGAGTAAATTAACTTCTGCGCTAACTTGGACCCATAAATCAATCAACTGCAGCTTCACATTTCTATGGCCAGAAAAAATCCACCTAGAAATTGAAGTCTTTAAGGATGGCTTCTGCTTCTACAGCTGCTTGCAAGACCCGATAATGGAAGATTTATGGATTTTTTGGCATCAGTGCCTTTCCCCAAACCGAGCCAAAAATTACTTTTTTCAACATTTCTATAGGATTTATGCAAATATGTGTACAGATGTAAAAAGTATTTCAGCCGAACTTAATACTTTTACATCTACACCTTCCTATGTATACAGGGCTGTATATGTTCTGGCCCATGCGCTGCATGGAATGTACATGAAGAAAAAGACATCTGAACACAATGGACTCCAGCACAGAGTAAGTAGATAATAGGTGTGTAGTGTTATGGAAAATTGTATTAATGTATGTTGTCAGATGCCCCCCAGTGTCGGTTTTGCTGTAATGCGCTCACGTGAGCATATTCGCACATAAAGACGTTGGCGGAAGACCATTGGCTGTGGAAATCTTCCTGTGGACACTACATACGTGTTTGCTGGTTTAAGGAAGTTCATTTGTGCCTCACCGGGAGACTGGCCATTTCCCGGTGACTGCATTGATAGCTTCAAGCGAACATCTCTGTGTACATTGGAACTTTAGCATAACGATATAAATATTATGGCCCACTGAGCCATGGTTTTATATCGTCCGTTGTCATTGAAAGCAGTTAGACGGTTCGGACATCACTGCTTAATCTATTTGAATGTATTCTGTGATAGGTTCTTTTGAAGGAAAACAATTGTACCTGTATTGTAACACCATTGTATTGAATTTGTATTGTATGTCCTTATATGGTCATTCACATCCTGTGTGAAGGATGAGGTCACATCCTTTGTGGGATGGATTTAGCTGTCAGAGGCAAACCCTTGAGGGTGTGGCCTTGAAGGGATTCGAAATAAAGGAGTTCGCTCAGCTCAGGAAAGGCAGGATGGCTGACTGACCAGGCTGAGATGAACATGTAAGATATACTGGTAATGGCTCCTTTAATGCAATGCTTGGCTGGTGAGGTTTGAATGAGGGGGCTGAGATGAGGATCTAAGAATGCTGTTGATGGCTGTTTACTGGTTAATGGGAAACCAGGGGTTTGGGAGGTAATGGAAGATCTAAGGTTAAGGCATTATATCATTAAGATGGAAAGAATCATTGGTTATATTAGAAACAGGAAAAATTGGCTGTTTGCTCTACAGACAGTCAGATTTTTACCATGTCAGTAGGGGCCATAACCCAGAGGGGTAGCCTTGATTTTCTGGGCTTACCAATTACCTCCTCGTGGCTTGTCGGTTGTTGTCTAGGGGTTCCCAGGGTTAGTACCCAGTGACTTCGGAGCTGACACATAATAGACCTTTTCAAGGTTTTTATTTTGCAGGGGTAACATCCAACAATAACACAGTCTCAGGTGGGAATAGAGGGCACGGGTGATAAAACTCAGGCACTTTGAACTGCTGACATCCACCGAATGTCTCTAATCAACCCAGAGAGTAGCCACTCGCAGCTGGTCGCTTCACTGCTGGACAAACCTCTAGCCAGAGGTCTAGCAGCCAACATGTGATCCGGAAACTTTGCAAAGTCTATACCACAGACTAGATTGTACCTAAAGATAAGTAGGAACCTTTCCCACAGTAATTGGATCTCTCAGCCTTCTTGGCGATACTGTGAGAAGTGTGGATTCTCTAGGGTCCATACAACTCAGCTCCGAGGCTCTTACCGAGCAGCCAGCTTGTTGGCCCTCCTCCGAAGAGTCCTCCCCCGGTCACTTGTACGAGTTGCCGTGTCCCTCCAATACCGAGAGCACACCGGGACATCTCCAAATCCTCCTTTAGTTACTGGGCCTCGAACTAGCCAGTTCCGAGACTCGGGAACGGACGGATCCGCAGCACAGTGGTGTAGTGGTTAGCACTTTCACCTAGCAGTAATAGGGTCGCTGGTTCAAATCCCGACCATGACACCTTCTGCCTGGAGTTTGCATGTTCTCCTTGTGCTTGCGTGGGTTTCCTCCGGGTACTCCGGTTTCCTCCCACACTCCAAAGACATGCTGGTAGGTTAATTAGATCCTGTTGATAAAATTGGCCAAATATGTGTATGTTGTATGTGTATGTGTTTGTAAGCGTGTCAGGACCCAACAGGGCAAGGACCGCACTATACCACAGATGGACACCAGTGGCAAAAAGCGCCCTGAGGCGATTCAGTTCGCATAGGTTGCGCTATACAAGTCATTCATTCATTCATTCATCCCCACCCCAGACCACGAGGGCCTCTGGGGCTGGTCAGGGTGACCATGCTTGCGGGACAGCAGACACTCCTGGGCCTGGGACCCCTCACAGGGCTGCCCCGGACCGAAACCAGGAATCAAAGCAGCAGCCGAACCCTGAACACATGACTTCAGCCCCTTAAATACCCCTTCCCAGACTACGCAGCAGGGCCAGACGCGCCCACTGATTGGCTCCGGGAAAGATTGGTACCCAACATGTCCAACCAGGCTTGGTTCTCGGCCTTTCACGGGTGCCTCACTGCACCTATGACCAGGCGGAACTTCAGTACAGCCCAGCCAGACCGATGCCAAAGTAAATCCTGTACAATTAACCCCCAGAACTCCATTACAGTTCTGAGAAAAAATGAAATTTACATTGATAGCGCACACTTAATAAAGTGTGGGCGCTACAGGTGTTTATATTACTAGGATCCTAGATTATATATGTAGCATTGACCCCCGAAGGAGCTGCTGGTTTTATTGGGCTTACCGTTACCTTCTTGATCCCGTGGTAGATGGCCCAAAGAAATGCAGAAACTGACACTTGATTCTCCTTTTCGGTTATTTATTTGAAAGATAACACATTCTCTTAGTGTAGGGTAGAGGGTTAGGAGGAAAGTTCAGGTACTTTTGGAACTGCAAGAATAGGAAGCCTCTTATTGTAGGAATCCAGAGAATAACGGTTTCACAGCTGGATTCTCACCACCTCCAGGATAGACCTCCTCTCACTAGGCCTAGCAGCCGGTAGAGTGTTAAGTAAAGCAAAGTCTCTGCCACAGACATGGCTGTAGAACACTTTAGAAAAGTCTCTGCCACAGACTTGATTGTAGAACACTTTAGAAAAAGTCTCTGCCACAGACTTGAACGTAACTGAGGGACATAGACAAATTTAGAGAGCTATCACACGGTACCAGTATCTCTCAGCCAGTCCGGCGATACCGTATGAGTGTAGATCTGTAAAGTCTCCTTCAACTGAGCCTCCAGGCTCCTTCAGAGAAACCAGCCTTGTATGTGGCCTTCTCCTGAAGAATCCTCCCCTGGATGCTCCTCCAGTTGCTGGGCCTCTCCTTTGATGAGACGGCACCGGATCACCCTTGGATAATTAGGCCCCGATATCCATTCAGGCCTGTCCCTGCAGTTGCTTCCCCTCGGGCTATCCAGCCCTGAGATTTGGAATATCATGGATCTGCACCCCAGGCCAGGAGGGCCGTGAGGGCTGGTCAGGAGGACCAGGACCAAACAGACAAAAGATCTCTTCTGGACCGGAACCCCCGAAGCACGTGATCTCAGTACCTTAAAACCCCCCCCAGAATTCACAGCAGGACAAACACTCCCATTGGGCTGGTTCTGAGAGAAAGAATGGCATCCAATACACCCAACTAAACTGCGTGCTAGAGTGACAGTAACACCTGCGGCCAAGTAGGACTCAGTTCAATCCAGCCAGACTGGTACTGAAATCATAATTTGGCAGAATTAGCCCGAAACCCAACTGTGGTTTCAGGAATATTCATTTTCAAAATAAAATAGCGCGTGCTCGTCAGGTGCTGGTGCTACATATAATAATGATGTGACTGAAGTAAGATGGACAGCAGTTTCTGCCCTCCATCTCCCTACCTGGGCAATCAGGAGTATTGCAGTCACCTTCTGGAGCCATATTTAGAGTATAACATGAAACATGCTCCGGTATATGTCCTCCTCACCCCCCCCCCCCCCCCCCCTCCAATCCTCCTCCCTTTGACAGCAGGCATGTGATTCTCTCCCCGCATCTGCTGTCACATTTTGAAAACAGCGTGTCTGTACGGAGCTCCACCCGCACAGTTGCATAATTTATATATAGGAATAGAGAATTACAAGTCCCACCTGCCACCACAGCAAACACCTTGTATTTCTTAATAAACTGCAAGGGCACTGATGAGCGCACTATTAGAGATGGGCCAAACACCCATCTGTTGGGTTTCACAGCAGAACTTCTGAACAGGGGAAACTTTCTAACCCAAACGGCAAACCCCATTAAAAAAATAAAAATAAATATAAGTGACCATTTTGAAGGCTTATATACAATTTATTGGTCATAAAAGAGGTACGGGGTCCTGGCACTGCCCTGGGAATCATGTATCAATAAAAAAAAAAAATTCTTTAAAATTATAATTTTTTTCGGGAGCAGTGATCTTAATTATGCTGAAAGTGCAACAATAAAAATGAAAAAATCCTTTAACCGTTCAGCCCCGGAAGATTTTACCCCCCTTCCTGACCAGAGCACTTTTTTGCGATTCGGCACTGCGTCGCTTTAAACTGACAATTGCGCGGTCGTGCGACGTGGCTTCAAAACAAAATTGACGTCCTTTTTTTAAAAAAAAACAAAACCTAAAAAAACAAATAACATAAAACTAATAAATAAAAAATAAACTACAAAAAAACAAAAATTACTAAAAAACAAAAACCAACACCAAAAAAAACCACTTACAAACAAAAAAAAATAAAAAAATTTATAAAAAAAATTATACAAAAAAATTTAATTAAATTATTAAATAAAAAACCAAACTTTAAATAAATAAAACAACATACATAAAAATAACTTATAATTAAAAAAAACACACAATAAAAAAAATTAAAAAAAACCCAACTTAATACATAACAAACTATTTAACCAAAAACTAAATAATAAAACAAATTTTAAAAAACAAAAACACCAAACATAAAAAACACAAGTAACAAACAAAAATTAACTAAACAACAAACAAAAAAAAAACAAAAACACCAAAAAAATACATATAAAAATAAAAAACCAAAAAAAAACACTAAAAAAAAAAAAAAACAACAAAATTTAAAAACAAACAAAAAAAAATAAAATACAAAAAAAAAAAAAAGAAACTAAAAAAAAAATAATATATTAATAATTAAAAAAAAAACATAAATTAAAAAAATAAACAAACAAAATACACAAAACTTATTAAAAACAACACAAACAAAAACAAACTTTAACACCAAAAAAATCAAATACATTAAACCAATAACTACACAACCTACACACATTTATAACTACCAAACCCACCCCCAAACAAAAAAAGCTACCAACTTAAACTACAAACAAACAACAAAAATTAAAAAATACATAATTTTATTATTAAAAAAACCAACAACATAACAAAACAAAATTTTATTAAAAAACAAAAATAATAAAAAAACACAAAAAAAAAAAATTTATAACACACCAAATAAACTAACATTAATAAAAAAACTTACGAAAAACAACAAACAAAACTAAAACTAAAAATTAATTAACACCATTTAAAAAAACTTACTATTAACTATAACAAAACAAACAACAAACACACAACACTTAACAAAAACTCACAAATTACAAACACCCTACAACTAAAATTTAATAAACACTTTAAAAATAAAACTTTAAACATAACACATATTACCTTACAACAGTAAACAACAACACAAAATTACCTAACATAAGATAAACCAATTTAAAAAATACAACAAAAAAAACATTAACAAACTAAAGAACATAATATATACATAAAACATTAAAAAACTAACAACAAAAACAAATATACTTAAACAAAAACTTAAAAAAAAAAAAAACAAAAAAAATAATATTAAACTATTTAAAAATTATAATATAAACTACAAAAAAACAATAAACAAAAACACCTTAAAAAAAACCCAACAAAAATTTATAAAATTACACTAAAATACTAACCAACCAAAATTAAAAATACAACTTAATATATAAAACAATTTAATTACATTACAGTATTAAAATAACCAAAAACATAACAAATTACATACTTTACAACTTAAACAAAACTTAACTAAAAAAATACAACAAAACCTACTTTTAAAAATTAACCAAAAAAATAAACCCAATTAAATAAAATTTAAAAAAAAAAAAAAACACACAATGAAAAACCTTATAAAATACAAAAACAAACAATAAAAACAAACAAAACAAATAAAAAAAAAACGCAAAAACAAACAAACAAATAAAAAATTTACAACCAACAAAAAAACAAAACTTCATATACTACAAACAAAAAACTTAAACAAAACAAACCTTAATTTACTACAACTAACACTTAATATAACCACAAGACCACACCAACAAAACCCCAAACTTAACAACGAACAACAACGCAAACAACAAACTACTAATTAACCACCAACTAACACAAAACAACCCAAAACAAAAAATTAAATAACCAAAAACAAACAACACAGTACAAACCCCCACCAAACACAACAAAAATAAAAAAACAAAAAATAAAAAACACAAATAAATATTTTTAATAAAACCAAAAAACAAACAACAAAAAAATTAACCAAACAACCCAAACAAAAATTTAACTAACAAAACAAAAACACCCAAAAACTTAAACAAATTTAAAATATAAACACAAAAACTATAAAAAAACTAATTTAAAATAAAACAAAAACGAAAAATAGCAAATTTTCCTACAAAATTAAAATTTAAATACTTAATTAATAACTACACAAACACACAACAAACTAAATATTTAAAAAAAAATAAAAAAACACAAACTTTACAAACTAACTTACCCAACAACTAAAAAAACACCAAATTAACCTACACCACCCAACATACTACCATTAAAAACCACAACTTAACAACTAACAATTACTACTAACACAAAACACACAAACTATACCACAAAAAATATAACACACCTTACTTAAAAAAATTACAAACCTAAAACAACAAAGAACAATTACACCACAATTACTTTAATAAAAAAAAATTTTACAAAACAAACTAAAATTTTACAAAACCTAATAAAAAAAAAAAACAAAACTAACATTACAAAAAAGATATTTAACATACCTTACCCCTTTAAAACATTAATTACAACCAAAAACAAAAAACACAAAAACAACCAAACCTACAACTATTTTATATAACACAAAAACAAAAACACACTTAAATATAACAATAACAAAACCAGATAATAAAAAAATATTATATTTAACTACATTAAAAAAAAACATAAACAAAAACAAAATTTTAAAAACTTTAACCAAATTAAAATACTAAAAACTAACACAACACAACAACAATAAAACTAACAAAACATAACATTACAAACAAAAAAAAAAAAACAAAACACAATAAAAAAAACAACAAAACAAAAAAAAAACAAAAACAAACACAAAATAAAAAAACAAACTAATTAAACCACTACCATTAAAAACCAATTAAACACACCAAACATTACAAAAACAAAAACTACATTAACCTTAAAAAAAAAAAAAAATAACAAAAAAAAACGGTAAAACCAAAACACTATAAAACACAAAACTAACCAAACTTTAAAAAAACTTAAAAAAAAAGTTAACACAATAAATACACCTTTAACGACACTAAAACCCTTTAAAAAAACAATTAATTATAACAACTTAAAACTTTAACCCTTTAAAATTACTAAACAAAAATAATTTTATTTAAACATTAACACTATTTTACACAAAAAAAAATAACAATTAAATTAACAAAAAACAAAAAATTACTTAACAACAAAATAACAAAACATACCACACACAAATACACTAATAAACATTACACAAATAAAAAACACAAAAAACAATTTTTAACAAATTAAACTAAAAAAAAAAAACTTACCAACAAAACAAATAATAAACCAATTACAATAAAAATAACATAACCATTAAAAAAAAAAACAACAAAAAACCATAAAATACCAAATAAACCCAAAAAAAAAACAAAAAAAAAAAAGACACCAAACAAAAAATTTAAACCCACCATAACTTAAAATTTACCTACTTATAACAACAAAATTAAACACTACATTATAATAACAAAAAATAAAACCAATAAAAACATTTTAGAACACCCACAAACTACTAAATTATGACACAAATTTAAAAAAAAAACTATTAAACTACAAAAGCCAATACACACAAAAAATATAACAAACCTTAACTACAATATTACTAACAATACCTACAAACACAACTTAACCAAACAAATAAAATAACACAACAAAACATAAATAAACCCAAAAAAAAATTAAAAAATAAATAAAAAACACTAACAAAACACACTAATAAGATTAAACCCTAAAAAATTAAAAAACAAAACAATTTAATACAAATCAAAAACAAAAAAAAATACAAAAAAATTTACATAAAAAACAAAAAACCACAACTTTTAACAACTTTACACATTAACAAAACTAAATAAACCAATAATTAAGAAAAAAAAAAAAAACAAAAAACAACAAATAACAAAACACACTTTAAAAACAACAAAACAACAAATAAAAACAACTCAAGAAACAACAACATTACACAAAACTAAAATAAATATGAAAAAAACAAAAAAAACTTAAAAATCTAAAAAAATAAATTTAATACAACAAATAAAAAAAACAAAAACGAAATATAAAAAAAAATTTAAAAAATTTATACAAATTAACAATAAACAAATTAAAAACACTAATTAACAAACAAAACAAATAGAGCTTTCTTTTGGTGGTATTTGATCACCCCTGCGGTTTTAATTTTTTGCGTTCTAAATAGAGTTGAGCGGACACCTGGATGTTCGGGTTCGGCAGGTTCGGCCGAACTTCAAAAAAAAGTTTGGGTTCGGGACCGAACTTGACCCGAACTTGACCTCGAACACCGAACCCCATTGAAGTCAATGGGGACCCGAACGGCTATAATAAAGTGTCGGCTCCCGTCCCCCTTAATACAGAGAACAGTCATTGAAGTCCTTTATTTTTAAAAAGTTAGTCATAAAAAGTGTTTGGGGACCTAGGTCCTGCCCCAGGGGACATGTATCAATGCAAAAAAAACTTTTAAAAACGGACGTTTTTTCGGGAGCAGTGATTTTAATAATGATTAAAGTGAAACAATAAAAGTGTAATATTCCTTTAAATTTCGTACCTGGGGGGGTGTCTATAATATGCATGTAAAGGGCGCATGTTTCCAGTGCTTAGAACTGTCTCTGCAAATAGTGTCATTTTTGCATAAAAGAAAGCTATTTAAAATCACTCGCGGCTAATGTGTATTGTCGGGTCCCGTAATACAGAGAACAGTCATTCATTGAAACTCATTCATAAAAAAAAGTCATTGATAAAAATAAAAAAAAAATAAAAAAATGGCGTAGGGGTCCCCCTCAAAATCCATACCAGACCCTTATCCGAGCACGCAACCTGGCAGGCCGCAGGAAAAGAGGGGGGGAGGAGAGCGGCCCCCCCTCCCGCCTGAACCGTACCAGGCCACATGCCGTCAACATTGGGAGGATGCTTTGGGGGTCTAAGACCCCCAAAGCACCTTGTCCCCATGTTGATGAGGACAAGGGCCTCTTCCCCACAACCCTGGCCATTGGTTGTGGGGGTCTGCGGGCGGGGGGCTTATCGGAATCTGAAAGCCCCCTTTAACAAGGGGACCCCCAGATCCCACCCCCCCCTGTGTGAAATGGTTTGTACCCCTACCATTTCACCAAAAAAGTGTCAAAAATAGTAAAAATTACAGGAGACGGTCTTTGACAATTCCTTTATTAAAATCTTCTTTCTTCTGTTCTTCCTTTCTTCATCTTCCATCTCCTTCTTCCTCCTCCGATCCACTTCTTCTTGGCCTTCTCGTCCAGCATCGGTGTCTCTTCTGGGCCGCTCCGCGCAATGGGAGGCTCCCGCTGGGTCTTCGGTATCTTCTTCCACGGCGTTGGTATCTTCTTCCAAGGCGTCGGTAACTTCTTCCACGGCGTCGGGCTCTTCTTGGGCCACTCCTCGCAATGGGAGGCTCCCGGCGTGTGAGGCTTCGCTTGGGCTGACAGTTCTTTTATAACGGAGGGCGGGGCCACCTGGTAACCCTGCCCCCCTCTGACGTATAGGGACGTCATGGAGTGGCCCAAGAAGAGACCGACGCCATGGAAGAAGATACCGAAGCCCTGGAAGAAGATACCGAAGACCCAGCGGAGCCTCCCATTGCGCGGAGCGGCCCAGAAGAGACACCGATGCTGGACGAGAAGGCCAAGAAGAAGCGGATCGGAGGAGGAAGAAGAAGATGGAAGATGAAGAAAGGAAGAACAGAAGAAAGAAGAAAGAAGATTTTAATAAAGGAATTGTCAAAGACCGTCTCCTGTCATTTTTTACTATTTTTGACACTTTTTTGGTGAAATGGTAGGGGTACTTTTGTACCCCCTTACCATTTCACACAGGTAGGGGGCCGGGATCTGGGGGTCCCCTTGTTAAAGGGGGCTTCCAGATTCCGATAAGCCCCCCCGCCCGCAGACCCCCCACAACCACCGGGCACGGTTGTGGGGATGAGGCCCTTGTCCTCATCAACATGGGGACAAGGTGCTTTGGGGGTCTTAGACCCCCAAAGCATCCTCCCAATGTTGAGGGCATGTGGCCTGGTACGGTTCAGGCGGGAGGGGGGGCGCTCTCTCGTCCCCCCTCTTTTCCTGCGGCCTGACAGGTTGCGTGCTCGGATAAGGGTCTGGTATGGATTTTGAGGGGGACCCCACGCCATTTTTTTTGGCTGGGTTTCCCCTTAAAATCCATCCCAGACCTCAAGAGTCTGGTATGGATTTTGAGGGGGACCCCACGCCATTTTTTTTTTGGTTGGAGTTCCCCTTAATATCCATCCCAGACCTGAAGGGCCTGGTTATTGAATTTGGGGGGACCCCTACGCTTTTTTTTTTTTTTTTTTTTATCAATGACTTTTTTTTTATGAATGAGTTTCAATGAATGACTGTTCTCTGTGTTACGGGACCCGACAATACACATTAGCCGCGAGTGATTTTAAATAGCTTTCTTTTCTGCAAAAATGACACCATTTGCAGAGACAGTTCTAAGCACAGGAAACATGTCCCCCTTTATATGCATACTATAGACACCCCCCAGGTACGAAATTTAAAGGAATATTACACTTTTATTGTTTCACTTTAATCATTATTAAAATCACTGCTCCCGAAAAAACTGCCGTTTTTAAAAGTTTTTTTTGCATTGATACATGTCCCCCTGGGCAGGACCCAGGTCCCCAAACACTTTTTATGACAAATTTTTTTAAAATAAAGGACTTCAATGACTTCTCTGTATTAAAAGCACTCGCGGCTATATGAATATCAATTCATATAGCCGCGAGTGCTTTTAAAATACATTTTACAAAGTAACATTAAATCCCCGAACACCGAACCCGAACATACAGTCAATTTTTCGGGTTCGGGTCCGGGACCCGAACACCCTAAAGTCCGGTACGGACCCGAACTTTACAGTTCGGGTTCGCTCAACGCTAGTTCTAAATAAAAAAGAGCGTACATTTTTTTTAAAAAAGCAATTTATTTTTGCTATAATAAATATCCCCCCAAAAAAAAAATTTCCCTCCGTTTAGGCCGATACGTATTCTTCTACATATTTTTGGTAAAAAAAAAACGCAATAAGCGTATATTGATTGGTTTGCGCAAAAGTTATAGCGTCTACAAAATAGGGGATAGATTTATGGCATTTCCAGTATTATTTTGTTTTTATTAGTAATGGCGGCGATCTGCGATTTTTATCGTGACTGCGACATTATGGCGGACACATCGGAAACTTTTGACACTATTTTGGGACCATTGTCATTTATACTGCGATCAGTGCTATAAAAATGCACTGATTACTGTAAGGGAAACCCGGGCAACAAGCGCACAGTGGTGCGCAGGCGTGGACAATCCAGGAGATGCTCAAGAAAAGACATGTATTGGCGCGTGCGTGCGCTTGTGCGCACCAGGGCCGTTTTTTAAGGCAGGGCAAAAGGGGCAGCTGCCTTGGGCCCTGTCATTGTTGTGGGGCCAAAAGCAGCTGCCTCATACTTGCCAACTATCCTGGTTTAAATTCCCTCATCCCTTGAGGTTTTAGTCCTGTGCTGTGTCCCAATATCTCAGTGTGAAGTGCTGCTACTAATGCTGCCAAGCTCTGCCCTATTGTTGTAGGGCAGACCCTGTGTTTACGTTTATGTAAATTACCAGCATTCATATGTAAATAGCGGCGGCCGGCGGCATTGATATGTACCGTATTTTTCGGCGTATAACACGCACCTTTTTCCCCTTAAAATCAGGGGAAAATCGTGGGTGCGTGTTATACGCCGATCCCAAGCGATCCCCCGCCGATCTCCGCTAGCTGTGAGCGGAGCGATCGCCGCCGAGCTACACATAGCGACTGTACTCAGCTCTTGCTTCCGGTTCCTGTCGGCACCAAGTTTAAATCGTGATGGACGCACAAGGCTGCAATGGGGACCTGGCTGCAATGGGGGTAAGGCTGAAGGCTGCAATGGGGGCAAGGCTGAAGGCTGCAATGGGGGCAAGGCTGAAGGCTGCAATGGGGGCAAGGCTACAATGACAAGGCTGCAATGGGGACAAGGCTGCAATGGGGACAAGGCTGCAATGGGGACAAGGCTGCAATGGGGACAAGGCTGCAATGGGACATGGCTGCAATGGGGACAAGGCTGCAATGGGGACAAGGCTGCAATGGGGACATGGCTGCAATGGGGACAAGGCTGCAATGGGGACAAGGCTGCAATGGGGACATGGCTGCAATGTGGACAAGGCTGCAATGGGGACATGGCTGCAATGTGGACAAGGCTGCAATGGGGACATGGCTGCAATGGGGGACATGGCTGCAATGGGGACAAGGCTGCAATGGGGACAAGGCTACAATGGGGACAAGGCTGCACTGGGACAAGGCTGCACTGACAAGGCTGCAATGGACACTTAAATGTAAGTTTTTTTTTTTTTCTTAAACTCCCATCCTAAAAGTTTTTTTCCTTAAAATTCCCTCCTAAACTTGGGGTGCGTGTTATACGCTGATAAATACGGTATATAATGCCACCTGAGGTCATATCCACAGTAATCTCTAGCAACCAATCAACAAGCACAAATCATGTGCTGTAACCTCTAGTAACTAATCAGTGAGCCGTAATGTGTGCTGTAACCTCTAGCAACCAGTCAGTGAGCGGTAATGATATCCTGTAACCTCTGACAACCAATCACAACAGCTGCCTGATCTGATTCAGTAAACTGATTTTGAGTCTAGCTGCTATTTTTTTGTATGTCTCAGAGCAGGTGGAGAGCGAAACTGCATGGGGGGGGGGGGGGGGGGGGGGGGTGGGGGCCAAGAAAAGTTTTGCCCAGGGTCCAATCAATATTAAAGACGGCCCTGGTGCGCACACTGGAGCCAATCTGCCTATTTAAACCTGCCAGTAACATGCACAACTTGCTGAATGGTCTTTTCAGCTAGTGCTTGCTTACCCGATCTGAACCAGTTTTCTGTATCCTGACCCGGCTTGCCTGAACCACCTCTTGACCTCTGCCTGCCTACTTGTGCCCCCGGCTTGTGTTTGACTCCACTTCTGCCTGATGTTCCTGTGCCTCATTGCCCGCCTGTGTACCGAACCCGGCTTGTGTCCCGTCTTTGCCTCTGCCTCACGTTTCAGTACCTGCTTTGCCTGGCTGTTGATTAACCCTTGGCTTACATCCCGGCTACTGATTCAGCGTCACGGAGCTCCTGTCTTCAGCTCAGGCCCAGCGCTCTCAAGTCACCTGGTCCCTGCCAAAGTACAGCCAGAGTCATCCGCCACATCGGCCCTCTTGCCACTCCGTGTCCTCCACTCCCTGTCATCACTACCAGGGGTGTTGGACAGGAGGTGCTAGAGAAGCCCCCTATACAGCTCGATCTCCACCAGGTACGTGACAATTACTGTGTAAATGACACTGGCAGGCAAGGGGTTAAACACTAGGGGCGATGAAGGGGTTAAGTGTGTCCTAGGGAGTGATTCTAACTTTGGGGAGGAGGGGCTGAGACTCACATGACAGCGATCACTGCTCCCGATGACAGTGATCTATGTCATGACACTAGGCAGAACGGGGAAATGCCTTGTTCACAAAGGCATCTCCCCGTTCTTCTGCTCTGTGACGCGATCACAGGCACCCGGCGGACACCGAGTCCGTGGGACCCGCGGTCACGGAGAACGTGGTGCGCCCACAGTTTTGCTTCTTAAAGGGGACGTACCTGTATGCCCTTGTGCCATTCTGCCAACGTATATCATCGTGCATCGGTCGGAAGAGGTTAAATATCATGTCTGAGGGGTCCCCTTAGTCTGCCTGTAAAGTGGAGCTTCTGTAGAGTGTATAGAACATGTTGCAGCAAAAAAACAGTCAGACAAAGTCAAATCCCATTTAAAATGACCAGTGGTTACAATTTCTGGCACCCGGCTATTGAAAAATTAAACAAAGAAATGGCGTAGGGTCCCCCCAAAATCCATACCAGACCCTTATCTGGGCCTGCAGCCTGGTAGGTCAGGAAAGGGGGGACAAATGATCCCCCTGGACCATACCAGGCTACATGCCCTCAACATGGGGGGGTGAGTGTTTTGGGGCAAGGGGGGCTGAAGTTAGAAGCTGATTGGCCCCCATGCACAGCAGTACCACATTTTGCACTTTCAACTTTTATTAAATCAATCCAACTGTTTCCAAACAAAGATGGTTCGGCGGGCGGCGTGATTGACGATGGATCGGAGGGGGGAGATTATTTTTTTATTTTTTAATAAAGGATTTGTCAAAAACTTGTATCTTGTTTTTATTACATTTTGTACACTTTTTTGGTGAATGGGGGACTTCCAGATTCCGATAAGCTTCCCCCACCCACAGACCCCATAACCACCGGCCACAGTTGTCGGGATGAGGCCCTTCCCCCCCCCATCAACATGGGGACAAGGTGCTTTGGAATGGGGGGACAGAGCCCCCCTGCCCCGAAGCACCCACCCCCCATGTTGAGGGCACGTGGCTTGGTATAATTCAGGAGGGGGTGCTCTCTCGTCCCCCCTTTCCTGACCTGCCAGGCTGCATGCTTGGATAAAGGTCTGGTATTGACCTTGGGGGGAACCCCTCTCCGACCCCACATTCCTGTCATGTCTGCCATAATACTGCTCACATTTTTCTCCTGTACATACTAAACACCATCATATATAGTATTTCTCCCTACACTCTGCACTACTTTCCTATTTTCTACACAATGCTCCCTCTCTCTATTACTATTGATATCCCACCTCTAGAACACACATTTTTTTTACACAGTCAGATAAGACCATCAGCACACAGGTTGATCTTCCTCAGTGAGATCCCACCTCTAGCACACACAGACTGATCTTCCTCGGTGAGATCCCACCTCTAGCACATACAGATTGATCTTCCTCGGTGAGATCCTACCTCCAGCACATACAGGTTGATCTTCTCAGGTGAGATACCAAATCCTGCACATACATTTCCTGGTGAGATCAAACCCCCAGCACATATGGATTGATCTTTCTCCGTGAAATCCCTCCTCCAGCACATGCATATTGATTGTCCTCAGTGAGATAACACTTTAAGCACATATAGATTGATCTTCCTGATTGAGAACCCCACCTCCAGCACATACAGATTATCTTCCTCAGTAAGATTCTACCTCCAGCACATATAGATTGATCTTTCTCAGTGAGATCCCACCCCCAGCACATACAGATCGATCTTTGCCAGTAAGATCCCACCTCCAGCACATACCTATTGACCTTACCTGGAGAGATCCCATCTCCAGAACACACAGATTGATCTTCCTCAGTGGGATCCCACCTCCAGCACATACAGATTGATCTTACCCAGTGAGATCCCACCTCCAACACATACAGATTGATCTTCCCCAGTGAGATCCCACCTCCAACACATACAGATAGCTTCTTCCCCGGTAAGATACCACATTCAGCACATACAGATTGACCTTCCCCAGGGAGATCACATCTCCAGCACACACAGATTGATCTTCCTCAGTGGGATCCCACCTCCAGCACATACAGATTGATCTTACTCAGTGAGATCCCACCTCCAACAGATTGACCTTCCTCAATGGAATCCCACCTCCAGCACATACAGATTGAACTTCCACAGAGAGATCACATCTCCAGCACACACAGATTGATCTTCCTCAATGGGATCCCACCTCCAGCACATACAGATTGACCTTCCCTGGAGAGATCCCACCGCCAGCACATACAGATTGATCTTCCTCAATGGGATCCCACCTCCAGCACATACAGATTGATCTTACCCAGTGAGATCCCACCTCCAGCCATGGCCATCTTTAAGGCAGGGCAAAAGGGGCATCTGCCCTGTGCCTCATCATTGTTGCGGGGCCCAAGCAGCTGCCTCATTCTTGCCAACTATCCCAGTTCAAATTTCCTTGTCCCTTGAAGTTTTAGTCCTGTGCTGTGTTCAAATATCTCAGTGTGAAGTGTTACTAATGGTGCTCAGCTCTGTATATTGCCGTGTACAGATGACTCACCTGCAGACCCTGTGTTTACATGTAAATAACCTGGATTGAATGTAAATAGTGGCAGCACTAATGTGTAAATAGCCACAGATCGGCTGCATTGATATGTAAATAGAGGCAGAATTCATATGTATATCATGCCCCCCTGAGGTCATATCCACCATCACTTCTGCTGAATGCTGCCCCCCGGGAGGTAAAGGGGCATGCTTGAAAGTGCTGCCTACAACTTTGGTCATTAAGCCTAACAGCATCCTGTTCTGCAATGGTAAGCAAATTGGAGGTGGTACCCTTTTTCAAAATAACATGGTACGATAGCACCGTGAATTGTGGTGCATGTGAAACATACATCTCAGCAAATGCATGAGGGTGTCATTAACAATTAATGGCACTGCTGTGTATCTGCTAAAGGGCAGCACATTTCTGTGGTGTCAGGAAAGCGATTTTGCATGCATTTCTGTCACACAAATGTGAAAGCAGGCTAAATGTCTCAGTTACATAAGTGGTCAGTGTAAATATTCTCATTACATTGGGGCTTGGTGTACAATCCTTTAATTCACACCAGGGGCCAGTGTGAATGTCCCCTTTACATTGGTGGTCAGTGTAAATCCTTCCTTAGATTAGTGGTTCCTGTTAAAACTCCTATTACATTAGTGGTCAGTGTAAATCCCCATTACATTAGTGGTCAGTTTAAATCCCCTTTACATTAGTGGTCAATGTGTATTCCCATTAAATTGGAGTTTTCTGTCTATTGATGGGTCCCCTGATGCGCTATAACCTTTAGCCACCAATCAGTGAGCAGTAATGATGTGCACTAACCTCTTGCAACCAATGATTGAGTGGTAAGGATATTCAGTAACCTTTAGCAACAAATTAGTAAGCAGTAATGATGTGCAGTAACCTCTAGCAACCAATTGGTGAGTGGTAAGGATGTCCTGTAACCTCTAGCAACCAATCAGTGAGTAGTATTGATGTACAGAAATCTCTAGCAACCAATCAACAAGCAGAAGTCGTGTCCTGTAACCTCTAGCAAATAATAAGTGAGCCATAATGTGTTCTGTAACTTCTAGCAGCCAGTCAGTGAGTGATAATGATACACTGTAACCTCTGGCAACCAATCGCTGCCGAATCTGATTCAGTAAACTAATTTCGAGTCTAGCTGCTATTTATTGTAGACTCAGAGCAGGTGGAGAGCGAAATTGCTTGGGGGGGGGGCAAGACAATGTTTGCCCAGGGTCCAATCTATAATAAAGATGGCCCTGCCTCCAGCACATACAGATTGATCTTACCCAGTGAGATCCCACCTCCAGCACACAGAAATTGATCTTCCTTAGTGAGATCTCACCTCCAGCACATACAGATTGATCTTACCCCGTGAGTTCCCACCACCAGCACATACAGATTGATCTTCCCCAGTGAGATAACTCCTCCAGCACATACAGATTGATCTTCCCCAGTGAGAACCCCACCTCCAGCACATAAAGATTTTCGTAAGTGAGACCACACCTTCAGCATATACAGATTGATTTTCCCCAGTGAGATCCCACCTCCAGCACACACACATGGATCTTGTTCAGTGAGATCCCACCTACAGCAGCTACAGATTGATCTTCCCCAGTGAGATCCCACCTCCAGCGCACACACATTGATCTTGTTCAGTGAGATCCCACCTCCAGCACATACAGATTGATCTTTCCTGGTGAGTTCCCACCTTCAACACATACAGATTGATCTTCCTCTGTGAAATCCCACCTTTAGCATACACAAATTGATCTTGCTCAGTCATGCTTTAAAAAATATATAATTTTTGGGGGTTCTAAGATATTTTCCAGCCAAAAATCAGTTAGATAAAGCAGCACACAGTACACGTGTAATGCTACCCCCGCAGGAGCCGCTGGTGAATAGGGATCCCCCACCCTGCCCAGCCAGGCACACCACATTTTCCAGAGCACTTCTGAGTTAAGAAACAGTCCTTGCAGCTTTGTTTTAGTAGTTTTATTAGAGGTATTGAACTTGGATGGGGGTGGGGTAATATGGGATGCCCACTTAATCAAAGAATTCTTCAGGGACAAAACTATTCACAGGTTATTTACTGCTCTTCTGCCTCCTGCACATCACTTGCCTGCAGAACTACAACTCCCAAGACCAGCTGGCACTGTTAAGCCCCATACACACGGTAGGATTTTCGCATGGATTCTGTCCGATCGGACAATGTTGTCGAAAAATCCGACCGTGTGTATGCACCATCGGACAGTGTACGTCGGATTGTCCGACGGACAAAGTCCTATCTCCTGCTGGATAGATTTTTTGACAACAAGGTCCGATCACACCAAATCCGATCGTGTGTAGCGTTGTCCGACGGACAAAGTGCTACGCATGCTCAGATCACATTACAAGACCAAAGCTATTGGCTACTAGCCTCTACGTAGTCCCGTCGTAGGCAATAAACGTCACCACGTTCAGAATGATCGGATTTTCCGACAACTTTGTCCGACCGTGTGTACGCAACACCAACATCAGACAAAGTATGACGGACAGGATCCGACCGACCTGGTCCTCAGATAATCCGCGCGTGTGTATGGGGCTTTAGATGATCTGACCATAAGACCCAGTCAGATTAGTAGCAAATGCCATATACCAGCAGAGACCATGGGCGGCACAGTGGTGTAGTGGTTAGCACTCTCACCTAGCAGTAAGAAGGGTCACTGGTTCAAATCCCAACCACGACACTACCTGCCTGGAGTTTGCATGTTCTTCCTGTGCCTGTGTGGGTTTCCTCCGGGTACTCTGGTTTCCTCCCACAATCCAAAGACATGCTGGTAGGTTAATTGGCTTCTGTCCAAAAAAAAAAAATTGGCCCTAGTATATGAATGGGGACCTTGGATTGTGGGCTCCTGGAGGGTAAGGACCGATGCGAGTGTGCAATGTACAGGGATAGGGACAATTGTAGACACTCACTCAGGTTGAACTGGATGGACTGATGTCTTTATTCAACCTTACTAACTATGAAACTATGAAACCATGGGCCCCTTGTTGTGTAGCAAAGTTCTAGTGCCCAGCTGTCCTTTTGTGGCTACTGCTCCCAGCATCACCTCTTCAGGCAACACCAGCCCACCTGGCTGCAGCTGCCCCTTTCCACAGTCCTCTTGACTCTTCCTCCACAGTCCTCCCAGACTGACTCTGCATCCTTCCCAGACTGCTCTTACCCAGTCCTCTCAGGTTGCCCCTCATTTCTTCTGACTGTGTCGCTCACTGGCCAGCCGGCTTTCTTCCTCTCTGGATATTTGGCAATGTCCTCCTGCTTTTTGTCTCCTTGCTCCCATGCCACTCGGCACCCGAGCCCAGGCCTAAGATCACCACCCAGATCAGGTGGCTACCCTAAACCCGCAGACAGCCTAACACTCCCTCTCCAACTTCCACCCGGGCTCAACTGCCCTAGCTAGACTGTATTTGAGGGGACCTGCCCCCTGTCAACCCATATGTTGGGAATTAGTCAGGGCCCTCAGAATACTTCAGGCAGCTCCTCGTTACCTCCACTTTCATTCTTCTAGAAGTTTCCACCAAGTTCCATAAGTTGGGGGAGGTCTCAGAAGCGCTTCCTGTGAGTCATTCAGCCCTCCCTGAGTCTCTGTCCAGACCCATATAAAAACACAGACCAGCCAAGCCTGAACATTTTGCCTACTGTAACAAAAAAACTAGGGGATTCTACACTCACCCCCCAGGGTCCAGCTTGTCCCCATGGATGGTAATTTAGAAAAAGAGGCTCCTGCATCCAGTTCCATAAGTAGGGGGAGGTCTCAGAAGCGCTTCCTGTGAGTCATCCAGCCCTCCCTGAGTCTCTGTCCAGACCCATATAAAAAGACAGACCAGCCAAGCCTGAACATTTTGCCTACTGTAACAAAAAAACTAGGGGATTCTACACTCACCCCCCAGGGTCCAGCTTGTCCCCATGGATGGTAATTTTTGAAAAAGAGGCTCCTGCACCCAGGAGCAAGGGCATCCCATAAAAGTAAAGTGGAAGGGGAAAAAGGGAACATGACTGGGATGGGGCTATAGTACCAATAAATATGTATCAAAAATAGACTGGTTCTCTTTAAAGCAATTATGTACAGTACATGTTCACACAGTATACAATCCTAGATACAGGTCCCTGCGGCTGTCTATACACAATGTTTTAAGGTACAATACATAACTGGAGCACCTCCCCTCGAGGGAAGCCCTTCAGCAAGCTGGAACTCCCCAATCCATCCAGAGCAGAGAACATCTGTTCACAATGACACAATCCTACCATTACCTTCAGATAACTAGGTCCACATTCCGTCAGAAGGGGGTTATGAAACCTGCTGGCAGAAATTCCTTTTGAGTTCCTGGTGGGAGGAGCCTCTCCCTTTGTCAGCAGACTATTTTCAAAAAGGTTTGTGCCATAGACTAGGACTTACCTGAGTTGGTGGCAGGCCGGTCTAGTCCATAATCAGCAGAAAAGCAATACACAGGCAGCAATATCCCAATATATTCCAATGTGACAATCTCCACCTGTGAGCTGAACACTTCAGTAGTAGAGATCCAGATCTGGCAACCTTCTCATGTTGCCATCAGCCTGTCAGACTGCAACAGAGTGGCTCCTAGCGGGCGGTCCCATCTTCATGATCATCGCTCTGTCTTTGTAGATCGCTCTCTTCGGCCTCCATTCTTGACGAATGTCCTGAAACTGGGCCCAGGTCTCCTCACAGTCTGGCACCCACAGAGGCTTAGAATGTCATAGAAGTGCTGCCTGTGAGTCACCCGGTCCTCCCTGAGTCTCTGCCCAGACCCAGATAAAAAAAACACAGGCCAACCAAGCCTGAACATTTTGTCTACTCTAATGCCCCGTACACACTGTCGGACATTCCGACCACAAAATTCGTCAGATATTTTCAGACGGATTTTGTCCGAAACTGGTGTTGCCCACACACGGTCGGACAAAGTTGTCGGAAAATCCGATCATTCCGAACGAGGTGACGTACAACACGTACGACGGGACTACGTAGAGGCCAGTAGCCAATAGCTTTTGTCTCCAAATTTCTTCTGAGCATGCGTGGCACTTTGTCCGTCGGACTAGACTACACACGATCCAAATTGACGCGATAGGACCATGTTGTCGGAAAATTTGATATCCAGCTCTCAAACTGTGTGTGTCGAATATTACGACGGAAAAAGTCTGATGGAGCCCACACACGGCCGGATTTTCCGACAACATGATCCGATCGAACATTTTCCGTCGGAAAATCCGACCGTGTGTACGGGGCATAACAAAAACCTATTCTAGCACACTATTATTATTATTAGCACATCTAGGGGGTGCTACACACACATTACACATTTTTAGGCACATATTTAACCCCTTGATTGCCCGAGATGTTAACCTTTTCCCAGTCAGTGTTGTTAGTACAGTGACAATGTATAGTATTATCCCTGATCTCTGTATTAATGTCACTGGTAATGTTAATGGCAGGTAGTCAGTTCCCCCCAACGTCAGTGAGTGTCCGATTACCCTCCGCGCTATTGTAGGTCTCATTATAAGTCATTGATTGCTGACATTGGTAGTATAAAAAAAACAAAAAAATATTCCAGTATATACACACCATAGCTTGTAGACTCTGTAAACTTTCATGCAAACCAATCAATATACACTAATGCCCTGTACACACGATAGGATTTTCCGACAACAAAATCCATGGATTTTTCAGACGGATTTCGGCTCAAACTTGTCTTGCATACACACGGGTCACACAAATCTTGTCGGAAATTCCGAACGTCACGAAAGCGGTGACGTACAACACGTATGACGGCACTAGAAAAGGGAAGTTCAATACCAATATCAGGGACCTTGTCCGCCGCGCGCCCTAGTGCGCAGGCGCACAGGTCCGGTGCTGCGGCGCATAGTAAGAGACAGAGGGACGTTGTGGAGGCGCACGTGCGCTCTCGGCCCAGCTGAGCGGCGCGCGCGCATGCGCACTAGCGCACGCCCCATGTGACCTCCAGCCGGCCTATAAAAGAGAGGCCTCTGCACCCAAACAGACGCTGGTTCGTCTGTCAGCTGTTCCTCGTCCTTGTGCCTGTGCCTGTTTTGATCTATTTGCCTACCAGTTGCCGACCCGGATTGTCTTGACGTCTCTACCTTCTCCAACCTTGACCCTTGGCTTGCTTACCCGGATTGTCGTCCTTCTCCTGTGTTTGACCCTCGGCCTGTATACCGGACTCCCACCTCTGTTTACCAGTACCTTGACCTGCAGCCTGCCTTGACCCTCCTGCTTACGCCTGACCATTCTACCTGGACTTGCCCACCTGTGTTTGACCCCCTAGCTTGTGCCTGACTAATCTTGTGTTTGATCCTCAGCCTGCTGCCTGTCTATCCATCAGTGCTGGAGCCTCAGCCAGTCTTGCAGCTTCTACTCTACTACACCTGGATCCACGCCTAGCCATCTCCCAGCAGGTGGCTTGTGCCTCTTGGTGCCAACCTCCCCCTGTACCACCTTCAGGGGTAGTGGGCGTTGAGTCGCAAGGGCAACCGCTCTCGGCATCTTAACCTCGGTGAGTACTTTAGTTCCTGATAACCAAGTGCGCCACCCTTTGGGCTCCTTCTGCTAATCTCGTGTTAGTAGAAGTTTGGTGACGGACGATTTGCGCTTTTCAGCCTCGTTCTTTTTTTTTCCGATCATTACTGCTCTTCAGTTTGTGCTTGTGGGTTCATATCTGGTTTTCAGTGCTTGCCCCCCCCCCCCCCCCCCCCCCCCCCCCAAGGTCCGTATAAATTATATAATTGGTATGCCAGAAAATGTTTAATAAACATTTTAAAAATATATTTTTTAATTTAAACTGAAATCATTTTTCCTTTGATTTACTGCTTGTGTTTCTTTTAGCTGTCTCCTAGGTTATCCAATGGGCTTTTTTTTTTTTGACATTTTCTTCAATAGTTCAAATGTAATTTATTTATTACATGTGACAATCTCTTCTTCAGCGAACTATTATTATGTTGTGGGTCTGCTACACACACACACCTCGTTTTTGTTGTTAATGTATGTAATGCATTACTGTTAAAAATATACATCATTTTCAGCACCATGAATGAATTTTGCAGAGTCACGAAAATGGCATGACTGTGGCAAATCAGAAAGCACTGTGGGATTTATTTACTAAAAGAAAATCCACTTTGCACTACTAGTGCACTGCAAAAGTGCACTTGAAACTGCACTGAAAAAGTGCACTTGTAGTGCAAAGTGGATTTGCCTTTAGCAAATAAGCCCCATTTCAGTGTAAACACCAACTTAGTCCAAAAAATGATATTGAGCATTAAAAGAAGAAGCCACACATTGTTGAGTAGAAAACATTTTACCAGGGGTCAAGTCCTGGGAAAAAAAGTGTGGGAACTCCCACCCAAGATCCACTCGCCCACCAAAAAAATAAAAATGATACGCTCATATGCACAAATGCTTCAAAAGTGGTATTTTTCATCCAATTTTCGTATTGTGTGTATGAAGCTTAACTGTTAGTACATAAAAAAAACAATCCTCAATAAACATAAATACGGTAATTCTCTGAATAATCAGCATTCATACAATTGTGCTTCCATGCAAATGTGAACATCATGTTCTGATCTTTATTGGGGGATTTTATTTTGTATATAGAGTGTTTATGTGGTGAGTTTACACTTTTCATTGAACAGAGTTTGGATAACACAGGGTTAAACGGAAAGGTGATAAATGAACTGCACATTATCTGGACAGAATGCTTGGGGAGATAGTGATGTGTTCCTGCTTAGGAGATGTATGTTAGCTTCGGGGGCTGCAAACTCTGCAGGGCTCCAACACACACTCGCTGATATCCCAACCCTTCACATATTTCCACATAAACTTCCCTCCTGGCATTAAACTTTGCCAGGTATTGTTCTCAGCTTACCACCCCAAACTGATGTTCCTCCCTCAGCTCACCTCTCTCCCTGCATGTCCTGTGAGCAGAATAGCTGTGCTCCTCCTCTGGGTTCTTTCATCATATGGCACTGAAGATAGAGGAGGGGGGATTCAGCAGGACACACAGAGCAAGTATGCAGGAGACAGCTAGCTGTGATTGACAGGTAGATCGAAGCGGAGTCAATGCCTGAATGGTCACTCCACCCCTGGTGTGCGTCACTTACTATTGTGAGCTGTGTCGGCGGCTGCTGGTGTAGCACCTGCTACACAGCTCGCATACTTCAAACTCTTGCAGGACACGGCTGCTAACGGGAACTGAGTTCCTGTTGTGGAAAAAGTACAGGAACTCCGTTCCCATGCGTTCCCACAGGACTTGAGCCCTGCATTTTACCCTGTGCACATTCACATTTTTTTGAACAAACCAACATATTTTAGTAATAACATTTTTGTTTTTGAGTTTTTTTTCGTGTTAAAACAGGCATGTTTAACCACTTCCCAACCGGCGCACACACATTTACGTCGGCAGAATGGCACAAGGGCGTACAGGTACGTCCCTTTAAATATGCTGTTGTGCCATCGCGTGCGCGCCGCCGGCCGGGATCCCAGTGAGTCCGGTCATGGGTCCCGCGGACTAGATCGCAGTGGGGATACCCGCAATCGTCTCACGGGGAGGACGAACGGGGAGATGCGGAAGTAAACAGCATCTCCCCGTTCTACCTAGCAACAAGTGACACTGATCTCTGCTGCCTGTGATTGGAGCAGAGATCAGAGATCAGTAACACACAGCCACACCCCCACCCCTAGGACACCCCTACACTGCCACCCCCTGGTTAACCCCTTCACTGCCAGTGTCATTTACACAGGAATAAGTGCATTTGTATAGCACTGATTGCAGTATAAATGACAATGGTCCCAAAAATGTGTCAAAAATGTCCGATGTGTCCACCATAATGTCCAGTCACAATAAAAAACGCAGATCGCCGCCATTAAATGTAAAGTAAAAAAAAATTATTAATAAAAATGCTATAAAACAATCCCCTATTTTGTAAACGCTATAACTTTAGCGCAAACCAAACAATAATCGTTTATTGCGATTTTTTTACCAAAAATATGTAGAAGAATACGTATCGGCCTAAACTGAGGAAAAAAATGTTTTTTATATATTTTTGGGTGATATTTATTATAGCAAAAAGTAAAAAATAATGTGTTTTCTTCAAAATTGTTGCTCTTTTTTTGTTTATAGCGCAAAAAATAAAAACCGCACAGGTGATTAAATACCACCAAAAGAAAGCTCTATTTGTGGGAAAAAAAGGACGTCCATTTTGTTTTGGAGCCACGTCACATGACCGCGCCATTGTCAGTTAAAGCGGCGCAGTGCCGAATCGCAAAAAGTGCTCTGGTCTTAAGCCATCAAAATGGTCCGGTCTGAAAGTGGTTAAAACCATAAAACAATACACAACTAAGGAACCTACAAAGTTTAACTTTGATAAATTGAAGGTAATCAGACATTAGTATGTCCAAACTGTGTTGATTTTGCCTTCATCAGATTGGGTGATGTCACCCCTGTGAAAGCTAAATTTTGAAGATACACACAAATTGAGAGTCAAAATGGGGATTTCCCTCCTGATCCCATGCCTAATGTCAACATGTGCTAGCTCCCATCATGGGGGTATCAATAGACATGTTTCGGGGGTGCAACCCCTTCCTCTCATCTACTTTAGTTGCGAGGAAGGGGTTGCACTCCCAAAACGCGTACCAAGATATCCCGTGATGGCAGATAGCACATGTTGACACAGTGTGCGCATCTTCAAAATTTGGCTTTCCAAATTTTTGAGAAAGTGTTAGAAAAATAGAAAGAATTTGATAAATGTTGGTGTGTTTTCGATTCTGCCTAAAACATCAATGATGTTTTTGAGTCTTTTTTCAACATCATTGATGTCTTCCTTGATCTTCTGTAAATCCTGATTGCACACCATGATCTCCCAGATGAGGACTTCTGCACTTGTGAAATGTGTTTCTTCTTCCACAACATCCACATCACCTAAAAAAAAAAAAACACACACACACACCATGTATTATAAATATGCAGGCATCCATCTATTACCTGAAGCTGTGGTCCCAGACACTCATCTGTTGTGGTCACTATTTTGCCCACTTCATAAACCTCTCCTTCTGCCACATCTGGTTGTTATTTTTGGATTTCCCCTTCTTTAGGAGGTTGGGGGTCCCTGGTGACCTCAGACGTCCCGAGTCTTCTCTCCCCTATGTGAATAAAATAAAGGAATACTTAGCACACAGATATTTCAGGCAAGAAATAGGAATATGAAACATTGCTTGGAAGTGTCGTACAATTGTCTGTTTGGGCAGAGCTCAAACAGGGGCGGATCCAGAGTCTAATCTCGGGCGGGGCACTGACAAAATATTTGCGGGCAATTTGTCGGGGCAATGGCTGGTGTTGGCGCTTCAATCATCACGGCACCATGGTTAATATGGTGTCAGGATGATTGAAGCGCATTATTTCTATTAATACAT
The DNA here is from genome assembly GCA_028564925.1 of Lithobates sylvaticus. Classification (NCBI taxonomy): domain Eukaryota; kingdom Metazoa; phylum Chordata; class Amphibia; order Anura; family Ranidae; genus Lithobates; species Lithobates sylvaticus. The sequence goes on along the minus strand of CM053027.1, from coordinate 626,702,479 downwards.
TGTAAAATAAAATGAAATATAATGCAGAATCAGTGGGAGCCCTGAGCGTGTCACTTGCCACGTCACCTGTTATCAGATGCAGCTTGTCACTTGCTACAGTTGCCTGTCACCAGATGCAGATTGTCACTTGCCAGTGTTCCAGAGTGGGGGGGGGGCAGTGAGAGATGATGTCATCTTTCTGCTGCCTGCGCCTGCACAGTAATGGCAGTCTTATTTTAGATGCAGAAATGCGGCGATGCAGGGGGGCGGTGAGAGACAGTGGCTTCTCCAGCTTTCACATTTAGGGAGGAACAGGGACAAAAGTAAGGGGGGCATCTATAAAATATATAGACACGCACACACATAAATACACAGTGTCTTGAAAAAGTATTGTTGGTTGCAGCCAGGTGGAGGGGAGGAAAGAGTAGGAGCAGCCAGGTGGAGGGAGGGAGGAGAGGGTGAGAGCAACCAGGTGGAAGGGAGCATAGGGTGGGAGCAGCCAGGTGGAAGGGAGCATAGGGTGGGAGCAGCCAGGTGGAAGGGAGCATAGGGTGGGAGCAGTCAGGTGGAAGGGAGGACAGAGTGGGAGCAGCCAGGTGGAAGGGAGGAGAGGGTGAGAGCAGCCAGGTGGAAGGGAGGAGAGGGTGAGAGCAGCCAGGTGGAAGGGAGGAGAGGGTGGGAGCAGCCAGGTGGAAGGGAGGAGAGGGTGGGAGCAGCCAGGTGGAAGGGAGGACAGAGTGGGAGCAGCCAGGTGGAAGGGAGGAGAGGGTGAGAGAAGCCAGGTGGAAGGGAGGAGAGGGTGAGAGCAGCCAGGTGGAAGGGAGGAGAGGGTGAGGAAGGGAGCATAGGGTGGGAGCAGCCAGGTGGAAGGGAGCATAGGGTGGGAGCAGCCAGGTGGAAGGTAGCATAGGGTGGAAGCAGCCAGGTGGAAGGGAGCATAGGGGGGAGCAGCCAGGTGGAAGGTAGCATAGGGTGGGAGCAGCCAGGTGAAAGGCGGCATAGGGTGGGAGCAGCCAGGTGGAAGGGAGGACAGAGTGGGAGCAGCCAGGTGGAAGGGAGGAGAGGGTGAGAGCAGCCAGGTGGAAGGGAGGAGAGGGTGAGAGCAGCCAGGTGGAAGGGAGGAGAGGGTGAGAGCAGCCAGGTGGAAGGGAGGACAGAGTGGGAGCAGCCAGGTGGAAGGGAGCAGAGGGTGAGAGCAGCCAGGTGGAAGGGAGGAGAGGGTGAGAGCAGCCAGGTGGAAGGGAGGAGAGGGTGGGAGCAGCCAGGTGGAAGGGAGGACAGAGTGGGAGCAGCCAGGTGGAAGGGAGGAGAGGGTGAGAGCAGCCAGATGGAAGGGAGTAGAGGGTGAGAGCAGCCAGGTGGAAGGGAGGAGAGGGTGAGGAAGGGAGCATAGGGTGGGAGCAGCCAGGTGGAAGGGAGCATAGGGTGGGAGCAGCCAGGTGGAAGGTAGCATAGGGTGGAAGCAGCCAGGTGGAAGGGAGCATAGGGTGGGAGCAGCCAGGTGGAAGGTAGCATAGGGTGGGAGCAGCCAGGTGGAAGGGGGCATAGGGTGGGAGCAGCCAGGTGGAAGGGAGGACAGAGTGGGAGCAGCCAGGTGGAAGGGAGGAGAGGGTGAGAGCAGCCAGGTGGAAGGGAGGAGAGGGTGAGAGCAGCCAGGTGGAAGGGAGGAGAGGGTGAGAGCAGCCAGGTGGAAGGGAGGACAGAGAGGGAGCAGCCAGGTGGAAGGGAGCAGAGGGTGAGAGCAGCCAGGTGGAAGGGAGGAGAGGGTGAGAGCAGCCAGGTGGAAGGGAGCATAGGGTGGGAGCAGCCAGGTGGAAGGCAGCATAGGGTGGGAGCAGCCAGGTGGAAGGGAGCATAGGGTGGGAGCAGCCAGGTGGAAGGTAGCATAGGGTGGGAGCAGCCAGGTGGAAGGGGGCATAGGGTGGGAGCAGTCAGGTGGAAGGTAGCATAGGGTGGGAGCAGCCAGGTGGATGGGAGCATAGGGTGGGAGCAGCCAGGTGGAAGGTAGCATAGGGTGGGAGCAGCCAGGTGGAAGGGGGCATAGGATGGGAGCAGCCAGGTGGAAGGGAGCATAGAGTGGGAGCAGCCAGGTGGAAGGGAGGACAGAGTGGGAGCAGCCAGGTGGAAGGGAGGAGAGGGTGAGAGCAGCCAGGTGGAAGGGAGCATAGGGTGGGAGCAGCCAGGTGGAAGGGAGCATAGGGTGGGAGCAGCCAGGTGGAAGGGAGGACAGAGTGGGAGCAGCCAGTGATAAGGTCCTGTATAGGGATGGGCCCGGTGCTCGATCCCACCCACGTTCGCATCGAGCACCGGGCGTTTGCTCGCTCGGCGAGCCCAGAACTATTTGGGCCGTTCGCATCACATTCGGCCGGCGCAGTGCATTGCTGACTGATGATTGGCCAAGCATGCACTGTGACCCCGCATGCTTGGCCAATCACAGCGCCGGAAACTCGGAGAGCAATAATTGGCTACAGGCAGGACGCCTGTAGCCAATTAAAGCTCAGGGGCTTTAGTAAACGCCCCACCATTTAAAAGGCCGCCACGCCGTCGGCGCCGGTCACATGAGTTCCCGCTTTAGGAGAGATCAGGCTGATTCTGTGTCTTTGCTTGATTCATTGCTACAGAAAGATTTGCTCTTCTTTGCTAAACCATTGCTACCTAAGTCATTGATCGTCCATTGCTGCTGGTTAGTGTGTTATTAGCTGCTGCTGGGGATTAGTCTGGTGCGTGTTTTACTGTTAGTACAGTATTTCAGTAGTACCAACCGCAGTGCTGTTAGCACAGCATTGCACCCCAGAAGCACCCATAGGACTTCTAGTGTGTTAGTGGCATCACACAGAGCTCCTATATTTTCTTCCCAGAAGCACCCATAGGACTTCTAGTGTGTTAGTGGCATCACACAGAGCTCCTATATTTTCTTCCCAGAAGCACCCATAGGACTTCTAGTGTGTTAGTGGCATCACACAGAGCTCCCATATTTTCTTCCCAGAAGCACCCATAGGACTTCTAGTGTGTTAGTGGCATCACACAGAGCTCCCATATTTTCTTCCCAGAAGCACCCATAGGACTTCTAGTGTGTTAGTGGCATCACGCAGAGCTCCCATATTTTCTTCCCATAAGCACCCATAGGACTTCTAGTGTGTTAGTGGCATCACACAGAGCTCCCATATTTTCTTCCCAGAAGCACCCATGGGACTTCTAGTGTGTTAGTGGCATCACACAGAGCTCCCATATTTTCTTCCCAGAAGCACCCATAGGACTTTTAGTGTGTTAGTGGCTGTCAGAGAACTCACGCGTTCCATGCCCGTCCTCGTCCAGTAGGGGTTAATCTCCGTTCGGCAAACGCCAATACCCATGCGCAGCCTTCTCAACGAAACCGAACGTGCGGGCGTACCCGCGTACCAACGCTGACCTGTGCGCGCCCTCGTTTGTCAATACGAACGAGGGCACGCACTTCCACGTCAGCACGAACGTGTGCGCGTAATCACGCACGGACCCGTACCTCCACCAATCCCAGCACAAGGCGCCCTATATAAACAGGGCCTTCACATGGTGTCAGTGCTGGATCGTCTTCAGTCTTATCTCCTGAATACCTGCCTGAAGTTCCTGCCTACCTTGGTCCTGATTCACCTGGTTTTCCTGTTACCCTTCCTGGATTGACCCCGCTTACTGACTGCTCCCTTTGGTTTGACCTCAGCTTGGATCCCTGGACTACGGCTCTGCTCTCTGATTCGGTACTTTATCACCTGCCTGTTGCCAACCTATTGCCTGCCTTGACCACGAACTTGCCTTCCGCTTTGTACCTTGTTTGCCAGCCTGTTGCCAACCTATTGCCTGCCTTGACTACGGACTTGCCATCTGCCTTGTACCTTGTTTGCCAGCCAGTTGCCGACCTGTTTTCCGTCTTGACCTCGCAGTGCCTACACCCACCTGTTCGGCCGTTCCTGCACAGCCTTGGATACCAACGTGTACGCCAGCTCTCCAGAGGAACCAGTCCTTCCAAGCACCAGTCTACCAGCCGCAGGCACTTGCACCCTTTCGTGCCCCAGCACTCCCTGTTCCCACCACCAGGGGTGTTTGGACCGGAACCGTGCACGAGGCCATCCCCAGCATCCGGACTCCGCTGTAAGGTACGTGATAGTACGATCCAGCCAGAATGGAGTCCGAAGGGGGTGCCTCGCCTTTGGAAGCTTTGTGCCAACAGATGTCGGCCCTTACCCTGGCAGTCCAGGGCCTGCGAGATGGCTACCATCAACTGGAACAGAGAGTGGAATCCATGGCCCCGGGCTCTGCAACTCATCAGGCCTCCTTGGCATCCCGGTTTTCTGGCTCAGCAACCTCTGCATCAGCACCCACAGTAATGATGCCACCCCCAGAACCTCGTGTGCCCCCACCAGAACGGTTTTCAGGGGACCGCAGTAAGTTCCGCTCCTTCAGGAATGCCTGCCGGCTCTATTTCCTGCTACAACCCCGCACCTTCTCCCTAGAGAGCACTAAGGTGGGGTTCATAGTCTCCCTACTCCAAGGGGAGCCTCAGACCTGGGCCCACCGTATGTTGGAACAAGCCAGTCCTCTTCTGGATACCCTGGACTCATTTTTGGATGAAATGGCCAAGCTGTATGATGATCCTCAACGCACTACAACAGCAGAGGCCAGCCTCCATGTCCTCCAACAAGGGCGCCGGCCAGTAGAGGACTACGTAACAGACTTCAGGCGGTGGAGTTCCGACACCTCTTGGAACGACGCCGCACTCCTCTATCAGTTCCGCATAGGCCTCTCTGAAGCTCTGAAGGATGAGCTAGCCCGAGTGGGGATTCCTAGTACTTTGGAGGATTTGATTCAGCTGTCTATCCAGATAGACCGTCGTTTAAGAGAGCGGAGGTCCGAGAGGTCCAGCTTGACACGCCCCACATGGGTGTTACCCAAGGGTCCCAACTACCCTCCTACTCCCGTTTCCAACGTGCCTGCTGCCAACTCAGGAGCACCAGAGCCCATGCAAGTCGGCCTACTCCGCTCACCATTATCACCCGAGGAGAAACAGCGGCGTCGCCAGAACAACCTCTGCCTCTACTGTGGGGAAGCTGGGCACTACGCCAACACATGCCCGAATAAGATCCGTAAGTTCAATTCATCATCCCGTGTGCCTTTCGCCTTGTCTCTAATAAAAGCCGCTCACATCGCTGTTCCTATTTCCTTACAGCTCCCAGGAGAAATACTCCGAGTCCAGGCTATAATTGACTCTGGTGCATGTAGCTGCTTTGTGGATCATGCCTTCGCTCTACAACATAACATCCCTTTGACACCTAAGCAGCATCAACTCTCCATACGGCTAGCAGATGGGTCAAATATCAAGTCCGGGCCTATTACCCTGGAGACACAACCCCTGTTCACCAGCATCCCACCAGGTCACCAGGAGCTACTCCGTCTAGATGTCATCTCCTCACCTTTGTTTCCTGTCATCCTAGGAATGCCTTGGCTACAGGCCCACAATCCCCAGGTCAACTGGGTCACCGGTGAGGTGACTTTTCAGTCCTCCTACTGTTTACAGAACTGTCTCAAGTCCTTCCACCAGATTCCACCAGTCATTGGGTGCCTAAGAACGGACTCTGAATTCAAGGAGTTGGTGCCACCAGTGTACCACAACTTCCTGGACGTGTTCGATAAACAGAAAGCGGACACCCTTCCTCCCCATCGGGTCTACGACTGCCCGATTGAGTTACTACCTGGGGCCGAAATTCCTTTCGGGCGGATCTTTCCCCTGTCTGAACCTGAACTCCTGGTTCTCAAGGAGTACATCGATGAGAACCTCAAAAAGGGATTCATCAGGCATTCCTCCTCCCCAGCAGGAGCCGGAATATTCTTTGTGGAAAAAAGAGATCACTCGCTCCGCCCATGTGTGGATTACAGGGACCTGAATAAAGTGACAATTAAGAATCGGTACCCGCTTCCACTAGTCCCGGAATTATTTCAGAGACTCCGCTCAGCAAAAATATTTACGAAGTTGGACCTACGTGGGGCCTATAACCTGATCAGAATACGCAAGGGTGACGAATGGAAGACAGCATTCCGAACACGTTTTGGCCACTTCGAATATTTAGTCATGCCATTTGGACTATGCAACGCCCCGGCCACTTTTCAGCATTTTGTTAATAACATTTTCAGAGACTTTCTAGATTCCTTTGTAATCGTTTACCTGGACGATATCCTGATATTCTCCACCTCTCTAGAAGTTCATCGTGATCATGTCAAACAAGTTCTGGGTAGATTAAGGCAACATGGACTTTACGCAAAGGCCGAAAAATGTGAATTCGAACGCCAGACTATTCACTTCCTCGGCCTGGTTATATCAACTGGGGGTGTAGCCATGGATCCCCAGAAGGTCTCTGCCATCATGTCCTGGCCGCCCCCAAATGACAAAAAGGGGGTACAACGTTTTGTTGGGTTCTCAAATTTTTATAGAAAATTTATCAGGAACTTCTCCAAGATCATCGCTCCGATCACTCAGCTCACCAAGAAGCAAAGCCGCTTCCAGTGGACTTCAGCGGCCCAAGCCGCCTTCGACCAATTAAAAAGGGCATTCACCTCCGCTCCAGTACTAAAACACCCTGACCCTGCATTACCCTACACTCTGGAGGTCGATGCTTCGGAGAGTGCAGTAGGAGCCATCTTGTCTCAACGCCAAGGACCCAAGTCTCTAATGCACCCGGTGGCTTTCTTTTCCAGGAAACTAGGTGTATCAGAAAAGAACTATGACGTAGGTGACCGAGAACTCCTAGCAATAAAGCTAGCCCTGGAAGAATGGCGGTATCTCCTGGAAGGGGCAACACATCCGATACTGATCTTCACAGATCACAAAAATTTAGAATACCTCAGAACTGCCAGACGCCTTAGACCCCGACAGGCCAGATGGGCTCTTTTCTTTTCCCGTTTTAATTTTCATATTACTTATCGCCCTGGATCTAAAAACGTTAAACCCGATGCCTTATCCCGAATGTTCACAGAATTTGAAACCCCGTCTCCACCAGATACTATCCTGCAAGCAGGGAATTTTCTCCTGACCCAATCCAGTTTCATGACACAGCTCCGCCAGGCATCCGTGGGAACACAATTACCTCCGGGCATCAACCTTCAGGAGAAGGATGGGGTTTTTTGGCTCAACAATAAAATTTTCATCCCTCAAGACCTACGCACCACCGTTTTACAGGCCTGCCATGACTATCCTCTGGCGGGTCACTTTGGGGGCCACAAGACTATGGATCTAATTCAGAGACACTTTTGGTGGCCAAATCTGGCCAAGGACTGCAGGAATTATGTTAACTCTTGTCTGATTTGTCTCAGAAATAAAAGCAGTAAAAATAAATCATGGGGCCTGCTGAAACCACTGTCCATTCCCGAGAGGCCATGGGACAGAATTGCCATGGATTTTATTGTGGAGCTTCCCCCCTCTGAAGGATTCTCTTCCATTTTTGTGGTGGTGGACCGCTTTTCTCGGATGGCACATTTCATTCCCATGAAAGGGACACCCTCAGCAATTGAAACCGCCAGGATCTTCATTAAAGAAATCGTCAGACTCCATGGAATTCCCAGTGACATCGTCTCTGACCGTGGAGTGCAGTTCACATCCAAGTTTTGGAGGTCATTATGCAAGGCACTAGGTATTAAATGTAGTCTCTCTTCAGCTTACCATCCACAGACCAACGGGCAGACCGAACGTACTAACCAAACGTTGGAACAATACCTACGTTGCTTCTCCTCGTTTTCCCAAGAGGATTGGGCTTCACTGCTTCCCTTGGCAGAATTTGCTTTTAACAATTCCATCCACTCCACCACAAACCAATCACCATTTTTCTCCAACTACGGATTTCATCCCTCCTTTCTACCCACACTTGTGCCCGAATCCTCTGTACCGGCTGTTCAGGATAGACTGGATTTCCTTTCCTCCAACAACCAGATGCTCAGGGAAACTATTGCTAAAGCACAGGAGGATGATAAAAAATACTTCGACAAAAAGAGAAGGGGAGAATTGAACTTGGAGGTAGGAGATCGTGTGTGGCTATCTACTACAAATTTAAAACTAGCATGCCCCTCCAAGAAATTGGGACCTAGATACTTGGGCCCTTTCCCTATCAAGAGAAAGGTCAACCCAGTGGCCTATGAACTTGAACTCCCTGCCTCATTCAGGATCCATCCGGTATTTCATGTCTCCCTACTTAAACCTGATGTTCCAAATTCCTTTCCAGATCGTGAAGTAGGACCTCCAGAGGCTATCCGAGTAAATGGGGAAGAAGAATTTGAAATTGAAGCTATCCTGGATCATAGAAAACGGCAAGGTGAGGACCAATATTTAATTAAATGGAAAGGTTTTGGCCCAGAAGAAAATTCCTGGGAACCAAGAACAAATCTTCATGCCCAGAGACTTATACAGGCTTTTCATCGTTCCCGCTCCCAGGGTTCGTTTCAAAGAGGCATCCGGAGGCTGCCCCTAAGGAGGGGGCAATGTCAGAGAACTCACGCGTTCCATGCCCGTCCTCGTCCAGTAGGGGTTAATCTCCGTTCGGCAAACGCCAATACCCATGCGCAGCCTTCTCAACGAAACCGAACGTGCGGGCGTACCCGCGTACCAACGCTGACCTGTGCGCGCCCTCGTTTGTCAATACGAACGAGGGCACGCACTTCCACGTCAGCACGAACGTGTGCGCGTAATCACGCACGGACCCGTACCTCCACCAATCCCAGCACAAGGCGCCCTATATAAACAGGGCCTTCACATGGTGTCAGTGCTGGATCGTCTTCAGTCTTATCTCCTGAATACCTGCCTGAAGTTCCTGCCTACCTTGGTCCTGATTCACCTGGTTTTCCTGTTACCCTTCCTGGATTGACCCCGCTTACTGACTGCTCCCTTTGGTTTGACCTCAGCTTGGATCCCTGGACTACGGCTCTGCTCTCTGATTCGGTACTTTATCACCTGCCTGTTGCCAACCTATTGCCTGCCTTGACCACGAACTTGCCTTCCGCTTTGTACCTTGTTTGCCAGCCTGTTGCCAACCTATTGCCTGCCTTGACTACGGACTTGCCATCTGCCTTGTACCTTGTTTGCCAGCCAGTTGCCGACCTGTTTTCCGTCTTGACCTCGCAGTGCCTACACCCACCTGTTCGGCCGTTCCTGCACAGCCTTGGATACCAACGTGTACGCCAGCTCTCCAGAGGAACCAGTCCTTCCAAGCACCAGTCTACCAGCCGCAGGCACTTGCACCCTTTCGTGCCCCAGCACTCCCTGTTCCCACCACCAGGGGTGTTTGGACCGGAACCGTGCACGAGGCCATCCCCAGCATCCGGACTCCGCTGTAAGGTACGTGATAGTGGCATCACACAGAGCTCCCATATTTTCTTCCCAGAAGCACCCATATGACTTCTAGTGTGTTAGTGGCATCACACAGAGCTCCCATATTTTCTTCCCAGAAGCACCCATAGGACTTCTAGTGTGTTAGTGGCATCACACAGAGCTCCCATATTTTCTTCCCAGAAGCACCCATAGGACTTCTAGTGTGTTAGTGGCATCACACAGAGCTCCCATATTTTCTTCTCAGAAGCACCCATAGGACTTCTAGTGTGTTAGTGGCATCACACAGAGCTCCCATATTTTCTTCCCAGAAGCACCCATAGGACTTCAATTGTGTGTTAGTGGCATCACACAGAGCTCCCATATTTTCTTCCCAGAAGCACCCATAGGACTTCTAGTGTGTTAGTGGCATCACACAGAGCTCCTATATTTTCTTCCCAGAAGCACCAATAGGACTTCAATTGTGTGTTAGTGGCATCACACAGAGCTCCTATATTTTCTTCCCAGAAGCACCCATAGGACTTCAATTGTGTGTTAGTGGCATCACACAGAGCTCCTATATTTTCTTCCCAGAAGCACCCATAGGACTTCTAGTGTGTTAGTGGCATCACACAGAGCTCCCATATTTTCTTCCCAGAAGCACCCATAGGACTTAAATTGTGTGTTAGTGGCATCACACAGAGCTCCTATATTTTCTTCCCAGAAGCACCCATAGGACCTCTAATGTGTTAGTGGCATCACACAGAGCTCCCATATTTTCTTCCCAGAAGCACCCATAGGACTTCAATTGTGTGTTAGTGGCATCACACAGAGCTCCCATATTTTCTTCCCAGAAGCACCCATAGGACTTCTAGTGTGTTAGTGGCATCACACAGAGCTCCTATATTTTCTTCCCAGAAGCACCCATAGGACTTCAATTGTGTGTTAGTAGCATCACACAGAGCTCCTATATTTTCTTCCCAGAAGCACCCATAGGACTTCTAGTGTGTTAGTGGCATCACACAGAGCTCCTATATTTTCTTCTCAGCAGCACCCACAGGACTTCTAGTGTGTTAGTGGCATCTCACAGAGCTCCTATATTTTCTTCGCAGAAGCACCCATAGGACTTCTAGTGTGTTAGTGGCATCACACAGAGCTCCTATATTTTCTTCTCAGCAGCACCCACAGGACTTCTAGTGTGTTAGTGGCATCACACAGAGCTCCTATATTTTCTTCCCAGAAGCACCCATAGGACTTCTAGTGTGTTAGTGGCATCACACAGAGCTCCTATATTTTCTTCTCAGCAGCACCCACAGGACTTCTAGTGTGTTAGTGGCATCACACAGAGCTCCTATATTTTCTTCCCAGAAGCACCATAGGACTTCTAGTGTGTTAGTGGCATCACACAGAGCTCCTATATTTCTTCTCAGCAGCACCCACAGGACTTCTAGTGTGTTAGTGGCATCACACAGAGCTCCTATATTTTCTTCGCAGAAGCACCCATAGGACTTCTAGTGTGTTAGTGGCATCACACAGAGCTCCTATATTTTTTCTTCTCAGCAGCACCCATAGGACTTCTAGTGTGTTAGTGGCAGCAAACAGAGCTCCTATATTTTCTTGTCAGCAGCACACATAGTACCTATAGTGTGTTAGTGTCAGCACCCATAGGACCTACAGTGTGTTGTGAGCACACATAGGAGCTCTATTTTTTATACTATATACACTACCGACTACAATGGCTGGAAGACCGCCAAGGAGAGGCATGCAGAGGCAAGAACACAGGGCAGGCAGGCTCTATTTCTAGAGACAACAGTGCTGGCCGTGGACGTGGTCGTGCATCGTCATCAGCACGTGGCCATGGGACACGCTTGTCTTTGTTTTCGGCAGCTGGACATGTGGAGCCGCATCATGCTGAAGGCTTGGTAGAATGGATGACCAAGCCCTCCTCATCCTCCTCATCCTCTCTCACCCAGGCTCAGGGTACTGGCAGAGCAGCTGTACTCAATGGCATCATCAGCCACCCCTTTTCTAGACCCACCATGTCCTCCTGAGGAGTCCCCCGAACTCTTTGAGCACAGTGTTGGGTACATGCTCCAGGAGGATGCCCAACGATTCGAAGGCTCGGATGATGATACCCAGCTTGAGGAAGTCAGTAGTGTGCGCGCAGAGAGAGGGGATGCTGAAGGACAGCAATCTGGCAGTACTGTTCCACCAGCTGCAGCTTACTGCCAGGTTTGCTCTAGTGGTGAAGAGGGAGGGGATGATGAGGTCACTGACTCCACGTGGGTGCCTGAAGGGAGAGAGGATGAGGAGGAGGACGAGGAGGAGGAGGATGCGGCGTCACATGTCCAACGAGGCAGGATGCCCCCTGGAGGCCAGCTAGAGGCCAGCACAGCAACTGTACCACACCGCAGAGCTCCGCCTGTGCAGGGCGCTGCCTCTGCACGTTATCAGAAAAGTTCTTTGGTGTGGGCCTTTTTTGAGACGAGTGCATCAGATCGCACCACTGCTATTTGCAATATTTGTCTCAAGCGTATCTCGCGTGGCCAAAACATCAGCCGCTTGGGCACCACAAGCATGAGCAGACATATGTCGACCTGCCATGCAGCTCGTTGGCAAGCACACATAAAAGACCCACACCAAAGAACAAAGCGGACCTCTCCTTGCTCCTCCTCAGCTGGGATCTCCATCCCCACTATATCTTCAGTCCTCTCTGAAAGCTGCTCTGAGAGGACTGAAGGTGTAGAATTAGGTGTGTCACAACCAAGTACTTGCAGTACACCGACGTCCGATTGTAGCAGGCAAATTTCCCTGCCCCAGCTGCTGGACCGTCGAAAGAAGTACACTCCCAGCCATCCACATGCCCAGCGGTTGAATGCTAGCTTGGCTAAATTGCTAGCACTTCAACTGCTGCCTTTTCAGTTGGTAGACTCGGCCCCCTTCCGTGAGTTTGTTCAATGTGCGGTTCCTCAGTGGCAGGTTCCCAAACGCCACTTTTTCTCACGGAAGGCGATTCCGCCTCTCTACCGGCATGTGGAAGGCAATGTCCATGCCTCGCTGGACAGGGCGGTCAGCGGTAAGGTGCATATTACCGCTGACTCATGGTCCAGCAGGCATGGACAGGGATGTTATCTTTCTTTCACGGCCCATTGGGTCACTCTATTGGCAGCTGGGAGGGATGCAGGACAAGGTGCAGTAGTGTTGGAGGTTGTTCCGCCACCACGCCTCCAAAATTCTACTACTGCTACTGGTTGTGACACACCTCTCTCCTCCACCCCCTCCTCTTCTTCTTCCTCTAGTGCTCTGTCCTCGGAACCAGCGGTGCTCCGTAGGCGTACAAGGGGCTACGCAAGTACGCAGGCAAAAAGATGCCATGCCGTGCTTGCGCTGGTGTGTTTGGGGGACAGGAGCCACACTGGGCCAGAGGTTCTGGCAGCTCTGCAGGGGCAGGCCGAGAGGTGGTTGACGTCACGCCAGCTTAAGTCAGGAATGGTCGTTTCTGACAATGGCACCAACCTCCTCTCCGCCCTGCGACAGGGGCAGCTCACCCATGTGCCCTGTATGGCTCACGCCCTCAACCTGGTGGTGCAGCAGTTCTTGGGCAGGTTCCCAGGCTTACAGGATGTCCTGAGGCAGGCCAGGAAAGTCTGTGTGCATTTCCGCCGATCTTATAATGCCAGTGCTCGGCTGACTGAGCTGCAAAAGGAGCTGAACCTGCCCAAGAACCGCCTAATATGTGACATGCCCACCAGGTGGAACTCAACGTTGGCCATACTGCAGCGACTGCACACGCAGCAGAGGGCCATCAATGAGTACCTTTGCGACTACGGCACCAGGACAGGGTCAGGGGAGCTTGGCTTTTTTTCCCCACGCCAGTGGAGCATGATCAGGGATGCATGCACTGTCCTCTCACCATTTGAGGAGGCCACGAGGATGGTGAGCAGTGACAGTGCATGCATCAGTGACACTGTACCTCTTGTCCACCTGTTGGAGCATACGCTGCGTGGGATAATGGACAGGGCACTTGAGGCAGAACAGAGGCAGGAAGAGGAGGACTTCCTTGCCTCTCAAGGCCCCCTTTATCCGGACAGTGTTCCTTCTGTCCCACCCATCACACAGGAAGAGGATGAGGAGGAGGAGGAGGAGGAGGAGGATTGTGTGAGCATGGAGGTGGAGCCTGGCACTCAGCATCAGCAGCAGCAGTCTTTTAGGGATGATGTACAGTCCCAACAAACCAGTGGACTTGTACGTGGCTGGGAGGAGGTGGCTGGCGATCATGTCATCCTCAGTGACCCAGAAGACTCCGGACCGAATGCCTCAGCTAACCTACGCTGCATGGCCTCCCTGCAGAGCCTGCGGAAATATCCTCGTGTTCTTCGGATCAAGGAGAGGGACCATTACTGGCTGGCCACTCTCCTTGATCCACGGTACAAGGGTAAGGTTGCGGACCTTATCTTGCCGTCGCAGAGGGACCAGAGGATGAGACATCTCAGGGAGACCTTGCAGAAAGGTCTGTGCAACGCGTTCCCAGAAACTGGGAGGTTACAAACTCCTGGTCCTGGACGACGAGTTGCTGAGGCTTCGGTCAGTAGCAGAAGGAGCGGTGGGGAAGGTGGACGTCTGACCGATGCGTTCAGACAATTTTTTAGTCCGCAGCCCCAAGGTATGATCGGTTCCAGCAACCATCGCCAGCGTCTGATATACATGGTGCAGGAATACCTAGGGGCAAGGTCAGACTTGGACACCTTTCCCACCGAAAATCCTCTGGCTTACTGGGTCCTGAGGATGGATCACTGGCCAGAGCTTGCACAGTATGCAATTGAGCTACTGGCCTGTCCTGCCTCCAGCGTTCTTTCCGAACGCACATTCAGTGCTGCTGGAGGATTTGTCACCGATCATAGGGTGCGCCTGTCCACTGACTTGGTTGATCGACTGACCTTCATAAAAATGAATCAGTCTTGGATCACCACCAGCTACCAGGCACCTGAAGCGGATATAACGGAATAATTTATAATGTCACATCCCTTCAAGACTGCCTATGCTGATGCTGAGTGACTGTCCTGTTATGTTCACTGACTATCCTCTTCCTCCTCCTCAATGATCCATGCCACCACACCAGTGCCTAAGGCACAATTTTTCAGCCCCTGTATAACAGGGGCGTGTACTTACAATTTTTTTAAAAAAATGCTTCGCAACACGTGTGACTGCTGTGCTCCAAGTACAGTATCTGTGAGGGGTTGCAGTGTTGTGGCACCAGCACCAGTGCCTAAGGCACAATTTTTCAGCCCCTGTTGGGGCGTGTAATTACAATTTTTAGGCAATGCTTTGCAACAGGTCTCATTGCTGTGCTAAGAGTACAGTATCTGTGTCACGTACCTGGTGGTGCGAGCCCGAGATTGCAGGGAGAGGCCTCCCTTGCGTCTCCCACTCCTGGTCCCCTGGTGTGGGAACAGGAGAGCCAGGAGTGAGGAGGAGCACGGGTGCCTGGCAGGATCAACAGACCGGTGGGAAGGAAACAGGTTAGCTGAGCAGGCAGGATCTCTGGGAAGCAGGCTCACAGGTAAACCGGATAGCAGAGCTGGCATGATCTCAGGAAGCAGGCTCACAGGTAAACCGGATAGCAGAGCTGGCAGGATCACTGGGAAGCAGGCTCACGGGTAAACCGGATAGCAGAGCTGGCAGGATCTCAGGAAGCAGGCTCACAGGTAAACCGGATAGCAGAGCTGGCAGGATCACTGGGAAGCAGGCTCACGGGTAAACTGGATAGCAGAGCTGGCAGGATCACAGGAAGCAGGCTCACGGGTAAACTGGATAGCAGAGCTGGCAGGATCACAGGAATCAGGCTCACAGGTAAACTGGATGGCAGAGCTGGCAGGATCACAGGAAGCAGGCTCACAGGTAAACCGGATAGCAGAGCTGGCAGGATCACTGGGAAGCAGGCTCACGGGTAAACTGGATAGCAGAGCTGGCAGGATCACAGGAAGCAGGCTCACGGGTAAACTGGATAGCAGAGCTGGCAGGATCACAGGAAGCAGGCTCACAGGTAAACCGGATAGCAGAGCTGGCAGGATCACAGGAATCAGGCTCACAGGTAAACTGGATGGCAGAGCTGGCAGGATCACAGGAAGCAGGCTCACAGGTAAACCGGATAGCAGAGCTGGCAGGATCACAGGAAACAGGCTCACAGGTAAACCGGATGGCAGAGCTGGCAGGATCACAGGAAGCAGGCTCACAGGTAAACCGGATAGCAGAGCTGGCAGGATCACAGGAATCAGGCTCACAGGTAAACTGGATAGCAGAGCTGGCAGGATCACAGGAATCAGGCTCACAGGTAAACTGGATAGCGGAGCTGACAGGAACTGGACAACGGCTTGGCAAGCAGGTTCACAGGTAAGCTTGGATAGCAGAGCTGACAGGAACTGGACAACGGCTTGGCAAGTAAGTTCACAGGTACACTTGGATAGCAGAGCTGACAGGAACTGGACAACGGCTTGGCAAGTAAGTTCACAGGTACACTTGGATAGCAGAGCTGACAGGAACTGAACACAGGAAACGGAACCACAGACTGGACTGGAACCAGCAGGTGAACAGGCTCGTTACAGAGGGTCAGACTGCAGACTGGACAAAGGCTAAACAAGGAACCAAAGTTCATCAAGAAGTCAGGTAATGAATCTGAACTAGAGCAAGGTACAATGGATCAGGCAGGAGGATGGTCACTGGAAGCCGGGGTCGGGTACAGGCAGAAAGCAGGATAGTCTTTATGGCAAGCCGGGTCAAAGGAACAGGTATAACAGGATCAGGTTTCTTTTACTACACTACAACGCTGTAGAGCAGACAGCAAAGACCGTCTGCTCAAGTCAGGCTTAAATAGGCCGGCTGGTGCTAACTAGGGCGCGCGCCCGTCTCCCTGTGCGCGGTTGTGCACGTGCCCGCGCCCGGGCGCGCATGCGCATGCGCAATGGAATCTGAGGGCCAGGACGGCCCGGGTTTAGATTTCTGGCAGGATCTTCATGACATTGCCCCCCTCCTAGGGGCAACCTCCGGGTGCCCCTCTGGGCAAATCTCTCAGGGTGAGCTCTTTTGAAGGCTTGAACTAGACTCTTAGCATGGATATTACACTCGGGCTCCCAGGAATTTTCTTCAGGACCATATCCCTTCCATTTGATCAAAAACTGGTTCTGATTTCTCCTTTTTCTAACATTTAGTATGGCCTCTACCTCATATTCTTCCTCGCCATCTACCAAGACTGGGTCCGGGGGTACCGTCCTTCTGTTGGAAAAGGGGTTGGAAGTGGAGGGCTTTAACAGGGAAACATGAAAGACTGGATGGACCTTGAGGGAATCAGGAAGTTCCAACTCATAGGCTACTTCATTAATCTTTCGTTTGACTGGAAAGGGACCTAAGAACTTAGGGCCCAGTTTCTTTGAGGGACAAGCCAATTTCAGATTCAAGGTGGAGAGCCACACTGTGTCACCCGGTGCCAGTACCAATTCTCCACGCCTCTTTCGGTCAAAGACTGTTTTGTTATGTTCCTGGGTCCGGGCCATGGTGTCCTGCAGGAGTTGGTTATTGGAAGCAAAGAAGTCAATCTTCTCCTGGACTGCGGGCACAGTACATTCAGGAAGAGAATTAGGCAGAAATGAAGGATGAAAGCCATAGTTGGCGAAAAAGGGTGTCTGTTGGGTGGCCGAGTGGATAGCATTGTTATATGCAAACTCGGCAACTGGTAACAGGGAGATCCAATCGTCTTGGGAGAAGGAAGAAAAGCATTGAAGATATTGTTCCAGGGTCTGATTGGTTCTTTCGGTCTGCCCATTGGTTTGAGGGTGATAAGCGGAAGAAAACGATAGCTCAATATTGAGGGCCTTGCAGAGTGATTTCCAAAACCGAGAGGTGAATTGTACCCCTCGGTCGGACACTATGTTGGCTGGTACCCCATGGAGTCTGATGACTTCTCGGATGAACACTTGTGCGGTTTCTGAGGCAGAAGGGGTACCCTTCATGGGAACAAAGTGTGCCATCTTTGACAGACGATCAACTATCACGAAGATCGTAGTGTGGTCCTCTGCTGGGGGCAGTTCCACAATGAAATCTATGGACAGCATTTTCCAGGGGCGATCTGGGACTGGTAATGGCTTGAGTAAGCCCCAGGCTTTGGTTCTGTGACTCTTGCTCCGAATACACACAGTGCATGTTTCCACAAATTTCCTGCAGTCTTCCCTTAGCTGAGGCCACCAGAAGGTACGTTGTACCAATTCAGTGGTTTTGGTGACACCAAAGTGTCCGGCAAGCTTGTGATCATGGCACAATTCCAGGACGGTTACCCGCAGACCCTCGGGAATGAAAATCTTATCCCCATGCCACAATAGCCCATCCTTGGCCTGCAACCCAGGACCGGGAGTGGGTATGAGGCCACTGGAAGCCCGCCTGAGCTGGGACAGTAGGTCTTCCTGTAACAGGAGAAAGTTTCCAGGGGCAAGGATAGTGTCTGGAGGGGAACCATCCTGGGATTTGTGATACATACGAGACAGAGCGTCCGGCTTCGCGTTTTTGGAACCCGGACGATATGTCACGTGAAAAGTAAAACGAGAGAAAAATAAGGCCCAACGGGCCTGTCTAGGTTTTAACCTCTTGGCAGTCTTCAGGTACTCTAGATTCTTGTGATCTGTGAAGATCAGGATTGGGTGAGTAGCCCCTTCTAGCAGGTAACGCCATTCCTCGAGGGCGGTCTTTATGGCCAGTAATTCCCGATCCCCCCACATCGTAGTTCTTCTCGGCTGGGGACAGTTTCTGTGAGAAGAATGCCACGGGGTGTAGCAGGGCTTTGATGCCCTGTCTCTGGGACAGGATGGCCCCTACAGCTATCTCTGAGGCATCCACTTCGAGGACAAAGGGCAGAGAAGGATCTGGATGCTTCAGGATAGGGGCTGAGGTAAAGAGCCCCTTGAGGGCCTCGAAGGCCCCTTGGGCCTCAGGGGACCAATGAAAACGGGTACCTTGTTTGGTGAGTTGAGTAATGGGTGCCACTATGGCCGAGAATCCCTTGATGAATTTGCGATAAAAATTGGCAAAGCCAATGAATCGCTGGATCCCCTTTTTATCTGCGGGAACTGGCCAGTCCAGGATGGCTGAGATTTTCTGGGGGTCCATCCGGATGCCTCTACTGGAGATGATCAAACCTAGGAAGGGTATGCTTTCTACCTCAAAGAGACATTTTTCTGCCTTGGCATAGAGGCCATGTTGCCGGAGACGACCCAACACACTTTTAACATGTCCACGATGCAGCTCTAGGGAGGAAGAGAAAATTAGTATGTCATCAAGATAAACAACAGCAAAAACATCAAGGAAGTCCCGAAGTACATCATTTATAAAGGCCTGGAAGGTAGCGGGGGCGTTACAGAGTCCAAACGGCATCACCAGGTACTCGAAGTGCCCAAATCGAGACCGAAATGCCGTCTTCCATTCGTCCCCATCCTTTATACGTATCAAATTGTATGCCCCTCTGAGGTCCAGTTTAGAAAAGATGGAGGCCGTGCCAAGCCTCTGAAACAGTTCAGGTACCAGGGGAAGCGGGTAGCGATTTTTGACTGTGACCTCGTTTAGGGCACGGTAGTCCACACAGGGTCTGAGAGAATGGTCCTTCTTTTCTACAAAAAATATTCCTGCACCTGCAGGAGACGTAGATGGGCGGATAAACCCTTTTTTCAGGTTATCATCAATATAGTCCTTTAATTTTCCCTGCTCCACCTCTGTTAACGGGAAAACCCTACCGAAGGGAATCTTGGCCCCGGGAAGGAGTTCAATGGGACAGTCATAGGGCCTATGTGGTGGCAGCACATCTGCCCTTTGTTTACTAAACACATCCAGGTATGCATGGTAGACTTCAGGGATGGACTGACGTAGACCTGCCTCGTTTTCGAGGCAGAGCAGAGCAGAGGGTCCTGCGGGGGCCAAGGAGCCGCAGGACCTTTGGCAGTAGGGAGAAGAAAAGGCCACCTCTCCTGTGGACCAGTTGATGACCGGGTTGTGTGCTTGCAGCCAGGGGATCCCTAGAATGACTGGAAACAAGGGAGAAGAAATTATGTCCAAACATAACAGTTCTTGATGTGACTCTGAGATTACTGTGTGCAATGGGGCAGTCTCCTGAGTCACTGGGCCAGATTTGATGGTGGACCCATCCGCCAGGTGGACAGACAGGCCTTGTTTTCTCAGACGGAGAGGAATTCGATGCCGGGCAGCAAAAGCGGAGTCCATAAAGCAACTGCAGGCACCAGAGTCAATGATAGCTGTGGTTTGTAGGGTCCTTCCTGAGAACTGGAAGGAAACAGAAAGGGCAAGATGAGATGAAACCCCGGTCACAGGATCCACATAACTGGAGAGAATAGTGGGGAACTTACGGAGTTTAGCCGGGCAATTCCGAACATAATGACCAGGCTCTCCACAATACAGGCACAGATTGTTGCTGCGGCGTCTCTGACGTTCTGCTGGGGTGAGAGAAGGCCGCAGGAGTCCAAGTTGCATGGGTTCGGATGCTGAAGAGGCATGAGTAGGTTTAACGGGGGGAGCAGTGCGGAAGTGACTAGGACCCCTGGGGAGCATCCAGGTAGGTCTTGGGGACCCCAAGGTTCGTTCGGCCCTACGCTCCCGTAGGCGCCGGTCAATTTGGATGCTTAGGTCTATGAGGGAATTCAGGGTCTGGGGTACCCCCACTCTGGCGAGCTCGTCCTTGAGTGCGTCTGAGAGGCCCATGCGGAATTGATGACGGAGGGCAGCATCGTTCCAGTCGGTGTCGGCACCCCAACGCCTGAACTCAGCCACATAGTCCTCTGCTGGTCTTCGACCCTGTTGGAGAGAACGTAAGGTGGCCTCCGCAGTGGTTGAGAGTTGGGGGTCCTCATAAAGCTGCGCCATGGCATCAAAAAAGGTGGAGAGACTGGTCAATGCTGCATCCTTTTGTTCCACGAGACGGTGGGCCCAGATTTGGGGATCCCCAGTCAGTAGGGCTACCACAAAACCCACCTTGGTGGTCTCTAAAGAGAAGGTCCTAGGTTGCAGGGCAAAATGGAGTTCACAGGAGTTACGGAAAGTTCTGAAGCTACCACGGGCACCCGTAAATTTCTCTGGAGTAGGTACCTTGGGCTCAGGTGGTAGCATCACTATAGTCTGGGTAGGTGCAGGCCCCGTTGGGGGTATTGCTGGGTGAGGAGTTCCTTGGGTACTGGATGGACCAGACAGGGCCAGTACCCGTTCCTCCAGCCGGGTATAACCCTGCTGGAGGTTCTTCACCGCTTCGGTCAGACCTGCCAGGTGTTGGCATAGCCCCTCCATGGCGGGGGCTCCCTGCTCGGGCTCAGACATGGCTGTCTGCTACTGTCACGTACCTGGTGGTGCGAGCCCGAGATTGCAGGGAGAGGCCTCCCTTGCGTCTCCCACTCCTGGTCCCCTGGTGTGGGAACAGGAGAGCCAGGAGTGAGGAGGAGCACGGGTGCCTGGCAGGATCAACAGACCGGTGGGAAGGAAACAGGTTAGCTGAGCAGGCAGGATCTCTGGGAAGCAGGCTCACAGGTAAACCGGATAGCAGAGCTGGCAGGATCTCAGGAAGCAGGCTCACAGGTAAACCGGATAGCAGAGCTGGCAGGATCACTGGGAAGCAGGCTCACGGGTAAACTGGATAGCAGAGCTGGCAGGATCACAGGAAGCAGGCTCACGGGTAAACTGGATAGCAGAGCTGGCAGGATCACAGGAATCAGGCTCACAGGTAAACTGGATGGCAGAGCTGGCAGGATCACAGGAAGCAGGCTCACAGGTAAACCGGATAGCAGAGCTGGCAGGATCACTGGGAAGCAGGCTCACGGGTAAACTGGATAGCAGAGCTGGCAGGATCACAGGAAGCAGGCTCACGGGTAAACTGGATAGCAGAGCTGGCAGGATCACAGGAAGCAGGCTCACAGGTAAACCGGATAGCAGAGCTGGCAGGATCACAGGAATCAGGCTCACAGGTAAACTGGATGGCAGAGCTGGCAGGATCACAGGAAGCAGGCTCACAGGTAAACCGGATAGCAGAGCTGGCAGGATCACAGGAAACAGGCTCACAGGTAAACCGGATGGCAGAGCTGGCAGGATCACAGGAAGCAGGCTCACAGGTAAACCGGATAGCAGAGCTGGCAGGATCACAGGAATCAGGCTCACAGGTAAACTGGATAGCAGAGCTGGCAGGATCACAGGAATCAGGCTCACAGGTAAACTGGATAGCGGAGCTGACAGGAACTGGACAACGGCTTGGCAAGCAGGTTCACAGGTAAGCTTGGATAGCAGAGCTGACAGGAACTGGACAACGGCTTGGCAAGTAAGTTCACAGGTACACTTGGATAGCAGAGCTGACAGGAACTGAACACAGGAAACGGAACCACAGACTGGACTGGAACCAGCAGGTGAACAGGCTCGTTACAGAGGGTCAGACTGCAGACTGGACAAAGGCTAAACAAGGAACCAAAGTTCATCAAGAAGTCAGGTAATGAATCTGAACTAGAGCAAGGTACAATGGATCAGGCAGGAGGATGGTCACTGGAAGCCGGGGTCGGGTACAGGCAGAAAGCAGGATAGTCTTTATGGCAAGCCGGGTCAAAGGAACAGGTATAACAGGATCAGGTTTCTTTTACTACACCACAACGCTGTAGAGCAGACAGCAAAGACCGTCTGCTCAAGTCAGGCTTAAATAGGCCGGCTGGTGCTAACTAGGGCGCGCGCCCGTCTCCCTGTGCGCGGTTGTGCACGTGCCCGCGCCCGGGCGCGCATGCGCATGCGCAATGGAATCTGAGGGCCAGGACGGCCCGGGTTTAGATTTCTGGCAGGATCTTCATGACAATCTGTGAGGGGTTGCAGTGTTGTGGCACCAGCACCAATGCCTAAGGCACAATTTTTCAGCCCCTGTTTAACAGGGGCGTGTAATTACAATTTTTTAAAAAGATGCTTCGCAACAGGTGTGACTGCTGTGCTCCAAGTACAGTATCTGTGAGGGGTTGCAGTGTTGTGGCACCAGCACCAGTGCCTAAGGCACAATTTTTCAGCCCCTGTTGGGGCGTGTAATTACAATTTTTAGGCAATGCTTTGCAACAGGTCTCATTGCTGTGCTAAGAGTACAGTATCTGTGAGGGGTTGCAGTGTTGTGGCACCAGCACCAATGTCTAAGGCACAATTTTTCAGCCCCTGTTTAACAGGGGCGTGTAATTACAATTTTTTAAAAAGATTCTTCGCAACAGGTGTGACTGCTGTGCTCCAAGTACAGTATCTGTGAGGGGTTGCAGTGTTGTGGCACCAGTGCCTAAGGCACACATTTTCAGCCCCTCTTGGGGCGTGTAATTACAATTTTTAGGCAATGCTTTGCAACAGGTCTCATTGCTGTGCTAAGAGTACAGTGTCTGTGAGGGGTTGCAGTGTTGTGGCACCAGCACCAATGCCTAAGGCACAATTTTTCAGCCCCTGTTTAACAGGGGCGTGTAATTACAAATCTTGATCTAATAGTTCACAGCAGGGCCCATTCCTGCGCCCACCAAGAGTAACTATGAGGGCCTACAGTCTTGTGGCAACACCGTCCACCACCACCACCGCCAAAGGCCCAATTTTTCTGCCCTGTTCAACAGGTGCATGCAATTACAAATCTTGATCTAATAACTCACAGCAGGGCCCATTCCTGCGCCCACCAAGAGTAACTGTGAGGGCCTACAGTCTTGTGGCAACACCGTCCACCACCACCACCACCACCACCACCACCACCAAAAGGCCCAATTTTTTTGCCCGGTTCAACAGGTGCATGCAAGTACAAATCTTGATCTATTAACTCACAGCAGGGCCCATTCCTGTGCCCACCAGTCTTGTGGCTACACCAACATCTAATAGGGCAAATTTCTGCAGAGTATATACGGCAGGCCCCTACTTTCAAACATCCAACTTACAAACGACTCCTACTTGCAAACGGAAAGAGAAAACAGGAAGTGAGAGGAAATCTACCCCTAGGAAGGGGAATTCTATCCTGTTAGATTTAATTTGGGAAAAGGGTATCTCCTCTCTACTGATACTTTATCACCAATCCTTGTTTCAATTAAAACCCCACTTTTCCAAAAACATTTGTCATTGGGACGGAAAGTGAGGTGACATGTTCTGAACAGATGTGCAAAGACAGCAAATGTTTCAGGGGTGATAACCCCTCCCTATGTTCTCCAAAAAGCTTAAAAATATATTTTTTTTTGGGATGGAGCTACACTTCATAATGTACCTGTTCAGATTCTACTTAAGAACAAACCTACAGTCCGTGTCTTGTTTGCACCACCTATATAGTGCTGTTCAGAGTATATAGGCTTGTAGGTATAGGGTTTTATTTTGGGTGCGGGGTCCCCCTTAATATCCATACAAGACCCAAAGGGGCTGGGGTGGGGGGGGGGGGGGGTAATGGGGTAGCCATGCCATTTTTCTCAAGGATTTTCAGCCATATGGCGGCCAGGACAAGACATGACATTAAAGCCGCAAGTGGTTTTAAATGGCTTCTTTTTTTCCTTTACAAATGTCATTTTGTGCAGGGACAGTTCTAAACATGGGAAACACATGCCACTTCACAGGCATACTTTAGACACCCCCCAGGTACCATATTTAAAGGAAAATTTCACTTTTTTTTTTTTTTCACTTTATGCATCATTAAAATGACTGCTCCCGAAAAAACGTTAGTTTTTAAAAGTTCTTTTTGCATTGATATATGTCCCCTGGGGCAGGACCCGGGTCCCCAAACCTGTTTTATGACATTAACATGCATATTGGCCGTTGCAATTAGCAATTTTGATTTCGAACGTTCGCCTCCATTATAACGAATAGGGTTCGAAAATTTGCGCAAACTTTCGGTCCATTCGAAGGTTCTGGTGCGAACCGAACCCGGGGGTGTTCGGCTCATCCCTAGTCCTGTACCTCTATGGAAGCCTGCATCCCCACCTCCCCTCATCCTCCCACCTGGAGGTAAGTTCTTACCTTGGGGGATATATAGTAGAATCAGATCACTGGCACTTTCTTTGTGGCTCCCTCCACCCGACAGCCTTATGGTCCCTCTTCTCCTATCACGGATCTCCTCTCCCCTTCTCTCGCTCGGCATGTTGGGGGCTGCAGTGCACTCTCAGGGAATCGACCTGGGCCTGCTGGTATCTGGGACTACATGTCCCATAATGCTCTTGGTATTAGTTTCCCAGCCATTGGCCTGAATGTAGCCAATAGGAGCAGGCATAGCCAGGGGAATGAAAGCTGCTCGCCTCAAGGAAGAGAAGGAGGGGTGGAAATCCCCCGCAGCTGCGGCTCTGCCTGTGTCCCTTCACAGTGCCTGTAAGTTTCAGCACCGCTGCCCTGTGTCCTGATGGGCGGTCGACATCAGCAAAGCCTGCTCACTATTTTCTTGGGGGGGGGGGCAATTGACCCATTGCCCCCCCCCCCCTAGATCCGCCCCTGAGCTCAAAGCTGAAGACATGAGTGCTGATCGTTCTAACGAAGGAACAATTTTAACTTGGTGCATCAGTGGCCTATACTGCTTCTAGATTGAGGCCTATATTGGGACAAGATTAGGAGAGTTTAGCCTGACATTAGGGTTTGTCTTGTGTTGTGTCTTGCAGAGAAAATAGATCTATTCAATGATGAGGACTTTATCCCTATATTCATTGATATGTACAGGGAGCTGCCCTGTCTGTGGCAGGTAAACCACCCCTTTTTTAACAATAAACCAAAGAGGAAGGCAGCGCTGGATCAATTGTTGGAAATTGTGAAGCCGGTGATTCCCACGGCAGACATCCCCTATTTTAAGGCCTTAATTGGTGGCATGAGGAGCACTTATAATAGGGAGCGCAAGAAGGTCCAGGATTCCTAGAGATCAGGAGCTGCAGCAGATGACATTTATGTACCCAGGCTTTGGTACTATGACAGACTGCATTTTCTGGAAGGCCAGACTGAACCCAGGCCATCACTCTCCAATCTTCCTTCAAGGCTTCCTTCCACCTCAGCCCAGGCTTTCAACGTCCAACCTGGGCCTTTCAGCCAGGAAGAAGTGGAGGAGCCCGGCTTGAGCCAGGTATAGCATTGTTCAACATATTTCTAGTCAAATAATAAATGATGTTAACTAAATGTTATTATTGATCAGTAATTTCTGATTTTACAAATTGTTTTACATATCAATAGACAGTAGTAGCCACAAAGGATTGGGACAAGAAGGAAAAATGCTGGGGTCAGAATGATAGTCTTTTCTATTTATTAACATTCAATTTGCAACAGTCATGAGCTGAAAACTGTGTGTGATTGATGAACCAAAAACTAAAACTATCTCCCTTTTTCTACACAGGAAAGTGGCAGCCAGGAGGTGGCGGGGGTAAGTGGCAGCTAGGAGGTGGCCGGGCTCAGTAGCCTGCCCGAATCCCAGGTCACTCCCCTCCGCTTTCCAAAAAAAAGTCCCAGGAAGAGGAGTAACTTGGAGGAGACAGCACTTGGCCTGTTTCAGAAGGCTAATGCAGCCATCAGAACCCCCCCCCCCCCCCAATAATCAAGACGACTATGCCTACATGCCAGCTTGCAAAATGTAGGAAATGGAGGAGGGCCAATGCCTCTTATGTGAGGAAGTTATGTTACAAGCCCTAAATAAGGGGCGGAGGGATGAACTCACAAGCCAAAGCCACGTTTGTGAGTTCAACCATGGTCCTCCTCCACCTCCTGACACAACTACACCAGAGCCACAGCCTGGAAGGAAGCGTGTAAGGAAGACAAGAGAGTGATGGCCTGGGTTCGGTCTGGTCTGAGAAAAGACGCAGGCTGTTGTAAGACCACAGCCTGGGGACATATAATAGTGAGCACAATCCGTTCCAGGACTACAAGAGATCAGGAACAGCAGCAGATGACATATAAGGACTCCTCAGGCCACCCATTTTGACTGTAAAATAATTGATGTGTGCCCTGGGGTACAAAGGCTTCGCAAATTTCACCAGTTTCTCCAGCGTTGCCTTCCTCTTTATTTTGTTATGACCCAGAATAAATGGCTATTTATTTTTCCACAAATACTTGCCTATGTGTTTTACTTCAAAAAGGACAATTTGTTTGTAAGTAGGCAGGTACATTTCCAAAATACAAGGTCAAATTAGCAAGGGACACCAACACCAACCAATCTCTTTGAGGTTAAAAAATACAAGATAATAATGGTGTTGTGGTAACTTGACACAAAACGAAAGAAAAAATTATGGCGATCACTATATATAAAAAAAAAAAAAAACACCATAACCAAAAATTTTAAACATTATTATGGAGATCTGACAAAAAAACAATTATTCATGAGATCAGGAGAAATAATAAAGAAACCGGGTTATCAGAACTCTGTGTGAATATCAGCAGCAAAACAAATTCATTCTTCTAGCATTATAAAGAAGAGACTGCGCTGCATTAAAAGATTTTTAGAATTTGCAGCGTGATGAATGTGCCATCTCCATTACGAACGCTAGTTTTACCAGACTGTGCGTCGGAATTGTGTACACATGATTGGAATTTACCAGAACGGATTTTGTTGTCGTGAAAATTTGAGAGCCAGATCTCAAATTTTGTGTGGCGGAATTTCCGATAAAAAGCTCCCATCAAAAAAATTTCCGGCAGGAAAATCCGACGCGTGTACGGGGCATAACTGGGATAGACATAACGCAGAATACATTTTGGCCAAGATTTATGAAGAAATGTGTTTTTTTTGTTTAAAATTTACCATGTATACTCGAGTATAAGCCGAGTTTTGTCAGCACATTTTTTTGTGCTGAAAGTGCCCCCCACGGCTTATACTCGAGTCAAGCACTTTTCTGCAGCAGAGAATGTAATTTTCCAACCCGAATTTGGGGCCCCGTATCTCGGGGTCACTTGGTGATTTAGCATGCAAACCCAGCGGAACCAGCACTACAACGTATCCAAAGATGGGGTTCTTAGCACCAAGTGGCCCCCGAGATACGGGGCCCCAAATTCGGTTGGAAAAGGTCATTCTCTGCTGCAGAAAAGTACTTGACATTTTCCGAGCTGACTTTGGAGCCCCGTATCTCGGGGCCCCTTGGTGCTAGGTACCCCAAATTTGGTGTGCAACCCCAGTGGAACCAACGCTACAACATATCCAATGGGGTTCCTAGCACCAAGTGGCCCGAGATACGGGGCCCCAAAATCAGTTGGAAAATGTCATTCTCTGCTGCAGAAAAGTGCTTGACATTTTCCGACCTGAATTTGGGGCCCCGTATCTCAGGGCCCCTTGGTGCTAGGAACCCCAAATTTAGTGTGCAAACCCAGTGGAACCTGCACCACAACATATCCGGGGGATTGCTAGCACCAAGTGGCCCCAAAGATACAGGGCCCCAAAGTCGGTAAACTGTGTCCATCTGCAGCAATGTCATTTTGGGACCCTTTGGGTCCAGAGACCCCAAATTTTGGCTGCAGCTAGGGGGGCATCTAGGAACCCTTCCCTAACTTGTTTGAAAATGGGCACAGTGAGGCATGCAAATGGGCATTGTTGACCCTCTTTTCCACTCACAGTAGCTGCGCATTTCTCACCCTAGGCTTATACACGAGTCAATACGTTTTCCCAGTTTTCTGTGGTAAAATTAGGTATATTCGGGTCGGCTTATACTCGAGTATATACGGTAACTGGATATGTTTTATAGCAAAAAAAAATTAATTTGGACACAGTGTTACATGACTGCGCAATTGTCATTCAAAGTGCGACAGCGCTGAAAATTGGCCTGGGCAGGAAGGGGGTGAAGGTCCCCGGTATTGAGGTGGTTAATTCCAGAACTCTTATAACTGTAGATTGGTAATGTGTGTATTTCTGTCTTCCATTAACAGCTGCACAAATATGTGAGAAATGTTCATTACACCGACCCAGACGATGGCGAGATCTACTTTAATGAGAGGCAAGAAGTTCCAACCGAACTCGCTTTAGAAAGCTGTATTATATTGAACAACTCACGTGCTTTAACTATGCCAATTTCCTATATTAAAGGCCAAGACTTTGTGCCGGGAATGTTAATGAATATGACTGATCCCTTCTTCTGGAAAAGAGGCAAAGTAAGAGATTGATTGATTGTTTTCTGCTTCTATCATACGCTGAGGAGGGTCATAATTAGGATTTCTAGGGATTGTTATCCTTATTGTAAGATATACCGGCCAATGCGCCTGTTCATGAATGGGGTCATTCTTGGAGACGGTGAAGGTTGCTGATTGCTGTAAATTTATGCAGGTGGAATGTTTCTTTTCAGGATATTTATTTTTGATTTTGGGTATACAGTATCTCACAAAAGTAAGTGCACCCCTCACATTTTTGCAAATATTTTATCATATCTTTTCATGTGACAACACTGAAGAAATGACACTTGTCTATAATGTAAAGTAGTGAGTGTACAGTGACGAAACACGTAAGGATGCATCACTTTGTAAATATTTTCTTCTATCTTTTCATGTGACAACACTGAAGAAATGACACTTGTCTACAATGTAAAGTAGTGAGTGTACAGCTTGTATAACAGTTTCAATTTGCCGTCCCCTTAAAATAACTCAACACACAGCCATTAATGTCTAAACCGCTGGCAACAAAAGTCAGTACACCCCTAATGCCGCGTACACACGAGCGGACTTTTCGACAGCAAAGGTCCGACGGAACGAATCCATCGGACAATACGATCGTGTGTGGGCTCCATCGGACTTTTACTGTTGAAAATTCTGACGAACTTTAGAAATGTTTTACATTTTCCCGCCGGAACTCCGCTGGACCCAGTTCCTATCGAAAAATCCGATCGTCTGTGTGCTAGTCCCACGGACAAACAACGACGCTAGGGCAGCTATTGGCTACTGGCTATGAACTTCCTTATTCTAGTCCGGTCGTACGTCATCACTTTACGAATCCGTCAGAATTTAGTGTGATTGTGTGTGGCCAAGTCCGTTCATTCGAAAAGTCTGTCAGAACTCCGCCAAAAAGACCGTCGGACCTAGTCCGTCGAAAAGTCTGCTTGTCTGTACACAGCATAAGTGAAAATGTCCAAATTGGGCCCAATTATCTATTTTCCCCCACCGGTGTCATGTGACTCATTAGTGTTACAAGGTCTCAGGTGTGAATGGGGAGCAGGTGTGTTAAATTTGGTGTTATCGCTCTCACTCTCTCATACTGGTCACTGGAAGTTCAACATGGCACCTCATGGCAAAGAACTCTCTGAGGATCTGAAAAAAAAGAATTGTTGCTCTACATAAAGATGGCCGAGGCTATAAGAAGATTGCCAAGACCCTGAAACTGAGCTGCAGCACGGTGGCCAAGACCATACAGCGGTATAACAGGATGGGTTCCACTCAGAACAGGCCTCGCCATGGTCCACCAAAGAAGTTGAGGTCACGTGCTCAGCGTCATATCCAGAGGTTGTCTTTGGGAAATAGACGTATGAGTGCTGCCAGCATTGCTGCAGAGGTTGTAGGGGTGGGGGGGGCAGCCTGTCAGTGCTCAGACCATACGCCGCACACTGCATCAAATTGGTCTGCATGGCTGTCGTCCCAGAAGGAAGCCTCTTCTAAAGATGATGCACAAGAAAGACCGCAAACAGTTTGTTGAAGACATGCAGACTAAGGACATGGATTACTGGAACCATGTCCTGTGGTCTGATGAGACCAAGATAACTTTATTTGGTGTCAGACTTAGGTTGGGTCAGTCATGCTGCCCTTTGCTGAGAGGAACATGTAAGAATAATGCTGGTGATGTCTGTTTTACTGGGGAAAGGGAAATCAGAGGGGCCAGGCTGACATGAGGATGTAGGAATGCTGATGAATGCTTGGATGAGTGGTTGATAGGTGGAGGGGAGACATACGATCTAAAGGTAAGGCATTGTATCATTAAGACAGAAAGTGTTATTATATTAGAAACAAGAAAATTGGCTGTGTGCTCTGCAGACAGCCAAATTCCGCTGACACATGCGGGACGGCAGACACTCCTGGGCCGGGGACCCCTCATGGGGCTACCCCGGACTGGAACCAGGAACCAAAGCAGCAGCCGAACCCCCGAGCACGTCACTTCAGCATCTTAAATACCCCTTCCCAGACTACACAGCAGGGCCAGACGCGCCCACTGATTGGGTCCAACCAGGCCTGGTTCCCAGCCTGTCACAGGAGCCTCACTGCACCTATGACCAGGCGGAACCTCAGTACAGCCCAGCCAGACTGATGCCAAAGTAAATTCTGTACAATTAACCCCCAGAACTCCATTACAGTTCTGAGAAAAAAATAAATTTACATTGATAGCGCACACTTGATAAATCGTGGGTAGACATGTGCAATTTGTTTAGTTCCTAATTTGTTTTTTAACGAATTTTTACAAATTCGTTAATTCCGAATTTTTAATTTCCGAAATTTCCGAATTTTTCAATTTCCGAAATTACCAAATTTCCGAATTTCAAAATTAGCGAAATTACGAATTTCCGAAATCTCCGAAATTGCCGAATTAACGACATTTCCGAAATTACGAATTTTGAATTTTCGATTTCCTAATTTCCGAATTTTTGAATTTCCGAATTTCCGAATTCTCGAATTTTCGAATTTCCGAATTTCGTATTTCCGAATTTCCGAATTTCAAATTTTCCGATTTTCGGATTTCCGAATTTTTTAATTTACGAATTTTAAAATTTCCGAATTTCGCATTTCCGAATTTTCGAATTTACAAATTTTTAATTTCCGAATTTTTACTTTCCGAATTTCGTATTTCCGAATTTCGTATTTCCGAATTTCGTATTTCCGAATTTCGTATTTCCGAATTTTGGGATTTCCGAATTTTGGGATTTCCGGATTTCCGAATTTTGGATTTTCGGATTTCCGAATTTTTGGATTTTTGAATTTTCGAATTTCGGATTTTCGGAATTCCGAATTTTCAGAATTCGGAAATTTAAAAATGTAAAAAATAGAAAATCTGAAAAAATGAAAGAAAATCTGTTTAATTCTAAATAATAACTAACTATTAAATTATAGGTATTGGAATTCCCTTTCAAATTTGTCTGTTAGTGAACGTAACGAGTACAAATTTATCCGAAGTTCCGAATTATCTGAAATAACGAATGCCGCATCTAACCAAATGGAACGTAAAAATCTAATAATAATAAATAACAATAATAATAATAAAACCTTTTTCCATTTGTTTAGGTTAGATGCGGCATTCGTTATTTCAGATAATCCGTAACTTCGGATAAATTCGTACTTGTTAATTTAATAGTTAGTTATTAATTAAACAGATTTTCTTTCTTTTTTCAGATTTTCAAATTTTGTGATTTTCAAATCTTTGAATTCCCGAATTCCGAAAATCCGAAAGTCCAAAACTTCGGAATTCCGAAAAACCGAAAATTCGGAAATCCGAAAATTCAAAATTCGAAAATTCGTAAAATACGAAATTCAGAAATTCGGAATTTCGGAAATCCGAAAATTCGTAAAATACGAAATTCGGAAATTCAGAAATCCGAAAATTCGGAAACCTGAAATTCGGAAATCCGAAAAATTTGAAATTCGGAAATTCAAAATTCGGAAATCCGAAAATTCAAAATTCGGAAATTCGTAAATCCAAAAATACGAAATTCGAAAATTGGGAAATCCGAAAATTCGAAATTCGGAAATCCGAAAATTCGAAATGTGAAAATTCCCGAAATTTCCGAATTTGCGAATTTCTGATTTTCCGAATTTCCAAAAAAAGCAAAAAAACGAATGAAACGAAAACAAAAATGAACAAATTTTTTGTCAGTGCACATGTCTGATCGTGGGGCACTACAGTAGCATAAAGGGCAAGGGGCTTCATAATCCATGGCCCACCAGAGAAAAAGGCCACCAAAATCCTCAGCATCAGCCTCATGATGCTCTTAATCTGGCGTTGGGTAGAGGCAAACCCAAACCTAATTTCTATTTGTAACACTTAAGGCTACTTTCACACTGGAGCGGTGGGGGCGCTGGCGGTAAAGCGGCGCTATATTTAGCGCCGCTTTACCGGCGTTTTAGCGGCGCATTGCGGCCGCTCGCGGGGTGTTTTTACCCCCCGCGAACGGCCGAAAAAGGGTCAATACCGCCCGCAAACCGCCGCTATTGCAGCGTTTTGCGGGTGGGTTCGGCGCGCTCCCCCATTGTTTTCAATGGGACCGGGCGCTATAGGAGCGGTAAATATACCGCTCCTATAGCGAGCCAAAGATGCGGCTTGCAGGACATTTTTGAGCGTCCTGCAAGCGCACCGCTTCAGTGTGAAAGCCCTCGGGCTTTCACACTGAAGGAACAGCAACAGCTGTTTCGGGTCGGTTTGCAGGCGCTATTCTTAGCGCAATAGCGCTTGCAAACCGCCCCAGTGTGAAAGGGGCCTTAAATTGTAGAGCCTCACGAGATATGATGCACCTTTATAAACTAATAATAATATCTGATTTCAGGTCCCAGTATCTCGATGTTCGGATCCCTGCATTCCCGGCAACAGAAAAAAATTTGGATCTTTAATTCATAAATGTTGCTATGAGTGCGTCTCATGTCCAGAAGGAGAGATCTCCAACATTTCAGGTGGAGTTTGTATTTGTCACCAAGTTATTGTTGGACTGGGCAGAAGATACCTCTGTAGGTAAAGTGTATGTCCGGGAAAAAATTTCCTCATTCGGTATCCTTTTAACTGCTTTGCGACCGCTGGCTGTCAGTTGACGGCCAGGCGGCGCAGCTTTCGTGGCGGGGGGGAGTCATATGACGCCCTCCCCTTCCCGGCCCTCCAGGGAGTGCGCATGCGCCCGCCGTGTCACTGGGCACGCGATGCGCGTGCCCGGTGGCCGCGATGTCCGCGGGGCACCCGCGATTGCCCGGTAACACAGCAGGACCATGGATCTGTGGGTGTAAACCCACAGATCCGCGGTCCTGTCAGAGGAGAGGAGACCGATGGTGCCTTCCGAGTACAGAAAAACACCGATCGGTCTCCTCCCCTTGTCCCAGGGAACATATTAACCCCTTCAGCGCCCCCTAGTGGTTAACCCCTTCCCTGCCAGTCACATTTACACAGTAATCAGTGCATTTTTTATAGCACGGATCGCTGTATGAATGTGAATGGTCCCAAAAATGGGTCAAAAGTGTCCGATATGCCCGCCGCAATATCGCAGTCACGATAAAAATCGCGTGCCCTCAACATGGGGGGGTGCCCTGGGGAAAGAGGGGCCCTGCGGCCCCCCCACCCCAAAGCACCTTGTCCCCATCTTGATGAGGACAAGGGCCTCTTCCCGACAACCCTGGCCATTGGTTGTCGGGGTCTGCGGGCGGGGGGCTTATCGGAATCCGGGAGCCCCCCGGCCCGCAGACCCCGCCCGCAGACCCCGAGCCCCCAGATACTGGCCCCCCACCCTATGTGAATGAGTATGGGGTATGATGTTCCCCTACCCATTCACCTAAGGTGTAAAAGTGTAAATAAAAAAACACACAATTTTTTAAAATATTTTATTGCACAGCTCCGGGGGTCTTCTTCCGTCTTGGGGGTCTTCTCGCCGGACTCCTTCACTCTCTTCTGCTCTTTTACCGAGCGGCGGAGCCCGGCTTTCTTCATCGCCGCCGTCGTCTGGGGGTCTCGTTCCGCCTTTGGGGGTCTCTTCTGTTCTTGCCGCTGTCGCCGCCGCCTTCTGCGTCGCCTTCTGTCTCTGTGTGAGGAGGGAGAGCGGCGCCGAGAGATGATCTCATATGTTTACATATGAGATCATCTCTCATTGGACACGCCGATCGCACTGTAAACGGCCGCTGTGATTGGCTGTTTACAGCGATCTGTGACTGGCTGTGTCCAAAGGACACGGCCAGCACAGAACTTCCCCGATTGCTCTCAGGAGCGCGCATTAGGGAAGTAAACAGGAGGACGTGCAGGGACGCCCTCCCGGCAGGGAGCGTCCGCGCTGAAGCCGTCTTTCGGCTATAGCGCGGGCGCGAAGTGGTTAAAAAAAAAAAAATATGTTATTAAGGAATGTAAACATCCCTTGTAATAGAAAAAGGCATGACAGGACCTCTTAAATATGAGATCTGGGGGTCAAAAAGTCCTCACATCTCATATTTGGACTTAAATGCAAAAAATAAATAAAAAATAAAATAAAAAATTTTGTCATTTGAAAAAATTACAACAGAAAAATGGCCCTTTAAGAAGTATGGGCGGAAGTGATGTTTTGACGTTGCATCCGCCCTACTATGGTATGGAGAAGGGAGGGGGGCCATCTTCCCCTCACTCGTCTCCATACCCAGCCACAGAAAGGTCCCGTTCTCCTCCGCCCCTGCCGACAGCTCCGGAAAGCGACGGAGGGCGCGGGAGAGCGGCGGGAAGGGGGGGTAGCCTCTTTCCCGTCGCCGATAACGGTGATCTTGCAGCGAATCCACCGCAGAGACCACCATTATCGAAAAACAGAACTGCCCGGCTCCAAAGATGGATACTTCGGTTGTGGCAGCAGCTTCTGCTGTTACCGAGGTATCCCTCTTCAAAGTGCCGACGTATATCTACAGGAGCCGGTCGGCAAGTGGTTTTAACACATTGCACATCTGCATAGAAACCAATCAGCTTCCAGGTTTTATTGTCAAACGCTGAAGTTAGAAGCTGATAGGCTACCATGTACAGATGTCACAGATTCCAAGTGCACCAG
The DNA here is from genome assembly GCA_028564925.1 of Lithobates sylvaticus. Lineage (NCBI taxonomy): Eukaryota > Metazoa > Chordata > Amphibia > Anura > Ranidae > Lithobates > Lithobates sylvaticus. Next base: position 626,667,523 of record CM053027.1, on the reverse strand, counting down.
TTTTAGTAAGTACACCCCATTGCATGCATTCCTTTATATAATCTTTACCATGTCCTTATGGCAACGACAACTTTTCTTCCACTTGCCAATAGGCAGTCTCTACCTATAGGAATTCACTTGTTAGATAGATAGATAGATAGATATATAGATAGATAGATAGATAGATAGATAGATAGATAGATAGATAGATAGATAGATAGATAGATAGATAGATAGATAGATAGATAGATAGATAGATAGATAGATAGATAGATAGATAGATATTTTGTTTATCTCTCCCACAATGCTCTGATGGAAATGCCATTGCTATCTGTGCTCATTGTGTTTGTATTGTTCTTCTTGCAGACAGTGAAAACTGCATGAAATGTCCTGATGATGAATGGCCAAATGAGAAGAAGGATCGGTGTGTTCCAAGACTGGTGGAATTTCTTTCCTACACTGATTCCATTGTTGTAGTATTTTCGGCTGTCTCCATCCTCTGTTATCTTCTGACTGGTTTAATATTGGGGATATTTATACATTACCAGGACACCCCCATTGTTAAAGCTAATAACCGGAACCTGAGCTATCTTCTCCTGGTCTCCATCATGCTGAGCTTCCTCTGTGTCTTCTTGTTCCTCGGCCATCCAGTAGATGTGACCTGCATGCTCCGTGTCTCCTCTTTTGGTGTCATCTTCTCAGTTGCCGTCTCTTCTCTTCTTGCCAAAAGTATCATGGTGTGTATTGCTTTTAAAGCCACCAAACCTGGGAGCCCCTGGAGGAAATGGATGGGAGCCAAACTACCGAATTTTATCATTTGTGTCTTATCACTGGTTCAAGTCATAATCTGTGTCACTTGGTTGTCTATTTCTCCTCCCTTCCGGGATCGGGACACTCACTCTTATCAGGGGAAGATCATCATTCAGTGTAATGAGGGTTCAGTTATCGGCTTCTACTCTGTCCTGGGATATATGGGCCTTCTGGCAGCTGTGAGTTTCATTATCGCTTTTTTAGCCAGGACATTACCGGACAGTTTTAATGAGGCCAAATACATCACCTTCAGCATGCTGGTGTTCTGCAGTGTCTGGATTGCCATGATCCCGGCCTATCTGAGCACCAGAGGGAAATACATGGTGGCTGTGGAGGTTTTTGCTCTAATAGCCTCAAATTCTGGACTTCTTGGTTGTATATTTTTCCCAAAATGTTACATAATTCTGTTCAGACCCGACCTGAATACAAAAACATTTATCCACTAATAAGTATGGAGCAACGCTGGGTTACCAGTAGTTATAGCATTATCTCTATTATTGGTAATTGTAGTATTTTGCTAATGTATTGAGAATGAACACTGTTATATATACAGTATTTATCGGGGTATAACATGCACTTTTTTCCCCTAAAAATCGGGGGGAAATCGTAGGTACGTGTTATACGCCGATCCCCCGCCGATTCTGAGTCTTTAGGGCATTCTCGTGGGTTCCGGCTGCTCTCGGAGGCTTTCGGCCGTTCTCGGAGGCTTTCGGCCATTCTTGGCAGCTCTCGCAGTCCTGTGTGAGCCGCCAAGAGCGGCCGAGAAAGGCCGAAAGTGTCCGAGAGCAGCCGAGAACCAACGATAACGGCCGAAAGCCGACGAGAACTATCGAGCGCCGGCGAGATACACAGGACATCCGGCTCTGTATCTCGGCGGCGCCATTTTTAATTTCTGCAGGTGGAAGGCTGCAGGTGGAACTGGGGCAAGGCTGCAGGGGAAACTGGGGCAAGGCTGCAGGGGGAACTGGGACAAGGCTGCAGGGGGAACTGGGACAAGGCTGCAGGTGGAACTGGGACAAGGCTGCAGGTGGAACTGGGACAAGGCTGCAGGGGGAACTGGGGCAAGGCTGCAGGTGGAACTGGGACAATGCTGCAGGGGGAACTGGGACAAGGCTGCAGGTGGAACTGGGACAAGGCTGCAGGTGGAACTGGGACAAGGCTGCAGGTGGAACTGGGACAAGGCTGCAGGTGGAACTGGAACAAGGCTGCAGGGGGAACTGGAACAAGGCTGCAGGGGGAACTGGGGCAAGGCTGCAGGGCAAGGCTGCAGGTGAAACTGGGACAAGGCTGCAGGTGGAACTGGGACAAGGCTGCATGTGGAACTGGAACAAGGCTGCAGGGGGAACTGGGGCAAGGCTGCAGGGCAAGGCTGCAGGTGAAACTGGGACAAGGCTGCAGGTGGAACTGGGACAAGGCTGCAGGTGGAACTGGTTCAAGGCTGCAGGGCAAGGCTGCAGGAGGAACTGGGGCAAGGCTGCAGGTGGAACTGGGACAAGGCTGCAGGTGGAACTGGGACAAGGCTGCAGGTGGAACTGGGACAAGGCTGCAGGTGGAACTGGGACAAGGCTGTAGGTGGAACTGGGACAAGGCTGCAGGTGGAACTGGGACAAGGCTGCATTGATGGGCATTTAAATGTAAGTTTTTTTTCCTTAAAATTCCCTCCTAAAAGTTTTTTTCCTTAAAATTCCCTCCTAAACTTGGGGTGCGTGTTAGACGCCGATAAATACAGTAAATATTTAATACTTACCTCTCCGGAGGATGGTGGGTTTAATTTTTGCTCTGGACACCGCTGGTATCAGACACTTTGGGTTGGTTGGAAACCTTGTCCCCTGCTGGATGTAGTGGTTCCTCCCACCAGCCGTTCCATCACTACAGAACAATGTAGTCACTTAGTGAGGAGAAACCACAGTGACCAGAGGGGGACAAAGTATCCAAAACACCCTAAAGTGTCAGATACCCGAGACACCCATCACCCATCACAGATTTCACTCACCACCTTCCCAGAAGATAAATATTAAACACGTTCTTTTATAGGCTGATTGTAATATAATTATTTTAGTGTTGGGGTCACTTTAATTATATTGTATGTAGATGTGTCCAGATATATAAATAAATACATTTAGTTGGTGCCTTCAAAAAAAAATGTAATATTAAAGTTGATGGAAGCATAAACTCAGTAAGTTCAGCTTTTTTTTTTGTCCAAAACTTTATTTTAATGTCATATTTACAAGTATGATCCCAGTTAGCGGTAACGGTGGAGCTGAAGAGTGTTGCGTCTTCTCCAGGCAGCACAACGAGAGCCACCAATGGTAAGATGGAACTTGTGATCTTTGCCAAGACCATGACTCTTTTTGCCAGGGGATGTCAGCCCACCCATCTCCCTGTGTTTGTGCACAGCTTTTGTGATCCACTGGATTGCGTCTGATGGCCTTGTGGAAAGTGTCAATGAGGATGATCTCAAAGATCTTATAAGTTGAGTCTTCACCAACTCAGTAGGAGTTAAGGACTCTCCGTCCTTCACGGTGACGGCCAACGCGCTCCTCAGCAACAGACTACAGGCCGCGGAGCAAACTTGATCTGGTTAACACCATGGCGCACAGGTTTACCATAGGCCAATAGCCCTCCTGAATGCGGATGCCAAGCTGTATGCCAAGGTTTTGGCGACAAGGATTAAGGAGTTGATGACCGACCTGGTCCATCCGGGTCAGGTTGGGTTTGTCCCCAGGAGGGAAGGGAGGGACAATGGAGTGAGAACGTTGCTCCTCCTGCAGGCAATTAAAACTAGTAAGTCCCCAGGTCTACTCCTGTCGATTGATGCTGAGAAAGCATTCGACAGGGTGGACTGGGGACTTATGATTGGATCGCTGGAAGCTATGGGCATAGGACCAAGAATGATCCAATGGATCAAAGTTTTATACAATAGCCCATCAGCTAGTGTTAGAGTAAATGGCGTGTTGTCCCTACCTTTCGAGATGGAAAACGGAACAAGGCAGGGATGTCCCTTATCACCCATTTTGTTTATGTTGGCATTAGAGCCATTATTGGCAACAATTCGAAACAACTTGGACATAAAGGGCATCAAAATAGGAGAGGAAGTACCATAGGTTGCACCCTTGGGCACAGTGTTCTTACATCCACCACTGCAAACTCTGACATGGTAGATGAAATACCCTTGCTTGGCCTTGTAGCCTAGTCTATGAGCTTTGTCTGGGAGAGTAGCATGTGGTGCACGATGGAGAGAAGACAGTGGGCGATACTGCAGCAGCGGACATGCAGGAGAAATCGCATCACAGCTGACTGCTTCTTCCTCCATAGCACTTGCATGTACTTGTAGGCACCCATGGTGGCTTATGCTGTTAGCTCGTCAGCCGGAAAGGAAGGAGCACGTTACTCAGAATGCCTTATAATGAGCAGGGCGCACAGGGCACTTCCTTGTTCACAATTTAAGTGATAAGTTTACTTAATTTTAAAGCATATTTTCTTCATAGAACCTAATAAAAAAATCTTTCTCCTTGTGTAAATTTCTTTGTAAACTGCTACAACAAGGGAGTATTCCACTTCCCCGTACAATGCTGCACAGACAACACTCCGACCCCCACACCTTGCCAGATCCTGATATGAAAAATTCCAGGTGATCATTGATCAGATGTAGGTTTTATTTTGAAGAAGACATTAAACACTAGACTTATGTTAGCTTAATATGTTTTGAAATGAATGTTCTTACTCATAAGAGGCCCCAAAATAGGTTATTTCTGCCATCTCCGAGATCTTCTAGTCAGACGTGTCAAAGAAAGAGCTGAAAAGATAAAGAAGTAACAATCCCCCCAATCCCTTCCTATAAGTATTCTAATTATACACACTAAGAACAACACTGCTTAAAAAAAAAAATATATATATATATATATGTGTGTGTGTGTAGCGGCCATAACTCCTTGAGGGGCGGCCTTCACTTTTTGGGCTTACCAGTTACCTCCTTGTCACTTGTCGGTTGTTGTCCAGGGGTTCACAGGGTTAGTACCCAGTGACTTCAGATGCTGACACATAAAAGTCCTTTTCAAGGTTTTTATTTTGCAGGGGTAACGTCCAACATAACATAACACATAACACAGTCTCTTTTGGGAACAGAGGGCACGGGTGATGAAACTCAGGCACTTTGAACTGCTGATCTATTGAATGTCTCTAATCAACCCAGAGAGTAGCCACTCGCAGCTGGGCGCTTCACTGTTGGATAAACCTCTAGCCAGAGATTTTGCAGCCAACACGTGATCCGGAAACTTTGCAAAAGTCTCTGCCACAGACTAGATTGTAACTGAAGATAAGTAGGACCCTTTCTCACAGTACTCGGATCTCTCAGCCTTCTTGGCGATACTGTGAGAAGTGTGGATTCTCTAGTGTCCATACAACTCAGCTCCCAGGCTCTTACCGAGCAGCCAGCTTGTTGGCCCTCCTCCGAAGAGTCCTCCCCCGGTCGCTTGTACGAGTTGCCGTGTCTCTCCAATACCGAGAGCACACCAGGACGCCTCCGAATCCTCCTTCAGTTACTGGGCCTCGGACCAGCCAGTTCCGAGACTCGGGGACGGACGGATCCCCACCCCAGACCATGAGGGCCTCTGGGGCTGGTCGGGGTGACCATGCTTGCGGGACGGCAGACACTCCTGGGCCCGGGACCCCTCGTGGGGCTACCAGGACTAGGAACAAAAAGCTACAGCCGAACCCTGAACACGTGACTTCAGCACCTTAAATACCCCTTCCCAGACTACACAATCAGTGGGCCAGACGCGCCCACTGATTGGCTCCGGGAAAGATTGGTACCCAACACGTCCAACCAGGATTGGTTCCCAGCCTGTCACAGGTGCCTCACTGCCCCTATGACCAGGCAGAACTCCAGGACAGCCCAGCCAGACCGATGCCAAAGTAAATCCTGTACAATTAACCCCCAGAACTCCGTTACAGTTTTGATGAAAAACTAAATTTTCACTGATAGCGCACACTTAGTAAAAGTGTGACCACTACATATATATATATATATATACCGTATTTATCGGCGTATAACACGCACCGGCGTATAACACGCACCCCAAGTTTAGGAGGGCATTTTAAGGAAAAAAAGTTTTAGGAGGGAAGTTTAGGGAAAAAAAAACCTTACATTTAAGCGTCATTTGCAGCTTGCCCAGCGTCAGTGCAGCCTTGCCCAGCGTCAGTGCAGCCTTGCCCAGCGTCAGTCATTGCAGCCTTGCCCAGCGTCATTGCAGCCTTGCCCAGCGTCATTGCAGCCTTGCCCAGCGTCATTGCAGCCTTGCCCAGCGTCATTGCAGCCATGCCCAGCGTCATTGCAGCCTTGCCCAGCGTCATTGCAGCCATGCCCAGCGTCATTGCAGCCATGCCCAGCGTCATTGCAGCCATGCCCAGGGTCATTGCAGCCTTGCCCAGGGTCATTGCAGCCTTGCCCAGCATCGTTGCAGCCTTGCCCAGGGACGTTGTACCTTGCCCAGGGTCATTGCAGCCATCCCAGCGACATTAGAAGTCCGGTCCGGGTTTAAATTTCCCGCCGCCGAGACTCTGTCGCGTGCGCCGCCGAAAAATGTCCGAGGCGCGGCCGAAAAAGACCGAAGCGGCCCCGGAAAAGGCCGAGCCGACTGTTCAGCTCCGATCGCGGTCCCGCCTCCCTGCTGTTTCCGGAACGAGCGCAGGGAGGCGGGACTCCGAGTAGAGCCGAACAGTCTGCTCGGTCTATTGCGGCGCGGCTTCGGGTTTTTTTCGGCCGCGCCTCGGTTTTTTTTTTTTTTTTTTTCGGCGGCGCTCGCTATTTTTTGGCGGCGCTCGCCATTTTTGCCATTTTTGAATTTTTTTTTTGGGGGTATCGGCGTATAACACGCACCCACGACTTTCCCCCGATTTTTAGGGGGAAAAAGTGCGTGTTATACGCCGATAAATACGGTATATATATATACATACAGTATCTCACAAAAGTGAGTACACCCCTCGCTCACATTTGTGTAAATCTTTTATTATATCTTTTCATGTGACAACACTGAAGAAATGACACTTGTCTATAATGTAAAGTAGTGATAAATAGAAAATAACTCAACACACAGCCATTAATGTCTAAACCGCTGGCAACAAAAGTCAGTACACCCCTAAGTGAAAATCTCCAAATTGGGGCCAAAGTGTCAATATTTTGTGTGGCCACCATCATTTTCCAGCACTGCCTTAACCCTCTTGGCCATGAAGTTCACCAGAGCTTCACAGGTTGTCACTGGAGTCCTCTTCATTTTTCTTTACAATCATATCTTTGAAAAAAAGTCTTGGAGCTCCTGCATTCATGGGGCCTACTAGACATGTGCAATTAGTTATTTTTTTCGTTTTTCGTTTTTTTTTTTTTTTTCGTTATATTCGTTATCGTACGAATGAACGAACGATTCGCTAAAAATTTTAACGAATAATGAATGTTCGAATCGAACGAATACGAAAAACAACGAAAATCCGAAATAACCAAATTAGAAACAACGAAACTACAAAAGAAGAAAATCCGAAAAACGAAAACAGGAACAACGAAAATCAAAATGAATGAAAAAATTTGTACACTCGTAACTTTTTTTTTTGTTGAACTGGTAATTTTCCGTGTCTCTTACAATGGCGCTTCGAATGGATTGAACGAAAAAATTTGTACATTCGTAACTTTTTTTTTTCGATTCGTAATTTTCCGTGTCTCTTAAAATGTAATAATAGCATACACATTACATAACATTATAAATTACGCTCCGATTACGAATCTACGAAAACAATGTTACGAAAGTACGAATAAATCAATCTTACGAAAGTACGAATGTAACTAAATCTACGAAAATACGAATGCGTCCGAATTTTGAATAAACGAAAATTAAACGGAAAAACGAATCAACGAAAAAATAACTCTTACGAAAATACGAATCGTTACGGATACGAACACCGACGACTTACGGATTTACGAATCGTTACGAATCAACGGAAACGAAAAAAAACGAAATGAAAATGTTTTTGTTGTGCACATGTCTGGGGCCTACTGCATAGCAATGATGATGGCAACCAGAAAGTCCCTCAACTTACCAGAAACCCAATGTATAGACACACTACATGAAACATCTGCTTCTGGTAGAGCGATTTTCACAGTGTGGCTTTGCCCTTCCTGCAACTCATAAGGATCTTCTTATGTTAGGTTCCTGGTAATGTTTGATTTATGATCTCCACAGGATTTATGCCTCCCGATGTTCGGCTGGATTTTTGTGTGTAACCTCCATGTTGATTTATGGGGGATTCCTGTATCCAGTTTCCTTACAGCAACCCGCTGGATCTTTCCACGGTTTTGTTTGGTTAGGTTTTGTTTCAGGTCTAATGTTTGTTATGAAAATCCTACAAGAATGGACTCCATCCCTCAGTAACCCACCAGTCCCAGAAGTGTGTGCATACATCACTAGATGGCAGTGCAATGCAATCTACTGGAAGGATCGGTCAATCGATCACAGAAAAGATCAGTCAATCGCAAGAAGGATCAAAGCAAGGAAGGATCAGTTGACCGATTGCAGAAAGGATTACTCAATTGATCGCATAGGGCATTGGCTGATCAATCCAAGAAAATAAAGGATCGGTCAATCAATCAAAGGAAGGATTGGTCAGTCGATCGCAGGAGGGATCAGATGGTCGATCACAAGGAATGATCTAAGAAAGGAAGAATCGTCAATCGATCACAGGAAATATCGGTCGGTCGATCTCAGGAAGGATCGCATGGTTGATCGCAGGAAGGATCTAAGGAAGAAAGCATCAGTTAATCGATCGCAGATAGGATTGGTTGGGCGATTGCAGGAAGAATGAAAGTTATGCCGCGTACACACGTGCGGACTTTTGCCGGCGGACCTAGTCCAGCGGACAATCCCGCGGGACTTTCCAGCTAGGTCCGCTGGACTTTCCGAGCGTGTGGACTTGCCCACACACGCACGGACTTCTCCAGCGGATAATCCGCCGGCCAAAAGTCCGCGGGACTTTTGAAAATGAACGGACTTGCCCACACACGGAGCAGTCCGTTCATTTCGAACGTAACTTCAGGTTACGTAGCTAGCGTAGGCAGTAAATGCCGCCGCGCCAGCTCCGCAAGCTGGCATGGATTTAAAGGGAATCCCCACGCCGAAAAACGGCGTGGGGGTTCCCTCCAAATCCAAGTCAGACCCTCATCCGAGCACGCAGCCTGGCAGGCCAGGAAAGGGGTGGGGACGAACGAGCGCCCCCCCCCCCCCCCTGAGCCGTACCAGGCCGCGTGCCCTCAACATGGGGGGTGCCCTGGGGAAAGGGGGGCCGTGCGCCCCCCCCACCCCAAAGCACCTTGTCCCCATGTTGATGAGGACAAGGGCCTCTTCCCGACAACCCTGGCCGTTGGTTGTCGGGGTCTGCGGGCGGGGGCTTATCGGAATCTGGGAGCCCCCTTTAATAAGGGGGCCCCCAGATCCCGGCCCCCCACCCTATGTGAATGAGTATGGGGTATAATGTACCCCTACCCATTCACCTAAGGTGTAAAATGTAAAGTACAAAAACACACACACTTTTGAAAAAATATTTTATTGCACTGCTCCGGGGGTCTTCTTCCGTCTTGGGGGTCTTCTCGCCGGACTCCTCCGCTCTCTTCTGCTCTTTTACCTAGCTCTTTCACGAGCGGGGGAGTCCGGCTACCTTCTTCGTCGTCGCCGCCGTCGTCTGGGGGTCTCGATCCGCCTTCGGGGGTCTTCCGGGGGTCTCTTCTGTTCTTGCGGCGGTCGTCGTCTTCCGCGCCGCCGGCGCCTTCTTCTTCTTCTTCTTCTTGTCCTTCTTCTTCTTCCGATGTTGACCCGACGCTCTCTCTGCCCGGAATGCCTGTGCCGCTCTGCGCTGAGACTTATATAGGGGAATGGGGACAGGGTCACATGCACATGTCACATGGTGACCCCGCCCCCTTGTGTTGTCACAGTCCCGGAGGATGCTGGGACTGTGACATCGCAAGGGGGCGGGGTCACCATGTGACATGAACATGTGACCCTGTCCCCATTCCCCTATATAAGTCTCAGCGCAGAGCGGCACAGGCATTCCGGGCAGAGAGAGCGTCGGGTCAACATCGGAAGAAGAAGAACAAGAAGAAGGACAAGAAGAAGAAGAAGAAGAAGAAGAAGAAGGCGCCGGCGGCGCGGAAGACGACGACCGCCGCAAGAACAGAAGAGACCCCCGGAAGACCCCCGAAGGCGGATCGAGACCCCCAGACGACGGCGGCGACGACGAAGAAGGTAGCCGGACTCCCCCGCTCGTGAAAGAGCTAGGTAAAAGAGCAGAAGAGAGCGGAGGAGTCCGGCGAGAAGACCCCCAAGACGGAAGAAGACCCCCGGGGCAGTGCAATAAAATATTTTTTCAAAAGTGTGTGTGTTTTTGTACTTTACATTTTACACCTTAGGTGAATGGGTAGGGGTACATCGTACCCCATACTCATTCACATAGGGTGGGGGGCCGGGATCTGGGGGCCCCCTTATTAAAGGGGGCTCCCAGATTCCGATAAGCCCCCGCCCGCAGACCCCGACAACCAACGGCCAGGGTTGTCGGGAAGAGGCCCTTGTCCTCATCAACATGGGGACAAGGTGCTTTGGGGTGGGGGGGGGGCGCACGGCCCCCCTTTCCCCAGGGCACCCCCCATGTTGAGGGCACGCGGCCTGGTACGGCTCAGGAGGGGGGGGGGGCGCTCGTTCGTCCCCACCCCTTTCCTGGCCTGCCAGGCTGCGTGCTCGGATGAGGGTCTGACATGGATTTGGGGGGAACCCCCACGCCGTTTTTTTCGGCGTGGGGATTCCCTTTAAATCCATGCCAGGTCACGGAGCTAGCGCGGCGGCAGTAACTGCCTACGCTAGCTACGTAATCTGAAGTCACGTGCTAAATGAACGGACTTGCCGATGAGCGGCAAGTCCGTTCATTTCAAAAGTCCCGCGGACTTGCCCACTAACGGCGGGATTGTCCGCTGGACTGCCAAGTCCAGCGGATAATTTTAAAACCAAACTTAAAACTTTGGTCCTCCGGACTTTGGCGCCAAAAAGTCCGCCGGCGCCCACACACGAGGGGATTATCCGCTGGACTTCAGTCCAGAGGATAATCCCGCGGGATTGTCCCTTCGTGTGTACGCGGCATAAGTAAGGATCAGTTGATCATTTGCAGGAAAGATTGCTCAATCACAAGAGGGATCTGTCGATAGTGTCAGGGCTCTGCTCAGCCCTTCCTTCTCTGAGCAGGCCGCTCAGCTGTTGGCTAATTGCCAGCCTCTCCACAGTGACTCACCTGTTGATGATCTGCTCGTCAGTCCTGCCTACTTAAAGCCGTCCAGCTCACTTCACACTTGTTTGTGTCCTTGTCGCCTGCTGGTGCTGGTTTCTTTTTTGTGAAGAAGAGTGGTGAACTGAGACCTTGTATCGATTATAGGGGTCTCAATCGATTCACGATTAAGAATGCCTATCCCATTCCACCGATTACGGAGTTATTTGACCGCCTCAAGGGAGCAACAGTTTTCACAAAGCTTGATTTGAGAGGGGCATACAATCTCATCAAGATTAAGGAGGGCGACGAGAGGAAAACTGCGTTTAATACCAGATCGGGTCATTATGAGTATCTTGTAATGCCTTTTGGCCTTTGTAACGCTCTGGCAGTTTTCCAGGAGTTCATTAACGATGTTCTCCGGGATGTGCTGCAGTTATGTGTGGTGGTTTATCTCGACTATATCCTCATATTTTCCAAGTCCCTGGAGAGCCACCACACAGATGTCTGTCGTGTAGACATGTGCAATTTTTTTTTTTTTTTTTTTCGTTTTTCGTTTTTTTTTCGTTATTTTCGTTCGTTCGTTTTCGTACGAATGAACGAATCGTTCGAATCGTACGAATCTGAATAACGAATCGTACGAATCCGAATAACGAATCGTACGAATCCGATTAACGAATCATTTGAATCTAACGAATCCGAAAAACAACGAAAATCCGAAAAAAACTAATTAGAAACAACAAATGTACTAATGAAGAAAATCCGAAAAACGAAAACGAACGAAAAAAATTAATACATTCGTAACTTTTTTTTTTTGTTGAATTGGTAATTTTCCGTGTCCCTTGCAATGGTGCTGCTTAACGTGCTTCGAATGGATTGAACAAAAAAATTCGTACATTCGTAACTTTTTTTTTCGATTCGTAACTTTTTTTTTCGATTCGTAACTTTTTTGTTTTTTTCGATTCGTAATTTTCCGTGTCTCTTACAATGGCGTTGCTTAACGTGCTTCGAATGGATTGAACAAAAAAATTCGTACATTCGTAACTTTTTTTTTTCGATTCGTAAATTATTAAAATGAAATAATAGCATACACATTACATTAAATTATGAATTATGCTCCGATTCCGAATCTACGAATGTTACGAATGTACGAATAAATACGAATGCGTCCGAAAATTAAACTAACGAAAAAACGAATCAACGAAAAAATAACTCTTACGAATGTACGAATCGTTACGAATACGAACACCGACAACTTACGAATGTACAAATTAACGGAAACGAAAAAAACGAAACGAAAATAAACTAATTTTTTTGTTGTGCACATGTCTACTGTCGTGTGCTTCAGAAGCTGAGAGAAAACAATCTCTATTGTAAACTTGAGAAGTGCGAGTTCCATCGTGAACAGGTTAAATTCCTGGGCTGATCATGTTATTCCACTGCTGGTTTTTCGATGGACCCTACAGTGGCCCGACCCGTGGGTTTACGTCCTCTGCAGCGTTTCCTGGGCTTTGCCAACTATTATAGGAAGTTTATTTGTAACTTCTCATCTCTGGTCAAGTCCCTGACTGATATGACCAGGAAAGACGGCAACCCACAGAGTTATGCCTCGTACACACGTACGGACTTTTCCCGGCGGACCTAAGTCCAGCGGACAATCCGCTGGACTTTCCGGCTAGGTCCGCTGGACTTTCCGAGGGTGTGGACTTGCCCACACACGCACGGACTTGTCCAGCGGATAATCCGCCGGCCAAAAGTCCGCGGGACTTTTGAAAATGAACGGACTTGCCCACACACGGAGCAGTCCGTTCATTTCGAACGTAACTTCAGGTTACGTAGCTAGCGTAGGCAGTAAATGCCGCCGCGCTAGCTCCGCAAGCTGGCATGGATTTAAAGGGAATCCCCACGCCGAAAAAACGGCGTGGGGGTTCCCCCCAAATCCATGTCAGACCCTCATCCGAGCACGCAGCCTGGCAGGCCAGGAAAGGGGTGGGGACGAACGAGCGCCCCCCCCCCCTCCTGAGCCGTACCAGGCCGCGTGCCCTCAACATGGGGGGTGCCCTGGGGAAAGGGGGGCCGTGTGGCCCCCCCACCCCAAAGCACCTTGTCCCCATGTTGATGAGGACAAGGGCCTCTTCCCGACAACCCTGGCCGTTGGTTGCCGGGGTCTGCGGGCGGGGGCTTATCGGAATCTGGGAACCCCCTTTAATAAGGGGGCCCCCAGATACCGGCCCCCCACCCTATGTGAATGAGTATGGGGTACGATGTACCCCTACCCATTCACCTAAGGTGTAAAATGTAAAGTAAAAAAAAACACCCACACTTTTGAAAAAATAGTTTATTGCACTGCTCCGGGGGTCTTCTTCCGTCTTGGGGGTCTTCTCGCCGGACTCCTCCCCTCTCTTCTGCTCTTTTACCTAGCTCTTTCACGAGGGGAGGAGTCCGGCTACCTTCTTCGTCGTCGCCGCCGTCGTCTGGGGGTCTCGATCCGCCTTCGGGGGTCTTCTTCCGTCTTGGGGGTCTTCTCGCCGGACTCCTCCCCTCTCTTCTGCTCTTTTACCTAGCTCTTTCACGAGGGGAGGAGTCCGGCTACCTTCTTCGTCGTCGCCGCCGTCGTCTGGGGGTCTCGATCCGCCTTCGGGGGTCTTCCGGGGGTCTCTTCTGTTCTTGCGGCGGTCGTCGTCTTCCGCGCCGCCGGCGCCTTGTCCTTCTTCTTGTCCTTCTTGTTCTTCTTCTTCTTCCGATGTTGACCCGTCGCTGTCTCTGCCCGGAATGCCTGTGCCGATCTGCGCTCGGACTTATATAGGGACATGGGGGACAGGGTCACATGTTCATGTCACATGGTGACCCCGCCCCCTTGCGATGTCACAGTCCCAGCATCCTCCGGGACTGTGACAACACAAGGGGGCGGGGTCACCATGTGACATGTGCATGTGACCCTGTCCCCCATGTCCCTATATAAGTCCGAGCGCAGATCGGCACAGGCATTCCGGGCAGAGACAGCGACGGGTCAACATCGGAAGAAGAACAAGAAGGACAAGAAGAAGGACAAGGCGCCGGCGGCGCGGAAGACGACGACCGCCGCAAGAACAGAAGAGACCCCCGGAAGACCCCCGAAGGCGGATCGAGACCCCCAGACGACGGCGGCGACGACGAAGAAGGTAGCCGGACTCCTCCCCTCGTGAAAGAGCTAGGTAAAAGAGCAGAAGAGAGGGGAGGAGTCCGGCGAGAAGACCCCCAAGACGGAAGAAGACCCCCGAAGGCGGATCGAGACCCCCAGACGGCGGCGACGACGAAGAAGGTAGCCGGACTCCCCTCGCTCGGTAAAAGAGCTTGGTAAATGGCGGGGGAGTCCGGCGAGAAGACCCCCAAGACGGAAGAAGACCCCCGGAGCAGTGCAATAAACTATTTTTTCAAAAGTGTGGGTGTTTTTTTTTACTTTACATTTTACACCTTAGGTGAATGGGTAGGGGTACATCGTACCCCATACTCATTCACATAGGGTGGGGGGCCGGTATCTGGGGGCCCCCTTATTAAAGGGGGTTCCCAGATTCCGATAAGCCCCCGCCCGCAGACCCCGACAACCAACGGCCAGGGTTGTCGGGAAGAGGCCCTTGTCCTCATCAACATGGGGACAAGGTGCTTTGGGGTGGGGGGGCCGCACGGCCCCCCTTTCCCCAGGGCACCCCCCATGTTGAGGGCACGCGGCCTGGTACGGCTCAGGAGGGGGGGGGCGCTCGTTCGTCCCCACCCCTTTCCTGGCCTGCCAGGCTGCGTGCTCGGATGAGGGTCTGACATGGATTTGGGGGGAACCCCCACGCCGTTTTTTCGGCGTGGGGATTCCCTTTAAATCCATGCCAGGTCACGGAGCTAGCGCGGCGGCAGTAACTGCCTACGCTAGCTACGTAACCTGAAGTCACGTGCTAAATGAACGGACTTGCCGATGAGCGGCAAGTCCCTTCATTTCAAAAGTCCCGCGGACTTGCCCACTAACGGCGGGATTGTCCGCTGGACTTCCAAGTCCTTTTTTTAAGTTATATAATCTTTATTTGTTTTTTTCATAATTATACAAAACACATTCTTTACTTACATAGTACATACGTTTAAAAAGAAAAATTCCACTACTCACACTTTACATGGAGTACCTTTCGACCTTTAGTCCCTTTTATCCTTCCCGACCTTCCCTCTTGACACCCAACTTGTTCCCTTTCTCTCTCTCTCCCCCCACCTCATAGTGGGTTTTCCAATTTATCCAACCATGGTCTCCACATAATTTCAAACTCTCTCAAGTTTCCTCTCCTTATATACACTGTTCTTTCTTTCCATACTGTTTCTGTTGTTAACCTTATCCATTCTCCTACCGTTGGGGGTTTCTCAGCCTGCCACCTCTGCGCTATTAACTTTCTCGCCTGGAACAAGCCTCTCATTACAGCGTTGATTACAAAGGGACTGCCATTTATCTCCTCATCCAATCCCAGTATACACAGTCTGGGGTTCATTTCCAGTCTAACTTCTAATACGGTGTTCAGGATGTTAAGGATTTCAGTCCAGTAACGGTGCAGTTTTGGACACTTCCATACCATATGTGCTAAATCCCCAGTATCCTGACACCTAGGGCACCTGGCATCTGCTCTCAATCCATACTCATATAGTCTCTTAGGTGTGTAATATGTCCTGTGTAACAGCATCAGGTATGAGACCTTCTGAGCAGGCGAGACCGATACCACGTGTCCTTTCTCCAATATCCTCATCCACTGTTCGTCTGAGAACGTTCCAAATTCTTTCTCCCATTTCCCCCTACATTTAAGCTGTTCTGGATTTTCTATGCTACCTTCGCATATGTGTGAATAAATTTCTGCTATAAATCCTCTGCTCTTATTTTGGGAACCTATTCTTTGGTACACTGGGGAGTTATTCCATATTGGATCTTGATTCTTAAATTGAGTATTTAACGCGTGTCTAATTTGTAGATATTTATAAAAGGAATGTTTGGGTATATCATATTCCACTCGCAGTGCTGTAAATGTCTTCAATACCCTACCCTCATACATCTGTGCCAACTTATCTATCCCTTTTATTTCCCACTCTCTAATTTTCCCCATCTTTACTACTTCCTGCAAGTTTTTATTGTTCCAGAGGGGGGTGTATTTTGTCATACCCTCTAACCCCTTTACTACTTTTACTGCCTTCCACACTTTTAAAGCAAGTCTCACCGTGGGGGTTCTGTAAGGAAAGGAGCTTGCCTCTAGGACTTCTACTATTGATTTATGCGGAGTTCCTGCAATCATTAATTCCTTGTTGCTTCCTTCTGTCATGGCTCCTAGATGTTGCAGTTGGGCTGCTAAGAAGTAGCTCCGTGGATGCGGTACTGCCATTCCTCCCTTTCTTGTTGCTAGTTGTAGTGTTTGTAACCCGATCCTAGGCTGACCACCCTTCCATATAAGTTCTCTAAACAACGTATCTATCTTTCTGAACCATTTTTTATCTATCCATATTGGACAGTTATGCAGCAGGTACAAAAGCTGTGGCTGCCATAACATTTTGATCAGGTTGCATCTCCCTGCAACCGATAATGGGAGACGTCTCCAGATTGCAATTTTACTTTTAAGTCTGGCTAGGAGCGGTACTATATTATCATTTATGTAGTTGTTTGGGTTCCTTGTTATATATATGCCTAAGTATTTCATTTGTTCAACTACCTCTAGCTGTGAGAGATCCTGTACACTCTGATTCCCTAGAGGATCTATAGGCATTAATGCGGATTTTTCCCAATTTATGGTCAGCCCTGAGATTTTGCCGAAGTCTATGAGGATGTTCATCACCTGCCTGAGGGATTGCCCAGTATCCCCCAGGAAGAGGAGGACGTCATCCGCATACAATGCAATTCTCTCTTCACCCCCTGCTCTTCGGAACCCTTGCATATTTGTGTTTGATCTAATTACACTTGCTAAGGGCTCCATTGCAAGCGCAAAGAGCAGGGGGGACAGTGGACAGCCCTGCCTTGTCCCTCTCTCCAATTGAATCCCCTCGGAATACTCGCCATTAACCCTAATTTTAGCACTAGGGTCCTTGTATAGGGTTTTAATCCATTTAATAAACGATGGGCCAAATCCAAATTCCTTTAAGACTCGCCATAAATATCCCCACTCTAAGCTATCGAAAGCTTTAACCACATCTAGAGCCATGACTGCCCTTGTACCCATGTTCTCTATTGGTATCTGTAGGTTAAGGTACAGCCTTCTGATATTCATACTGGTGGATCTGCAGGGTATGAATCCTGTTTGGTCAGGGTGTATTAGTCTAGAGATGATTTTATTTAATCTAATTGCCATTGCTTTGGCTAATATTTTAGCATCCGAGCAGAGTAGGGAGATGGGTCTATAGGATTTGGTCTCTAGCGGGTCCTTCCCCTCTTTATGCAGGACTATTATCGTTGCCTCTGTCATAGACATCGGCAATTTCCCCTCCTCCTTTGCCCAGTTTAATACCTTAAGAAGTTCTGGCAATAGGATTTTCCCATATTGCTTGTAGGTTTCCGCAGGGAGACCATCTGGTCCTGGTGACTTCTGATTGGCCATTTCTTTCACCGCCAGCTGGATTTCCTCCAGCGTTAACGGTGCCTCCATTACCTCCCTTTCTTCTTCAGTGAGAACCGTGATTTCGGCATTTCTAAAAAATGTGTCCCCTTCCCCTTCCTCCATCGTCCCCCGAGATCTATATAATTTCTCATAGTATAATCTAAAGGTGTCTGTAATTACTGAAGTCTTTGATGAAATTTCTCCTTTCTCCGTCCTAATCGCAGGGACGGTGGAGGGAGGGGAACTAGCTCTCACTAACTGTGCCAGCATCTTTCCAACCCTTTCCCCCTCCCCATAGGCAACTTGTTTCTGAAACAATCTCTTGTTCTCTGATTTCCTAATAACTACTTCTTTATATTCCTGTTGTTTAGTTAGCCATCTACTTTGTTTTTCTGGGGTAGGGTCTTTAACATATTCTCTTTCTGCTTTCATCAGCTCCATCTTACTATTATTCTCCCCTTCTCTTGAGGACTTTTTAATTTTTGAAACTAATTGGATAAGGATACCTCGCAAATAGGCCTTCAATGCATCCCACATTACTCCTTTTGTCACTGTCTCTTTGTTAAACTCTATAAATTCTTCCAGTTTTAATAGCACCTCCTTTGGGTCCCCAATTATTTCGAACCAAACTGGATTCATTTTCCATGTTCTAGGAGGTCTTTTCCCTTCTAAATTTATTGAAACAATCAGCAAAGCGTGATCCGATACCCCCCTAGGCTGGTATTCTATATCCCTTACTGTTTGACATGCTTCTCCATTTCCCAGAGCTAAGTCGATCCGTGAGAGTGTAGAATAGGAGCTTGAGAAACACGAGAATTGCAACACCCCCGGGTTTCTCACTCTCCACATATCAAACAGCCCTACTTCTTGTAAAAACTGGCATAATCGGCTCTCATCTACCTTCTGCCTCTGTGTGCCTTTCGGAAACCTGTCTATTTTTTTATTAATAACCTCATTAAAGTCTCCTACTGCTATGACTGGTATCCCGACTTTGTCTGTTAAAAATTCCATTAAGCTGTACATAACCTCAAGTTTAAACGGAGGGGGGATATAAATATTGGCAAGAACGTATTCTCGATTTTCTATTACACAATGCAAAAAGATATACCGCCCTAACCTATCTATACTGATCTGCCGACAGGTGAACCCCACCCCTTTTCTTACCATCACGGCCACTCCCCTTGAATAGGAAGTGTGCACTGAGTGGTATTGGTGTTGATATTTTTTACTCTGATATAGTAGCTTGGTGTCTTGGGTTAGATGTGTCTCCTGTAGGCAGATCACTCCTACGTCACTCCTTTCCAGGGTCTCTACCACAGCTGATCTCTTAGCCGGTGTACCCAGTCCCCGTACGTTCCAGGAGCCAATATTCAGTACCCTAGTCTGCATAGACTATCGGAGAGAGAGAGCGGTGTAGAAGGAGGTCCCCATAAATGCATAGAACAGAGTACCACGGAGGCAAGAGGGAGGAGAAAAGGAAAAGAGACGGGGGAAGGGAGAGAAAGAAAGGGGAGGGAAAAAAAAAAAAAAAGAGAGAGAGCGAGAAAAAGGAGGAAGAGAGAAAGAAGGGAAAAAAAAAATAAATAAATAAAAGGAAAGGAAAGAGGAAGAAACTTCTTAACAAGAAGAAAAGGCCCTTGTGAAAAAGAGAACCCTTCGCCTATCTTAATCTTTCCCTCTAAGTGAAAACATGTGAGTCTTTCTTCTACATATTTATCTATCAGTGCTTTTAACTTGTGATTTATTTTCATATATATTATGTATTTTTTCCCATTTTTGCATCGTATCTTAGTGTTTCCTTCTAAGTGAAAAAGTGTGAGTCTTTCTTCTAGATGTTTGTCTATCAGTGTTTTTGGTTTGTTACTTACTTCCATATAAGTTGCGTGTTTTATCCCCTTTTTACATTGTTGACCCCGCCTCCCCCCTCCCCCACTATACCATTCTAGGTTATCCCTAAGGACTTTTTTTGTGACCATAACCAAACATCCCATACCTACCAACCTCCCCTCCCTCCTCCCCCCCTCACTTGTATACAGATCCATTCCCACCCTCCACCCTCCTCCCTCCCCAGCCATACATACACCAAACCATACACCCAACCATATTTTGGTGCTTACCCCCACAATTCCTACCCTGTCGTGCTATGTAGCTCCCACCACCCTCCACTCCATATGTATACATTATCTCTAGAACACATCTCTTCCTGTCCATCTAAGTTCATTCCGCTTTCCTTAATTCTGCTATCCCCTCACTTTATTTATTAACTGGTCTCCTCTATCTTCCAACCACGTTGCCACATTTGCAGGGGAGTCAAAAAAAAAGGTCTCTCCCAGAGCTACCACACGTAGCCGGGCTGGGTACAATAATGCGTAGGTAACATCAAATTTCTGGAGTCTACGTTTAATTCCTATAAAGTCTGCTCTGCGCTTCTGCAGATCGGGTGAGAAATCAGGATATACTGAAATTTTAGCTCCATTAAAGAGGATATTCCCCATCTCTCTAGCCTTACGAAGAAGCGTTACTTTATCTTTAAAATTCAAAAATTTCATTAACATAGATCTAGGGTGCCCTCCTTGAGGTGGCGGTCTGAACGGGACCCTATGCGCCCTTTCAACCGAGAATTGTTGTGAGAATGTCTCTCTTCCAAATACTTCGATAAGCCATTTTTCTATGAATGCAATCGGGTCGGATCCTTCGCTTTTTTCTGGTAGGCCTACCAGCCTCACATTATCCCTACGGAGTCTATTTTCCATTTCATCCAATTTTCCTGCAAATTTATCCGATTGCTCTTTTAGGATTTTAACCTCTTGACTTAATGGGTACATGTCGTCCTCGATTTGACTAATTCTCCCCTCAGTTGCTGTTATTCTGTCAGCTGTCTTTTCAAGCTCCTGGCGCATCAGGGACAGTTCAACTTTAATATTTTTCATTTGACCACATAATTCCCCTAGGGTCTGTTTACATATATTAACTGCCTCCAGTACGTCCTTTAGTGTCGGCTCTCCTTCTGCTGTCAGTGCTTGAGCCACGGCCAGTTCTGATTTCCCGGGGACCCCCAGATTTTTGTTGGTCGAGTTCTTTACCCCACCTGGGGCCGTTACTGGGTGGTTTACTTGTCATTGGCTCTTTCTATCGGTTGGCATTTTAACTTGGGGTTGTTGTCCTCCTTTAGATGGGGTATGGTCTGGGGTATGAGCATACTTTTCCAATTTTGCTGCAGCTGATGCCCCGTTTGTTATTATAGCCTGAACCCCCTTTTCCTTGTCCTTATCTTTAGCTGATCTTAATGATTGCGTCCCAACATTCTCCTGGTTAGCCTGCTCATCAGCTCTTCTCCTTGCTGACATATTACCACACCGAAGTCAAATCCAGCCAGGCAATAAATTTAAATTGCAATTGAGAAGGGTGGGGGATGGGTCCCTGTTCGCAGCACAGCGCTATATGTTTTTTTTTTAAAAATAAAAAAATAAATCCAGGGACCTATGTGCAGAACAGCACAACTTAATTTTTAAACAAGAAACAGGCCTCTAATTGCAATTAGAAATGAGAAGGTACATAAGCATAGCAAACTAAATGCTACCCTCTAATTTAAAAGGAGAGGGGGACAAGCACAGCACACAGCTTATTTTTTTGCAGATAGGCAGTCCTCTATTTGCAGTTGAAGTTGGCCAGATGTACATGTACGGTATAGCAATAGTAGTATTTTCAGCAAGTGACGGTCCTCTAATTGCTGAAAAAAAAAAAAGAACAGACTCGTATGCACGGTACGGTACGCAGCATATAAAAGAACAGACCTCCAATTGCAGCTGAAAGGGGAAGACACATATGCACAGCACAGAGCTTATATTTTGCAAAGAGAAAAAGATAAGATAGTACTCCTCTGATTGCAGTTGGATAAGAGGCCAGCACAGTTGACTAGCGTAGCACACAGCTTATATTTTTGCAGGTATCAGTCCTCAAGTTGCAATTAAGAAAGAGCCAGCACATATGCACAGCACAGCACAGCTTGTATCTTTAGCAGAAAGCAGTCCTCAAATTTCAGCCATGAAGGAGCCAGATACATATGCACATATGCACAGCACAGCTTGTATTTCTAACAGAGAGGCACTTAGCACTTCAATTTATAATAGAATAGCCAGCAGTACATTAAGATTTAAAAAAGAAAAGAAAAGAAAAAAAAAAAAAAAAAAAAAAAACGCCCTTCTTGCAATTTTTACAAAAAAAAAAAAAAAAGGAAAGCAATCCTCAAATTGCACTGAGGAAAGAGCCGAGCACTATTACGCGGCGTGGTATGTGTGGTATAAAGTATGACTTATATGTTCTTAGCAGTACGCCTCTGATAGCAGTTAGGTAGTAAGCCAGCACACCTGGATAGCATAGCACACAGCTTATTTATATTTTTTTCCCCCTTTACAGGTAACAGTCCTTAAGCTGCAATTAGGAAATAGGCTGCACTGCACTGCCTGTATCTTTAGTATAGAGCAGTCCTCAGATTTCAGCAAAAGAAGGAGCCAAGTATATTTCTGACGTGAAAGTAACCCACTATTGCAAAAAAAAAAGCAGAGAAAAATAGCTAAGCGTGTAGCCAAAGGACAGTCCACTAATTGCAGTTAGGGGTAATCTGGCACATATATCCAAATGCACATCCCATTGAAATCCTCTCACCTTCTCCTTGCAGCTTGTAGTCTTGGGATGGACACCCTCAGGGGCAATCAGAGAGGACTCTTTGGGGTTTCCCCCTCCTTCGGTATCCCGTTTTTTTTTTTGGCAGCCGTACAGCTGATCACCCAGAACCGGCGTAGCGGTTTGTATTTCCCGCCGCTCTCTTCCTCACAGTACGAGCGGCGGACAGGTGGCGGCGTGTGACGTCACCTTCGGCAGGGCTTCGGCTGTTTCCGTGTGTGTGCAATATCAATGCAGCGCTGTGGTGTAATGCACTGCTCGGGCTGACTTCGGGAACCTCCGAAGAGAGCTATACGCCGAACGAGGGAACAATCACTCAGGCTTAGTGAGGGCTCGGCTTCTCAGCATGTCCACATAGCGGAGGGTGGAGGGGAGCACACAGACGCTCTCACACTCTCATACCTCGCTCACCTCGCACACCACACCTAGTGTCCGGTCACGCCCCCCGATGACAATCCTTGCTTGACTGGACTTCCAAGTCCAGCGGATAATTTGAAAACAAAACCTGAAACTTTAGTCCGCCGTACTTTGGCGCCAAAAAGTCCGCCGGCGCCCACACACGAGGGGATTATCCGCTGGACTTCAGTCCAGAGGATAATCCCGCGGGATTGTCCCTTCGTGTGTACGCGGCCTTAGTCTCCGGAGTCCATTAAGGCCTTTGAGAGTCTCAAAGTTGCCTTTGTTTCTGCTCCTGTGTTGGCACATCCTGATCCCACGTTACCTTTTATCCTAGAAGTTGATGCTTCCGAGACTGGAGTTGGCGCCCTTCTGTCTCAACGTCCACACTCTGAGTGCGCTATGCATCCGTGTGGCTACTTTTCCAAGAAATTGTCACCTGCGGAGTGCAATTACGAGATTGGTGACAGAGAACTGTTGACGATCATTTTAGCCCTGAAAGAATGGAGACCTCTCCTTGAAGGTACCACTGTGCCGGTTCTCATTCTTACTGACCATAAGAATCTCACATTCTTGTCTGAGGCTAAGCGCCTCTCTCCCAGAAGGGCACGATGGACTCTTTTCTTGTTGAATTTTAATTACATTGTCTCATTCTTACCCGGTACTAAGAATGTAAGGGCTAAAGCCTTGTCACAACACTTTTCCTAAACTTCCAAGATGGAGTCGGTTTCGGTTCCTATGATTCTTCCTGATCATATTCTGGCTATGGTTCGCACCAGTCTCACTTCTCCTTTGGGTGACAAAATTCTTGCTGCTCAGGTCTCCTGAGAAACCTTGTGACCGCTGCTTTGTTCCCGAGAGTCTCCGTACTGCCGTGCTCCAGACTTACCATTCTCCCAAGGCTGCTGGCCACCCTGGGAAGAATCAACTCTTTTGGGCCATTTCCCAACAATTCTGGTGGACTAGTCTATGTGCTGATGTAACCGCCTTTGTAGCTGTCTGTTCCGTGTGTGCTCAGAGTAAGACTCCAGGACACCTTCCAGTGGGCCTCCTACAACCCATACCCAATGGAGAGAGGCCCTGGACCCACCCGTCTATGGATTTCATTGTGGAGTTACCAAACTCCCAGGGTAACACTGTTATCCTTATGGTGGTTGACTGGTTCTCGAAAATGTTGCATTGTATTGCACTCAAGAAGGAACTGGCTTCTATTTTTGCTCGGGAGATCTTCTGCTTACATGGGCTACCCAAGGTGATTGTCTCAGACAGGGGTAGTCAGTTTGTGTCCCGGTTCTGGCGAGCCTTTTGTGCACAGTTGGGTATTCAGCTTGCTTTCTCCTTTGCGTATCACCCACAGTCTAATGGGGCCGCAGAACGAGCCAATCAGTCCTTGGAGCAATTCCTACATTACTATATTTCTGACCAACAACTGGTCAAACCTATTACCGTGGGAGGAGTTTGCTCACAATAGTGCCTTGAATTCAGCTTCCCGTTTGTCCCCGTTTATGGCGAACTATGGTTTCCAACCTTCGGTGTTGCCTGCCTCGTTTGTTCCGCAGAGTATTCCTGCGTTAGAGGAGCATCTCTGTGGTCTTCGTTCCACTTGGGCACAAGTCCAGGAGGCTTTGCGACATGCTAACGATAGGTGCAGACTCCATGCTGACCGCAGACGCCTGCCCGCACCTTCCTACCAGGTTGGGGACAGAGTCTGGCTGTAGTCTCGCAACCTCCGACTTCGTGTTCCTTCTTTAAAGTTCGCAAATCGGTTTATTGGGCCTTTCCGTATCCTTTGCAGGATTAACTCAGTGGCTCACATGTTGGACCTTCCTCCTAGTATGCGCATCTCTAATGTGTTTCATGTCTCTTTATTGAAACCTTTGGTCTGCAACCGCTTTACCACCTCGGTGCCACATCCTCACCCTATACAGGTTGAGAACCATGAGGAGTATGAAATACAATCCATTGTTGACTAGGTTCCATGGGCGCATACAGTACCTGGTGCATTGGAAGGGGTACGGTCCAGAGGAAAGCTCTTGGGTCTCATCCTTGGGCGTACATGCCCCTGTCCTCCTCCGTGATTTACATAGACGTTTCCCCTCAAGCCTGGTGGTCCTCCGAGGGGGAGGGGTCGTTGAGGGGGGGTACTGTCAGGGCTGGGCTCAGCCCTTCCTTCTCTGAGCAGGCCACTCAGCTGCCGGCTAATTACCAGCTCCTATCTCTCCACGGTGACTTGGCTGTTGATGATATCCTGCTCGTCAGTCCTGCCTACTTGAAGCGGTCCAGCTCACTTCATCTCTGCCTTCGCCTTTGGCCACATGAATGCTCAGAATAGCTACTTACAGTTTTTTTGCATTGCACACTTCAAGTGGTACTAAACCCAAAATTAAATATGAAAAATATTGCAGCTTGTGGTGGCTGCATTTGTTTTATTTTATTTTAGTCTTTTATTATGAGTCTGCCAGTAAGTTTCTTTAACAGAACAAGCTGTCCTGCAGATGTAGCAGTTACAGGGATGAGACAAACCATTTACCACTGACAGGGGTGCTTACAATGATCAGCTTAACACAGTACAGCCAACATCTGGCTAACATCGGGGGTGAGACCCGCGCAGGGGTCACAAGTCAGCATAACGGAACCAAGATATGTTATATTATTTGCGAATACCATAATATACCATTATCCATGTGTTAGCCTGGCTCACGCTCCAGGGATAGGTTGATAGTTGACTAGCACACCTAAGTTACTGTGCTGGCAAAGGTTGGTTTATCAAGACTTTAAGAGAGGTCAACGGATAGTGAGAGAACTCCTAGTCTGCTGCAGCAGTGGAGGCTTCCGCCAACCACTTAGACCAGACCCTGTCATATTTTTTCGGACAACCTCTATGAATATAGGTATCTTTGTATAGGGGTATCACATTATTGACAAGTGTTTTCCATAGCCCTATAGAGGGAGGAGTTTTCTGCTTCCAGCATAGGACGATGGATTTCCTGCCATAGAACAGCAAGCCACCCTGGGCACCAGGTCCTCCACCAGTCCCAACAGGCATATTCTTGGGGATGGGACAATAGAGATACTTAGTAGTTCATTCACCTCCATCAGGATTTGTGACCACAAAAACTGAAATTACTGGGCAGGACCAAAAGATTTGAATGTAGTCCCCCGGAGCATGGTCACACCGCCAACACGTGAAGAGGGAATGAGGGAAGACCTCATCCTGTGCACTCGAGCGGTGTTACAGTAAAAATCTGTCTGTCTGTAGAGCACACAGTCAATTTTCCTGTTTCTAATATAACCAATGATACTTTCCGTCTTAATGATATAATGCCTTAATATTAGCCATTAACTCCCATCCCCCTAATCCATCCATACATTCTTATCTCAGCCCCCTCATTCAAGCATTCATACCTCACCAGCCAAGCATTGCATACATCACCTTCCCAGTCTTTCGAGCCAGGTCCCATTAAAAGAGCCATCACCAGTATTTCTTACATGTTCCTCTCAGCAAAGGCAGCATGACCTTTTTATCCTTAGCCCAGCAAACTCCTTTATTTGAAATCCATTCAAAGCCACACCCTCAAGGGTTTGCCTCCAACAGCTAAACCCCTCCCACAAAAGGTTGTGACCTCATATCATTCACACAGGATGTGAATGACCATATAAGGACATGACAATACAATACAGGATGTTACAACTGGAAGCCACGCCCTGGAGGGTTTGCCTCCAACAGCTAAACCCTCCTACAATACAGGGACATTTGTTTTCCTTCAAAAGAACCAATCACAGACATTCAAAACAGAAATACAGTGTTGACCTGTGCAGACGGTGGTGTGTCAAAACCATGCGGCAAGCACCTGGCTTTGAACATATCCGTCTGCACATTCCCACTGTTACCAGTGATGCAAACCATACCAAACTATGGCCCAGTGGGCCACAATATTCATATCGTTATGCTACAGATCCAATGTACACAGACATGTTCGCTTGAAGTCATTAATGCAGTCACCAGGAAGTGGCCAGTCTCCCAGTGAGGCACAAATGAACATCCTTAAAAAGCGAACACATCTGCAGTGTCCACCGGAAGTTTTCCGCAGCCAATGGTCTTCCGCCAACGTCTGTATGTGCGAATACGCTCACATGAGCGCATTACAGCAAAACTGACACTGGGGGGCATCTGACAACATACATTAATAAAATTTTCCACAACAGCGGGAGTGAGATATGCTCTATGAACAATCTTGTATTGAAAGAGGCGATCTCTAAAGGAAACCAGTATTTTAAATGGGAGGTCCCATATATCCTCAGTCCTCGAAGTCCAGCTCCGGAAAACATCCTGGCCCCATTGCTGATGGAGCCTGGACAACTCAGGAGATGAGACCCGGAGGAGATGTGCCTAAAGCACGGAGGTAGGCTTTTGGGTGCAGTCACCCGCAAAATCCGTTCCAAGTCAGACTGCACCGGCTGCCCCTCACCTGGTGGAAACTGGGCCCTGAAAGCATGGGACAGCTGAAGATACCTAAATTTGTGCGAGGGCGGGACACTGTTGTGAGATATTAAATGATCGAAGGGGAAGATCGAAAGGTCTGAGGTGACATCTGAGAGAACTTTGATATGATACTTGGTCCACACTACAGGGTCTGGAATTCTGTAAAGGTGATGTAGGTTAGGATTGTTCCACAGGGGGGCGTTCGGGGATACCGCAATCGAAGGATATTTTTTACAGGCCAAGCCCTCCCGCCAGGCCCTAAGGGTGGTACACATGGAGGGGGTCAGGTCGTACGGAGCCTTTGGACCCCGCAAAAGGAGGTTCGACAAAGCCTCCGCAGACCGTAACACTGCAGCTTCTGTGGCCCAGGCCGGGTTGGATCTGTCCGGAACAAGCCACCAGAATGCAGTGACCAATTAAGCCGCAATGTAGTACTTGTGGCAGTCCGGGAACGCCAGGCCCCCCTGCGAACAAGGACGCATTAGAGTAGTTAGTTTGAAGCGGGGAGGGCGTGGGGCCCACAGAAAGGAGGAAAATGTTTTATTTAGATGGGGAAAAAAAGATTTAGGGATCCACTGAGGGGAGTTACAAAACAAATATGTAAACTTGGGAAGGATTTTCATTTTGATGAGGTTGATACGACCCAACAGGGACAGAGGGAGATTCTCCCATGCTTTCAGCTTGGCTTTGACTGAATTGACTGGGAAGGGACATTTTGCCCTGTTATACTTGCCATGCTGAACTTTCAGTAAAACATGTTTAATCTCACAAAGCCTGGTCTGAAGTTACTCAAGGGGTGTATG
Source organism: Lithobates sylvaticus (assembly GCA_028564925.1). Lineage (NCBI taxonomy): Eukaryota > Metazoa > Chordata > Amphibia > Anura > Ranidae > Lithobates > Lithobates sylvaticus. The sequence continues at coordinate 626,639,504 of CM053027.1, read as the reverse complement.
TGGGGTCCTGGCACTCGTACAAGGGTCTAAGTCTGCAAAAGCACACAGAAAGGTTCTAATAGCACCATTGTAGCTCCATGCCTAGCGGTCCATTTCCATCAGAGTTCCCCACTCTGTATTTATCCTAGCGCCGGCAGCCGGCCCTGCTCGCACCTGTACACAGTTTAGCAGGGCCGGTGACAGCTGGCGCGAGGAGCAGGACAGCTAAGGCCTCAAGGGGTGGGCAGAATGACATCACCCGGTCTACATAGTGCGAGCGAGCGTCCCAGGAGGAGGAAGCCACGGGAAAGGAGAGCAGCAAGATGCCAGGAACAGCAGGCACAATGTCCCCAGCGCCTCCCAGAGCCTGGAACCCCTGGACTAAACCTCCTCACTGCTCCCGGGCCTGGAGGACAGACTGACCGGGGGTGCAGAGAACAAAGACGGGCAGGAAATGCAAGCAGCCAGGGACCACTCCATGTCACATCATAGATCCGATGGAAGGAACAGAGCACCTCCTGTCCTCATCCAGAATGAAAACGGGTCTTGCCATCCTACTGGCCATCATGGACATCCTACTGGCATGCAAGGTACCGTACTAAGCATTACACACACCACTGGGACATAGGGGCACTTGAGGGACTACAGACAGGGCTAGGAGGGTCCCTCTCTCTGACCCCCCATCACCCCTCTCTGTCACCCCCTCTGTCACCCCCTTCTCTCTCTGTCACCCCTCTGTCTTTTTCACCCCTCCCTCTCTGTCACCCCTCTCTCTCTGTCACCCCTCTGTCTTTTTCACCCCCTCCCTCTCTGTCACCCCTCTGTCTCTCTCTGTCACCCCCTCTGTCTCTTTTTGTCACCCCCTCTGTCTCTTTTTGTCACCCCCTGTCTCTCTCTGTCACCCCCTCTGTCTCTCTCTGTCACCCCCTCTGTCTCTTTTTGTCACCCCCTCTGTCTCTTTTTGTCACCCCCTCTGTCTCTTTCTGTCACACCCTTTCTCTGTCACACCCTCTCTCCGTCACCCCCCCGTCTATCTCTGTCACCCCCCGCATGTATGCAGTCTCTTATGGCGCGTACACACGATCGGAATTCTCGTCAGAAAAAACTCTGACGGTTTTTCCGACGGAATTCCGACGGAATTCCGCTCAAGCTGTGTTGCCTACACGCGATCACACCAATTTCTGACGGTCAATAACACAGCGGCATAAAACACGTTCGACAGCACTATAAAAGGGAAGTTTATTGTTTCCGAGCATGCGTCGAAATTTTGCGTGTCGGAATTTTGCGTGTCAGAATTGCATACACACGATCGGAAAATCCGATAGAAAGGTTTTCCGTCGGAAAAATTGAGAACAGGAAGTCCGTCGGAAATTCCACCGTTGGGCATACACACGGTCGGAAAATCAGATGAAAAGCTCCCATCGGACTGTTTCCATCGGAAATTCCGACCGTGTGTACGCCGCATTAGAGTCTCTTATGCCATGCCCGCAGTCTATTATAGTCTCTTGAGCCATGTATGCAGTTTCTGACAGTCTCTTGGGCCATGTATGCAGTCTCTGGTCATCTCTTGTGCCATGTCCGCAGTCTCTTACAGTATCTTGAGCCATGTATGCAGTTACTGACAGTCTCTTGGGCAATGTATGCAGTCTCTGACAGTCTCTTGTGCCATGTCCACAGTCTCTGACCATCTCCTGTACTATGTATGCAGTCTCTGACCATGATAATTTGATAATGACATTGTCGAAAATGGTCAGAGCATGGGTGACCTTAAAATTATGCCCTCCCCTGAAAAAAGTTCTGCGGACGCCCATGTGGCAGAGGTGTCTATGGACAACAGTACTGATTTCCGAGAAGGACAATTTTTTTGTTTAATCAATGTGTATTGTCTGATGACAAACAACGATGATGGACTTGGCTTTAGAAGGATAAACCTTAAAATAAATCATTATAGGCTTTTCACACATAAAACTAAAGTGGGAATATCTGAGATGAACAATGTCTATTAATCAGTTCATAATACAATTGTTTGCATAGAGAGAGTCTCATCTTGTGTACAGCACATGACTGTTTGGTAACTGTTGGTTCTGGTTCCATTTTTGAAGTTGCGTACTTTTATTTGTATTTTTTTCAACATGGACTCTTATAAAACACATAGGATTCACTTTAATGAGGGATCTAATTCTGTTCCGAATTTGTTTGGTCCTTACACCATACACAATAGGATTAACCAGAGGTGGCAGCATCAGGTAGACATTGGCCAACAAGATGTGGATGTGGATTGGGACATCTTTCCCAAAGCGGTGGACCACCGAGGAGAGGACAACAGGGATGTAGAATGAAAGGATGGCACAAATATGAGATGCACATGTACTGAGGGCCTTATACCGGGCTTCTGTTGAGGCCAGCCGAAACACAGCCTGAAGAATCATGGCGTAGGACCAGATGATGAAGATCAAATCTAGCCCTACAATAACAAGGGCCACCACAAGGCCATATATGTTGTTGAAGGTGGTATCAGTGCAGGCCAGCTTTACAACAGCCATGTGCTCACAGTAGGAATGGTGGATGATATTGGTGGAGCAGAAGGGTAGTCTTTTTATAAGGAACGGTAATGGAGTCATCAGTGCTACAGCTCTACCGATGGCCAACAGTCCGATGTTGGTAATGAGTAATTTTGTTAATATTGAATTATATCTTAAGGGCTGACAAATGGCAATATAGCGATCAAAGGACATGGCTAGGAGTAGCGCAGATTCCATTATAGCAAAGGAATGGAGGAAGAACATTTGTGTGAGACAGGCCTCAAAGTAAATCTCGTGGTTGTTAAACCAAAGGATCCCCAACATCTTGGGTGTGGTGGAGTTGGACAGGACCAGGTCAATAGCGGACAACATACAGAGAAAGAAGTACATGGGTTCATGGAGAGTCCGGTCTATCTTAATGATGAAAAGAAGAGTGAAGTTTCCAATAACAGATGTCGCATAAACTATGGTGAAGATGAAGGCAATGTAAAAGTAAGAGCTCTCAAGACCCGGGATGCCTAATAGGATGAAATGGGTTGGAAGCTGGTCTGAAGAGTTGGCTCCAGGCATGTCTTATCTTTAGTACATGGAAAATTTCTGATTTCTGCCATAAAATTAAAACAATTCATAACCATAATTCTACTTCATATAAAAAGGTCATAGGGCAGGGGTGTACCTCTGTGGTAATGTCCATTGGGTTGGGATAACTCCACATTAATGGTGATGGGGGATAATTCCATAGTAACGGCTGTGGAGTGGGAGTAATTTCATAATAACGGCCATGGTTTTAGAATGGGATGACCAACAAGCTCATGGAGGTGTGATAGCCAGAAAAAGTAAAAAGGAGGGGGAGATTGTGCCCTGATTGATTTACTTTACTAAAAAGGGCCTAGAAACATCCCTGTGCATTAAAGTGTGTAAAAAAATTAAATAAAAGATTTAAAAAAAATTTATTGAAATCTGCAGGGGTAAAAGGATAAAATAATAATTTAAAAATGTTATTGATTTTTAAAGATTTGTGGATTTCTCTGCTTATAATTAGAAACATGGCTATCAATGCATCAAAGACTTCAGGACATAAAAAAGTTAAACAAAAGCAGAAATATTACATTCTGGATAGTAGTGGCAATATGAAAACAGTAGATAAGATGGAAGTGACTGTACACCATGTATGATGCATGTACAGTGTGGTGTCTGTATGGTGCAGTGTGGTGTCTGTATGGTGTCTGTATGGTGCAGTGTGGTGTCTGTATGGTTTCTGTATGGTGTCTGTATGGTGCGGTGTGGTGTCTGTATGGTGCGGTGTGGTGTCTGTATGGTGCGGTGTGGTGTCTGTATGGTGTGGTGTCTGTATGGTGTCTGTATGGTGCAGTGTGGTGTCTGTATGGTGCAGTGTGGTGTCTGTATGGTGCGGTGTGGTGTCTGTATGGTGTCTGTATGGTGCAGTGTGGTGTCTGTATGGTGCGGTGTGGTGTCTGTATGGTGCGGTGTGGTGTCTGTATGGTGCGGTGTGGTGTCTGTATGGTGTCTGTATGGTGCGGTGTGGTGTCTGTATGGTGCGGTGTGGTGTCTGTATGGTGCGGTGTGGTGTCTGTATGGTGTCTGTATGGTGCAGTGTGGTGTCTGTATGGTGGTTATAGATCTGCACCTCCTGCCCCATGTAGGAAGCTCGCTCACCTGTATCATATCCCGGTTCCGCCGGTAGCACTGAGGCCACAATAAGTCTGATGCTGATCTCAGGAACATCTTTATAGGTAAGCCGGGACATCTTAGTGACACCTCTGGGATTTAAAAGGTGACATGGAAGCAATTAATATCTGTCACTGGGGACATGGGCAATGGAAATCAACCACCTTCTGGATTATAAACCTCCAGAAATGATCTCCTTGCAAATAATTTATATATTCTCCAAAACAGCAAAACCAAAAAGTATTCATCCCCCTACTTTACATTAACCCTTCATCACCTGATGTCATTGACTTCTAAATGCCCTTATTTTTCAGATATGCTTACCGAGGAGAGTCATCTGGGATGAGTGACTTATACAAACTATTTGAAGAATCCACCCAGTCCACTCCTGTGATCCGATCTACTATTCTCGGATGTCTGCTGTTCCATTGACTTATTTTTCTTGTGTGAACTGTAACAAATGACCTCAGTGGTAATACTAGCTGGAGTATATGTGCCTCCAGGCCATGGTGGTAAAATACAAATGGCTCCAGAGGGGGACAGAGAGAAAAAAGTCAAAAGATTTCTGTCTTATTACTGCTCTGGGGCCTAGACAGGGAAAGTGTGGATGAGTTCCTTAGCCAAGGGAAGAGTTTTGCCGCGTACACACGGTCGGAATTATCATCGGAAAAAGCTCTGATGGTTTTCCCGTCGGAATTTCGCTCAAACTGTCTTGCCTACACACGGTCACACCAAATTCCGACGGTCAATAACACCACGTCATACAACACGTTCAACGGCACTATAAAAGGGAAGTTTAATGCTTTCGAGCATGCGTTGAATTGTTTCCGAGCATGCGTCGGAATTTTGCGTGTCGGAATTGCATACACACGATTGAAAAATCCGATAGAAAGGTTTTCCGTCGGAAAAATTAAGAACAGGCTCTCAATCCAAAGTCCGTCGGAAATGCCGACAGAAAAAGACAGATGGGCGTACACACATCCGATGAAAAGCTCCCATCGGACTGTTTCTATCGGAAATTCCGATCGTGTGTACGTGGGTGGGTTCACTCACCAGGAGAAGTGTGAGTGGGTTTCATGGCCATGAGAAGAGTGGGTGGGTTCACTGACCAGTCCAGGAGAAGTGTGGGTGGGTTCCCTGGACAGGAGAAGTGTGAGTGGGTTCCCTTAAGAGGAATGGTGTGAGTGGATTCCCTGGCCAAGAGAAGAGTTTGTGGGTTTCCTGCTCAGGAGAAGTGTGAGTTCCCTGGCCATGAGAGGTGTGGGTGGGTTCCCTGGCCATGAGAGGTGTGGGTGGGTTCCCTGGCCATGAGAGGTGTGGGTGGGTTCCCTGACCAGAAGAAGTGTGGGTGGGTTCCCTGGCCAGGAGAAGTGTGAGTGAGTTCCCTGACCAAGAGATGTGTTAGTGAGTTCCCTGACCAGAAGTGTGAGTTAGTTCCCTGACCAGGAGAAGTGTGGGTGGGTTTCCTGACAGGAAGAAGTGTGGATGGGTTCCTTGACCAAGAGAGGTGTAGGTGGGTTCCCCGGCCAGAGGAAGTGTGGGTGGGTTCCTGGCCAGGGGAACTGTGGGTGGGTTCCCTGACAGGAAGAAGTGGGGGTTGGTTCCCTGGTCAGGGGAAGTGTGGTTGGGTTCCCTGACAGGAACAAGTGGGGGTTGGTTCCCTGGTCAGGGGAAGTGTGGTTGGGTTCCCTGGTCAGGGGAAGAGTGAGTGGGGTCCCTGGTCAGGGGAAATGTAAGTGAGTTCCCTGACCAAGAGAAGTGTTAGTGAGTTCCCTGGCCAGAAGAAGTGTGAGTGAGTTCCCTGACCAAGAGAAGTGTTAGTGAGTTCCCTGGTCAGGAGAAGTGTGAGTGAGTTCCCTGACCAGGAAAAGTGTGGATGGGTTTCCTGACGAGAAGAAGTGTGGATGGGTTCCTTGACCAAGAGCGGTCTAGGTGGGTTCCTGGCCAGGGGAACTGTGGGTGGGTTCCCTGACCAGAAGAAGTGTGGGTGGGTTCCCTGGTCAGGGGACGTGTGGGTGGGTTCCCTGGTCAGGGAAAGTGTGGGTGGGTTCCTTGGTCAGGGCAAGAGTAAGTGGTTTCCCTGACCAGGAGAATTGTAAAAGGTTTCATGGTCAGGGGAAGAGTGAGTGGATTCCCTGGTCAGGGGAAAAGTGAGTAGGTTCCTTAGTCAGGAGAATAGTGGGCGGGTTTCCCTTGCCAGGAGAAGAGTGGGTGGGTTCTCCAGCCAGGGCAATAGTGGGTGGGATCCCCTGCTATGGGAAGGGTGGGTGGGTTTTGTGGTTAGTGGAAGAGTTGGTGGGTTCCCTGGCTAGGGAGAGTGCAGGTGGGTCCACTGGCCAAGGGGAAGTGTGGGTGGGTTCCCTGGCATTGGGAAGAGTGGGTGGGTTTCCTGACCAGGAGAAGTGTGGGTGGGTTTCCTGGCCATGGGAACAGTGGAAGGGTGTGTGTGTGTGGGGGGGGGGGGGGGGGGGGGGGGGGGGGGGTTCTCCAGCCAGGGGAAAAGTGTGTGGGATTCCTGACCATGGGAAGAGTGGGTGGGTTCTCCAGGCAGGGGAAGAGTAGGTGGGTTCTCCAGCCAGGGGTAGAGTAGGTGGGTTCTCCAGCTAGGGGAAGAGTGGGTTGGTTCTCCAGCCAGGGGAAGAGTAGGTGGGTTCTCCAGCCAGGGGAAGAGTAGGTGGGATTCCTTGCCATGGGAAGAATAGGTGGGTTCTCCAGCCAGGGGAAGAGTAGGTGGGATTCCTTGTCATGGTAAGAGTGGGTGGGTTCTCCAGCCATGGGAAGAGTGGGTGGGATTTCTGGCCATGGGAAGAGTGGTTCCCCGTCCACCACTTCATGGCAGGTTTAGGTCCTGGTGGAGAGACAGAGTGCATACAAAGTAAGCTTTTTAGGAAGAAGAGATTTTGTTTTTTTCTGGTTGTACCCCCATGAAGAATACACTTTCCCATGATGTGTTCCACAGATAATAGTGGGTAAGGAAACTTTTAAAATGACATTTGCCCGAGGACTGTTTGTGTGTACTTTTTGTTTGTTACAAATGTTTGTCTGACCTGCTTTTCTAGTGTGTGTTCCTTGCTATCTGATGCCGATTTCTCGCTGTAATACATTTAATTTAAAGTCCCCCATGGTGTCTTTCCATTTCTCTCCTGTGCTCATAGGGTAACTCCACTTTCATGAGAACAGAAAATATATTCTAGCATAAAAATCTGCACAAGTCATTTTGTAATTTAATGTTATCAAAATGACCTTTCCTTTTCAACTGCAGTTGCTGAATCTTCATTGTAAGTTCCATGTAATATGGCGACCTGGAGGTGTTCCATGTACCATCGGTGCATGGAATGCTCCCGGAAATGTAATTTCCTGCTGGTGTGATTGGCTCACCGTATTTCCCAGTAGTCCCCACTAAGATACAACTCTTGTGGATGGGGGTCTAGCTGCACCAGTGCACATGGGGTAACACTTCATCCGAAGGCGTGCTCACCAATGCCCGGGACCTGCGGTCATGTGAAGAATCAAACATTAAGGCAGTCCACAATTCCGAAATGAGCCACTTGTGTGCAGCAATAATGTACGGAGTTGCTCCTTACGATGTTCTGTCCCGTGATACTACACACTTATGCCCCGTACACACGGTCGGAAAATCCGACCACAAAATCCATCTGATTTTTTCCGACGGATTTAGTCCGACACTGGTGTTGCATACACACGGTCGGACAAAGTTGTCGGAAAATCCGAGCATTCTGAACGTGGTGACGTTTGTTGCCTACGACGGGACTACGTAGAGGCTAGTAACCAATAGCTTTGGTCTTGTAATGTGATCTGAGCATGCGTGGCACTTTGTCCGTCGGAATTCGCTACACACGATCGGAATTGGTGTGATCGGACTTTGTTGTCGGAAAATTTTTAGAGCAGGAGATACAACTTTGTCTGTCGGACAATCAGATGGAAAATGTCCGATGGTGCCTACACACGGTCGGAATTTCCGACAACATTGTCCGATAGGACAGAATCCATCGGAAAATCCGACCGTGTGTATGGGGCTTTACACTGATGTATGTGTTGCCCACTCCACCATTCCAGTGTACCTCCACTACCTCAGTCCGACTAATGGAATGAACCCTGCCAAACACGTAGCCAGGGTCTCATACTTGTCGTAGTTAACTCCTTCCTTCCCATACCTAGTGATCAGGCCATAGATTGGACCAGTGATCCTCCAGTGACTGGAGGAGACAGACAACTAGGGCACCAACCCCATCTCTACCAGAGGACCTGTCACCTAACCAGGTACAATGCTAATGACTGGTTGTTGTAACTGTTCTTCCTTTCGGATACCCATGGCAACTGCCTCCTCTTTCAGCCATGTAGGTTAACCTCTTGTGGTGATGTCACACTTTGAATGACAATCGCGCGGTCATGCTACACTGTACCCAAATGAAAATGTAAAAAGACTGAAAATTTTGAAAAAAAAAAATACAAAACAGTTTTATATTTTGTTATAAAGTTTTGCAAACAGGTAATTTTTCTCCTTCATTGATGTACGCTGATGAGGCTGCACTGATGGGCACCCATAGGCTGCATTGATGGGCACTGATAAGGCGGCACTGGTGGGCACTGAGAGGTGGCTCTGAGAGGTGGCACTGATGGGTGGCACTGAGGGCATTGATGGGCGGCGCTGAAGGACATTGATAGGTGGCACTGAAGGGCACTAATAGGAGCACTGATAGCTGGCACTGATAGGTAGCAGTGATGGGCACTGATGGGTGGCAGTGATGACCAGCGATGGGCACTGGTAGGTGACACTGATAGGCAGCACTGCTAGGTGGTACTGATGAGGCATTGATTGGCACCACTGGTGGGCATTGATGGGTGGCAATCGTGGGCATTGATAGTTGGCACTGATTGGTGACACTGGTGGGCACTGATATGCACTGTGTGGGCACTGGCAGGCGGCACTGGTGGGCAGAGATGAGGTGGCTGTGCCTCTTCCTCTTCGGGACCAATGTCCCTTCAATAGAAGACGGTGATCGGCTTTTTTTTCTCCTCACGCTGTCAGTGCAAGGAGAGAAAAAAAAATGATTACCGATCTTCTGTTTACATCACATGATCAGCTGTCATTGGCTGACAGCTAAGGGGCCGGGATCTGTGATCACCGGAGTCTCATTGCAGGGTGTAGGGCGTGCGTGGGGAGTGTGCGAAAGGGGTGGAGGTCTATTGATGGCCTCCCGGCAATGTAGGTCCGTGCTGTAGCCGTCATTCGGCTATAGCGCGGACGGCTACAGCATGGACCATTTTGCTGGCTTAAGACCAGAGCACTTTTTGCGATTCGGCACTGGGTCGCTTTAACTGACAATTGCGCGGTCCTGCGACGTGGCTTCCAAACAAAATTGGTGTCCCTTTTTTCCCACAAATAGAGCTTTCTTTTGGTGGTATTTGATCGCCCCTGCGGTTTTTCTTTTTTGTGCTATAAACAAAAATAGAGCGACAATTTTGAAAAAAAAACACAATCTTTTTAACTTTTTGCTATAATAAATATCCCCCAAAAATATATAAAAACATTTTTTTTCCTCAGTTTAGGCCGATACGTATTCTTCTACATATTTTTGGTAAAAAAAATAGCAATAAGCGATTATTGATTGGTTTGCGCAAAAGTTATAGCGTTTACAAAATAGGGGATAGTTTTATAGCATTTTTATTAATGCTATAAAACTATTAGTAATGGCGGCGATCTGCGATTTTTATTGTGATTGCCACATTGCGGCGGACACTTTTGACACTATTTTGGGACCATTGACATTTATACAGCAATCAGTGCTATAAAAATGCACTGATTACTGTATAAATGTCACTGGCAGGGAAGGGGTTAAACACTAGGGGGCGATGTTTGGGCTTTGGTTTGTTCCCTCTCTGTGTTCTAACTGTATGAAGGATGGGCTCACTGAAACATGACAGAGATCCTTGCTCCCGATCACTGGGAGCAGTAGATCACTGTCATGTTGCTAGGCAGAACAGGGAAATGCCTTGTTTACATACCACGTACTGCGGGCCACCGGCGCACATCGAGTCCGCGGCACCCATGGGCACGATCCCGCAGCGCGTGGCAGGCGCTCGCCCGCTAGCCACCGATGACGGAGTGACGTACGGGTACGTTGTTTTGCGCACCTGTGACATTCTGCCAACGTATATCGGCGTGAGCCGGTCGGCAAGTGGTTAAAGTGCTTAAAATGCTTGTAAACCCACCAAACAAAAAAAAAAGACAAAGGCATTATGAGCTAGTATGCATAGCATACTATCTCATTATGAAATACTTACCTTAGATCGAAGCCCCCGCAGTGGTCCAGGCACACTGCTCTGGCCGGCGACATCTCTCCCGGAGTTATTTCTGGGTATCGCGGGCTCCGACGCTGTGATTGGCCTGAGCCGCAATGACGTCACACCAGCTGAAGCAACGGCACAAACGAGCCGGTGCTTCAGTGTGCATATGCCGATGAAATTGGCACATGCTGATACAGTGGATATCTCCTAAACCGTGCAGGTTTAGGAGATATCCAGGGTAGCTACAGGTAAGCCTTATTATAGGGCTTACCTGTAGTGAAAAGTGGTCTGTAAGGGTTTACAATCACTTTAACAACAGTAGAACACTCCTGGGCAGTCTGGGAGATGTAGTCCCTTTATTTACTGCAGCCCAGTATAGCGCACAGAAGCAAATACCCTGCTGCTGATCCCCATGTGGCTCCATGAGGCCTCTCTTTCTATACTTCCTCCTTCCTGGTTTTCTACTCCAGACCACAGGGGCAGGAAGTGATGTACAGAATTATACATAAACCTGTGATATTTGCAGCTAACAGTAGATGGCAGTAGAGCCATACAGATGTTATAGGTGTACAGCAGACCTACTCAACCAGTTCAAATGTTCCCTCTTTGCTGATGATATCCTTCTACCCATTTAATAAATAATCTTTAACGTTTTAGCATCTATCTGGCTACAACTTCAATATCCTGAACAAAGAAGCTTTAATTCTCATATATCTGTCATTCATAAATCTGTTAAAACACTCTCCATTCTACTGTACAAACCCTTTTTTAACCACCTCAATACCGGCACCCCCTTCCTGCCCAGGCCAATTTTCAGCTGCCACACTTTGAATGACAATTTGCGCGGTCATGTAACACTGTATGACATTTTTATAAATTTTTTTCCACACAAATAGAGCTTTCTTTTGAAGGTATTTAACCACTTTCAGCCTCGGACCATTTTGCTGGCTTAAGACCAGACGACTTTTTGCGATTCGGCGCTGCGTCGGTTTAACTGACAATTGCGCGGTCGTGCGACGTGGCTCCCAAACAAAATTGACGTCCTTTTTTTCCCACAAATAGAGCTTTCTTTTGGTGGTATTTGATCGCCCCTGCGGTTTTTATTTTTTGCGCTTTAAACAAAAAAAGAGCGCCAATTTTGAAAAAAACACATTATTTTTTATTTTTTGCTATAATAAATATCCCCCAAAAAGATATAAACATTTATTTTTTCCTCAGTTTAGGCCGATACGTATTCTTCTACATATATTTGTTAAAAAAAATCACAATAAGCGATTATTGATTGGTTTGCGCAGAAGTTATAGCGTTTACAAGATAGGGGATAGTTTTATAGCATTTTTATTAATATTTTTTTTTTACTAGTAATGGCGGCGATTAGCGATCTTTATTGTGACTGCGACATTATGGCGGACACATCGGACATTTTTGACACATTTTTGGGACCATTCACATTTATACAGCAATCAGTGCTATACAAATGCACTGATTCCTGTGTAAATGACACTGGCAGTGAAGGGGTTAACCAGGAGGTGGCAGTGTAGGGGTTAAGTGTTCCTAGGGGCGTGTTACTAACTGTGGGGGGGGGGGCGTGGCTGTGTTTTTAGTGAACACTGATCTCTGCTCCAATCACAGGTCACTTGTTGCTAGGCAGAACGGGGAGATGCTGTTTACTTCCGCATCTCCCTGTTCAGCCTCCCCATGAGACGATCGTGGTTATCCCTGCGGTGATCAAGTCCATGGGACCCACGACCGGCCTCACGGGGGTCCCGACCGGCACGGCGGCTTTCTTAAAGGGACGTACCTGTACGCCCTTATGCCTGTCCGTGCCATTCTGCCGACCTACATCGCCGTGCGCCGGTCGGGAACGGGTTAAACACCACTGGGGGGGGGGGGTTATTTTGTGCTAAATAAACATAAAAAAATTCTTAGTTTTTACTTCTTCACTGATGAGGCTGCACTGATGGGCACTGATGAGGATGCACTGATGGGCACTGATGAGGATGCACTGATGAGGCGACACTGATAGGCTACACTGATGAAGCGGCACTGATGGGCAACAATGAGGCTGCACTGATATGCACACATGGCCGATGATGAGGCGGCACTGATATGCACTGATGGGCACTGATGATGCTGCACTGATGAGGCAACACTGATATGCACTAGATGTTAAAAGAGAAAAACTGCGCTGGTAGGACAACTAAAAAAGCTGCAACTCAAAAGTGAAATACACACCAAAGAGTGATTAAAAATACAGATGCAGTGAAATGCAATAAACAAATTAATCCTGTGAGGTGATAAACAAAAGTAGCCTATTGAGTGAAACAAAGGCAACCAATTCAACGAATATGTGAATGTTATAAATTATGTAAAAAAAATGGTAAATGAACCAAATATATACTTAAATACAAAGTGAAAAAATGTGAATGAATATAAAAAAAGAAATAAAAGTCTCTTCCATAATGCTTCCCAACAGGGAGTAAATGATGAAAACACCCTGGGAGGGGTCTTCTATAGTCAAAGGACACCGTGAACCCACCACCACATAAATTGAAGGCTTAGCAGCTATACAAGCTGTAAGAGCTTGTGGCTAATACCCAGCCAGGGCCTTTAAATCCTCCCGACACCTCCAGTGGCTAACGAGCCGAGCGTTCCTGGAGACTTGATGGGGGACCAACAATTCAGACAAGCGGCCACGAACGTCTCCTCAGTAAGTAGGTTAAGCCCATAAAACGAGACAGAAAATGTTTGCCATCGGTAAAACCAGGTGGTGTTTATGACAGGGCAGGGGCGTGATGTCATTCCTGTGTGCTGGCCACCGCTTCCGGGAACCAGATATGCGCCACTGGCTTTTTTATAAATAAACACCACATGGTTTTACCCATGGCAAACCTTTTCTGTCTCGTTTTATCGGCTTAACCTACAAACAGCTCCAGAACTGGATCCAGCACTCACCGGATAGGCCTCTCTCACTGACCTAGCAGCCAATGAGATGCTCGGTCAAAGTCTCTGCCACAGACTTGTCAACTTAAAGCTATTGTTGTGCAATCCTCTGCCACAGGAATACACAACCATCAATTTATGGTGAAAGTAGACAATTGTCACACAGTACCAGTTTCTTTCAGCCGGTCTTAGGATACTGTGTGGTAGGTGACCCGGGATGCGTCCTCCAACTGAGTCTCCAGGCTCCTCCAGAGATACCGGCCTTGTTGCTCGGTCCTCTCCTGAAAAGTCCTCCCCTGGATCCACCAGTCGCTTGGCTTCTCCCCGCATGCAAGACAGCACAGGACCACGCCCTGGATCGGTAGGCCCCAGGACTTCTGGGCCTACCCTTCAGTTGCGAAGCCTCGGGCCAGCCGGCCCCGAGACATAGAGTAAGGCAGCACACACCCTAGGCCAGGAGGCTCATGGGGTCAGGATTAACGAACCCCAATAAATGGCACCCTGTACCCAGAATGCACAGCGGGTGAACCACTCCCACCGGGCTGTTTCTGAGTAAAAGGGGTACCCAATGCATTTAGCCTGTTGCATTTCCAACACTTACCGGTGGAGACAGCGACACCTACGGTCAAGTGGAAACTAGCACAACCCAGCTAAACTGGTACAGAAACCAGAACTTTGACATAATTAGTCTGAGCCAAACTGCAGCTTCAGACAAACTTAAATTTACAAAAATACTAGCGCCTGTATTGAAAATACCAGCGCTACACTTGTATTTAAGTTTATACTTTTTTTGTTGTATTTGTTGGTTCATTTACCATTTTTTAATATAATTTATGACATTCACATATTTGCTGGATTGGTTGCCTTTGTTTCACTCAATAGGCTACTTTTGTTTATCACTGATATGCACTGATGGACATTTATGAGGTGCCACTGATATGCACCGATGAGCACTGGTGAGGCACTGATGAGGCAGCACTGATGGGTACTGATAGGGACTGATGAGGCAGGACTAATGGGCACTGATAACCTGCACTGATTGGCACTGATGAGGATGCACTGACGAGAATGCACTGATGGGCACTGATAACCTGCACTGACGAGGCTGCACTGACGAGGCTGCACTGATGGGCACTGATATGCAACAACTGATAGGCTGCACTGATGGGGCTGCACTTATAATCAGTGCCCTGATTATCAGTATAAATGCTGTACTCACTGTGCCCTGTCAGATCGGCTCTCCTTTCTTCATACCCTGTCTCTCCCTGGCAATACTGTTTACATGTGACCAGCTGTATTTGGACACAGCTGTTTACATGGTAAAGGACTGCTGTGATTGGCCCTTTACTGCGAGAGACACAGCGATCACAAACACTTCCCGATGCTCATTCTCGGGAGGAAGTCCAGAACTGGAGAGCTGCGCTGTAGTTGTTTATCGGCTACAGCGCGGTGGGCAAGTGGTTATATACAACTGTAAAAAAGATTGCTGTGATGGGAGTCACTTTGGGCGGGGGGTCCATGGAACCCAACTTATCTTAGAGGGGTCAGGAAACTCCTGGTTCAGCTCACCAGGCCCCTCCTATGTGTAAGTTACCCTGTGTCTATTAGGGGCACAGGGTGACCTGAGAAGCCCAGTTAGGTCTGATCTAACCAGACTCAGATAAACCCCACTGAACTCAGCATTTAATTTTACCCCTGAACCAGCCCGGTTGTCTATAATATGTTTAGAACACTGACATTGGACATCAGAGTTTCCTCAAGTATCCTTCCCACTAACAAAGTTGCTGCATGCCCAGTTTTTTGTTTATAGATGTGTTGATAAGTTTGAATGTTCCTGTGCCTTATGTGATTGGATGTAAAGTTTATCCCACCCTGTGCCTCTATGCCAACAAGGAAGGGGGGATTTTCTCCAGAGATATATACTTCAAATAAAGGATTATGCTATCACCCACCCTACACTGAGTTACGGCTAGTGATTGGGTGCTCTGAGGGATCTTGGATCATGCTGGTACCGGGCAAGTGAAGCTAATAAGGGGGGACCTACTCCGCTTGAGTACGGGGTTCCTCACAATTACATTGTAAAAAAAAAAAGATGAAATAGCTGTGAATCTACCTTTATCTCCTAAGTGCCTCAACTGCATGGCACAAATGATCTACCAATTCATAGAACCTAAGAACTATTTGCAGAAATGGAAACACTTCTAATGACCCTTCTACCTAAATTGGTCTATCACTTTGCATCTCGAGGCTGGCTTCACACTGTGTGCAGATGTGGCTCACAGTAGGGGGTCCGGTGCTTCCTTTCCTCCGTTTAAGAGACGAATCAAGCCCAATTTGTTGCCTGAATTCGGACCTGAAACAGAGCCAAAGATGCACAGCACCCCTGTGCAATGCGTTCCGCGGCCGCGCCGAAGATGTGTGAACCGGCTACATTGAGAGCTGGGCACACTCTCCTTTCATGCGAATTGCACACGCTCATGGAATGGCGTCAATGGCGATACTTAAACATCTCCATAAACTACACTTTAAATTTTTTTTACAGGTTACCAGTTTAGATTTACAGAGGAGGTCTAGCACTAGAATTATTGCTCTTGCTCTAACTTTTGCAACAATACCTCACATGTGTGGTACGAACACCATTTACATATGATTGTGTGACCTACGTATGCGTTCGCCTCTGTGTGCAAACACGGAGGTAAGGAGGCGTTTTACTTTTTTGTAAGTTATTGATTTTATTAAAATGTTTTATTTTTACCCCGCCCCTTTCATTTTTTTATCACTTTTATTTCTATAACAAGAAATGTAAACATCCCTTCAGACATCTACGGTCTATAAGACTCCAAGGCTCTCCTCTACCCTTGAAAGTATCAGATCCAAAAAAATGCAACCGTGCGTAGGCTCCATCGAACTTTTGCTGGCGGCACTTACGCCAGCAAAAGATTGAGAGCAGGTTCTCTATTTATCCAACGGAAAAAGTTTCTATTGGAAATTTCCGATTGTCTGTGGCAATTCCGATGCGCAAAATTCCAACGTGCTCGGAAACAATTTGACGCATGCTCGGAAGCATTGAACTTCATTTTCTCGGCTCGTCGTAGTGTTGTACATCACTGCGTTCTTGACGGTCGAAAGTTCCGAGAACTTTTGTGTGACCGTGTGTATGCAAGCCAAGCTTGAGCGGAATTCCCTCGGAAAAACCATCCAAGATTTTTCTGACGGAAATTCCGCTCGTGTGTACGGGGCATTAGGCATCTTAGTGAACATAGTATATAGGGGATTTGATATGAACACACATACACACTGGTTGCACTAAAAGGAGTGGTATCTGTTAGGTTTTCTGTATTGTCCTCTGCATCAGCTCCTCTTTCTGTTAGGTCCTCTGTTAGGTCCTCTGCATCAGCTCCTCTTTCTGTTAGGTCCTCTGTTAGGTCCTCTGCATCAGCTCCTCTTTCTGTTAGGTCCTCTGTTAGGTCCTCTGCATCAGCTCCTCTTTCTGTTAGGTCCTCTGTTAGGTCCTCTGCATCAGCTCCTCTTTCTGTTAGGTCCTCTGTTAGGTCCTCTGCATCAGCTCCTCTTTCTGTTAGGTCCTCTGTTAGGTCCTCTGCATCAGCTCCTCTTTCCCTCAACTGGACTTTGACGGTCAATGGAAAACTCTCGCCCTTTTCCCCCCTTGTCTGTCCAGACAGGCAAAAAAAGACACCATACACCGTGTGTGGTTGATCAAAGAATACTTTTACTTCCCGCTACACAGAGCATATACAATAATCAAAAGGGGAGGAACGCAATTGAACAACCAATCACATTCAAGCATTTAAGAATTTTGTTATTCAATCAATATTGATCTGCAAGATTCATAATATTTCTTCCTTCAGACTCAACGTCATATTTACTCTAAAAATGTCTCACGCAATATATGTCCTTGATAAGGTTCTCAGCATGCTTTGGTATACAGAAGCACAGAACAATAAATTTGTTATGAGAAGTAAACTTGTTATGAGAAAGTATGAGTGTGAGATAAACAGTTATAGTGAGTTTCTACAGAAAAACAGAAAAACATATTTGTACAATACTATTAAATCTTAAAGGGTAACTCTACACTTCCCACGTTTCCTTACAGTATTGTTATTCAACCTTAGCAACTATGTAACTATGATAAACAGCCTTTGGGTGGAGCAGGAGATGGGCCACTGGATCACCACTAGATTCCTGTCTCTCTAGTAATCTGAGTGTAACCTACCTGGACTGGTAAATGGCATGGGAAACAATGAGAAGGAATGTATAGGAAAGCTTAACCGCTTCCCGACCGCCTAACGCAGATATACTGCGGCAGAATGGCACGGGCAGGCAAAATCACGTACCTGTACGTGACTCTTTAATTGCCTGCCCATGGGCCAGTGGCGCGCTCGGACCCGGGCGGGAGCTCCATGACCCCGGCCGCGGGACCAGCGGATCCGATTGCCGCTGGTGTCCCGCGATCGGGTCACGGAGATGAAGAACGGGGAGAGGTCTGTGTAAACAAGCCTCTCCCCGCGCTTCCTACTCTGCCTGTCATTGATTGGCTGTTCCCAGTCATCGGGAAAGCCGATTAATGACGTCAGACGTCAGCCCCGCCACCCAATGTAAAAAAAAAAAACACGTCACAGCCCATAACCCCTCTCCTCCCCCTAGTGGTTAACTCTTTCACTACAACTGTCATTTATACAGGAATCAATGCATTTAAATAGCATTGATTGCTGTATAAATGACAATGGTCCCAAAAATGTGTCAAAAATGTCCGATGTGTCCGCCATAATGTCACAGTCACAAAAAAAATCACAGATCGCCGCCATTACTAATAAAAAAATTTATTAATAAAAATGCTATAAAACTATCCCCTATTCTGTAAACGCTATAACTTTTGCGCAAACCGATCAATAATCGCTTATTGCGATTTCTTTACCAAAAATATGTAGAAGAATACGTATCGGCCTAAACCGAGAAAAAAAAAGTTTTTTTATATATTTTTTGGGGATATTTATTATAGCAAAAAGCTAAAAATATTGCATTGTTTTCAAAATTGTCGCTCTATTTTTGTTTATAGCGCAAAAAATAAAAACCGCAGGGGCGATCAAATACCACCAAAAAAAGCTCTATTTGTGGGAAAAAAAGGACGCCGATTTTGTTTGGGAGCCACGTCGCACCGACCGCGCAATTGTCAGTTAAAGCGACGCAGTGCCGAATCGCAAAAAGGGGCCTGGTCCTTTGGCTGCCAATTGGTCCGGGGCTGAAAGTGGTTAAAGTGGACCTGAACCCAAAAAGTGAAGTGTGCCTAAGCATTTCCCTGAAAGACTTTCATTTTGTCTTGAATTTCTCCTGACAAACATCTGTAGCCCCTTTGGCTATATCCACAGAGTGAGATCACATCACCCTGCCACTGAGGATGTGGTTCTGTGAATGAAAACTAGTCCAAGTACTGTATATTATTTAATTAGAAGGCTGTACGCCTTAAAAGTATTAATATTTGCCAATGTCTTTTTGATTATTGGTACCCTTGAAGTCCATTGTTGTAAATGGTGTGTTTTGTGGTGCCATGACTACAAAACAGTCCAATTATTATTTAATTCGAGTCGTGGGTCCTATCTGACCTTAACCCGACTCTTCATGTGACCAGGAGCTTTGAACGCCCTTTGGAAGTATTTGTTGTTCAGAGAGATGTTTGCCCCGAGCAGCTGGAGAAGGTCCCCTTTGGTGGCAATACGGCCAAGTGAGGCCAGGAGAAGCAGAGAGATGTCCTCAGCTGAGCTCAGCTAATACGGTCCCCGGAGGACCGGCACCTTTTTATATAGAGCTCAGCTTTGTCAGTGGCGTCACTTCTGATATGATACGGAAGGGGGACGATGGTCATTGTCTGTGTTCTGCTCCATCTTTCTTCACAAGGCCCGGACACCCATGGAAGGTTCCCAGGTGAGTACAATGACTTACATTCACTTTATCTCTATATAAATCAAACACATCCACCTTGTATTACGGCTCTGCTGCAAAATGTGAATTCTTATCTCTTCTTTTATCTTTTATTCATCTTTTATATCTTCTTAGTTTAGGTATTTGGTGACCCTTAATTCTTTTCTATCCTTAGTAATTACAGTTTTACATTAACTAGCAAATCATTGGCCATTCCTTGGAGCCTATACATACATACATCAACAAAGATATGTTGGTTATTGGTAATTATCATTATTTTTAATTGTTGCCTTGCTGTGTAATAAAGAGAGAGAGAAAGAAGAAGAGAGAGAGAGAGAGAGAAAGAAGAAGAGAGAGAGAGAAGAGAGAGAGAGAGAAGAGAGAGAGAGAGAGAGAGAGAGAGAGAGAGAGAGAGAGAGAGAGAGAGAGAGAGAGAATAAGAGAAAGAAGAAAAAGGAGAGAGAGAAGAATTGAGAGAGAGAAAGAAGGAGAGAGAGAGCGAAGAAGAGAGAGAGAGAGAGAGAGAGAGAGAGAGAGAAGAAGAGAGAGAGAGAAAGAAGGAGAGAGAGAAAGAAGGAGAGAGAGAGAAGAAGAGAGAGAGAGAGAGAGAGAGAGAAGAGAGAGAGAATAAGAGAAAGAAGAAAAAGGAGAGAGAGAAGAATTGAGAGAGAGAAAGAAGGAGAGATAGAGCGAAGAAGAGAGAGAGAGAGAGAGAGAGAGAGAGAGAGAGAGAGAGAGAGAAAGAAGAAGAGAGAGAGAGAGAAAAGAAAGAGAGAGAGAAGAAGAGGGAGAGAAGAAGAGGGAGAGAAGAAGAGAAAGAGAAGAAGAGAGAGAGAGAAGAAGAGAGAGAAGAGAGAGAGAGAAGAAGAGAGAGAAGAGAGAGAGAGAAGAAGAGATAGAGAGAGAGAAGAAGAGAGAGAGAGAGAGAGAGAGAGAGAGAGAGAGAGAGAGAGATAAGAAGAGAGAGAGAGAGAGAGAGATAAGAAGAGAGAGAGAGATAAGAAGAGATAGAGAGAGATAAGAAGAGAGAGAGAGAGAAGAGAGAGAGAGAGAGAGAAATAGAGAGAGAGAGGGGAGAGAGAGAGAGAGAGAGATTCATCACCTGTGTGTTTAATGACTTTTCTGGAATATTGTCTGATGTACTGGAGAGTTGCTGTCACACTATTATTATTATTATTATTATTATATTAATAATTATATAATTATATAATATTATTATTATACAGGATTTATATGGCGCCAACAGCTTTACAACATTAGGGCAGAAAGTACACTTACAATACAAATCAATACAGGAGGGATCAGAGGGCCCGGTGTACTATCATTTGCTGTCCCCCATCACAAAGTGTCCGCTGTGTACTGCGCATGCGCAGTACACAGGACACCCAGATTCCGAAAATTGCAGAAGATGAACGGCGCCTGCGCCGTGAGTCCACTTTCAAGCCCCACCATCCAAGTGGACATAGAGTTAGAATATAAAAGAGCCGAGGGCAGCGAGGCCGTGCCCGAAGTGTGGCGAGCGAAACGAGCCCGCGAGGGGCCCTCTAAGTTTGTGTAGCCCTATGTCCGCTTGGATGGTGTGGCTTACACCTCGACTCACGGCGCAAGCGCCGTTCATCTTCCGAGAGTTTCCGAAAATCTTTATGTTTTGCACAGTACACTTCGGACACTTGGTGATAGCCGGACTGTTTGTGACAGAACACCGGCTCATTAGAGCTTACAATCTAGAAGGGAGGGTCAAGTGGAAACAAAAGGTAATAACTGTGGTGGATGAACACTTTGCATATTGTACATTCATCAGTCCCCGCCTTCGAGGAGCTTACAGTCTAGGGTCCCTAACTCACATTCATGCATACACATACTGGGGGCAGTAGTGCTGCCCTAGGCCTGACTAAACTCATGCACCCCCTAATTTAAATATGACCCATCCCTTCCTGTCAAGGCCACACCCCTTGCTGTTTAAGACCCACCCTGACATTTTCGAATGGGGACACTAGTTCTGAGGGCCTGGTTGGGGGGGGGGTGGGCAATGTATTCCCTTCATTTGCATAGATTTCATCTCACTTCCTGATTGGATATGGGGCAGGAAGTGAAGGGAAATCTCAGCAATGGGACAGGGATGGTAAAAAAAAAAAAAACTGACAGGGGTTACAACCCTCCCTTACTCTATCCAAAATGAAATGCTGCCTATAGTTCTACTTTAAGCACACATTTCTAATAAGTTTATGGAGAGGACTAAGAAGATAAAACCATGCCAGTGGTGCAGCAAAAAACATAGAGCACAGTGATGAAGGTTTGTGGTCCAGGATGAGAGGACAGCCAAAATTAGTTACGGAATGCCGGTCGTTCACATACCGGAATCAGTGAGTCCGCTTTATGGGGGGCGCTAGACTACTTTGCCTCTCAGCCCAGTCTGCCCCATAAGACTGGCGCTACACTAACAGTCCCCCCGGCAAAGTGCTGCCCTAGGCCTGGGCCTTGTTGGCCTAGGCCAGGATACAGCGATGAGTGGGGGAAATTTAGACAGGAGCCAATTCACCTCCCAGCTTGTCTGTGGATCTTATGTAGTTTTTGTGTTTCTCACAGCTCCGCTTTTATTATGAAATACAGTGGAACCTCGGATTACGAGCATAATCCATTCCAGGAGAATGCTCGTAATCCAAAGTACTCGCATATCAAAGGGTTTTCCCCTCATTGAAGTCAATGGAAACGAAAATAATTTGTTCCATATTGACTTCAATGGCATGCAATACCAAATGCGGCCAGAGGGGGGGGGGGGGGGGGCGCTGTAGAGCCTCGGAAACTGCCGAAAAGGCCTGAGGACACCTCGGCTGACCTCGGCAAATCTCGGAAAGACTTTGGTCCCGAGATTTGCCGAGGTCAGCAGAGCTGTCCTTGGGACTTTTGTTGCATTTATAAAACGGCGTTGATCGGCGATGTTTGGCCCGGCTCTGGTACCCCCCCTCCACCTCAGGCCAAATGCGGTACTGCACATCACTTTGGCCTGAAGCGTGCTTGTTTTGCGAGACAACACTCGCAAACCGCGTTACTCGCAATCCGAGGTTCCACTGTACTATATTGTCTTCTCTAAAAGGAAAGAAATGAAAAACGCCCACCGGAGAGCAGCCGGTTCACAGTATATTAGCTTTCCTTTGTGCGTTTCCATCTCTTTCCTTTTAGAGTTTGCAATCCGGCAGAACGGGCCCCTTGGAGGCTCCCAGCATGGTTGGAATCAGCAATTGACCTGGATAGATCTGTGAGCGTCTCTTTGGGTCATTTGGGTCATAGCGACTGCATTGTCCTGTTACACTGAATACAATCTATTACCTACGAAACCATTTCGCCAAAAAATCCTGCTCAGTGTTATCGTGTTTTTAAAGAGGAACTGCAGTCTGCTCACATCATTTGTAATAAAAAAACATCTTTGACATTCTGAAGCTTCCCTCCAACCACTTTGCATGTTATTTTATATATATATATACTGTGATTATGTACTTTGCCAAATAAAAGCTATCCTAGATAACGGTTAATGCCGCGTACACACGGCCGGACTTTCCGACAGAAAAAGTCAGATGGGAGCTTTTCATCAGATATTCCGACTAGGTGTACGCCCCATCGGACTTTTTTCTGTCGGCATTTCCGACTGACTTATATATGGAGGCTGTTTTAAATTTTTCCGTTGGAAATGCCGGCTGAGTTTTGCCCGATGCAAAGTCCGGCCGTGTGTACGCGGCATTAGGGCAATGTCAAATTCTGGTTGTAAATTTTTATGCCACTTTATGTAATCACTTAACAAATAAGAAAAAAATTGCGCTATAAAAGTCCAGATGTAAACTAAAAATATAATCAAAAAAGTCCCCAAAAATATAAAGAACAATCCTAGTAGAAATAATTCTGATTTCCAAAAAGGCAACTTCATCAATTTATAGGGAACATGCTCACCAGATGTAAGCCAAAAAATTGCATATGGCATTAACCCAGCCCGGGTTGATGGTTTTATTGCTGGAAGATAGTCTGGTAGAGTGGTGCGATGTAGTTTATGCTTTTCCAAATTTTAAGCTCATGGAGCAGGATTAACTGAAGGATCGCTGAAGCCTCGAGGAGGCTCCAGTGATCGCCGGGGATCGGCTAGGAGCAACTGTGGTCACCTCTGAGCACCGTGTTTTTGTGCCACCGACCACAAGCTGTGGAGGATTCCTTTTCTGTGAGAGCTTTGCTGGCCTTCTTTGATTTGCTCTTCTGGTGGCCTATAATCCTGCTCCATGAGCTTAAAATTGGGAAAAGCATAAACTACATCGCACCTCTCCACCAGACTATCTTCCAGCAATAAAACCATCAACCCGGGCTGGGTTAAAGCCATATGCAATTTTTTGGCTTACATCTGGTGAGCATGTTCCCTATAAATTGATGAAGTGCCTTTTTGGAAATCAGAATTATTTCTACTAGGATTGTTCTTTATATTATTGGGGACTTTTTTGATTATATTTTTAGTTTACATCTGGACTTTAACCGCTTCCCGACAACCTCCTGCACATATACGTCAGCAGAATGGCACGGTCAGGCAAAACCACGTACAGGTACGTGGCCCTTTAATTGCCTGGCCATGGGTCGCGACCCGGTCGGGAGCTCCGTGACCCCGGCCGCGGGACCAGCGGACCCGATTGCCGCTGGTGTCCCGCGATCGGGTCACAGAGCTGAAGAACGGGGAGAGGTCTGTGTAAACAAACCTCTCCCCGCGCTTCCTACTCTGCCTGTCATTGATCGGCTGTTCCCTGTCATCGGGAAAGCCGATCAGTGACATCAGACGTCAGCCACGCCCCCCTACTGTAAAAAAACACATATGTAACAGCCCATAACCCCTCCCCACCCCCTAGTGGTTAACTCTTACACTGCCAGTGTCATTTATACAGGAATCAGTGCATTTAAATGGCATTGATTGCTGTATAAATGACAATGGTCCCAAAAATGTGTCAAAAATGTCCGATGTGTCCGCCATAATGTCGCAGTCACAATAAAAATCGCTGATCGCCGCCATTACTAATAAAAAAAAAATATTAATAAAAATGCTATAAAACTATCCCCTATTTTGTAAACGCTATAACTTCTGCGCAAACCAATCAATAATCGGTAATTGCGATTTTTTTTTTACCAAAAATATGTAGAAGAATACGTATCGGCCGAAACTGAGGAAAAAATAAATTTTAATATATTTTTTGGGGATATTTATTATAGCAAAAAGCAAAAAATATTGCATTTCTTTCAAAATTGTCGCTCTATTTTTGTTTATAGCGCAAAAAATTAAAACCGTAGGGGCGATCAAATACCACCAAAAGGAACCTCTATTTGTGGGAAAAAAAGGACGCCAATTTTGTTTGGGAGCCACGTCGCACGACCGCGCAATTGTCAGTTAAAACGACGCAGTGCCGAATCGCAAAAAGGGGCCTGGTCCTTTGGCTGCAAATTGGTCCGGGGCTGAAGTGGTTAATAGCGCAATTTTTTTCTTATTTATTTCTGTTTGTGCTTATCCCGCAATTATTGCTGCTGTGTTATTGATCCAACTCCTCGATTAGCGCAGTTTTTTTTACCTTTTATACTTGTAATCACTTACCTTTTGAGTTGAATTTATCACCTGTTGATCCCTTAATTGAATACAAGTATTATGTACATGAAGAGAATTTGTAAGTTGAATGTATGTTTTTCTTTTCAACAAAATAAAAATTGTTGGTAAATAAAAAAAAAAATAAGTTATATATTTCTGTGATTTATCAGATCTTTTTTATGTCTGTGTCCTATTTGGAACATTGCCCTTCACTTTCTTTCCTATAGACACAACAGAAAGTGAGGAGATGTGTCTCCAAAGTAAGGAGAATAGCCGGCTGTTGTCAGTGGTCAGGTTTCCCCATTGGAAGATTCCCCCTCACACTAGTGTTGGGTGAACATTTTGGGTCAAGCAAAAGTTTGGCCTGAACATTGACTGTTTGCCCGTTCGGCGAACACCCGAATTGTCAGGGCGTTCAACTGTTTGTTTTATTTATTTTTATAGTCTTGACATTTCTGTCAGCGCCAGTCCTCAAGTTATAAGTGCACCAAACACCACTTTCCATTGAATAAAGTGCATCCAATTACACATTTCCCCATCTCTATAACATTTCGGTAATAAGTCCCCTCCCCCCACCCCCTGAGTGCATTGAATTGTGTCCTCATCCTACAGACCGGCTCCCAACCCGTTGTTTATAAAATAAAGAAAGCTTGCAGGGAAAACATCTTGTTTTTTCCTCTATAAATGTAATTATTGCTGCAGCAGGTTCTATACATGGTACAGGAATTTTTAATTTTATTGTTTCACTTTAACAACTTGCCGACCGCCGCATGTACATATATACGTTGGCAGAATGGCACGGCTGGGCAAATGGGCGTACCTGTACGTCCCTTTGAATTTGCCGCCGCGTGGTCACGTGCGCGTCGCCATGCGGCACGCGCGACCCTGCCGGGAGCTCCGTGAGTAGGATCGCAGGTCCCGCAGACTCGATGTTTTCGCGGGGAAACCCGTAGCTGAAGAACGAGGAGATGCTAATATAAACAAGCATCTCCCCGTTCTGCCTAGTGACAGTGTCACTGATCAGCGCTCCCTGTGATCGGGGGTTATAATCAGTGATGTGTCACTCGTAGCCACGCCCCCCTAACAGTTAGAATCACTCCCTAGGACACACTTATCCCCTCCCTAGCCCTCTAGTGGTTAACCCCTTCACTGCCAGTGTAATTTTTACAGTAATCAGTGCAATTTTATAGCACTGATCGCTGTAAAAATGACAATGGTCTCAAAAATGTGTCAAAAGTGTCCGACGTGTCTGCCATAATGTCGCAGTCATGATAAAAATCGCAGATCGCCGCCATTACTAGTAAAAAAAAAAAATTATTAATAAAGATGCCATAAAACGAACCCCTATTTTGTAAACGCTATAACTTTTGCGCAAACCAATCAATATACGCTTATTGTGATTTTTTTTACCAAAAATATGTAGAAGA
Organism: Lithobates sylvaticus; assembly: GCA_028564925.1. NCBI lineage: Eukaryota > Metazoa > Chordata > Amphibia > Anura > Ranidae > Lithobates > Lithobates sylvaticus. Next base: position 626,613,099 of record CM053027.1, on the reverse strand, counting down.
ATACGTATCGGCCTAAACTGAGGATTTTTTTTTCTTATATATTTTTTGGGGATATTTATTATAGCAAAAGCTGAAAAATTATTTTTCAAAATTGTCGCTCTATTTTTGTTTATAGCGCAACAAAAATTAAAACTGCAGAGGTGATCAAATACCACCAATAGAAAGCTCTATTGGTGGGGAAAAAAGGACGTAAATTTTGTTTGGGAGCCACGTCGCACGACCGCACAAATGTCAGTTAAAGTGATGCAGCGCCGAATCGCAAAAAGTGCTCTGGTCTTTGGCCAGCCAAATGATCCGGGGGGCTTAAGTGGTTGAGCATCATTATATCAGTGCTCATTTAACCCCTTCATTACCCGCCCATAGTCATATGACGCCCACCAGGTGGATCTCCCATCCTGGGTGGGCGTCATGTGACGTCCTCCCATTTCCGGCCGCCTAGGGGGCGCGTACGCGCAGCGTCGCTCGGGACCCGGTGCGCGTGGCCGGCGGCCGCGATGTCCGCCGGGCACCCGCGATTGCCCGTGAAAACAGGGGGACCGTGCGGGACTGTGGAGCTGTGTGTGTAAACACACAGCTCCGCACACTGGTAAAACTCCTCTCCTGGTGGGTTGGGAGGGGAAGTCCAACCTCATCACTTCCCAGCTACAGGCTAGCTGGGGGGGGGGGGGGGGGTGGTGAGGAGGGTATATAATCAATGTTATGCACATATGTATAAACACAGTGGCCAAACGGGAAATACTCTATGGCACATAACCACAATAAAAGATAAGTTACTTGCTAAATACTGCTATAAATTAGTATGATTGATAACGCCTACACCAATGCAGGTAACTAGGTTGAACGTGCTAATCATCGGATATTGAATGTATAAATAACCAAAAGTGTCTTAGATTGAAGAATATTTTGCGTACAATAGAAATGTAAGTTGGTCGACATATATCTTTATCTCCCTGTGTGCCTTGCATACTGTGTATCTATGTATACATGGTTGTTTATGTTTTTGTTTTTGTTGTATGTTTTTAAATTTCAATCTGATTAAAAAAAAAAAAAAAACACACACAGCTCCACGTCCTGTCAGTGGAGAGAAGACCGATCATGTGTTCCCTGTACGGAGGAACACCGATCGGTCTCCTCCCCTTGTGAGTCCCCTCCCCCCACAGTTAGAATCACTACCTTAGGGAACACATTAACCCCTGCAGCGCCCCCTAGTGTTAACCCCTTCCCTGCCAGTCACATTTACACAGTAACCACTGCAATTTTATAGCAACGATCGCTGTGTAAATGTGAATGGTCCCAAAAATGTGTCAAAAGTGTCCGAAGTGTCCACCGCAATGTCGCAGTCACGAAAAAAAAATCGCAGATCGCCGCCATTACTAGTAAAAAAAAAAAAAATGCAATAAATCTATCCCCTATTTTGTAGACGCTATAACTTTTGCGCAAACCGATCTATATACACTTATTGCAATTTTTTTTACCAAAAATATGTAGAAGAATACATATCGGCCTAAACTGAGTAAAACAATTTTTTTTTTTTTTTTTTTAAATGGGATATTTATTATAGCAAAAAGTAAAAAATATTGTGTTTTTTTTTCAAAATTGTCGCTCTTCTTTTGTTTATAGCGCAAAAAAATAAAAACTGCAGAGGTGATCAAATACCACCAAAAGAAAGCTCTATTTGTGGGAAAAAAAGGACGTCAATTTTGTTTGGGTGTTACGTCGCACAACTGCGCAATTGTTAGTTAAAGCGACGCAGTGCCGAATTGCAAAAGGTGCTGAAGCGGTTAAAAATTATCTTTTTTTAAAACTTTTTTTTTGCAATGATACATGTTCCCCGGGACAGTACCCGGACCCCCATACCCTTTGTATGCCCAATAACTTGCATATAAGCCTTCAAAATGGGCACTTTAGATTTTTTCAAGTTCAGGTCCCATAGACTTTAATGGGCTTCGTTGTTCGGCTCTGACGATGACGATGTGATGTTCGAAAGTTCTGGCGAGAACCGAACCAGTGGGGTGTTCAGCCTATCTCTACCCCTCACCTCCCATTTTGGTGATTGGGATTTCCCACCATTTTCTGCGTAGGTGACAATGATTCTCCCATTGGATACGCATACACCAAATGTAGTACCCCTTGTATCCCAGCAGGGCTTTATCAGAACTGGGCCTTGTTTCCTGAAGTTCACAGAAAAAATTTCTGTACGACCTCATGTTCAAAAACAAAAAAAGTGGGCTTGGGAAAATAGCTACAGTATTAAATTTGCACATGTATTCATTTTCAGCTTGGAATTATCTTCCAAACATGCATTTTGCTAGCTAATGTAACAATCTTTGACCTTATTTTTTTCTGGTCTGCAGCTTCACTCTCTTAATTTACTCTCTTCCAGGAAGTAATGTTTGAAGTCTACAATGTTGGCGGGCAATGAAAGCTGCTTCTACCCAGCTTCCTTCATCTTGTTGGGTATCCCCGGTCTGGAATACCTTCATGTCTGGATCTCTATTCCTTTCTTCTCAATGTTCCTCTTTGCCTTTATAGGGAACTATATCGTCCTGATCATCATCTTCAGGGATGTCAGCCTCCACCAGCCCATGTACATCTATTTCACCATTCTTGCTTTCATTGACATAATATTGGCCAATTCTGCAGTTCCCAAGCTTCTCAGCATCTTCTGGTTCCACCAAAATGATATTGACTTCCATATGTGTTTTCTTCAGATGTTTTTTGTGCATGCGTTCTCTACTTTCGAGTCAGGAATCTTTCTAGCCATGGCTTATGATCGATATGTCGCCATATGCAACCCTCTACAGTATTCTGTCACAGTGACCCCATGTTTTATTATTATAAGTGGAGTATTAGCGGTCCTGCGTGGGGTGGTCTACATCCTTCCAATGTCTCTTCTAGGTGGGAGATTCCACCAGTACAGCAGTAATGTTATTTTCCACTCATACTGTGAACACATGGCGGTGGTGAGGCTGGCTTGTGCTGACGTTTCTTTCGACGACCATCTTGGCATGGCCATTGGCTTCCTTGTCTTGATTATGGATTCAGCGTTCATTGCTTTCTCTTATGTGATGATCCTTCAAGCTCTTCTGAAGCTTAGTGTTAAGGCTCGTGTGAAATCCTTTGGAACGTGCATCTCTCATGTCTGTGCTATCCTGTCATTTTATACTCCCATCCTTTGCTCGTCCTTAGTGCACAGATTCGGGAAGGATGTCCCTCACCATACGCACATCCTGCTGGCCAACTCCTACCTTCTCATCCCCCCCATGCTGAACCCTTTGGTGTACGGTATAAGAACAAGGCAAATTCGAGAGAGGGTGACACAATGTTTCATGAAACAGTCTCTCTCTTGAGAAGCCTATTTGTATTTTTTTCTCCCTCAACCCAACACTGAAGAAAAAATTGTATTGGTACTGAGAATATGCATCCTGTGTTATTGCTATTCCCGCACTGCTATATGAGTTTCTGTTTTCCTGATTTATCCAATAAAATAATTTTATGATCTGTGCTATCTTTTAATTCTCCAAATTTTCGTGGGACTACATAATGTAGATTGTGACCAAAGCACCGAAAAAGAGAAAATTCTTGGTGACAAAAGTGTTTACGACCTACATGATGTGTACGAGAGCCATGAGTGGGTGAGTGCTCATCTGATCACTGAGGAGATGGCGTAAGAGGTCTTTGAGTGGTTCATTGCTCGTCTGATCCTTGGGGAGATGGATTGAGAAGTCTATGAGTGGGTGGTTGTTCAGCTGATCATTGGGCAGATGGAGTAAGAACATAAGTCTATGAGTAAGTCATTGTTTGGCTGATCATTTGTGGAGATGGAGTGAGAAGTCTATGAGTGGGTCATTGCTTGGCTGATCACAGGGGAGATGGAGTAGGAAGTCTATGAGTGGTTCGTTATTCAGCTGATCAATGAGAGATGGAGTGAGAAGTCTATGAGTGGGTCATTGCTTGGCTGATCATTGCGGAGATGGAGTGAGAAGTCTATGAGTGGGTCATTGTTCGGCTGATCATTGCGGAGATGGAGGGAGAAGTCTATGAGTGGGTCATTGCTTGGCTGATCATTGCAGAGATGGAGTGAGAAGTCTATGAGTGGGTCATTGCTTGGCTGATCATTGCAGAGATGGAGTGAGAAGTCTATGAGTGGGTCATTGCTTGGCTGATCATTGCGGAGATGGAGTGAGAAGTCTATGAGTGGGTCATTGCTTGGCTGATCATTGCGGAGATGGAGTGAGAAGTCTATGAGTGGGTCATTGCTTGGCTGATCATTGCGGAGATGGAGTGAGAAGTCTATGAGTGGGTCATTGCTTGGCTGATCATTGCGGAGATGGAGTGAGAAGTCTATGAGTGGGTTATTGCTTGGCTGATCATTGCGGAGATGGAGTGAGAAGTCTATGAGTGGGTCATTGCTTGGCTGATCATTGCGGAGGTGGAGTGAGAAGTCTATGAGTGGGTCATTGCTTGGCTGATCATTGCGGAGATGGAGTGAGAAGTCTATGAGTGGGTCATTGCTTGGCTGATCATTGCGGAGATGGAGTGAGAAGTCTATGAGTGGGTCATTGCTTGGCTGATCATTGCGGAGATGGAGTGAGAAGTCTATGAGTGGGTCATTGCTTGGCTGATCATTGCGGAGATGGAGTGAGAAGTCTATGAGTGGGTCATTGCTTGGCTGATCATTGCGGAGATGGAGTGAGAAGTCTATGAGTGGGTCATTGCTTGGCTGATCATTGCGGAGATGGAGTGAGAAGTCTATGAGTGGGTCATTGCTTGGCTGATCATTGCGGAGATGGAGTGAGAAGTCTATGAGTGGGTCATTGCTTGGCTGATCATTGCGGAGATGGAGTGAGAAGTCTATGAGTGGGTCATTGCTTGGCTGATCATTGCGGAGATGGAGTGAGAAGTCTATGAGTGGGTCATTGCTTGGCTGATCATTGCGGAGATGGAGTGAGAAGTCTATGAGTGGGTCATTGCTTGGCTGATCATTGCGGAGATGGAGTGAGAAGTCTATGAGTGGGTCATTGCTTGGCTGATCATTGCGGAGATGGAGTGAGAAGTCTATGAGTGGGTCATTGCTTGGCTGATCATTGCGGAGATGGAGTGAGAAGTCTATGAGTGGGTCATTGCTTGGCTGATCATTGCGGAGATGGAGTGAGAAGTCTATGAGTGGGTCATTGCTTGGCTGATCATTGCGGAGATGAAGTGAGAAGTCTATGAGTGGGTCATTGTTCGGCTGATCATTGCGGAGATGAAGTGAGAAGTCTATGAGTGGGTCATTGCTTGGCTGATCATTGCGGAGATGGAGTGAGAAGTCTATGAGTGGGTCATTGTTCGGCTGATCATTGTGGAGATGAAGTGAGAAGTCTATGAGTGGGTCATTGTTCGGTCATCATTGGGGAGATGGAGTGAGAAGTCTATGAGTGGGTCATTGTTCGGTCATCATTGGGGAGATGAAGGGAGAAGTCTATGAGTGGGTCATTGTTCGGCTGATCATTGGGAAGATGGAGTGAGAAGTCTATAAGTGGGTGAGTGCTCGTCTGATCACTGGGAGATGGAGTGAGAAGTCTATGAATGTGTGAGTGCTCAATTGATTACTGGGGGGGGGATGAATTGAGAGACTTATGAGTAGGTCAATGCCCATCTTATCATTTGAGACATGGAGTGAGAGGTCTGTGAGTGCTCATTTCATCACCTGGAAGATGATGGACCTTACGGACTATAAGGTGTTGATTGCTCATTTGATCATTTAGTTGATGTATTGAGAGATATATCAGTGGGTGAGTGCTCAGCTGATCATTCAGAAGATGGTGTAAGTAGCCATGAAGTGGGTGAATTCTTGTCTTATCACTCATGGGATGGAGTGAGAGATCTATGAGTGGGTGAATATTCATCTGACCATTTGGGAGATGGAGGGAGAGGTCTCTGAGTTGGTAAATACTCATCTAAACACTCGGGTGATGGAACGAGAGATGTGTGGGTAGCTAGGTTCTCTTCTGATCACTTGGAAGATGGAGTAACAGGTCCACGAGTGCATGAGCGATCATATTATCAAATGGGAGATTGAAAGGCCTTTAAGTGAGTTAATGCTCATTTGATCGCTGGAAAAAAAAAAAAAAAGAGTGAGAGGTCTATAAATGGTCAGGTGCTTTCAGGAGATAGACATCTGGTCACTCGAGAGATGAGTCAGAGGTCTAGGAGTGGGGTGAGTTCTCATTAGGTCATTCGAGAGATAGAGTAGGAAGTCTATGAATGCGTGAGTGATCATCTTATTAACCACTTAAAGACCACCCACCACATATATACTGTGGCAGGGCGGCTCTATTGCGTAAAACAACATACCTGTACCTTGTTTCATGCAATAGATAGTGTGGGTGCTCGCCCGCTGTAAGGAGGGGGATCCAATGCGCAATGTCTGCTGGCCACCCGCGATCACTCCACAGAGAGGCAGAATGGGGGTCTGCCTATGTAAACAAGGCAGATCTCCGTTCTGACAGGGGACAACATGGAGATCTTCTGTTCCTAGTAATGAGGAACAGCGATCTCTGTGTTCTTCCTGTCAGTGTTTCCCCCACACAGTAAGAAAGCACAAACAGGGAACACAGTTAACCCCTTGATCACCCCTGATGTTAACCCCTTCCCTGCCAGTGACACTTATACAGGGATCGGTGCCTTTTTTTTTAGCACTGATCACTGTATTGATGTCACTAGTGCCCAAAAAGTGTCACTTAGGGTCAGATTTGTCCACCGCAATGTCGCAGTACCACTAAAAATCGCAGATCACCGCCATTACGAGTAAAAAGAATAAAAAAAATAAAGTCCATAAATCTATCCCATAGTTTGTAGACGCTATAACTTTTGCGCAAACCAATCAATATATGTTTACTGGTATTTTCTTTCACCAAAAATATGTAGAAGAATATATATTGGGCAAAATTGATGAAGAAATTCGTTTTTTTTGGGATATGTATTATAGCAGAAAGTAAAAAATATATATATTTTCTTTTTAATTGTCGCTCTTTTTTTGTTTATAGCACAAAAAATAAAAACTGCAGTTTATAGCGCAAAAAAATACCACCAAAAGAAAGCTCTATTTGTGGGGAAAAAAGGACGTCAGTTTTGTTTGGGTACAACGTCGCACGACCGCGCAATTGTCAGTTAAAACGACGCAAAAAATGGCACTTCAGCCCCTGAAGATTTGGCTGCTCAATGACCAGGCCATTTTTTGCGATACGGCACTGCGTCGCTTTAACTGATAATTGCGCGGTCGTGCAACATGGTACCCAAACAAAGTTGACAATGTTTATTTTCCCACAAATAGAGCTTTCTTTTGGTGGTATTTGATCGCCTCTGCGGTTTTTATTTTTTGCGCTATAAACAAAAGAAGAACGACAATTTTGAAAAAAAACACAATGGGGTTGATTTACGAAAGCGGTGCACCATCGGTAGAGGCGCATGCCACGGCGCAACGCACATTTTCATATTTACGAAGCGGTGCGCTGGGAACAGAGCGCAAATTTCCCATTTACTATAGCGATCTCGTCGCACGGGAGAGTGCAATCTGTGCTCCGCTATGGACATGGCGCAGGGCATCTCCAATTCAATATTAACAGAAGATGGAGGTGCCAATATTATGGGGTGATGTGAGAAAGTTTAGTAACAACTGCCCAAGTAACAAATATGCCCAAAATAGAATAAAAAAGTAACTTTTTCAGAGAAAGCCTGCTGTGCCCGCAAGTACTTTTAGAACTGCGTGAGATCAATGTAAGCACTGCGCATGCGCAAGCGGCTCTTGGCTCGATCACATACGTTTGTTCATTGTGTGGCAAAAATCGTAGTTAATGTCAAGCAACGTAAATGCAATTGCGTGGGTTGAACGGGCGCAACTCTAAACTTGACTTCACCTTTATGTATTTTTTTAAGGAGATTTGCACACAGGTCATGTTAGCGTGTTACGTTGCCAACATGTGACATGCACCTTGTTAAAATTATGTAAAAAGATTCTCGCTCCTCCGAAAAGGGCATTTACCCTTCCCCCTTCGTATGCATATGATTTCCGTGGGCTAGCTTTTAAAGGGGAACTCCACACTCCATTCTCCAATGCTCTTGTCTCCCCCCTCTAACCCCTTGGATTTCCATGGGCTAACTTTTGCTTTTAAAGGGGAACTCCACACTCCACTCCATTCTCCAAAGGCTGTGAGCTGCCTTCACCAATCCAAACCACATCCTTTATCAGAGCATACAACAGGGCCAGCTAGGAAAGGGGCGAGAAGAGCGATCGCCCAACCCCCTCCTGAACCATACAAGGCCACATGCACTCAACATAGCTGGCTGCCTTTGGGGCATGATGGGCTCAGCCCAATACCACCCACAAACCACCTTGTACCCACTAGTTTAAAGGGGCTTTCTACATTCTGTAAAGCTCCCTGTCTGCAGCCCCCTACAACCCCAGCCTAGGGTTGTGTGGATGAGGCCCTTGCCCCCTGAATAGGGGACAAGGTGGTTGACTTTTGGGGTGCCCGAGCCCCACCTGCCCCCAAGCATACACCCCCCTTTCATGGGCTGGCTTGCTGTGAGTTTGACTAGGGGTTTGTTAGTGTGTGGGAGGGGCACAATATTTTTTGAGTTTGGGGTGTTTTTTTTCACATGGGGGTTCTCATTTTAAGCCTTAACTTTGGTGTGTCCGAGTGTCTGGCAAGAGAGTACATTTAGGTGTCCTTATAGAGTTTGTAGCACATGTATTTTCTCTTTGTATTTTGTTTCTTATGTCTTTGCAAAACAGATGTGTTTTAGAGCAAGTTTTTTTACTTTTCTTTATTTTTTTTTTAGGTGGGGGACTATTTTCCCCTGAAATATATTTGATGTTGTCAATGTGTGTCGTTTGTAGGTTGTTTCTTTTACAAAATCTCCCCATCAAGATGTTGTGACTAATTAATGTTTAAATCCTTGATAGATGTCCGTTTGTGGGCGCAGTCCTTTAAACTCCTGTTAATTTCCTCTGCAAAATGGTCAGACCTCAAAACCATATTCTGTTAGTGTCTCAAATTAACATACATGTGTTTTTTTGCTTTCCTTGCTCTTTTCCAAGTCCTGTTTTTCGACCAATAAAATTTGTAGCAAATTTCTGTTTTATGTGTTTTAATTATTTGTTTTGCAGATGCATGCTCAATCCAAGTAATGCATTTTACACTTTCATGCAACAGATTTCCCAGCTGCAGCTTAATTAGGCTGATTGGCAAAACCAAAAAAGATGTGATTTGTCTAAAAGCTACTTTCCTGGTGCCTTCATGGTAGCATGTGCATGGATTGTGCGTATGCTGCCATGGATAGTCACCAGGAAAGGAATATTACAGAGCGGTAAGTACTCCATTTTCCATTTTAGCGCAGTGGTTCTCGGCCTCAGTCCTCAAGTACCCCCGACAGGACATGTTTTGGGAATGTATCTTAGCTAAAATAGCTGCCCAAAATACAAAGCTATTGACTGTGATGTAACACACCTCTGCAGGATGGAGGAAAACCTGCAAACATGGCCTGTTGGGGATACTTGAGGACAGGGTTGAAGAGCACTGATTTAGAGCACTGAGCTAAAATCGAGCTCCAGACAATCCTTTTCTAAGTGTGGGCATTTGAGGGAAACCAAGTGAGTGTTAGAACCCCTGCTTTTCTTTTTTAGGATGGGTTTTGTGTCCCTTTTCTTCGAATTGGCTTCACTTCCTGTCACATAGCCAAACCGGAAGTGAGGGTAAAACCCTACCAATGTCTTTCCTTGGGGACACACAGGTCAATCTAACTAGTGTCCCCATTAGGCAAATTGCATGCTAGCACTTTGTCGTGTACAACCCAAATTATTAGGTACTTTGGGGTTTATTAAAGGCAAGACTACTCTGCAATACAAGTGTAGTCGCTGTAAATCTGAGGGGAAGCACTGGCGATTTTATCATCCAATCATGTAGAAGCAGAGATGCTGTTTTTATATTTTCCTTGCATGTCCCAGAGACCCCCAGTGTTTCCAGTATCCCCAGTCTCCAGTGGATGCAATAACACCAGTACCCCCTGTGCACTTCAGTGTCCCCAATGTTTTCAGAGACCCCAGCCTCCAATGATCCCAGTGTTTCCAGTATCCCCAGTCTCCAGTGGATGCAATAACCCCAGTACTCCCTGTGCACTTCAGTGTCCCCAATGTTTCCAGAGACCCCAGTGTTTCCAGTGACCCCAGTGTTTCCAGTATCCCCAGTCTCCAGTGGATGCAATAACCCCAGTACTCCCTGTGCACTTCAGTGTCCCCAATGTTTCCAGAGACCCCAGTGTTTCCAGTGACCCCTGTGCACTTCAGTGTCCCCACCCCAGTGTGTTTCACAGAGACCCCAGTAGTTTACCAGTGACCCCAGTGTTTCCAGTATCCCCAGTTTTTCACTCATTAAGACGGCGAAAATGATAAAGAAGGCAACACCTACGTTACGTCCTCCACACATATAGTAAACAGACACTTTCGATCCATCATCCATTATCCTATTGGCAGGCAATCTTAATCACCTGCTCTCCCTAGAGAAGTCCTAAAATGTCTTTCAAGGTAATTTTCCAACCTTCAAACCACTAGCGTTTTCCACTCATGTTTTCTGGGACCCTGCTCGCTAAAAGTAAATAGATTACGCATTGTGTACATGCGTATATTCGCGCAACCTATTAGTGACAGCAACAGATCTGGTAGTCATTAGTATCCATGCGGGAAAAATTCTACTATAACAAAACCACATACTATCAAAATCGCTTAGCAATTAAATGTATCAGGATTCAATCACAATTGCATTAAAAAATGGAGAAATATATTGTCCAATCTATGTATAATCTGTAAACGTTTAGTCCAAGATGAAAGGAAGGGAGCCCATCTAGGTTTACATATATATGAATTTTATCTCCAGTGGGTGCAATAACCCCAGTACTCCCTGTGCACTTCAGTATCCCTAATGTTTCCAGAGACCCCAGTGTACAGATCCATGCAGAACTAGACACTACACACATATGTATGGAGTGTTTATGTGTGTAAGAGGAGGAGACTTTTTTCTAAAATGTTTTTCTGTAAAAAAAAAAAATCAAACAATATAGTAGTGTAGTGATGTAGTAAATAATAACATAATACAATACAAATGTAGTAACATGTAGTAAGATGATGTTATTCACTTATGTATATAAACGATTTATATTATTTATTATAAGTTAATTATTCATAATTAAGTAGAAAATACTTTGAAATTATTTGACATTTTGCATAAAATGTTATTAACAGAAAATAAAAACCGATATCCTTTCACTGTTTCAATTTCTTTTGGTGCATTTTGTTGTTATTTGACTTTTTTTCACATTAAGACGGCGAAAATATAAAGAAGGCAACACTATGTATATAAATTATTTATATTATTTATTATAAGTTAATCATTAATAGTTATGTATTACAAGTATATTATGCTTTGGAGTTATATATATTTTATAGTAAGTAAAAATTGCTGACTGGCTGCCATGATTTAATGATATAGATGATAAAAGTATTTCTGTACTCAGTGTTGTGGCCAGTTTAGTCTCTGTGGAGATCCTCCTGGGTCAGTGATAATCAGGTAAAATTCTAGTTTGAGACTTAATTAAGACCTAAGGGCTCAAAGGAGCTCCTGATTGCTAACTGTTTACTAAGCACAGGATCCTTGGGGACCGCCCCTGAGGAGTCCCTGATCATTACAGATTTTCTGATCGGACAATTAATGATGCAAAGCGGTGATTGGGGACAGAGCAATGTCCGGAGAAAACAGCGGCCTCCCTGCAGCCTTCATTACACTGACTGAGGCTGGAAAGGGATGTCCAGCTTGTTAGGATAATTGTGAGGGTCACAGAGGAGGATCCTCAGGGGAGGGAGGCAGAATGATGATGACATTTTGTAATAATAATTAGATCATTATGTCCTGCAAGAGCTGAACAATGAATTCAGTGCCATATAAAATGTAAAAAAAAACGAAAAAGTAAATAAAAACAAATTCACAACTAACCAAACCTAGGCAAGACCCTCTAAAAATCTGAAAAACATTGAAGTATTTCAAATTTTCAGCTCCCGTACCACCACATATCTACCACGGCAATTTTTGTATTTTAGGTGAGGACCATAAATGACAAATCAAGAGAAACATATCATATATATACACGGGTACAGCTCATAAAATTAGAATATCATCAAAAAGTAAATTTCTTTCAGTAATTTAATTCAAAGAAACTCATATATTATATATATAGATGTGTTACACACAGAGTGAAATGTTTCAAGCATTTCTTTATTTTCATTTTGATGATTATGGCTTACAGCGAGTGAAAACGCAAAACTGATGATCTCAAAAAATTTGAATATTACATAAGACCATGAATTACGGCATCAATGCCACCGGAATAAATAAACTTTTCGATGATATTCTAATTTTATGAGATGCACCTGTATATTGTGTGTAGCACTGACCCCCGAAGGAGCTGCTAGCTTGTATTTGGCCTGTACCAGAAACCCCACTAATGAACTCAGTCCCCTTGGCACAGCTGTGGCGCAATGCAATACAGTACAATATATATGACAATGTAAAGTTCCTGTATGATACTCTCAGGATCCTCTGGCTCCACCTGGTGGGGAAAACAGCACGCCACACAACTGAATACTTAACCAGCAATATCTTTTTTTTTTTTTTTTTATATTTGTTTATTGATTTTTCAAACAAAACAGTATATAACCATAGATACACGCTTTCACAATATCATCTTGTGTCCACTGTCAACTTACATGCAATTCGTGTTGAAGCGGCATTTTAAACATAACAGTCTCAAAGTAATACCTGTTCTGCCCATCAGATGTATATATTCTGATTATCTGCATTTGTGTTGTTTAAAATTACATTTAATGTTGTAATTTCCTATGGGAATCATTTGCAGAGCGTAGGCGCCATCTAGCGTCCCTTTTTGGTATTGTTTCTATTATTTGCATGTTATTATTAAGTTTATAACCCAGGAAGTACTTAGAAGGCAAAGTATTCTGGGTAAAGTCTCACAGGGAAAGACACATTCTCCATGCTTTTCAAGACACTGCAAGAGGCAGGATGTGTCTTGTTTCAATCTCTTACCATCAGCCCTTAGTGAACTTAAAAAGTAAGTTTTTACTGTCTCATATTGTACTGTGTATATTTGTCTTTGAAATGTATGCTAAATTTATGGGATATTGTACTTATCAAGGTTTATTCTTGTTATTTGTAGTTTCACCTAGCTTGTTCCAATAAACTGCGATCGAAGAAATATGGTATCATGTTTATGGGATAAGAATGGTTTAGCTGAATGTCCTTGAGACAGAAAAATACCTTAGCCTAACAAGGCTTACAACTTGTGACCATAGGTCTTGTATTGTCCCATATTCCTCAATAGAGGAAGAAACTGATACCTGAAAATGTACAGAAATATCTTTACTGCAAATATTTCAACAGGTGGTTACAGAGATTGTGCTGTCATCCCAACGTAGGATGACAGCCCAATATATATATATATATATATATATATATATATATATGTGTATATATATATATATATATATATATATATATATATATATATATATATATATATATATATATTCATAAACAAATACAATAAGAAAGATATGTTTTATGTATCTAAACCTGGGAGCTCCCCCTACTTTAAAAGTTATACGTGAGGCCTCACTGAAAGTACTTTCTCCCGTATCTTCTTTCTTCGCTAGCTTAAAGTGGTTCCTCAGATATTTGTAATCCAAAAGGTAGGCGAAAAGTTAACTTAGGGTGCTCCGGGTATAACTTCAAGAACTTATACACAATGCTTGGACACTAACGTGAAGTGGGCCCCAAGCCTGCTTAATGTCAGTTGCTCTGTTAGTCCTCCATGGAACTACAGGTTCCAGCGGGGTCTGTGAGTGAGTCTAACTGCGTGCAACAAATCAACAAACGGTGGGCTGTAACCCGCTCACCAACTGGATTGGAGTTCTGGGCGACTGCCTTGGTCTGATAATTGCAGCTTGCTTCTGTATCAGCTGGGCCAGATGCTCTGTGTCGCTCCGCTGAATGGATGCGGTCCTCCGATACTCCGACAAGCGTCTCTCGGCCTTGTCGATCCGGTCACCGGCTCTCAGGCTCCGTCAGGTCACCTCGCAAACAAGCAGGTTTGCAATCCGTGGTGACTGTCTGCCGCTGTCTCCGGGAAAGCTCCTCACAGATCCGCACAGGCAGGCAACATGATCCCAAGAGACCTAATATGGCCGCTCCGGTTCCTTTTATACCCTACCCAGCATGCACTGTACAAGCGAGTGTTCATGGGTAGGTCACACAGACTCCTAGGTAAAAAGGGTCAGTCTTCCAAATCAAAACACAGTCACTTCCTGTAAGAGTCTTTAGGTTTTGTTCCGACATAATAACACACAAGTGCATTACCCATTTTTAGTCACTAGATGGCTCTAAGTGCAGAACCACATTAATGTCCACAGATTTAACAGTGACATATACATTATCACATCAATAGACAAAGATGTCACCGATACATGTGATAGTGAGAGTCCCTGTCTCTGGGAAAATAGACTTAAAATGGACAGAGGGCTCTCAAATAGTCAGTTTGAGAAGCTCCAGCGGAAGTCTGTATCGGGAGCTGGAAACATGAAGACTCCAAAGAGCATTGGACGGGAGGAAGTCTTCAGTCTTGTTTCCAGGTTTTCCAGAAATTCTGCAGGTTATGTGTCCAGGGTTATAAGGCAGATCTGATCATGGATCCGGGGAGGTGGAGTAGGAGTCGGAGCAGTTGCTGCAGCCAGGAGAGAAGTGTGCTCCTGGTTATGAAATCTCTAGTCCTGGGACCATGATTTGGGAAAAGCCAGGAGATTGATTGTGCAGGTGGGTCCTGGGCTAATAGTAGAGTCAGGACCAGGGTTCTGGGTTCCACATTTTCGATTAGTCCAGGGATGCAAGGTGTCATGGAAATTCCACTATACTCTTGCGCGGTTGGCAAAAATATGAATGCAATTTATACACTGGGGGGATAACCTCTGGGGGAATCTAGGATGGAAAAGGACCTGGGGGTCCTAGTAGATGATAGGCTCAGCAATGCCAAGCTGCTGCTAACAAAGCAAACAGAATATTGGCATGCATTAAAAAGGGGATGAACTCCAGAGATAAAACAATACTTCTCCCGCTCTACAAGACTCTGGTCCGGCCGCACCTGGAGTATGCTGTCCAGTTCTGGGCACCAGTCCTCAGGAAGGATGTACTGGAAATGGAGCGAGTACAGAGAAGGGCAACAAAGCTAATAAAGAGTCTGGAGGATATTAGTTATGAGGAAAGGTTGTGAGCACTGAACTTATTCTCTCTGGAGAAAAGACGCTTGAAAGGGGATATGATTTCATTTTATAAATACCGTACTGGTGACCCCACAATAGGGATAAAACTTTTTTGCAGAAGGGAGTTTAACAAGACACCTGGCCACTCATTAAAATTAGAAGAAAAGAGGTTTAACCTTAAACTACGTAGAGGGTTCTTTACTGTACGAATGGCAAGGATGTGGAATTCCCTTCCACAGGCGGTGGTCTCAGCGGGGGGGGGGGGGCATTAATAGTTTAAAAAAACTTTTAGGTAAGCACCTGAACGACCAGAAAATACAGGGATATACAACGTAATACTGACATATAATCACACACAGGTTGGACTTGATGGACTTTTGTCTTTTTTCAGCCTCACCCACTATGTAACTATGCATGTAACGACCTCTGACATGACAGGTTGGGTGCGTTATCCGTTCCCCATTTGCATAGTAATGTTAGTCGGGCTGCGGTTAGAATGTGTACTACCACAGTGCATAGCTTGGTGGGGAATTCCTTTATTTCCAGGCCTAGTAGTGCCAATTGAGGTTTAGGCAAGGTAAGGACGCCCATTATGGTAGAGATTAGAACAAATACATTTTTCCAGAAGCTGATTTGCATTGCCATAAAGTGTGGAAAATGGTACCCCTCTGACCCCAATGATGCCAGCATTCAGAGGATGAAGTTGGGTACATATGTGCGAGTCTAGTTGGAGTTAGATGCCATCTGTGTGCCATTTTTAACGCAGATTCCCATTGAGAGCAACAGTGTGAGGCCATGTAAAGAGATTTATACACAGCACCCCAATTTTGGTCAGTAAATGTTAGCCCTAGATCTGTCTCCCATTTAGTCTGGAAAGAGGGTTTGTTCGTGTGTGAACATGCATGTAGGTGAGAGTAAAACTGTGAGATCCCCCAACGCATAGAAATATAGTGTGTTAAACGGCATGTAACACACTGAAATATACTGCGTTAAACGTGCAGTAACGCACTGAAATATACTGCGTTAAAAGGGGAATAACGCACAGAAATATAGTTTGTTAAATGGCAGGTAACACACTTAAATATAGTGCGTTAAATGTGCAGTAATGCACAGAAATATACTGTGTTAACCACTTAAGGACCACCTTATGCTGATATATGTTGGCAGAATGGCACGGCTGGGCACAAGCACGTACAGGTACGTTGCCCTTTAATAACCCAGCTGTGGGTCGCGCGTGCCCCACGGGCGGCGCGCTCGCGACCAGGTCCTGAGCTCTGTGACCGTGGCCGCGGGACCCGTGGACCCGATTGCCGCCGATCGGGTCACAGAGCTGAAGAACAGGGAGAGGTATGTGTAAACAAACCTCTCCCCGTGCTTCCTAGTGAGGCTGTCACTGATCGTCTGTTCCCTGTTATAGGGAAAGACGATCAGTGATGTCACACGCCAAGCCACGCCCCCTACAGTAAAAAAAAAAACACATAGGTCACACTTAACCCCTACACTGCCCCCTAGTGGTTAACCCCTTCCCTGCCAGTGAAATTTTTACAGTAATCAATGCATTTTTCGCACTGATCGCTGTATTAATGCCAATGGTCCCAAAAATGTGTCAAAATTGTCCGATGTGCCCGCCATAATGTCGCAGTCACAATAAAAGTCGCTGATCGCAGCCATTACTAGTAAAAAAAAATTATTAATAAAAATGCCATAAAACTATCCCCTATTTTGTAGACGCTATAACTTTTGCGCAAACTAATCAATAAATGCTTATTGCGATATTTTTTTACCAAAAATATGTAGAAGAATACGTATCGGCCTAAACTGAGGAAAAAATTAGTTTTTTTATATATTTTTTGGGGATATTTATTATAGCAAAATGTAAAATATTGTTTTTTTTTTTTCAAAATTGTCGCTCTATTTTTTGTTTTTTGTTTATAGCGCAAAAAATAAAAACCGCAGAGGTGATCAAATTGGGAGCCACGTTGCACGACCACGCAATTGTCAGTTAAAGGGATGCAGTGCCGAATCGCAAAAAGGGGCCTGGTCCTTTAGCTACAAATTGGTCCGGTCTGAAAGTGGTTAAACATGTAGAAACACACAGAAATATACTGCATTAAATGTGCACTAATGCACTGAAATATACTGCGTTAAATGGCACATAACACACAGACATATACTGCATTAAACATGCACTAACACACTGAACTATACTGCAGTAAACCTGCCCTGACAAAAATGAGCCCTATTCTATCTCTCTCCACGCCGATATCCCACAACAAATGGCCGCTATTGAAAGAATACTTTTATAGTGTGGACTACACTGATACTCAGTGCCCTGATTATCAGTGTACATATCCCGTTTACACAAGCCGTTTTTCGTCTCTCCTCTCCTGATTGGACACAGCTGATCACGTAGTAAAGAGACCAGCTAATTGGCTCTTTACCTCAATCTGTGATCAGCAGTGTCCAGAGAACACTGCAAGCACAGCACACGCACAGCAGCGTCACGGAAGGACGTCATATGACGCCCTCCCAGAACTGGCCCACCAACGCTGTAGCCGTCATTCGACTATAGCGTGGTCGGCAAGTAGTTAAGATATGGAATTGATAACCAGAGTCACTTTAAAAGGGGGGAGAGAAAGGATGTAAGACGTATATCCCTTGTAGTAATAAAGTTGAACTCGGGCGGCAAATGTCTTCCTTAGGTTGCTTGGGTTCAGGTTAAAAGTAGTTACAGAATTCTGCCTAGCAGGGGTTAAATCAGTCAGATAACCTGCAGGCAGTATTTGACAAGTATTTGAGAAGCAAATAAGAATGGCAGACGGCAGCCCTCAAAGCGATCTAGCACATGTGCCACTTGCAAGGACCTATGTTGAAGAGTGTCCTTGAACGTGAAAGAACTTAATTGCCAATAATAAACATTTGCAACAAGAGTAGCATTAAGTGGGTCAGGAATCCTCACAGCTGATCCTTGTGTATAATATGGCAATACCCCCACCCCCCCGGGTTCTGTGAAGATGCAGCTGTGATATGGATGATGATGACTTCCATGACCCTGCAGTAAACAGGTCTCCACCAGTCTTGCCTCTCACAGAATACCCGGTTCCTCAGCATCAGTTGTGGCTTCTTGGCCTAACATGGTCCAGTCCAGGCCCACACGTGGCTCCACACAGCTCTCGCACACGCCTCATATCACCAGACCAGTCTCTCACCAACTCTCCCTGTGGATTCCTGGGCTTTTACTTTTATCTGTTCCCACCCCCTGGTGATTGGACTTTGTAGTTTAGTTTCAGTTCCACTGTGAGGAAAAGGTTTGCTTTCAGCATACAAATCCCAGCAGTCTCTATGCTCCTGTATTGGGACTATGATGAACAGAGATGCTAAACACTGCCATCTTGTGGTAAAATATAAACCTGCATTACAGTAACAGCGCACAGTGTTACAACTATAACTGATACGAAATTGCAGAGTGTTCCCATCTCCCTATAGGATGATGACAGCCGCCCCTCTCAACACCGTGCGCTCTCTCCATAGGAAATCATGTGTAGTCTGGAAGGGCAACAAGATTTTAATGTTTGGATGAGATGGGGCATCAAGTTTTATTTGTGTAACTCACCCCAGAACATCCAGGCATGGGGCCATTTTTTATATAACATGGCAGACTTCATTTATACACAAGGCTGGGGGGCACCTTTTATATAACATGGCAGGCTTGATTTATACACAAGGCTGGGGGGGGGGGGACTTTTTATATAACATGGCAGGCTTTATATATTTTTATATCCTCTTAGAAGACATGTTCCTTTATTAGGTTGGAGTGTCTCTTGTAGGACTCCATGTTTTCTGTCATTCATCTTCCATTCATGGGAGGATTCCAGTCTTCTGAGGTCAGTGTTTCCTTCATTCGTAGTGTCTGCAGTGGTCGAGGAGTTAAGTTTTCTAGTGGGGCCCTTGGACACTCTCCTGTGTGGCCCTTTCCTCTCCTGGCGGGGCCCTTGGGCACTCTTCTGTGTGGCACTTTTCTCTCCTGGTGGGGCCCTTGGACACTCTACTGTGTGGCCCTTTCCTCTCCTGGCGGGGCCCTTGGGCACTCTCCTGTGTGGCCCTTTCCTCTCCTGGCGGGGCCCTTGGGCACTCTTCTGTGTGGCCCTTTCCTCTCCTGGCGGGGCCCTTGGACACTCTCCTGTGTGGCCCTTTCCTCTCTCATAGACAGTTCACGAAGGACGGAGAGGAGGACAGATTGGACTCTGGTGACTCTGAGAAATTGAATGGCCCTTCAGGGGAAATCTCTGCAGAGGAGACGACACAGATATAACCTTCCTGATGATGAGATTCTGCAGACATTGCCCAGGTATGTCAGAGAGAGGTCAGAGGAGGGGTAGGGTGTCATTACCAGGTAGGTACCCTCTGTGTCCCCCATGCAGCTAAATACTTTTCAGGTGAATCACAACAAAAGATGTGCAAAGTCCTACAGTTTCTTTCCTTTTAAAAAAAAAGTAGAAAAGCTTGTCTTCCCCCCAGTAGGTTGCAGAGAAGGATTATTGCTATATGTGTGGAAGCAGTGGTCTCTCTGCAGAGGTCCATCACACCTAATCAGAGCATTAGCATGAGGTTTGCAGCTTGTTGGTCTATAGGTCTGAATCATCAGAGGGTGTGTTTCACGTTTGCAGAGAGACCACTGCTTTCACATACAGAGTCCTTTTCTGGAGCATGCTGGCAGGTAACAGACTTTTCTACTCTGGCTGAGGCTGCTTTCTAAAGAAGACAAGCTGTAAGACTTTAAACACCTTTTGTTTTCATGCATGTAACAGGTCCCCCCCCCCCCCCATTCCGCATCTCCCACCACCCCACAGTACTTACTTGCCATTCAGAGCTATCATTCCTTCTCCAGCACTTTGTACACGGCTTCCACCACCCCACCCCACCTATGTGCAAGACGGTTGGCAGTCCAATCCCCTGATGTGACCTCTATTAGGATTTACTGCACACTGGCTGCATATTTCTACCCACCAAGCACCAAAGGACATCTACACTGTGAGCTGTCCAATTTGCTTCCCCTTCGAACTGTTACCCTGTGATTGTTGTCCTATTATTGTTACCCTGTGATTATTGCCTAGCTTCCCTGTGATTGTTATCCTATGATTGTTACCCTGTGATTGTTGCTCTGTGATTGGTGCCCAATCACATCACCCAATAGCTTCCATCCCCCATAGCTGAGCTACTCCACCTCCCATAGCTAAGCTCCTCTATCCATCTTAGCTGAGTTCCTCCATCCCCCATAGCTGAGCTCCTCCATTTCTCAAATCCAAGCTCCTCCAGCCTCCATATCTAAGCTCCTCTATCCCTCATAACCAAACTCCTCCATCCCCCAATAACTGAGCTCCTCCATCCCCCATAGCTGAGCTACCCCACCACCCATAGCTGAACTCCTCTATCCCCCTTAGCTGAGCTCCTCCATCCCCCAATAACTGAGTTCCTCCATCCCCCATAGCTGAGCTCCTCCATTTCTCATATCCAAGCTCCTCCATTTTCCATAGCTGAGCTCCTCCATGTCCCAATAACTGAGCTACTCTATTCCCCTTAGCTGAGTTCCTCCATTTCTCATATCCAAGCTCCTCCATCCTCCATATCCAAGCTCCTCTATCCCTCATAACCCAACTCCTCCATCCCCCATAGCTGAGCTCCTCCATGTCCCAATAACTGAGCTACTCTATTTCCCATAGCTGAGCTCCCCCACCACTCATATCTGAGCTCCTCTATCCCCCTTAGCTGAGCTCCTCCATCCCTCATATCCAAGCATCTCCATCCCCCGATAGCTGAGTTTCTCCACCCCCCATAGCTGAGCTCCTCCACCACACATAAATGAGCACCTCCATCTCCCCACTATTTGAGTTCCTCCACCCTCCAATAGCTGAGCTCCTCCATCCCCATAGCTTAGCTCCTCCACCACACATAACTGAGCACCTCCATCCCCCAATATATGAGTTCCTCCATCTTCCAATAGCTGAGTTCCTCCATCCTCATAGCTGGGCTACTCTACCCCTTATAACTGAGCACCTCCATCCCCATAGCTAAGCTTCTTTATCCCCCATATCCAAGATCCGCCATCCCCCATATCCAAGCTCCTCTATCCACCATAGCTGAGCTCCTCTATCCACTATAGCTAAGCACCTCCATTTCTCATATCCAAGCTCCTCTATCCCTCATAACCAAACTTCTCCATCCCCCAATAACTGAGCTCCTCCATCCTCCATAGCTGAGCTACCCCACCTCCCATAGCTGAGCTCCTCCCTTCCCCGATAGCTGAGCTCCTCCATCCCTCATAACTGAGCTCCCACATCCCCCAATAACTGAGCTTCTCCATACCCCATAGCTGAGATCCTTCATTCTCCCTAGCTGAGCCCCTCTATTCCCCTTAGCTGAGCTCCTCCATCCCTCATATCCAAGCTTATACGTCCCTCATAGTCAACCTCTTCTATCCCTCATAGCTGAGCCCCTCCATCCCCATAGCCAAACTCCTCTATCTCTCATAGCTGATTTCTGCCAATCCCTCATAGTTGAGTTTCTCCATCCCCCATAGCTTAGCTCCTCTATCCCCCATAGTTGAGCTTATTCATCCCCTATAACTGAGCTACTCTATCCCCATAGCTGAGGTCCTCCATCCCTCAAAGATGAGCACCTCTTATTCCCCCAAGGCGGAGCCTTTCTATCCACCATAGCCATGCTATTCCATCTACCATAGTTGAGGTCTTCCATCTCTCATAGCCGAGCTTCTCCATCCCCATATCTGAGCTCCTGCATACCTCATAGCTGAACTGATCAATCCCACATAGATGAGCTCCTCCATCCCCAAAGCTGAGTTCCTCTATGCCCCATAACGGAGCTCCTCCATTTCCCATAGATGAGCTTCTCCATCCCCCTTAATCATTTTGTTGCCCTTTGCTGAACTATTTCTATTTCAACAACTTCTTTTGCTGAGGACTAATGACCAACATGGAGCTACATATTCAAAATGAGGGCGAACCAGTGTTCAGTATAGGAGTAGAATGATTGATTTATCTCTGAAATGTATGTAGTCATTACTGCACGAGAGTAGTCTGCTGGCTGTGTTGGCTGGTGCTTGGCTCTGCATGAAGCTAAGTCTGTGATCTACAAGCCCCCTTCCCCCCAGATTCTTTTCCATCACTGATCCCCCCAGAGGAACCCCTCCCAATGTGGATAACTTTACATTTCCTAATATGGAACCTCATCCGCCATGTAGTTGCTTCACCCCCTAGGTCTTCCTGTAGTGAATATTTATTTATAACACCAAACACCAAACTGGAGGTAAGGATGAGCAAAAACCACAAAACATTAAAAAGAATAAATGTAAAGAAGGGTACATTTTGGTGGGACTTTATGGGTCCCAGAGAAAAAAAAATCATTTCAATCCATAATCGGTATAAAAGATTACAAGATTTTTATTTTTACATATAAGACATGATAAAAAGTTTGGTAAAGGTTACATGCACATGTACAAGGATACATCTAAAGTTTAAAACAGATGACAAAATATAATCACTCAAAGAAAACAGTAGAGTGATTGTCCCGACATGTTTCACCGCTCTGGGTTCATCAGGGGATATTTTAAAGACAGTTTAGATGTAACACTGCATAGAACCAAAACAAAACAAATTAAAACCATTGCATGGACTGAGAGTACAATACAAAAATTTAAATGGTAATGGTACAATGGAATAAGCTGTCAACTACAAAGCCCATCATCTATCGCTCACCCAAATGAAGATCTTTCGTCTGCGCCTCAGGGTCAAATCACGAGAAAACCGACCATGGGTAGTGCACATGGGAAAAGCGCCATTTAAGGCTCACAATGGAGCTTTAGGGCTGAAATCTAGCCAAAAGTGTAGTGCAACAATTAGTAAAGGTAAGAAAAAATGTATGAAATGGTAGATTGTGTGAATGAAGGTGGAAAAAGGTGAAGAACTGGGGGATGGTGGGTGACCGAGACGGGAAGGATGTAGAGAGAAGGGGGGGGGGGGGAAAGGGAGAAGAGGGGGAAAGGGGAAGAAGGGGGGGGGATGGAAGGCTAGGCAAAAGTTGGGTAGAATTAAAAGGAGGGGAGGGAAATGAAAGGAAGGAAAGAAGAAGGGGAGGGGGAAAAAAAAGAAAGAATAAAAGAATAAATTTACAATAACTATGCCTCCTTTTATTTAATTATTTTGAAACATTATATCAGCTAAACCTGTATCAGAAGCACCCCAGCATAAAACTAGCACAGAACACTTTTAAAATCATCTAAAACTCAGTTTCCTCTATCAGGCAGCTCATATGTCCACATTGGTGTGGAAGCTTCCAATCCTGGAGCTGGTGGTACTGGCCGAGGTTGGTCTGACCGGAACGGTCTCATAAATCCATGCTAGTGGTCACTTATGATACATATTTCTTTATAGAGCCCCTCACCATTCCCTCCAATACCTTACATACTATTGATGTTTGAGGCCATAAAGATAGAAGCCTACAAATGTTGCCAATCCCAACAATTGTACACAATCTCCCATTCAAACAGTGGAAATTCTTTGTTTGCTATAAAAACGTGAATAGGTTATGCTGCAGTGGTGGCTGGTGCCAAAAATGTTTGTGGGGGCGCAAACAAACCCCTCCAGGTCCGCACTCACCATGTCTGTCACAGCTCCCCCGATACCTGCTAAATTTGTTTCGTTACGTTTCGTATTAGAATTAATTCGTAATTCGTGTCCGAAATTTCGTACGGAATCCGAATTTTCGTTAGGTTCGTTAACTTTTCGTAGCAATTCCGAACGTTCGTTATGATAAATTTATCATTATCAGGGGCTCCCACCATCCCTGTGCTGTGCTGACTTCCTGGGTTTTTAACTTTTAGGTTCGTTAACTTTTCGTAACAATTACGAATGTTCGTTTCGTATTGCGTACAAAATTCAAAAGCATAGCAATTCGTATTTTGGATCCTCCCGAATGTACGAATTTACGGAAATTTGTACAAATTTTCGATTCGGATGAAACTAATCGCACATGTCTAATACCCGCTTCTGTGTCTTCTTTCTGGGTTCCAAATCTTCAGCCTCCTCATGGTTGGGACGAGAAGCCAGAAACAGGAAGTGACGCAATGGCGATAATTGATTCACTAAAATCAAAAGTGGGAGGGTTCGGGGCGCAGTGCTCTGTGCACCGAGGACAACCTAAGACAAGCCAATTAGAGCTTCAGGCTCAAATCACATGCTTGTCAAAAATTGATGGACTTAATAGACACCCATTAGTCCGGTGCCCCGCATAGTGCACACACACATAGAACAATTTTTTTTTTAAATAAATTATAATATAATATGAGTAACATTTTTTAACTTTAAGGTGTTAAAAACATTTTAGTCATATTATCATTTAATTAAAAATAAATCATTCTGTGATTAGCCTTCTTATTTGGCAAACTAACTTTGGGAACTTTGGGGTGGGGCAGCGCCCCTGCGCCCCTATGGACCAGGCGCCACGGCTGGAGAGCATGCATTACAGAACCTTCTTATACTTGTGTTATGCCAGCGTACACACAAGCGGATTTTCCGTCAGAAAGATCTTGGATGTTTTTTCCAACGGAATTCCGCTCAAGCTTGGCTTGCATACACACAGTCACACAAAAGTTTGCTGAACTTTCGACCGTCAAGAACGCAGTGACGTACAAAACTACGACGAGCCAAGAAAATGAATTTCAATAGTTCTGAGCATGCGTCAAATTGTTTCCGAGCATGCGTCGGAATTTTGCACGTCGGAATTGCTACAGACGATCTCAAATTTCCGATTGGAACTTTTTCCGACCGAAAAATGCTCTCAATCTTTTGCTGGCTGGAATTCGGCCAGCAAAAGTCTGGCGGAGCCTACAAAGGTCAGCATTTTCCGACCAAAATTTCTCATCGGTCTTTTGCTGGCTGAATTTCCGATCGTGTGTACGTGGCATAAGAGTCAAAAAACACATATATAAATGTAGCACCCTCTAGTGCTAGAAATGTAGATCATTTTTGTAAGTGTAGGTAAATTTATGCAGGCTGGGCTAGCAGCCAAGCTTGTCTGTTTTGTCCTGGGTTGGCAGAAATCCAGGGAGAGCTGGATGACTCACAGGTAGAATCACTGAGACCCCCCCCCCCTATTTCTCCCCTATTTCTAGAATGTACTAGAACCTTCTGGAAAGAAGGGGAGGTAAGGTGGAGCTGCCTGGAGTATTCTGAGGGCCCTGACCAATTTCCGGCTTGGGTTGGCAGGGGGCAGGCCCCCTCAGTTGTTCAGATGGAAGCTGGAGATGGAGTTTTTGGTCTTTGAGGGAGCTCCCCAGTCTGGGGGGGTGACCTTTGGCCTGGGCTTGTGTGGGGAGGGGCCTTCCTAGAACCATGAAGGTGTCCTGACCATGAGGCCCTGGGAGCAAAGAGGACAGTGGGAGAACCCTGCCAGTCAAGTCTCCAGGAGGAACAAGGAACAGTCAAGAGGGCTGGTGAGTGACACAGAGTCGGGAGGACTGAGAGGCATGCCTGGGAGGACTGGGAGATTGCAGTCTGTAATGGGCGCAGAGCCAGTAAGGAGGACTGTGTTGGCATTGGCAGTGGAAAGAGGCAACTGCAGCCAGGAGGGTTGGCAGGGCCTGAAGAGGTTGTACTGAGATCAGTAGCCACATGTGGGACAGCTAGCACTAGGACTATTTTGCTGCACCATAGGGGCAGGGTCCCTGCCTGCGAAGGGCATTTGCTTTGGGCCTGACTGAGCCAGTGTCTGACCTCAACAACAGTGGTCCTGGGAGTAATAGTCTGCAAGCAAGTGTATGTGCTGGAGGTGAAGAGGAGAGGTTGTATATATATCGGAGGTGTATACAATTAATCCCTGCATTTTTCTATCTTAAATTAAGTGGGCATCCCACTGAAATTCGGGAAAACCGTTCGTCTGTGTGCTGGTCCCGACGGACTAAATACGACACAAGGGCAGCTATTGGCTGCTGGCTATTCTTTAGTCCCTTTATGTCACCACGTCTGTTCGGAAAGTCTGTCGGGAAGACCGTCAGACCTAGTTTACCGGAAATTACGGTCGTGTGTACGTGGCATTACACTCACATTAGAACAATCGAAGAGCGGCGAAAATCTACGAGCGCCGTGCTTGTTCCTAAATGGCGTCACTTCCTGTGTGCCTCCACTCACTCACTACGCATCCCGACGGACTAAATACGACACAAGGGCAGCTATTGGCTGCTGGCTATTCTTTAGTCCCTTTACATCACCGCGTCTGTTCGGAAAGTCTGTCGGGAAGACCGTCAGACCTAGTTTACCAGAAATTATGGTCGTGTGTACGTGGCATTACACTCACATTAGAACAATCGGAGAGCGGCGAAAATCTACAAGTGCCGTGCTCATTCCTAAACAGCGTCACTTCCGGTGTGCCTCCACTCACTCCCTACGCGTTACGTCACGTGACTTCGTCAGGATTTTTATATACCTACAGCATCAAATGTAAAAGGAAGAAATAAGAGTGATGCTCTTATTCAATAACATGCCATAAATTAATATACTTAAAAAATTAACATGAGAAGTTTACAAAAACATACAAATAAATAAATGTGAATAAAAGTCCTACTAAAGCCCAATGGTAGGAGTCAGTTCATATAGAGATAAAAATCTCATAGGAGTAACTTGATAGAGGAAAAAAACAGACAACACATCAATCCAAAACATCGACTGTTATAGTTATGAATTGGCCGCTCACCTCCAAAAATTACCCAAAGGTCAAACAAGGCCCATCAGATAGTCAGATAAGAAATCCTGCTAATGGATCTGTAGCGGCATCCAGGTCCCAAGCGAAGACGAAGAACTATGTCCAGATCTTGGTATCAAAACATCTTAGGAAACTCCATATGTAGAGAAAACAGCTCGCTCCAAGAAATGGCACTTCTTGTATAAATGGCGCTCAAAGGAAACAAAGAACAGCCATAGCGCAATATTGCCAAATAAAAAGTCAATTTATTAAAGCGGTTCTGCACACATTTCATTTAGTAAATCTCTTTGCCTTCCAAATCAGGCAAAGAGTACTAAATGAAGTGTGTTTTTTTTTCCACTTACCTTGTAATCGCTGACTTCCTTTCCTCTGTCTCTGCGGCGGTGGGCGGGGTCTCTGCGTCGATCGTCGTCACGCCGCACTGTCTCCTGGGATCTGGTGTCATTGATCCCAGGAGTCAGTGCGGACATCTTCGAGAGATTTCGTTCACATCTTCCGAAATCTCGCGAGATGTCGGCAGATGTGCCGACATCTCACGAGATTTCGGAAGATGTCCGGGAACGTGAGCTACTCTTTGCCGTTACTGCGCACGTGCGAGATCGGTGCAGTAACGGCGGTGCATGCATGCAAGTGCCTGTGTGGGTTCACATGCCCACAGGCAAGATGGCAAGATGGCAACCAGCAGGACAGATTTTTAAAAATGATTTTAAATGACGAAAACCGGCAGCAGAGAGTCACAGAAATGGGACACGTGAGTACCTGATTTACATCTCATAATCTACTGCATTGCACTAAAGATAGAAAAACACTACAGACAGTGCAGAACCGCTTTAAGTAAAAGAAGCTGCTTACATCAAGTAAGAATAAAAATCGCAGTAATAAACAATGGGAGTAGTGACACACTCGCCTCCTCACCTCACTTCCGTAAAACGCCACCGGAAATGACGTCATAAGGCTCCACCCGACGCGTTGTGTCACTGGTCTCTTCTTTTAAGTATATTAATTCATGGCACGTTATTGAATAAGCGCGCCACTCTTATTTCTTCCTTTTACATTTGATTACGTATTCTTTTTTGGGTACACTACCAAGTGGTTGCAGCTAATTCACGGTCACTATACATTTATTATATATTTTTTCCTTTTCTGAATTTATTTTGACTATATTCACCATAGGTTGATGGTTTATATTTATAAAAAAAAACGAAATTACACATAGTAGCGCGCACGTTTATTCCTTTATAACATATATACCTGCAGCGCCTCACTATTTTTTTAATCATTTATTACACTGAGTTATAGATAGGCTATCTAAGTGAAGGCAGCGGTCTCTGTTATATTCACTTTACACACATAGTGGTAGCGCGAGAGAAGTATATACCATATGTAACCTTTCCCCCTCCAAGTTATATGACCTCTCTTTAGTTAGAGGGTCCACAGTTTTTGGTAAGTCTACATCCAGATTAAGGTGGGGGTGTCAGAATTTGGAGATCTACTGGTGATTGGATGTTTGAGCACTACATTTGAATATTCATAACGAGGAGT
Source organism: Lithobates sylvaticus (assembly GCA_028564925.1). Taxonomy (NCBI): domain Eukaryota; kingdom Metazoa; phylum Chordata; class Amphibia; order Anura; family Ranidae; genus Lithobates; species Lithobates sylvaticus. Next base: position 626,584,424 of record CM053027.1, on the reverse strand, counting down.
TATTTATATGAACTTACCGTATATACTCGAGTATAAGCCGAGTTTTTCAGCACATTTTTTTGTGCTGAAAGTGCCCCCCTAGGCTTATACTCGAGTCAAGCACTTTTCTGCAGCAAAAAAAAAAATTTCCGACCCGAATTTGGGGCCCCGTATCTCGGGGCCACTTGGGTCTAGGAATCCCAAATTTGGTGTGCCAACCCAGTACCAAGCACTATAACATATCCAAATATGGGCTTCCTAGCACTAAGTGGCCCCGAGATACGGGGCCCCAAAGTCGGTTCGGAAAATGTCATTCTCTGCTGCAGAAAAGTACTTGACATTTTCTGACCCGAATTTGAGGCCCCATATCTCAGGGACACTTGGAGCTAGGAACCCCAAATTTGGCATTCAAACCCAGTTGAACTAGCACTACAACATAGCCAAAGATGGGGTTCCTAGCACTAAGTGGCCCCGAGATACGGGGGCCCCAAAGTCGGTTCAGAAAATGTCATTCTCTGCTGCAGAAAAGTGCTTGAGATTTTCTGACCCGAATTTGGGGCCCCATATCTCGGGGACACTTGGTGCTAGGAACCCCAAATGTTGTATTCCAACCCAGTGGAATTAGCACTACAACATATCCAAAGATGGGGTTCCTAGCACTAAGTGACCCCGAGATACAGGGCCCCAAATCGGTCAACTGTGTCCATCTGCATGGGCACAGTGAGGCTGCAAATGGGCATCGTTGACCCTCTTTTCCACTTACAGTAGCTGCGCATTTCTCACCCTAGGCTTATACTCGAGTCAATAAGTTTTCCCAGTTGTTTGTGGTAAAATTAGGTGCCTCGGCTTATATTCGGGTCGGCCTATACTCGAGTATATACGGTATATGAATTTATATCTGTGAGCTATGTCACTGTATCAGTGTGCTGGTGCTTTTAGCCTTTGATTTTGTTACATGTGTGTTTCCAATTATCTATATAGCGCGTTGCGACTTTAATCTAATTTTATTTATATCGCAAATGTTGATGTTTCTGATATATAAAACTGTATTCATTTTTGAGTTCAATATTGTTTTTTTGCAACTCATCTCTTGTCCTCCATCTACAGGTGTCTGAGTCTGACTTATACCAAATGTCATGGTAGGCACCCCAAATTCCACCTTCTATCCGTCTCACCAGGAATTCACCTTGTTGGGGTTCCCTGGCTTCCTTAGGTTCAGACGTCTCCTGTTCATCCTATTTTTCCTTCTCTTTATAATCATTATATTGACCAACAGCGTCATCATCCACACGGTAAGAAAGGAGAGCTCCTTGCATGCTCCCATGTACATCCTCATCTCACTATTGTCCATCACCTACATCTGTAGCACCACCAACATACTGCCCAAGATGCTCCTTGGCTTTCTCTTTGGCATGAACCAGATCACTCTGATTGGCTGCTTGATTCAAATGTTCTTCATCTACTTCCTCTCCATGATGGACTGCAATGTTCTTCTGATGATGGCCCTGGATCGATACATTGCCATCTGCAAGCCGCTGAGTTACCACAGTATCATGACCAGGAGAATGTTGGTTTATCTAACGGTTGCATCTTTTATAAGAGGCGTGACTTTCATTGGTCCCGTCATCTATCTAGCTTCCACTGTCAATTTCTGTTGCTCCAATACCATCCACCATTTTGCTTGTGAGCACATGGCCCTGATGGGCTTGGCTTGTGGCAACGTGGCCAAAAACAAGATTGCGGGCCTGAGCTTGCGAGTGATCTCCATGATAGCAGACCTGTCCTTTCTTTCCATCTCATATGGCAGCATCATTTGGGCCGCATCGAAGATCTCCACCGGGACGCTCAGGCACAAGGCACTGCACACATGTGGGACTCACATCCTGGTCCTCTTGGTTGTCTACTTCTTCAGGCTCTCCTCCTCTGTCGTGTACCGGATATCTAAATCAGTGACCCAAGACACCCACAATCTTCTCAGTGCCGCCTATTTACTGGTCCCTGCCCTGATCAATCCTCTGATTTATGGCCTAAGGACCAACGAGATCAGAGTCCGAATGCTGAAAATGGTCAAAACCCAGAATTCATGGACAGGATGAAAATTATTGCTGTGTCCTATAAAATAAAGTTACCGTATTTATCGGCGTATAACACGCACTTTTTCCCCCTTAAAATCGGGGGAAAGTCGGGGGTGCGTGTTATACGCCAATACCCCCCCAAAAAAATGACAAAAAAGGCAAGCGCCGCTGGAAAATAGCGAGCGCTGCCGAAAAAAACCCGAAGCGCGGCCGAAAAAGAACGAAGCGCCCCTGGAAAAAGCCGAGCAGACTCTGCTCTGCTCGTAGTCCCGCCTCCCTGCGCTCGCTCTGGAAACAGCAGGGAGGCGGGACCGCGAGCTTAGCCGTCCGAGTCGGCTCGGCTTTTTCCAGGGGCGCTTCGTTCTTTTTCGCCCGTGCTTCGGGTTTTTTTTCGGCGGCGCACGCGACAGCGTCTCGGCGGCGGGAAATTTAAACCAGGAAAAGAATGAAAATGACGCTGGCAAGCTACAATGGCACTGGGCAAGGCTGCAATGATGCTGGGCAAGCTACAATGACGCTAGGCAAGGCTGCAATGACGCTGGGCAAGGCTGCAAATGACGCTGGGCAAGGCTGCAAATGACGCTGGGCAAGGCTGCAATGACGCTGGGCAAGGCTGCAAATGACGCTGGGCAAGGCTGCAATGGCGCTGGGCAAGGCTGCAAATGACGCTGGGCAAGGCTGCAAATGACGCTGGGCAAGCTGCAATGACGCTGGGCAAGCTGCAAATGACGCTGGGCAAGCTGCAAATGACGCTGGGCAAGGCTGCAAATGACGCTGGGCAAGCTGCAATGACGCTGGGCAAGCTGCAAATGACGCTGGGCAAGCTGCAAATGACGCTGGGCAAGCTGCAAATGACGCTGGGCAAGCTGCAAATGACGCTTAAATGTAAGTTGTTTATTTTTCCCTAAACTTCCCTCCTAAAACTTTTTTTCCTTAAAATGCCCTCCTAAACTTGGAGTGCGTGTTATACGCCGATAAATACGGTATGTGGAAAAAAAACAAGGAGGACCTGAGACCTGAAATAATCTTGACAACCTCTTGCTGGTGACTCTCAGAGAATCAGGCCAAAAAATCTCTACTTATTCCTCTTCTGAGAATTCCCGTTGACAGTCATACAAACCAAAGCATCCAATACATGAGGTGCCCAGATTATGGTGCTGTAGGTTCTTGGCACAGGAGATGAGTCCTACTCCATAGGTGACCTCCAATCACTAACATGTCATATAATCTTGGTTATGTTAACCACTTGCCAACCCTCCACAGTACATTTATTGAGGGTGGCCGGCACAGGTAGGCTGGATCACTTACATGTATGTCATCCAGCCTGTTCTGGGTTAGGGGCATGCAGCAAGCTGCTTCCACGACCACTGTGTCCGAATGCAGATCCTGCTTTCGAGTTGCCAGGGGATCATGTGATCGCTATGTGATCACATGATCACCATGTCAACAAAGCTGTTTTGAATGTATTTCATTCATAACTGCTGTGTTTCCTATAGAGTAATGCTGTGATTGGCCACCAGCTATCACACGGTGCATGGAGCAATCACAGCACCCTGTACCATGTGATTAGCTGTAGCCAATCACAGATATATTAATCACAGCTGTTATGAATGTACCATATATACTTGAGTAAAAGCCAAGTTTTTCCAGCACATTTTTTTGTGCTGAAAGTGCCCCCCTCGGCTTATACTCGATTCAAGCACTTTTCTGCAGCAGAGAATGGCATTTTCCGACACGACTTTGGGGCATTTTATCTCGGGGCCACTTGGTGCTAGGAATCCCAAATTTGGTGTGAAAACCTAGTGGAACCAACACTACAACATATCCAAATGGGGTTCCTAGCACCTAGTAGACATGTGCAATTCGTTTTGTTTTTTTTCGTCTTTCTTTTTTTTTTTCGTTATTTTCGTTTTATTTTCGTTATTTTCGTTCGTTCGTTTTCGTACGAATGAACGAATCGTACGAATCGTACGAATCCGAATAACGAATCGCTCAAATCGTACGAATCCGATTAACGAATCATTCTAATCGAATGAATCCGAAAAACAACGAAAATCCTGAAAAAAAACTAATTAGAAACAACGAATGTACTAATGAAGAAAAATTCGTACATTCGTAACTTTTTTTGTTTTTTGAATTGGTCATTTTCTGTGTCCCTTACAATGGTGCTGCTAAACGTGCTTCGAATGGATTGAACAAAAAAATTCGTACATTCGTAACTTTTTTTTCGATTCGTAACTTTTTTTTCGATTCGTAACTTTTTTTTTTTTTCGATTTGTAGTTTTCTGTGTCTCTATTGAACAAAAAAATTCGTACATTCGTAACTTTTTTTTCGATTCGTAACTTTTTTTTTTCGATTCATAAATTATTAAAATGTACATAAAATTATGAATTATGCTCCGATTACGAATCTACGAATGTTACGAATGTACGAATAAATACGAATGTGTCCGAAAATTAAACTAACGAAAAAACGAATCAACGAAAAAATAACTCTTACGAATGTACGAATCGTTACGAATACGAACACCGACGACTTACGAATGTACGAATCGTTACGAATCAACGGAAACGAAAAAAACGAAACAAAAAAAAAAGAATTTTTTTGTTGTGCACATGTCTACCACCTAGCACCAAGTGGACCTGAGATACAGGGCCCCAAAGTCGGTCAAATGTGTCCATCTGCAGCAATATAATTTGGGTCCAGAGACCCCGAATTTTGTCTGCAGCTAGGGGCAAGTTTGAAGTTTGGGGGACCTATAGCTGTAAATGGGCACAGTGAGGCATTCAAAAGGGCACAATGGGCATTGTTGACCCTCTTTTACACTAAAGCCCCATACACACGGTCGGATTTTCCGATGGATTCTGTCCTATCGGACAATGTTGTCGGAAATTCCGACCGTGTGTAGGCACCATCGGACATTTTCCATCGGATTGTCCGACGGACAAAGTTCTATCTCCTGCTCTATAAATATTCCGACAACAAAGTCCGATCACACCAATTCCGATCGTGTGTAGCGAATTCCGACGGACAAAGTGCCACGCATGCTCAGATCAAATTAGGAGACCAAAGCTATTGGCTACTAGCCTCTACGTAGTCCCGTCGTAGGCAACAAACGTCACCACGTTCAGGATGATCGGATTTTCCGACAACTTTGTCCGACCGTGTGTATGCAACACCAGTGTCGGACTAAATCCGTCGGACAAAATCCGATGGATTTGGTGGTCGGATTTTCCGACCGTGTGTATGGGGCTTTACAGTAGCTGCGCATTTCTCACCCTAGCCTTATACTCGAGTCAATACGTTTTCCCAGTTTTTTGTGGTAAAATTAGGTGCCTCGGCTTATATTCGGGTCAGCTTATACTCGAGTATATACGGTAACCCATGGCAGTTCAAAACATTGCTGTTACAGGGATCATCAATGTAACAGCTATAAAAATGTATTAAAAAATAAAAAAATAAAAAAATCCCTGATCATCCCCCAGAGTAGTACAATGTTACTATGGTGACAGTGAGCAACTCTGATGAGAGTATGTAAAAAATAAAATAAAAAAGAGAATACAATGTTTTAAACATTTTTTAAATTGAATACAAAATTATAAAAACATTTTTATAAATTTTTTTTTAAACATACTGAGCTCAATTCACTGCAGAATATCACAAAAAAATGTGCAATGCAGCAAAATGTGTTATACCCATAGAAAGGTAAATAGAAACAAAATGTTACAACCTCAAAAAATATTATATCCAGAAAAAAGGTAAATAAATGGCAAAGGTTAGAACGTGAATAAGTGAAATAAAGCAAAGAAAATGATATTCCAGCTGTGAATAAAGTCTTTATAAACAAGGAAAAGTTCTTGTATGTGTGTTATTTCCCCCCCCGAAAATCTCTTCCACCATTTAGAAGGATCCTTTCACCATGGTGCAAGTCAAGCACTCATATTCACCCACCGACTCCTAAGCTGCCGAAAAGCAGAATCACACATTAGTATTGAATGTGGTCAGACTCCTATGGACATCCAGGTCCACCAGCACTGAGGACATCACATATTACCAATGTTCACCACCGGGGGGCTCCCTTGGCTCTCTTTATATAGCTGTACAGTACAGGGGGAGACGCGCTCGTTACATGGAGCAACACCAAAGGACTATTTATTTAAAACAATACAAGTAAAACCATTGAAAGAGCATCTAGAGAGAAGTGCACTTACACTGATGGCCGCAAAAGAGGGCCAATGGGATTGAATGGACTGGCGCCATTTTCTTGTGGCGGCCATTGTGCCGGAGGTCTTATCCATAGAGATCCACCTCCCCTCCACAAACAATATAATGTCAAAAGATTGGGAGTATGTAGGGACGAAGACACCATTTTACTGTAGTCCCAGAAGTATATTAAGTGGTTAAAGTGATACTAAATTCTTGTTTTTTTATTTAAATAAAATAACAAACATGTTATACTTACCTCCTCTTACCGCCATGCTGCCAACTGTCACCAGAGAGAGGAAGACTGAGCCACTGCCAGGGTACAGACATGCTACACTACTGACCAGAGTTGCCCCTGGGGAACCCAGAGTGAGCGATTGTCCAGCCAGAGGGATCACTGCTGTAGTTTCTCTGGGTTTGGTAAGATGTCCTGTTGGCCATTATCCATTACTTATCCTAGGGACTGTACTACGTCTGCAGTCTCTGACCATGATAATGTGATAATGACATTGTCAAAAAGGGGCGGCACATGGGTGACCCTAAAATGATGCACCCCCCCCTGAAAAAGTTCTGTTGATAGTGCACCCGGACGCCTTGAATCCTCCCTCAGTTACTGCACCTCGGACCAGCCGGTTCCGAGACTCGGGAACAGATGGATCCTTGCCCCAGACCAAGCGGGTCTATGGGGTTAGTCCAATGGACCATGTTGCGGGGCGGCCGACGCTCCTGTGACCGGGACCCCTCGCGGGGCTACCCCGGTCCAGATTCAGGAACAGGCCACTCTGGCCGAACCCCGAACACGTGACTCCAGCATCTTAAGTACCCTTCCCCAGACTCCTCAGCGGGGCCAAACGCACCCAGTTATTGGCTATGGGGAATGCCGGTACTCAAAACGTCCAACCAGGCCTGATTCTGGGCCTGTCATGTGCACCTAACTGCACACATGACCAGGCAGAACCCGGACACAGCCCAGCCAAACTAATGCCAAAGTTAAACCTACACAATTAACCCTCAGAACCCGATTACTGTTCTGAGGAAAAACTAAATTTGTACATAGCGGACACCTTTGTCAAAAGTGTCGTTGCTACAAATTATTTTAGAATACACCAAACAAAACGTATTTATTAACATAACCGGAATCCTCGACATAAAATATATTTAACTGAGACCTTTTTAAAAAAAAAAAAAAAAAAAAAATGACATATCAATCATCTTAAGCATTCTTTTAATGTTCATCTTTCTGGAAGGCGGTGGGTGAAATCTTCCCTCTTTTAAAGATCGATGAGTGTGGCGGACACTTCAGGATGCTTTGTAGACTTTGTTCCCCTCTGGTCACTGTGGTTCCTCTTCGTGAAGTGACCACTTTGTACTGTAGTGATGTAACAGCCCAGCAGGGGGACAAGGACTCCAACAAATCCCAAAAATGTCTGATACCAGGAGTGCCCACGGCTCTTCACGAGCGCAAAAATAACACTCACTGTCCATCGGAGAAGTAATTATTAAAATATTAAACCTTAACAGTGTTCATTCTCAATACACTAGCAAAATATTACAATTAACGATGATATAGATAATAATAAAACATTAACAATGTGAATATTTATTTATATATATATATATATATATATATATATATATATATATATATATATATATATATATATATATATATATATATATATATACATAAAATAATTCTAACGCATATAGATTATATTTTTCTTTACAGAGATACATGGTATCTTTTATTTTCAAGAAAACAAGTTTTTGTATTCAGGTCGGGTCTGAATAGAATTATGTAACATTTTGGGAAAAATATACAACCAAGAAGTCCAGAACTTGAGGCTATTAGAGCAAAAACCTCCACAGCCACCATGTATTTCCCTCTGGTGCTCAGATAGGCCGGGATCATGGCAATCCAGACACTGCAGAACACCAGCATGCTGAAGGTGATGTACTTGGCCTCATTAAAACTGTCCGGTAATGTCCTGGCTAAAAAAGCGATAATGAAACTCACAGCTGCCAGAAGCCCCATATATCCCAGGACAGAGTAGAAGCCGATAACTGAACCCTCATTACACTGAATGATGATCTTCCCCTGATAAGAGTGAGTGTCCCGATCCCGGAAGGGAGGAGAAATAGACAACCAAGTGACACAGATTATGACTTGAACCAGTGATAAGACACAAATGATAAAAGTGGGTAGTTTGGCTCCCATCCATTTCCTCCAGGGGCTCCCAGGTTTGGTGGCTTTAAAAGCAATACACACCATGATACTTTTGGCAAGAAGAGAAGAGACGGCGACTGAGAAGATGACACCAAAAGAGGAGACACGGAGCATGCAGGTCACATCTACTGGATGGCCGAGGAACAAGAAGACACAGAGGAAGCTCAGCATGATGGAGACCAGGAGAAGATAGCTCAGGTTCCGGTTATTAGCTTTAACAATGGGGGTGTCCTGGTAATGTATAAATATCCCCAATATTAAACCAGTCAGAAGACAACAGAGGATGGAGACAGCCGAAAATACTACAACAATGGTGTCAGTGTAGGAGAGAAATTCCACCAGTTTTGGAACACACCGATCCTTCTTCTCATTTGGCCATTCATCATCAGGACATTTCATGCAGTTTTCACTGTCTGCAAGAAGAACAATACAAACACAATGAACATCGGGGTCAGAGCTTCTAAGATAACAAATTGACTTGACTCACAGCTAGCCATCGTATGTCACTGCATTGTGGGAACGTTAAAGAAAATATAATACATGACCTAAATATTTTATATTTAAATGTTATTATGGAGCAGGGTTTCTCAACCAGGTTCAAAGGAACCTTAGGGTTCCACCAGAGGGTGCTCAGGGTTCCAGGGAAATGAGCAATTTCTTCTTCTCAAAAATGTATAACTTTCTGTAAAGGGGTAATTATTTCCAATGACCACGAGTGTAAGGAGCACTTTTACCCACTGACCATCACACCAGTGCAGCAGCCTTTCTCAACATTTCTAACAAAGAGGAACCATTAAAATTTGTTTCTGGTCTCAGGGAACCCCTGCTAAAAATTACCAAAATGGTCGAGCCTGCTGTTCCCATTGCGTAATTTTATCGATCAACAAGCGCTTGCTTTACGTCTTCTAAATGTGAGTGTAAATATTTCATTTTTTTATAACTGTTGTGTTATGCGGATTCAAGCTATGTGCGTTTTTTATACCTTTTTGGCTTTATACGTTAGAATCCATGAGACCTTTTTTATATATCTTGGAGCCTCCTTTCTTGTCGACTGGTGGTCCTTGTGAGAAGATTTTTTTACCCAATTCTACCAACGCCTATATCCATCTGGGCCTTATTATCTTTGGTGAAGAATCACCGACAAGTCTGCTTGATTCACAGGGCGTATATGTCCTACTGAATCCACTTGCATGCATGCATGGAGCCCCCCCCCCCTCCAGTCCATTACCAGGCCCTTTGGGTCCCATGGAGGCGGAATTGTTGCAGCTTTTTTTTTTTTTTTTTTCAGTCGTCGGGCGACGTGGATTTAAATTGCTGGACATTTATTTTTTTCAACTGCTTGCCGACCATGTCACGACTATATACGTCGGCAGAATGGCACAGCTGCGCAAAAGCAATGTATATATACCTTGCTTTGCATTTGAATCTGGGGGTCCCCTTGTTAAAGGGGGCTTCCAGATTTCTGATAAGCCCCCCCCGCCCGCAAACCCCCACAACCACCGGGCAAGGGTTGTGGGGATGAGGCCCTTGTCCCCATCAACATGGGGACAAGGTGCATTTGGGAGATACCCCAAAGCACCCTCCCCATGTTGAGGGCATGTGGCCTGGTACGGTTCAGAAGGGGGGCGCTCTCTCGTCCCCCCTATTTTCATGTGGCCTGCCAGGTTGTGTGCTCGGATAAGGGTCTAGTATGGATTTTTGGGGGGACCTGCACGCCATTTAAAAATAAAAATAAAATTGGTACAGGGTTCCCTGAAGGGCCTGGTATGGAATTTTTTTTTTTATTTTGGTTTGGGGTTCCCCTTAATATTCATACCAGACCCAAAGGACCTGGTAATAGACTGGGGGGGACCCCATGCTGTTTTTTTTTTCAATTACTTTTATCTGTATTGCCGGGACCCGACAATTCATTACATCCGCGAGTAGTTTTAACCACTTAAGTCCCGGACCATTTGGCTGGCAAAAGACCATAGCACTTCTTTGCGATTCGGCACTGCGTCACAGAGGTTCCTGCTGTAGGTAAAGTGTATTTCAGGATTTAAATATATATATATATATATATATATATATATATATATATATATATATATATATATATATATATATATATTTAAATCCTGAAATACACTTTACCTACAGCAGGAACCTCTGCCCAGTCCAACAGTAACTTACTAAGAAATACAAACTCTACCAGAAATGTTGGAGATCTCTCCTTCTGGACATGAAACACACTCATAGCAACATGTATGAACTGAAGATCCAAATGCTATACTGGTGCCGGGAATACAGGGATCAGAGCATCGAGATACCGGAACCTGAAATTAGACAACCACTTTAAAATGTTATCATATAATAATACAAAACAGAAACAATTAGACATACCCTGGCTCAAGTGAGATGCAAACAAAAAAAAATACAAAAAAAAATACAAAAGAAATGAGAACAACCTTATAGCCTGATACACTCAGCTCCAATTCAATAAGGGGAAATAAGAAAAATTGTACATTGTAACAAAGCTTGTAGTATCCACCTCAGTATCTTCATTCCACCATAGATCTGTATTGAGAATAGTAGACTATTACGAAGCAAACGCCACCCCTACAGGAGTCATCTATGTACATTAGTAGTAGAAAGTAAGGCTCCAGTCACACATGATTGCCGGATTTCCAGCCCGCAATTTCAAATAGCTGCAATACGCAGTACGAGTTTGCGATGCAATTACTTCTTATGGCGCCCCAATCACGGGATGCGTGCTGTCCAAAAAGAATTTCCAGAACTTCTTTGCGGCGCATTTGTGGTGCCATTAGAAGTAATGGCATCGTAGACGTGTCCAGCGTTTTTCAGCCATTGCAAATCGCAGGGCGGAATCACGCCGATTCTGCTCCGCGATCATGTATGAATGGAGCTAAAATAAAGTGAACATCTCAGGAGAGACATTAGTAGAGTCTGAGTTAAGCCAAATGTCCCATACCTTTGTAGCAGATGCCGAACCCCGAACCTCCAATACCACTTGGCCAGCCACCGCTGTTATCTGCGGCTCTCCCTGTCAGGGCTGGGCTTCTGCCATTTTCTAGCAGCTATTTTCTTTCAGTCAAAGGCTGCTCAGATGTTAGTAAATGAATAGTTACCATTATCTGCCACATTAGTCCAGCCTACAGCCATACCCTTTTGGCTATTCAAACAGCTTTGCTCATTTCCTCCTGGCCCCTCCATGGTCAATATCTCCAGTGTGTTCCTGCTGTGTTCCTGTGTATGACTTGGCCTGGCTGATGTCTCTTCTGAATTTTCCTTCCATGGTCAATATCTCCAATGTGTTCCTGCTGTGTTTGTGTGTATGACTTGGATGGGCTGATGTCTCTCCTGAATTTTCCTTCCATGATCCATATCTCCAGTGTGTTCCTGCTGTGTTCTTGTGTATGACTTTACCTGGCTGATGTCTCTTCTGATTTTTCCTTCCATTGTTAATATCTTCAGTGTGTTCCTGCTGTGTTGCTGTATATGACTTGGCCTGGCTTATGTCTCTCCTGATTTTTCCTTCCATGGCCAACATCTCCTGTGTGTTCCTGCTGTGTTCCTGTGTGCGACTTGGCCTGGCTGATATATCCTCTGATTTTTCCTTCCATAGTCAATATCTCCAGTGTGCTCCTGCTGTGTTCCTGTGTATGACGTGGCCTAACTGATGTCTCTTATGAGTTTTCCTTACATGGCCAACATCTCCTGTGTGTTCCTGCTGGGTTCCTGTGTACGACTTGGCCTGGCTCATATCTCCTCTGATTTTTCCTTCCATAGTCAATATCTCCAGTGTGCTCCTGCTGTGTTTCTGTGTATGACTTGGCCTGGCTGATGTCTCTTCTGATTTTTCCTTCCATAGTCAATATCTCCAGTGTGTTCCTGCTTTGTTCCCGAGTAGGACTTGGCCTGGCTGATATCTCTTCAGATTTTTCCTTCCACAGTCAACATCTCCAGTGTGTTCCTGCTTTGTTCCCGAGTAGGACTTGGCCTGGCTGATGTCTCTTTAGATTTTTCCTTCCATAGTCAATATCTCCAGTGTGTTCCTGCTGTGTTCCTGTGTATGACTTGGCCTGGCTGATGTCTCTTATGATTTTTCATTACATGGTCAACATCTCCAGTGTGTTCCTGCTGTGTTCCTGTGTAGGACTTGGCCTGGCTGATGTCTCTTCAGATTTTTCCTTCCATAGTCAATATCTCCAGTGTGTTCCTGCTGTGTACCTGTGTATGACTTGCCCTGGCTGTTGTCTCTCGTGATTTTTCCTTCCATGGTAAATATCTCCCGTGTGTTCCTGCTGTTTTCCTGTGTATGACTTGGCCTGGCTGATGTCTCTCCTGATTTTTCCTTCCATGGTCAATATCGCCAGTGTGTTCCTACTGTGTTCCTGTGTATGACTTGGCCTGGCTGATGTCTCTCCTGATTTTTCCTTCCATGGTAAATATCTCCATTATGTTCCTGCTGTGTTCCTGTGTATGACTTGGCCTGGCTGATGTCTCTTATGATTTTTCCTTACATGGCCAACATCTCCTGTGTGTTCCTGCTGGGTTCCTGTGTATGACTTGGCCTGGCTGATATCTCTTCAGATTTTTCCTTCCATAGTCAACATCTCCAGTGTGTTCCTGCTTTGTTCCCGAGTAGGACTTGGCCTGGCTGATGTCTCTTTAGATTTTTCCTTCCATAGTCAATATCTCCAGTGTGTTCCTGCTGTGTTCCTGTGTATGACTTGGCCTGGCTGATGTCTCTCCTGATTTTTCCTTCCATGGTAAATATCTCCATTGTGTTCCTGCTGTGTACCTGTGTATGACTTGGCCTGGCTGATGTCTCTTATGATTTTTCCTTCCATGGTAAATATCTCCAGTGTGTTCCTGCTTTGTTCCCGAGTAGGACTTGGCCTGCCTGATATCTCTTCAGATTTTTCCTTCCACAGTCAACATCTCCAGTGTGTTCCTGCTTTGTTCCCGAGTAGGACTTGGCCTGGCTGATGTCTCTTTAGATTTTTCCTTCCATAGTCAATATCTCCAGTGTGTTCCTGCTGTGTTCCTGTGTATGACTTGGCCTGGCTGATGTCTTTTATGATTTTTCATTACATGGTCAACATCTCCAGTGTGTTCCTGCTGTGTTCCTGTGTAGGACTTGGCCTGGCTGATGTCTCTTCAGATTTTTCCTTCCATAGTCAATATCTCCAGTGTGTTCCTGCTGTGTACCTGTGTATGACTTGCCCTGGCTGTTGTCTCTCGTGATTTTTCCTTCCATGGTAAATATCTCCAGTGTGTTCCTGCTGTTTTCCTGTGTATGACTTGGCCTGGCTGATGTCTCTCCTGATTTTTCCTTCCATGGTCAATATCGCCAGTGTGTTCCTACTGTGTTCCTGTGTATGACTTGGCCTGGCTGATGTCTCTCCTGATTTTTCCTTCCATGGTAAATATCTCCATTATGTTCCTGCTGTGTTCCTGTGTATGACTTGGCCTGGCTGATGTCTCTTATGATTTTTCCTTACATGGCCAACATCTCCTGTGTGTTCCTGCTGGGTTCCTGTGTATGACTTGGCCTGGCTGATATCTCTTCAGATTTTTCCTTCCATAGTCAACATCTCCAGTGTGTTCCTGCTTTGTTCCCGAGTAGGACTTGGCCTGGCTGATGTCTCTTCTGATTTTTCCTTCCATGATCAATATCTCCAGTGTGTTCCTGCTGTGTTCCTGTGTATGACTTGGCCTGGCTGATGTCTCTCCTGATTTTTCCTTCCATGGCCAACATCTCCTGTGTGTTCCTGCTGTTTTCCTGTGTATGACTTGGCCTGGCTGATGTCTCTTCTTATTTTTCCTTCCATGGTCAATATCTCCAGTGTGCTCCTGCTGTGTTCCTGTGTATGACTTGGCCTGGCTGATGTCTCTCCTGATTTTTCCTTCCATGGCCAATATCTCCTGTGTGTTCCTGCTGTGTTCCTGTGTATGACTTGGCCTGGCTGATGTCTCTTCAGATTTTTCCTTCCATGTTCAATTTCTCCAGTGTGTTCCTGCTGTGTTCCTGTGTATGACTTGGCCTGGCTGACGTCTCTTCTGATTCCTGCTCCTGATTTTTGGCTCCTAAAAATTCTGACTTCTGGTTCCTGATCCCGGCTCGTCTGATTACCCGCTCTGGCTTCCAAACCCTGTTTCTCTTTTTGACTACGTTCCTGACTTGTGTTATTTTTGCTATTACATTATCCCCTTCTGGACCACCCCATGCAAATATACAGCGACAGGGCATCTTTTTTTGTTTATAGTGCAAAAAATAAAAAACACAGAGGTGATCAAATGCCACCAAAAGAAAGCTGAAATTTGTGGGGAAAAAAGGATATAATTGTTTATTGGGTACAGCATTGCACGCCCGCACAATTGTTAGTTAAAGTGCCATATTGCAAACAATGGCCTGGTCATGAGGGGGGGGGGGGCAAATCTTCCATGGCTGAAGAGGTTAAAGGTGTGATTTTACCAGCATTTTCTGTCTCTGCCTGGTTTATGGTTCCTGACATGCCCCTACTTGCCTGCCTCCTTCCTCCTCCTGTAAGTGCAATGATCAGTACAGCGGGGACTGGAACGTCTGTGAGGTCGGCTATCACCCTTTTTTTATAAAGACACTTAAATGGGGGAAATATTTTTTCCAAAACTCTGCATATCTATGTCAGAGATTTACAGCCCCTGTTACCTCATATGCCAACGTTATTCCATAATATAGATATACACAAAATAGAAAATATCTTAGAAGAAACTTTCCACATGCACAAAATTATTGCAATCAACACCCTTCACCGACTCCAAGATCCTTTTAGACATGTGCAATTAGTTTAGTTCCGAATTAGTTTTATTATTATTATTAAGTATTAATTATAAATAATAATAATACAAACTATAATAATAGTTATAAA
Source organism: Lithobates sylvaticus (assembly GCA_028564925.1). Lineage (NCBI taxonomy): Eukaryota > Metazoa > Chordata > Amphibia > Anura > Ranidae > Lithobates > Lithobates sylvaticus. The sequence goes on along the minus strand of CM053027.1, from coordinate 626,569,025 downwards.
TTATTAACCATTTAAGGACCGGAAGGACTAAGACACTTTGCACAGACATATCTAGTCCAGGAATATTTTACTGCATTTACTTGAACACTTGATTAGACATCTTTATCCTTCCTCACTACAAGAAACCTACTGTTTCCCACTATACCTAATTGGATTACAGTTAACGAGCTCCTACATGCCAGTGAAGAACATCAGATCTGCAACGTGAACTCTATTGTCATTACTGATAGATAGACCCCCTATATTACCATTTATAGACCTGCTCTCCCTTCTTAGGATAGCATTACAGGCTGGCTAGGTTCTACCTTCTACAGAGTGGCAGTATAATCAGTTAGCTCAAATATCCATCTAGGGGGTAACTTTATCTCTCAAGGAAGTATATATACATATATATATATATATATATATATATATATATATATATATATATATATATATATATATACACATACACACAGTACTGTCATTGTTAACCACTTATGGACCACCCGCCGTCGTTATATGCTGGCTTACAGATAGCTACCATAACCCCGGGAACCTCTTCTTCAGTGGGTGGTCCGCTTTCAGATAAAAGTTGTCTCTGTGGCGGATTACCGGCCGGCAGCTCGTCTGCTCCAGTCTGTGGTACGGAGCTGAGTGAGGAGAAGATGGCCCCCACCCATCTCTATACCATTGCAGGGCGGAAGTGACGTCACTTCCGCCCATAGCTCTTAAAGTGAAATATTTTTTTTTTCAAACAACATTTTCATTTTATTTTTTAAGGCATTTTAGTGTAAATATGAGATCGGAGGTCTTTTTGTCCCCAGATCTCTCCATAAAGAGGTCCCGTCGTGCTTTTTTCTATTACAAGGGATGTTTAAAAGTGTATTTTTTCCAAAAGACTGCTGCGCAAATACGGTGTTGTAAAAAAGTATTGCAACGACGGCCATTTTATTCTCTAGGACGTTAGAAAAAATATATATAATTTTTGGGGGTTCTACATATTTTTCTAGCAAAAAAAAAAATATTTTAACTTGTTAACAACAAGTCTGAAAAATAGGCCCGGCCATAAAGTGGTTAATATTTGCCTTGTACCTTTCGGAGGAACTCTTTTGCTGAGTTGGCGCTGTTGCCTAATGCCGCGTACACACGGTCGGAATTTCCGATGGAAACAGTCCGATGGGTGCTCCCATCGGATTTTCCGACCGTGTGTATGCCCATCGATCTTTTTCTGTCGGAATTTCCCACGGACTTTGAATTGAGAACCTGCTCTTAATTTTTCAGACGGAAAACCTTTCTATCGGATTTTCCGATCGTGTGTATGCAATTTCGACACGCAAAATTCCGACGCATGCTCGGAAACAATTCAACGCATGCTCAGAAGCATTAAACTTCCCTTTTATAGTGCAGTCGAACGTTTTTTAAGGCGTGGTGTTATTGACCGTCGGAATTTGGTGTGACCGTGTGTAGGCAAGACAGTTTGAGTGAAATTCCGTCGGAATTCCAATGGGAAAACCAGAGCTTTTTCCGACATGAATTCCGACCTTGTGTACGCGGCATAAGCGGATCTGTTACCTCCTCTTTGTGACGACGTTCCCATTATTTGGTTCAAGTAAAATACTCATAGGACCTAAATACACAGAGTTGTCTGATTATTACTCTAAAGTGATACAAGGATGTCTGAACCCAGAGTGTCAGGTGGGTTGGAAGGTTTACAAGGTCATGGCCACGCAGATGAGCAAGTAATACTAAGCAGGCCTCTAGGGGGCTCTGCTACACTATAAATCCTCATTATGAACCTCCTCAGCAAACAATATAAACAGAAAACAAATGAAATGATTTCTTACTTTGCCTCTTTTCCAGAAGATGGGATGACTCATATTGGGAAATGTTTCAGGCACAAAATCTGGACCTTTGATTTTGGAAATTGGGGTATAATGAAAAGCGTCTTTGCTAAGAAACACCCAGCTTTGTAAAACAAGATCGGTTGGAATTTCTTTTCTCTCGGTAAAGTAGATCTCGTCATCGTTTGAGTCCGTGTAATGAACATTTCTCACATACTTGTGCAGCTTTTCATGGAAGATGGGAATACACAGATAACCATACAGTTATAAGAGGTCTATGATATTCTGCTTCAAGTTACTAGGTGGTCTTTCTATAAATGTGAATAGGAAATAATACATCAGAAGGATCACGTATTCTTCACTTTTTGATTCTCCTGCAATGTTCCCATGTACATTTCTCTGATATGAAAAGACTCCTCCAACCTAATAATCCAGAGAACCGTCAATTTCATTTCCAGATTGGACAAATCTGTATGTACAGTTGTATGCAAAAGTTTAGGAACCCCTGACAATTTCCATGATTGTCATTTGTAAATATTTGGGTGTTTGGATCAGCAATTTCATTTTGATCTATCAGATAACCGAAGGACACAGTAATATTTCAGTAGTGAAATTAGGTATTATTGGATTAACAGAAAATGCGCAGTATGCATCAAAACGAAATTAGACAGGTGCATAAATGTGGGCACCCTTGTCATTTTCTTGATTCGAATACCTGTCAGGGAAAATCTGACTGTCTGTAGAGCACACAGCCAAATTTCCTGTTTCTAATATAACCAATGATACTTTCCGTCTTAGAATGGGGTATATGGGATTGTATGATATATATATATATATTTTTTTATTTTTTATTTTTTTTGGATGGACTTGTGTCTTTTTTTCAGCCTAACTATGTAACGGTAAGCCCAATAAAATCAGCAGCTCCTTCGGGGGTCAGTGCTACAATTATAAATTGCTAGGATAGGATCGTAGTCATATAAACACTTATTATCCAACTTACTCTGTGCTGGAATCCATTGGGCTCAGATGTCTTTTTCTCCATGAACATTCCGTGTAGAGCATGGGCCAGAACATTCACAGCCCTGTATGCATAGGTGGGCAGAGCCGTATAAGCAGAAAACATCTCTGAAAGATCTTTTATATCCCAACAACGTTTTGCAGAAAACCCGTAGAGGAACTGAAAATAGTCATTTTTGTCTGGATTTGGGGAGAGGCACCGAAACCCACTAATCCAAATATCTTCCAGTATCGGGTCCTTGAAGCATCTGGAGAAGGAGGCACCATACTCAAACGCATTGAGGTTTATTATTTTGTTTTGTGCCCATAGAAATAAGAAGCTGCAGTTGATTGGTGTATAGTTCACATGATATATACTACTTAGTTTACTCCACGATGGTGGAAGAATAAATGTGATCTTTTCCATAACAGCGGGTATGAGAGAAGCCACATAAAAAAAGTTCAATGTGAAACTTCCACACATTATGACCACCTTAGCCTCCGATTTACTCATAATTCTTACTTTCTGAGTAAGCTCCGTAGCATCTGGATTGATCTGAATGATATATTCTGTGCAGATCCCGTGTTGGCTCATCATCTTACTCAGTTCTTGGGCCTCCTCATCACCTCTGCTTTCCCATGATGTTAATATTCCAACCCAGTTCCACCCAAAATGCTGCAAAAGTTTTATAAGGGCTCCATAATGGACCCGATCTTCTGGGGTCATACGGAATAAAGTTGGATAGATTTTCCCACGAGCGTCAGTGACCCGATAACTCATCTGGGTAGTGCGGTGGGAAATATTTTCATGAGACGTTATTATCCAGACAATGAAAAAATAAGAAATGGAATATATAAATGGCACACGAAGATCTCTTTATCATATTTATTTTCTTATCTTCTAATAAAAAGAAGTACCTTCCCCCGAAGGGGCTGTTGGTAACAGACAGTTTTTCATTATGTAGTAAAGAGGCCACCAGTCACACCAGCACAATGACAACCAACCAATTTTTTTGCTATTCAGCACTGCCCTACTTTAATGCCGCGGACACACGGTCGTAATTTCCGATGGAAACAGTCCGATGGGAGCTTTTCATCGGATTTTCTGACCGTGTGTACGTCCATCGGTCTGTCGGAATTTCCGACGGACTTTGGATTGAGAACCTGTTCTTAATTTTTCTGAACGGAAAACCTTTCTATCGGATTTTCCGATCGTGTGTATGCAATTCTGACACGCAAAATTCCGATGCATGCTCGGAAACAATTTGACGCATGCTCGGAAACATTAAACGTCCCTTTTATAGTGCCTTCGAACGTGTTTTATGCCGCAGTGTTATTGACCGTCGGAATTTGGTGTGACCGTGTGTAGGCAAGACAGTTTGAGTGAAATTCCGTCGGAATTCCGACGGGAAAACCAGCAGAGCTTTTTCTGATGAGAATTCCGACCGTGTGTACGCGGCATAACTGGTAATTGCTCGGCCATGCAACATTGTACCCAAATCAAATTTATATATATTTTTTCCACACAAATAAAGCTTTATTTTGGTGGTATTTAATCACCACTGGGTTTTTTTTTTTGCTATATACAGTGCATCCCGAAAGTATTCACAGCACTTTTTCCACATTTTGTTATGTTACAGCCTTATCCCAAAATTGTTTAAATTCATTCTTTTCCTCAGAATTTTACAAACAATCCCCCATAATGACAAGGTGAAAGAAGTTTGTTTGAAATCTTTGCAAATTTATTAAAAAAAAAAAAAAAAATGAAAAAATCCCATGTACACAATTATCACAGACGCCTCCCATGTACATAAGTAGCACAGGCTCCTCCCATGCACAGAAGTATCACAGGCTCCTCCCATGCACAAAAGTATCACAGGCTCCTCCCATGCACAGAAGTATCACAGGCTCCTCCCATGCACAGAAGTATCACAGGCTCCTCCCATGCACAGAAGTATCACAGGCTCCTCCCATATACAGAAGTATCACAGGCTCCTCCCATGCACAGAAGTATCACAGGCTCCTCCCATGAACAGAAATATCACAGGCTTCTCTCATGTACAGAAATATCACAGGCTCCTCCCATGCACAGAAGTATCACAGGCTCCTCCCATGAACAGAAATATCACAGGCTCATCCCATGCACAGAAGTATCACAGGCTCCTCACATGTACAGAAGTATCACAGGCTCCTCCCATGTACAGAAGTATCACAGCCTTTGACGTGACACTCAGAACACTCGGGTCCCAATGAGCACAGTGGCCTCCATCATTTGTAAATAGAAGAAGTTTGGAACCACCTGGACTCTTCCTAGAGCGGGCCGTCCGGCCGAACTGAGCGATCGGGGGAGAAGGTCCTTAGCCAGGGAGGTGACCAAGAATCTGAAGGTCCCAACCCTCAGTTGTGGGCGAGATTCGGAATCAAGATACTAAGGAACATTATGCCTTCGGTGCCTTACTGACATTCCCCTAATTAACTAGAAGATATGCCCTACTGGGTTGGATGTATTTCGTTATATCCAACTTCGACATGCAGCCAGGGCCCAGTTCCCTACCCCCCCCCAACGTTACAACTAGATCCAGTAGAAGACCTTTTGTCCTCGGACGACCTAAAGAAGCCTCTCTCTGCATTATATGGCACTCTGTTACCCAAAGACTCCCAAAAAATGGACAGGTTATGGGAAAAATGGAAAGCTGACATACCGACACTGGAAAGGGAGGATTGGGAGGATTGTCTGGAACAGGGACCCAAGTTGGTCATTTCTGCGGGAGATAAGCTCGTACAAACCAAGTTCCTCCACAAAGTATACTTCACCCCAGTGCATATGTCTAGAATAGGGATGAGCCGAACACCCCCGGGTTTGGTTCGCACCAGAACCCGCGAACGGACCTGAAGTTCGTGCAAACTTAAGAACCCTATTAATTACAATGGACGCGAACGTTGAAATCAAAAGTGCTAATTTTAAAGGCTAATATGTATGTTAGTGTCATCGTGATTGTCAAAAGTGTTTGGGGACCTGGGTCCTGCCCCAGGGAACATGTATCAATGCAAAACATTTTGCAAAACATTTTTTAAAGTGAAGCAATAAAAGTGTAATATTCCTTTAAATTTCGTACCTGGGAGGTGTCTATAGTATGCCTGTGAAGGGGCGCATGTTTCTCGTGCTTAGAACTGTCCCTGCACAAAGTGTAATTTTTGCAGGAAAAAAAGCTATTTAAAATCACTCGCGGCTAATGAATTGTCGGATTCCGTAACACAGAGAACAGTCATTCATTGAAAGCCATTGATAGAAAAAAAGTCATTGATAAAAAAAAAAAAAAGCGTGGGGGTCCCCCCAAATTCAATTACCAGGCCCTTCAGGTCTGCTATGGATATTAAGTGGAACCCTGGCCAAAAAAAAAAATAGCGTGGGGTCCACCTCAAAATCCATACCAGACCCTTGAGGTCTGGGATGGATTTTAAGGGGAACCCCGGCCAAAGCACCATGTCCCCATGTTGATGAGGACAAGGGCCTCTTCCCCACAACCCTGGCCATTGTTTGTGGGGGTCTGCGGGTGGGGGGCTTATCGGAATCTAGAAGCCCCCTTTAACAAGGGGACCCCAGAACCCAGCCCCCCCTGTTTGAAATGGTAACAGGTACATTGTACCCCTACCATTTCACAAAAAAAGTGTCAACATTTAAAAAAAAACACAAGACACCCTTTGGGACAAGTCCTTTATTAAAAAATTAAATGTCCCACGAAGTCCATTCATCTGCTTCTCTCGCTCCGCTGACGGACCGATAAATAAAAAAAAGAAGATCTACCATTTCAAACAGGGGGGCCGGGATATGGGGGTCCCCTTGTTAAAGGTGGCTTCCAGATTCCGATAAGCCCCCCGCCCGCAGACCCCCACAACCACTGGGCAAGGGTTGTGGGGATGAGGCCCTTGTCCCCATCAACATGGGGACAAGGTGCTTTGGGGGGCTACACCAAAGCACCCTCCCCATGTTGGGGGCATGTGGCCTGGTACAGTTCAGGAGGGGGGGCTGCGCTCTCTTGTCCCCCCTCTTTTCCTGCGGCCTGCCAGGTTGCGTGCTCAGATAAGGGTCTGGTATGGATTTTTGGGGGGACCCCCACGCCATTTTTTTTATTTTGGTGCGGGGTTCCCCTTAAAATTCATACCATACCTGAAGGGTCTGTTTTGAATTTTGAGGGGGACCCCTACGCCATTTTAAAAAAATGGCGCAGGGTTCCCCTTAATATCCATGCCAGACCTGAAGGGCCTGGTATGGAATTTGGGGGGGACCCCCACGCAATTTTTTTTTTAATTTTGGTTTGGGGTTCCCCTTAATATTCATACCAGACCCAAAAGGGCCTGGTAATGGACTGGGGGGATCCCAATGCCATTTTTTTTTCAATGACTTTTATCTGTATTGCCGAGACCCGACAATTCACTATAGCTGCTATTACTTTTAATTACTTTTTTTCCTTTAGAAATGTCATTTTGTGCAGGGACTGTTCTAAATACGGGAAAAAAGCGCCACTTTACAGGCATACTATAGACACCCCCCCAGGTACGAAATTTAAAAGAATATTTCACTTTTATGGTTTCACTTTAAGCATTATTAAAATCACTGCTCCCGAAAAAACGTCCATTTTTAAAAAAAAAATTTTTCATTGATACATGTCCCCTGGGGCAGGACACGGGTCCCCAAACACTTTTTATGACAATAACTTGTATATAAGACTTTAAAATGAGCACTTTTGGCTTTTCATGTTTGTGTCCTATAGACTTTAACAGGGTTCCGCGGCTTTGGAACAGATTGTTTTTAAAACTAGCCTGGTGGAAAAAATTATTCATATAATAAATATATACCGTATTTATCGGTGTATAACACGCACTTTTCCCCTTAAAATTAGGGAAAAATTGTGGGTGCATGTTATACGCCGATCCCCCGCTGATTCTGAGCCTCTCGGCCATTCTCGCAGTTTACGGCCTCTCTCGGAGGCTTTCAGCCGTTCTCTGAGGCTTTCGGCCGCTTTCAGACATTCTCGGTGGCTCTCGCAGTCCCGCGTCAGCCGGCGTAAGCCGCAGAGAACGTCCGAAAGCTGAGGAGAGTGGCCGAAAGCCACCGAGAACGGCCGACAGCCTCCGAGAACTATCGAGCGCCGCCGAGATGCACAGGGGCCGAGATACACAGGACATCCGGCTCTGTATCTCGGCAGCGCTATTTTTAAATTCTGCAAATGACACTGGGGCAAGGCTGCAGGTGGAACTGACAGGGCTGCAGGTGGAACTGACAAGGCTGGAGGTGGATACTGACAGGGCTGCAGGTGGATACTGACAGGGCTGCAGGTGGAACTGACAAGGCTGCAGGTGGAACTGACAGGGCTGCAGGTGGAACTGACAGGGCTGCAGGTGGAACTGACAAGGCTGGAGGTGGATACTGACAGGGCTGCAGGTGGATACTGACAGGGCTGCAGGTGGAACTGACAAGGCTGCAGGTGGAACTGACAAGGCTGCAGGTGGAACTGACAAGGCTGCAGGTGGATACTGACAGGGCTGCAGGTGGATGCTGACAAGGCTGCAGGTGGAACTGACAAGGCTGCAGGTGGAACTGACAAGGCTGCAGGTGGAACTGACAGGGCTGCAGGTGGAACTGACAGGGCTGCAGGTGGAACTGACAGGGCTGCAGGTGGAACTGACAGGGCTGCAGGGGGAACTGACAAGGCTGCAGGTGGAACTGACAAGGCTGCAGATGGATACTGACAGGGCTGCAGGTGGAACTGACAGGGCTGTAGGTTGAACTGACAAGGCTGCAGGTGGAACTGACAGGGCTGCAGGTGGAACTGACAAGGCTGCAGGTGGATACTGACAGGGCTGCAGGTGGATACTGACAAGGCTGCAGGTGGAACTGACAAGGCTGCAGGTAGAACTGACAAGGTTGCAGGTGGATACTGACAGGGCTGCAGGTGGATACTGACAAGGCTGCAGGTGGAACTGACAAGGCTGCAGGTAGAACTGACAAGGTTGCAGGTGGATACTGACAGGGCTGCAGGTGGAACTGACAGGGCTGCAGGTTGAACTGAAAAGGCTGCAGGTGGAAGTGACAGGGCTGCAGGTGGAACTGACAGGGCTGCAGGTGGAACTGACAGGGCTGCAGGTGGAACTGACAAGGCTGCAGGTGGAACTGACAAGGCTGCAGGTGGATACTGACAGGGCTGCAGGTGGATACTGACAGGGCTGCATTGATGGGCATTTAAATGTAAGTTTTTTTCCTTAAACTTCCCTCCTAAAAGATTTTTCCTTAAAATTCCCTCCCAAACTTGGGGTGCGTGTTATACGCTGATAAATACGGTATTTATATCAAACACAACACAAACTGAAATATTCTAATTTCTGTTAATTCTGATCTGTAATGCTACAAATATTCCACCTAGAGGTTGGAATTAATGTATAAGCCATCAACTGAACATATCATACATAATATACTGTGATCACTTACCTGTGTATACCGATACAGACTAAGTAACTGGGCCATGGCATGATTTGAGTGGAAAGAACTGTCACCAATAAAGGCGGCCACCGCTCCATGTTCCTTACAGTAATAATTAGGAGCTTCCTTTTTCCAAGACAATATCCTGACGATGTTTCCCAAAGTGTTCTTTGGATCATTACAAGTACTAAATATATGAAAGCCCAGGGTGACATTGGGCAGAAGATCAGGGTCATTGTTAATCTCTTGGACATGTAACATCATCGCCAAGATGCTTTTGTATTCTTCGGGGTCAACGCTGCAGAATATGAAAAGATTTTAATACTACACAAAAAAACGGATCCTTGTGAGATTTCAATTTGGCCACGGCCAAACTAAAGCCTCATACACACACGATCGGACCGTGGACCAACTTTCCCGTGGATTTTTGTCCAAAGGGCGTTGGCCCCAAGTTGGTATTGCATACACACGGCAGGACTTTTTCAGCCAACTTTCACCAAATCACTTGGTTTTTCTGCTCTTTACCGCCACCTTTGGTCAACTTCTGTATTGTTGTCTGATCGTTTGCATTGGTTCTGCATTGGTTTGTACAAAAGTCAGTTGGTTTTGTGTACACATGGTCGGACTTTGGTCCATCAGACTTTTGTTGGCAGAAAGTTGGTCCGTTCGCACAGCCAACAAAAGTCTGATGAAACCTGGAAAAAGTTGGTCCGATGGAGCGTACACACGGTCGGATGTTGGTCCAAACCAGCTAATTTGCATGTTGGTTGTCAAAAAGTCTGATCGTGTGTACGGGCCTTAACACTTTCACCAAAAATGATTTAACTTTAAAAGGCAATTATATATGTATCGATTACCCCCCCCCCCCGCAAAGGGCCGATCAGTTGTGTCCAGTGGCGGCCCGTCTATATGGGGCGCAGGGGCACCGCCCCCATAATCCATGCATCCGGCCCCTAATCTACAAGCTTTTTATCAAAGCACGTGATTAGAGCCGGAGGCTGTAATTAGCTTCAAGAAGAGTGGGCTCTGCACCCCAAACATACCGACTGATCAATCGGGGGGTGGCGGATGGCTTGGTTGCCACCCCCAAAATGGAGCATTAGTCACCACTGGTTGTGTCCCAGGTTTTTCTTCCACTAGTGTAGCAGCAGCCAGGCAAACAGCAACATTCAGTCTAGGGGTTGACATTTTTTTTTTTTAAGTTCAGTGCAGATTAACTTGGATGGGGCTTAGGGAAGCTGTGGGATACTCCCGAATACTACACAGGTGTAACATACCTGGGAGGTGACTGAAATGACAAGGTCAGCCTCTCTTGTATCTCCAGCCCAGGCCCCACTGTGAGTGAAACAGAGGGTGCCGGGGGGCAGGAGGAACATAAGTGCCCGCAGATGTAGGGAAGGGAATATAACCGCTCCAGGTGGGTCAGCCAAAAGTAAAACCTATCCTCCAGTTTAGAAGCCACAGGTGCTGGCAAATCATATAGCAATAAATTAGGAAGGGTTTCTAAGCAGCCGCACTCCAAAAATTGCCCTGTATTCAAAAAACAGAATCTAAAATACATACCGCAGCAGAATGGACAGAAGAACTGATGCGTTTCACACTATCAAACAGTGCCCAATCATAGCGATTAAGCATTGTTTGATAGTGTGTAACGCGTCAACTCTTCTGTCCGTTCTGCTGTGGCATGTATTTTTGATCCTGTATTTTGAATAGAGTTTTAAATAAGAGTATGGTATAGTATATATCTCTGCGCTTGCCTGGTGAATAAATAGGGCTAATGGAATACTGCGGCAAAGCACTGATAGGAACTATCGGATCCCAAGGAATTAAGGTAAGGTAAAGAGGTAGTGCTGCGCTGTATAATAAAGCTGTAGAAACTAAGGTATATTAAATAGGTATGCACACAAGTAAGTGCTGATTATGCAGAAGATAGAGGATGGTGTGAATTTTGGTGCATAAATCACATAAAATCGCATAAATGTGACATAGCTTAAAATTGCATAAAATTGCATGAAATCGCATAAAACATCATATTCAAAGGATAAATCCGTGAAAGGTGTGAATTTTTCTGCATAAATCACATAAAATCGCATAGACGTGACATAGCTTAAAATAGCATAAAATCGCATGAAATCGCATAAAACATCATATTCAAAGAATAAATCCGTGAGAGGTGTGCAGAGGTGTATCAAGTGAGAATGATGTGGGTAAATCACATAAAATCATATAAAAATGACATCTCTTAAAATTGCATAGAAACGCATAAAAATCGCATAAGGTTGCATCAAGCGTCACATTAAAATAAGGTGAATCTGTGATGGGCGTGCATAAAGTGCTGCGGTCAAGTACAAGTGTTTAAAAAATATGACACATAAAATAGTCGCAATAAAAATTGCATCGGTGCATAAAACCAACTAGGTGGATAAGGATGTGTGAAAGGTAAGCATAGCCCAAAAAATTGAATACAATCAATAAATAAGTAATGCAAAAGTGCAAGAACAGTCTGTGGGGGTGAGCCCTTTCCTAGTGTGGGCAAAGTGTGGTTTGCTATGGCGCTGGTGACAAATCCTGGTGGGGTATAACGGTATCGGTGCTGGTGGTTATTGTGACCAGTAGCTGCAGGTGGTTCCTGATCTTCCGTGGAATATAGTAATGGATGTCCCCTTACCTTACCGCTGTAAGGTAACAGCGTGTATATGTGTTAGCTGGTTCTCAATGGGGCTTCTGTGTCCTATGGAGGGCGGCTCCCTTTAAATCCAGGTGTTTGGGCGTCTCTTTTACTGGGGTGTACGCTCTAGTTCAGGTGTATGTGTCTCGCAAAAATGGATAAGGGGAGGAAGGGTCTCGATAGTGTAGTACGTTTTTAAAAGGTTTTATTCAATACAAGTAAAGTACAGTAAACTCACATTTATGTTGCTCAAAATTGCATGGGATAAACAAGCATCGAGCTCGTACCTCGCTTCCGGTATCTAGTGTCCCTTTGCGCATTCGTCACTGTCACATGACTTCTTCACCTCTGAAGAAGTCATGTGACAGTGACGAATACGCGTAAAGGGACACTAGATACCGGAAGCGAGGTACGAGCTCGATGCTTGTTTATCCCATGCAATTTTGAGCAACATAAATGTGAGTTTACTGTACTTTACTTGTATTGAATAAAACCTTTTAAAAACGTACTACACTATCGAGACCCTTCCTCCCCTTATCCATTTTTGCGAGACACATACACCTGAACTAGAGCGTACACCCCAGTAAAAGAGACGCCCAAACACCTGGATTTAAAGGGAGCCGCCCTCCATAGGACATAGAAGCCCCATTGAGAACCAGCTAACACATATACACGCTGTTACCTTACAGCGGTAAGGTAAGGGCACATCCATTACTATATTCCACGGAAGATCAGGAACCACCTGCAGCTACTGGTCACAATAACCACCAGCACCGATACCGTTATACCCCACCAGGATTTGTCACCAGCGCCATAGCAAACCACACTTTGCCCACACTAGGAAAGGGCTCACCCCCACGGACTCTTCTTGCACTTTTGCATTACTTATTTATTGATTGTATTCAATTTTTTTGGCTATGCTTACCTTTCACACATCCTTAGCCACCTAGTTGGTTTTATGCACCGATGCAATTTTTATTGCGACTATTTTATGTGTCATATTTTTTAAACACTTGTACTTGACCGCAGCACTTTATGCACGCCCATCACAGATTCACCTTATTTTAATGTGACGCTTGATGCAACCTTATGCGATTTTTATGCGTTTCTATGCAATTTTAAGAGATGTCATTTTTATATGATTTTATGTGATTTACCCACATCATTCTCACTTGATACACCTCTGCACACCTCTCACGGATTTATTCTTTGAATATGATGTTTTATGCGATTTCATGCGATTTTATGCAATTTTGAGCTATGTCACGTCTATGCAATTTTATGTGATTTATGCAGAAAAATTCACACCTTTCACGGATTTATCCTTTGAATATGATGTTTTATGCGATTTCATGCAATTTTATGCAATTTTAAGCTATGTCACGTTTATGCGATTTTATGTGATTTATGCACCAAAATTCACACCATCCTCTATCTTCTGCATAATCAGCACTTACTTGTGTGCATACCTATTTAATATACCTTAGTTTCTACAGCTTTATTATACAGAGTTTTAAATAAAACTACGCACAACTATAATGAATTGTCGGGTCTCAGCAATACAGATAAAAGTCATTGAAAAAAACAGCATGGGTCCCCCCCCCCCGTCCATTACCAGGCCCTTCGGGTCTAGTATGAATAATTAAGGGGAACCCCGAACCAAAATTGAAAAAAAAAAAATTGCGTGGGGGTCCCCCCAAATTCCATACCAGTCCCTTTAGGTCTGGTATGGATATTAAGGTGAATCCTGCGACAATTTTTTTTTTAAATGGCGTTTGGGGTCCCCCTTAAAAATCCATACCAGAACCTTCAGGTCTGGTATGGATTTTAAGGGGAACCCCGGGCCAATTATTTTTTTTTTAAATGGCGTGGGCCCCCCCCCCAAAAAAAATCCATACCAGACCCTGCACCAGGCCACATGCCCTCAACATGGGGAGGGTGCTTTGGGGTAGCCCCCCAAAGCACCTTGTCCCCATGTTGATGGTGACAAGGGCCTCATCCCCACAACCCTTGCCCGGTGGTTGTGGGGGTCTGCGGGCGAGGGGCTTATCGGAATCCGGAAGCCCCCTTTAACAAGGGGACCCCCAGATCCCGCCCCCCCTGTTTGAAATGGTAACGGGTACATTGTACCCCTACCATTTCACGAAAAAAGTGTCAAAATTTAAAAAAAAAAAACAATAAGACACACCTTGGAACAAGTCCTTTATTAAAAAATAAAAAAATAAAAATGTCCCAAAAAAATAAATAAAAAAGATCTGCCTCCATGGGAGGCACCCGCCGTATGATGTGACCTTGCAGTCCCGGGTGGCCCCGCCCCCTCTGACGCCCCCATCGGGGGCGTAAAGCCATTGGGATGTCCCTGTGCGTCAGAGGGGGAAGGGTCACCCGTGTATGTCACCGCGTGGCCCCGCCCTCAGTTATAAAAGAACTGTCATCTGTGAGGATGCGTCATAGGGCGGGTGCCTCCCATGGGCAAATCTTTTTTATTTATTTTTTCGGTCTGTCGGCGGAGCAAGAGAAGAAGATGAATGGACTTCGTGGGACATTTTTATCTTTTAATAAAGGACTTGTCCCAAAGTGTGTCTTGTGTTTTTTTTTTATTTTGACACTTTTTTGTGAAATGGTACGGTTACAATGTACCCGTTACCATTTCAAACAGGGAGGGGGGCCGGGATCTGGGGGTCACCATGTTAAAGGGAGCTTCCAGATTCCAAAAAGCCCCCCCCACCCACAGACCCCCACAACCACCGGGCAAGGGTTGTGGGGATGAGGCCCTTGTCCCCATCAACATGGGGACAAGGTGCTTTGGGGGACTAACCCCAAAGCCCCCCCCTGATGTTGAGGGCATGTGGCCTGGTACGGATCAGGAGGGGGGGTGCTCTCTCTTCCCCTCTCTTTTACTGCGGCCTGCCAGGTTGCGTGCTCGGATAAGGGTCTGGTATGGATTTTTGGGGGGACCCCCACGCCATTTTCTTTTTAATTTTGGCGCTGGGTTCCCTTTAAAATCCATACCAGACCTGAAGGGCCTGGTAATGTAATCTGGGGAGGCCCCCATGCAGTTTTTTTATTTAAATTTTGGTTCAGGGTTCCCCTTAATATTCATACCAGACCCAAAGGGCCTGGTAATGGACTGGGGGGATCCAATGCCGTTTTTTTCAATGACTTTTATCTGTATTTTATCTGTATTGATGAGACCCAACAATTCACTATAGCCGCTATTACTTTAAATTACTTTTTTTCCTTAATGAAATGTCATTTTGTGCAGGGACTGCTCTAAACACGGGAAAAAAGCACCACTTTACAGGCATGCTATAGACACCCCCCAGGTATGATATTTAACCACTTCCCTCCCAGCCTATAGCAAAATGATGGCCAGGCGGTGGTTCTGTTATCCTGACTGGGCGTCATATGACGTCCTTCACCCGGGTCCCCAAAAGACAATAACTTGCATATTAGCCTTTAAAATTAGCACTTTTGATTTCTCCCATAGACCTCTAAAGGGTGTTCCGCGGCTTTCGTGCGCAGAAGCGAACGCATATAAAAGTCACACCCGTATATGTAAACAGTGTTCAAACCGCACATGTTTTACCACTAGGCCTCCTCTGTAACTCTAAACAGGTAACATGCAAAACATTTTAAAGCATCATCTATGGAGATTTTTAAGGACCGTAGTTTGTTGCTATTCCACGAGCATGCGCAATTTTAAAGTGTGACATGTTGGGTATCTATTTACTCAGTGTAACATCATCAGTGTCCCTTATCACTGTCATACCAGTCACAGTGTCCCTTATCACTGTCATACCGGTCACAGTGTCCCTTATCACTGTCATACCAGCCACAGTGTCCCTGATCACTGTCATACCGGTCACAGTGTCCCTTATCACTGTCATACCGGTCAGAGTGTCCCTGATCACTGTCATACCAGTCACAGTGTCCCTTATCACTGTCATACCGGTGGGAGTGTCCCTGATCACTGTCATACCGGTCACAGTGTCCCTTATCACTGTCATACCGGTCAGAGTGTCCCTGATCACTGTCATACCAGCCACAGTGTCCCTGATCACTGTCATACCAGCCAGTGTCCCTGATCACTGTCATACCAGTCACAGTGTCCCTGATCACTGTCATACCAGTCACAGTGTCCCTGATTACTGTCATACCAGCCACAGTGTCCCTGATCACTGTCATACCAGTCACAGTGTCCCTTATCACTGTCATACCGGTCACAGTGTCCCTTATCACTGTCATACCAGTCACAGTGTCCCTGATCTCTGTCATACCAGTCACAGTGTCCCTGATCACTGTCATACCAGCCACAGTGTCCCTGATCACTGTCATACCAGCCACAGTGTCCCTGATCACTGTCATACCAGCCACAGTGTCCCTGATCACTGTCATACCAGCCACAGTGTCCCTGATCACTGTCATACCAGTCACAGTGTCCCTGATCTCTGTCATACCAGTCACAGTGTCCCTGATCATTGTCATACCAGTCACAGTGTCCCTTATCACTGTCATACCAGTCACAGTGTCCCTGATCACTGTCATACCAGCCACAGTGTCCCTGATCACTGTCATACCAGTCACAGTGTCCCTGATCACTGTCATACCAGTCACAGTGTCCCTGATCTCTGTCATACCAGTCACAGTGTCCCTGATCACTGTCATACCAGTCACAGTGTCCCTGATCACTGTCATACCAGTCACAGTGTCCCTTATCACTGTCATACCAGTCACAGTGTCCCTGATCACTGTCATACCAGTCACAGTGTCCCTGATCATTGTCATACCAGTCACAGTGTCCCTTATCACTGTCATACCAGTCACAGTGTCCCTGATCACTGTCATACCAGTCACAGTGTCCCTGATCACTGTCATACCAGTCACAGTGTCCCTGATCATTGTCATACCAGTCACAGTGTCCCTTATCACTGTCATACCAGTCACAGTGTCCCTGATCACTGTCATACCAGCCACAGTGTCCCTGATCACTGTCATACCAGTCACAGTGTCCCTGATCACTGTCATACCAGTCACAGTGTCCCTGATCTCTGTCATACCAGTCACAGTGTCCCTGATCACTGTCATACCAGTCACAGTGTCCCTGATCACTGTCATACCAGTCACAGCGTCCCTGATCACTGTCATACCAGTCACAGCGTCCCTGATCACTGTCATACCAGTCACAGTGTCCCTGATCACTGTCATCATCATTAAGGGAGTAAAGAAAATGTGTTTTGAAGTGTAATTCGAACTATGCCTATGCTGTTAGAAATATTTTATTGCAATCTACCTCCAACCATTCAAGCCTCCTTACAAGCTTGGAGATTTCTACAACACATAGACGACAATGACACTCTAGATTTAACATACGACTTCCCAATTGACCTCTTAGGGGCTAAAATACCTATGCTTTCTACCACAAACCTTCTAACACGGGGATTAAACAATATCCAAGACCTGTTTACGGGAACGTCTCCCAAGTCTGCTGAACAAATAATGACCACATACCGCCTACCCGATAATCTACTATTCTCTTGCTTACGCATTTCCCACTTCCTAAAGACCCAACCTATACCCAAACTCAGTTTGCCATCTACAGCATGGCATTTCTACATGGGAAAGCCTCAACCTGCTGAGGGTATATCATTATTTTATAACCTCATTCAAAATAAACACATTTTCCGTAAGACATCGGCCATTAACCACTTCAGCCCCGGACCAATTTGCAGCCAAAGGACCAGGCCCCTTTTTGCGATTCGACACTGCGTCGCTTTAAGTGACAATTGCACGGTAGTGCGACGTGGCTCCAAAACAAAATTGACGTCCTTTTTTTCCACAAATAGAGCTTTCTTTTGGTGGTATTTGATCGCCCCTGCGGTTTTTATTTTTTGCGCTATAAACAAAAATAGAGCGACAATTTTGAAAACAATGCAATATTTTTTGCTTTTTGCTATAATAAATATCCCCAAAAAATATATAAAACATTTTTTTTCCCCTCAGTTTAGGCCGATACGTATTCTTCTACATATTTTTGGTAAAAAAAAAATCGCAATTAGCGATTATTGATTGGTTTGCGCAAAAGTTATAGCGTTTACAAAATAGGGGATGGTTTTATAGCATTTTTATTAATATTTTTTTTTTTTACTAGTAATGGCGGCGATCAGCAAATTTTTTTGTGACTGCGACATTATGGCGGACACATCGGACATTTTTGACACATTTTTGGGACCATTGTCATTTATACAGCAATCAGTGCTATTTAAATGCATTGATTCCTGTATAAATGACAGTTGTAGTGAAGGGGTTAACCACTAGGGGGAGGGGAGGGGTTATGGGCTGTGACGTGTGTGTGTTTTTTTACATTAGGGGGCGGGGCTGACGTCTGACGTCATTGATCGGCTTTCCCGATGACCGGGAACAGCCAATCAATGACAGGCAGAGTAGGAAGCGTGGGGAGAGGTTTGTTTACACAGACCTCTCCCCGTTCTTCAGCTCCGTGACCCGATCGCGGGACACCAGCAGCGATCGGGTCCGCTGGTCCCGCGGCCCGGGTCACGGAGCTGTCATTCTGCCGCAGTATATCTGCGTGAGGCGGTCGGGAAGCGGTTAAAAACCTCCAGGTCATATTTGCAGCCACAAAATACTTACTAGCTGTGCACACATAGTCCCACAACACTGACATACCAGAAGTATTAAGCGAATCTGGGATCGATAACGACAAGCGTTCTTTTTTTATCTTTTTTAATCGAAAGCACCTTCTGCAACTTCCCACTTTGGCTCAAGCCTGGTGCTCCTGCCCTACCCCTACCACCCCTGCGGAAGGGCCTGCCTCTTCCTCTGCCTGTCATTTTTTAAATGACCCTGTGACAAAAGTCTCTAGAGAAGTGCAGTATATGTGGAAGACGGTATATAACACCCCGCTTCAATCTGTCGTTTTGGGGGGCCACTGGTCTATCACACCAGTTATAATACTTTTTTTCTAATTGCGTTTGACACCCTTTGTGGTATCGCTGCAGAACCGCTCAGCAGTCACAATGCTCCACAGTAGAAATGCACTTTACTATGCTTTCTATATTTGAAAGTATTTTATACGTGTATTACACCCCTATATACTGCACACCAAATAGTACACCTATACCAGTCCTTAAAAGGACTTTTGTGGACCTATATTCGTTAGCGATTTGTGTCGCTACAATCTGTCCCTGCGACACACAGCAACCTCTCCCTGCACTGACAAAAGAGCTGCAGAACCGCTCAGCAGTCACAATGCTGCACAATAGAAATGTACTATATCAGGGCTCAAAATTTCAAGTCCTGAGCTACTAGCCAGGCCTCAAGGGTTACTCGCCACCAGTTGCCCTGCCCAACCCCTACCCTGTCCCGCCCCTAAACACGCCCTCAAATTATCTCATGAAATGATACTTAAATGATTTATGCAGAATTAAGTTATAAAAATAATTAACAACTTTGTCCACCAATGCAGCCAGCTTGTGTCCCCCCCCAGTGCAGCATGTGACCCCCCCAATGCAGCATGTGTCCCCCAGTGCCGCATGTGTTCCCCCCCCAGTGCCGCATGTGTCCCCCCCCAGTGCCGCATGTCCCCCCCAGTGCCGCATGTGTCCCCCCCCCAGTGCCGCATGTGTCCCCCCCAGTGCCGCATGTGTCCGCCCCCCAGTGCCGCATGTGTCCCCCCCCAGTGCCGCATGTGTCCCCCCCCCAGTGCCGCATGTCCCCCCCAGTGACGCATGTGTCCCCCCCCCCCCGCAGTGCCGCATGTGTCCCCCCCCCCCACCCCCTCGCCCCCCCACCCCCCCCCCCCCCACCCTCCCCCCCCCCTGTGCCGCATGTGTCCCCCCCCCCAGTGCAGGCTGTGTCCCCCCCCAGTGCAGGCTGTGCCCCCCCAGTGAAGGCTGTGCCCCCCCAGTGCAGGCTGTGTCCCCCCCAGTGCAGGCTGTGCCCCCCCCCCAGTGCAGGCTGTGTCCCCCCCAGTGCAGGCTGTGCCCCCCCCCAGTGCAGGCTGTGCCCCCCCCCCCAGTGCAGCCTGTGCCCCCCCCCCCCCAGTGCAGCCTGTGTTCCCTGTGTCCTCCAGTGTAGCTTGTGTCCCCAATGCACCCTACCTGTGCAGGGGAGGAGAGCCGCCGCCGCTGCCTGTCTGATTAGAGCGGCAGGGGAACATAACAGCTTTCGTTTCAATAGCTGTTTGTTCCCCGCCGCGCGCCGTCATATACAGCCCCTCCTCCTTGTCCGAGTCACATTGATATACAGATCACCTGTCCAATCCTGGGTCAGGTGATCTGTCTATCAAAGTTCCCCGGACAAGGGGGGGAGGCTGTATATGACGGCGCGCGGCGGGGAACAAACAGCTATTGAAACGAAAGCTGTTATGTTCCCCTGCCGCTCTAATCAGACAGGCAGCGGCGACGGCTCTCCTACACTCACGAGACCTCAAAATCCACTCGCAAAATGCGAGCAGGCGAGTGGATTTTTTGAGGTCTGCACTATACTATGCTTTCTATATTTGAAAGTATATTATAAGTGTATCACACCCCTATATACTGTACACCCATACCAGTCCTTAAAAGGACTTTTGTGGACCTAATAGCTAGTGATTACAGACTGTCCCTGCTCCACACAGCAACCTCTCCCTACACTGACAAAAGACAGCTGCAGAATCGCTCAGCACTGCAGTCACAATGCTGCACAATAGAAATGAACTAGAATATGCTTTCTATATTTGAAAGTATATTATAAGTGTATTACACCCCTATGTACTGTACACCTATAACAAGTCCTTAAAAGGACTTTTGTGGACCTAATAGCTAGTGATTACAGACTGTCCCTGCTCCACACAGCAACCTCTCCCTACACTGACAAAAGACAGCTGCAGAATCGCTCAGCACTGCAGTCACAATGCTGCACAATAGAAATGAACTAGAATATGCTTTCTATATTTGAAAGTATATTATAAGTGTATTACACCCCTATGTACTGTACACCTATAACAAGTCCTTAAAAGGACTTTTGTGGACCTAATAGCTAGTGATTACAGACTCTCCCTGCTCCACACAGCAACCTCTCCCTACACTGACAAAAGACAGAATGTAAAATGGCAGCCAGATCAGGTCTATTTATAAGGTAGGGGGTA
This sequence comes from Lithobates sylvaticus, assembly GCA_028564925.1. Classification (NCBI taxonomy): domain Eukaryota; kingdom Metazoa; phylum Chordata; class Amphibia; order Anura; family Ranidae; genus Lithobates; species Lithobates sylvaticus. Next base: position 626,547,912 of record CM053027.1, on the reverse strand, counting down.
TGTCCATGTGCTGAAGTGTCTCAATTGGCTGTCCTGTACCCCATGATGGATGTGTCATGGGCCAAAGTTCTTCACAATGTAAAAGAATATGGCGGCCGCGAACAGCGCCATATGTCCGCCGGGTTTGGCGAATCGCGAACGAGCAAAGTTCGCCGCGAACCGACCGCCGGGGCGAACCGCAAGGCCATCTCTATTATTGAAGTTACATTAACACAAATGTAAATATGATATTAGTAACGATGTAAGTATACTTTTTGGAACTGTGTACAAAATGTTGTTTATTTGATATACTACATACTTGTTAACCACTTACCCACTGGGCAGTTAAACCCCCTTCCTAACCAGACCAATTTTCAGCTTTCGGTGCTCTCACACTTTGAATGACAATTACTCAGTCATGCAACACTGTACCCAAATGAATTTTGTGTCCTTTTTTTCACACAAATAGAGATTTCTTTTGGTGGTATTTAATCACCGCTGGGTTTTTTATTTTTTGCGCTATAAATCAAAAAATACTGAAAATTCGGTTAAAAAATAAAAATAAAATTCTTTGTTTCTATTAAAAATGATTGCAGAGTATTGGCAGAGTATTGGCAGAGTATTGGCGAGTATTGGCAGAGTATTGGCGAGTATTGGCAGAGTATTGGCGAGTATTGGCAGAGTATTGGCAAGTATTGGCAGAGTATTACAGTGTTGCACAGTATTGGCAGAGCATTGCACAGTGGTGGCAGAGCATTGCAGTGGTGGCAGAGCATTGCACAGTAGTGGCAGAGCATTGCAGTGGTGGCAGAGCATTGCACAGTGGTTGGTGGCAGAGCATTGCACAGTGGTTGGTGGCAGAGCATTGCACAGTGGTTGGTGGCAGAGCATTGCACAGTGGTGGCAGAGCATTGCACAGTGGTTGCAGAGCATTGCACAGTGGTGGCAGAGCATTGCACAGTGGTGGCAGAGCATTGCACAGTGGTGGCAGAGCATTGCACAGTGGTGGCAGAGCATTGCACAGTGGTGGCAGAGCGTTGCACAGTGGTGGCAGAGTGTTGCACAGTGGTGGCAGAGCGTTGCACAGTGGTGGCAGAGCATTGCACAGTGGTGGCAGAGTATTGCACAGTGGTTGCAGAGCATTGCACAGTGGTGGCAGAGCATTGCACAGTGGTGGCAGAGCATTGCACAGTGGTGGCAGAGTGTTGCACAGTGGTGGCAGAGTGTTGCACAGTGGTGGCAGAGCATTGCACAGTGGTGGCAGAGTATTGCACAGTGGTGGCAGAGCGTTGCACAGTGGTGGCAGTGTATTGACCAGCGCTGTGGGCACTACACATCCAGCCCACAGCGCTGGTCCCGTCTCTCCCCCTCTCCACTTCTCCCCTCTCTGTACCGATCGGTACAGAGAGGAGAGGGAGGAAACGGCGTCATGACGTGACGCCGGTTTGTGTACATGTGATCGCTCCGTCATTTGACGGAGCGATCACGTGGTAAACGGCCGCTATCAGCGGCTGTTTACCGTGATCCGTGATGCGCCGGGTCCTCGGGACCTGGCGGTCACGGATGTTCCCGAGTGCGCGCCCCAGGGGGGCGCGCGGGAGCAAGTTTCTGGGAGGACGTCCACTTAGAACTTGCCGACCGCGCTGTAGACGTCTTTCGACTATAGCGCGGTCGGCATGTGGTTAAACTTGAAAATTCAATAAAAAATATTGAAATAAAAAGAAATATTTTATTGCTTGACCACTTTATTTAAAAAAAAAAAAATCATTTTCATTCTGCATTTTCCATAAACTTGTAGCTAAAACAATGAAGCCTTCAAAAGACTCGTAAGAAACCACTGAACAAAACTCCCCTCGGGGTGCTGATTTTCCGAGAGCAGCCAAAGTTTGAAACGTTATCCCTAGCGACCAGGGGCGGACTGACAACTCATGGGGCCCCCCGGGCAATAGGAGATTATGGGGCCACACAGTATACACACACAGTATACAATCACACAGTATACACAGACATGTTTCTATTGGCTGAGAAGGTACTGGAGAGGTGGGGCAGCTATAATCTCTGGATTTTTAGACCAAAAGGATGTCAGTAAGGGACATTTCAGAAACAAATGTAAAAAAAAAAAAAACACAGATTTTTACATACTGTCCCTGGTTTTACTGATGCTGGCAACTCTGATGGGGCCCCCTAGTGGCCCGGGGCCCTCGGGCAGTGCCCGAGTGGCCGAATGGTCGGTCCGCCCCTGCTAGTGACCAGCAAATGGTGAATCAATCGCTGTCATTTCATTGTCATCTTCACTGATTTATTCATATATACATTGTTACCAGGCGGACTCATTGCTACGCTGTGAATAACCTTTATTGTGAACAGACATAAATAGAATACACACACACGTTATTACATGACAGCTCGCAGTCTGCAGGAGCCGTCTATAAAGACATGACTATTTATCAGTAATCCCAGCATGGCCTGATGACAAAATATAAAGGAATCCTCATGTATTAATCGTATATTAGTGACACAAAGACTGCGATGTAATCATGAGAAAATATAAAAAACATCAGTAGAACGATTTACACATTTTCATAAAACGATACAATGAAAAAGAAAAAAAAAAAAAAAACATATTTTCTGTATGTTGAGTTATAAAGAAAAATATGGTAAAAGCCGACTTACCGGTCACACATGGAAAAGGTTCTAGGTGAACCAGCCTTACCAAGACCGCCAGCTTTTAAATCTATCTCATATCTGCTGTTGAAATGAGCCGGGACTAATCCTCCGATAATGACATCTCCCTCCTTGTAATATTCATACTCAAACAATGGCATCACCATATCGAGTCTACAACCAGGCGCTGAGCTCCGGGTCAGTACTACCCCATAGTAGGTGATGGGAAGGAGGAGTATCAGCGGGTAACAGACACAGAACTTCGGAGAACATTCCATGTCACACAGCAGATCTTCTCAGTCACCGGCAGCTCTGCTCAGGAGGAGACGCAATCACCGGAGATTTATACACACCGCCTGCGACCGATTTACACTACAGAACAAAGAACGGAATAATAGTAACTTCAGTCTGAAAATATAAAATATATATTGAGAAGTGTAACTGATCTAATAAAAGTTAATTTATTCTTATATTTCTTATTCAGTACACTTTCAGTAGTTCAGAATTATAATTGTTCAAAATAGAAGATATACTTCTGTAGCACCCTCCACCTTGGGTAGGTTTGTGAGAGCGCAGGTCAGTTTAGGCAGGCCTAGGTTTGTTTTGGTTTGTGGGGCCGGAATGGCTCAGAGTAGGCTGGTGAAACTCACAGATATCATCATCTTGCGGTTTCCTGCCTTCTGCTTCTAGAAGGAAGGAGTGGAAGAAGGATGGAGCTGTCTGGGGTGTTCTAAGGAGCCCTGACCAACCGCCAACCTGGACTGGCAGGGGCAGGCCTCCTTAAATACCTAGGGTCAGCCCAGCTGGGGAGGAGTTGTTCAGGTGGAAGAGCTGGAGATGGAGTGTTAGGCTGTCAGGGTTTTTGAGGGAGCCCCCCTGTCTGAGGGGGAGGGTGGCCTTTGGCCAGGGGCTTGGAGCTGGACAGGAACCTCATATAATCAAAGGGGTGTCCTGGATTGTTCAGGTGGAAGAGCTGGAGATGGAGTGTTAGGCTGTCGGGGCCTTTGAGGGACCCCCCCCCAAGTCTGAGGGGGAGGGTGACCTTGGGCCAGGGGCTTGGAGCTGGACAGGAACCTCGTACAACTCAAAGGGTGTCCTGGACAGGAGCAGGAGAGGACAGCGGGGAATACAGCCGGGTAAATCTCCAGGGAGGGATCCACCAGGTGTCGGTGAGTGACGGGCACAGTCGAGAGAGCTGGGAGAGGCATGCCGGAGTGGACTAGGAGTGTGCAGTCTGAGATGGATGTAAAGCCAGCGGGAGAGACTGTAATGTTACTGGAGATGGAGTGTTAGGCTGTCGGGGCTTTTGAGGGAGCCCCCCAGTCTGAGGGGGAGGGTGACCTTGGGCCAGGGGCTTGGAGCTGGACAGGAACCTCATATAATCAAAGGGGTGTCCTGGATTGTTCAGGTGGAAGAGCTGGAGATGGAGTGTTAGGCTGTTGGGGCCTTTGAGGGAGCCCCCCAAGTCTGAGGGGGAGGGTGACCTTGGGCCAGGGGCTTGGAGCTGGACAGAAACCTCATACAACTCAAGGGGTGTCCTGGACAGGAGCAGGAGAGGACAGCGGGGAATACTGCCAGGTAAATCTCCAGGGAGGGATCCACCAGGTGTCGGTGAGTGACGGGCACAGTCGGGAGAGCTGGGAGAGGCATGCCGGAGCGGACTAGGAGTGTGCAGTCTGAGATGGATGTAAAGCCAGCGGGAGAGACTGTAATGTTAATGCAGATGGAGTGTTAGGCTGTCGGGGCCTTTGAGGGAGCCCCCCAGTCTGAGGGGGAGGGTGACCTTGGGCCAAGGGCTTGGAGCTGGACAGGAACCTCATACAATCAAAGGGGTGTCCTGGATTGTTCAGGTGGAAGAGCTGGAGATGGAGTGTTAGGCTGTCGGGGCCTTTGAGGGAGCCCCCCCCCCAAGTCTGAGGGGGAGGGTGACCTTGGGCCAGGGGCTTGGAGCTGGACAGGAACCTCATACAACTCAAGGGGTGTCCTGGACATGAGCAGGAGAGGACAGCCGGGAATACTGCCGGGTAAATCTCCAGGGAGGGATCCACCAGGTGTCGGTGAGTGACGGGCACAGTCGGGAGAGCTGGGAGAGGCATGCCGGAGCGGACTAGGAGTGTGCAGTCTGAGATGGATGTAAAGCCAGCGGGAGAGACTGCAATATTACTGGAGATGGAGTGTTAGGCTGTCGGGGCTTTTGAGGGAGCCCCCCAACTCTGAGGGGGAGGGTGACCTTGGGCCAGGGGCTTGGAGCTGGACAGAAACCTCATATAATCAAAGGGGTGTCCTGGATTGTTCAGGTGGAAGAGCTGGAGATGGAGTGTTAGGCTGTCGGGGCTTTTGAGGGAGCCCCCCAAGTCTGAGGGGGAGGGTGACCTTGGGCCAGGGGCTTGGAGCTGGACAGGAACCTCATATAATCAATGGGGTGTCCTGGATTGTTCAGGTGGAAGAGCTGGAGATGGAGTGTTAGGCTGTCGGGACCTTTGAGGGAGCCCCTTAAGTCTGAGGGGGAGGATGACCTTGGGCCAGGGGCTTGGAGCTGGACAGGAACCTCATACAACTCAAGGGGTGTCCTGGACAGGAGCAGGAGAGGACAGCCGGGAATACTGCTGGGTAAATCTCCAGGGAGGGATCCACCAGGTGTTGGTGAGTGACAGGCACAGTCGGGAGAGCTGGGAGAGGCATGCCGGAGTGGACTAGGAGTGTGCAGTCTGAGATGGATGTAAAGCCAGCGGGAGAGACTGTAATGTTACTGGAGATGGAGTGTTAGGCTGTCGGGGCTTTTGAGGGAGCCCCCCAGTCTGAGGGGGAGGGTGACCTTGGGCCAGGGGCTTGGAGCTGGACAGGAACCTTATATAATCAAAGGGGTGTCCTGGATTGTTCAGGTGGAAGAACTGGAGATGGAGTGTTAGGCTGTCGGGGCCTTTGAGGGAGCCCCCCAGTCTGAGGGGGAGGGTGACCTTGGGCCAGGGGCTTGGAGCTGGACAGGAACCTCATACAACCCAAGGGGTGTCCTGGACAGGAGCAGGAGAGGACAGCGGGGAATACTGCCGGGTAAATCTCCAGGGAGGGATCCATCAGGTGTCGGTGAGTGACGGGCACAGTCGGGAGAGCTGGGAGAGTCATGCAGTCTAAGATGGATGTAGAACCAGCGGGAGAGACTGTAATGTTATTGGCGGTGAAGTCGGGCAGCTGCAGCTGGGAGGGTTGGCAGGGTCTGCAAAGGGCTGATTGGGATCAGTAGTTCACCAAAGAGGGCGGCTAGCACTAGAACTTTCTTTGCTACACTATAGGGGCCCACGGTCCCTGCCTGTAATGGACATTCTGCTAAGGCCTGGCTGGAACCAGTGTCAGGCCTAACCATGTGCTAGCTGTGCCCAAGGAACTGTGCTGGAGGAGAGTATCTTAATTGTCCCAAACTATGCAAATCTTTCTGGGCATCCCATGAATTCTTTGACCCCATCCAAGTTCTAATCCCTCAAAAAAAGTTGATGGACTTTTCATTGTCTTGGAGTGTCTGGAGGTGAATGCTGGGCTGGGCATGGTGACGGGTGGGCTACAATCACTCAGGAGACCCTACGGGGTACCCTAACATAAATATTTTTCTATTAAAATTGATATATTGTAATTTTGCACAAAAGTGAATGTCCAGCAGAGCTAAATGCGTCATTCACAAGTCACTCTGTTTTCTTGGATTTTAGGACCCCAAACACACTGTGCTAGCAAAAGTATACTACATAAATTGGTAAATCAATGAGATGAGTTACGATAGTGTTACCCTCCCTGGCGGTATGATTATGTCAGATTTTTGAAGCGCAAAGAGGTACATTGTTTCGCATGGAAATTTGGCGTTTTATATTGTAGGCCTGTAATTATTAGGAATAACTCACTTAAATCTGTCCAAACGAGAGTCGAGTAGACATCCCGGGTATGATAAAGTTTGAAACACAAAATCATAAATTATAATATAATAAATAACTATAAATAATAATCAAATGTATTCAATAATGTAATCAAATCAAAAACACAGAAATTTGCTCAGTCGCAGAATCATCGCTGTCATCACTTTCAGTGTCTGATGATAAATTTCCCCACGAATCCCTATCGCTCAATTCTGCAAGTGATTCTTATTTACTATCGCTGTTTCCTAGCTGGTCTAAAACAAAACCACTTTGGCCTAAAGGGACGCTTTTTAGATGGTATGGACATTCTCAAGTTTCCAGGCAGAAAGAACCATATATACAATATAATATAAAAGTGCAGGCAGGGCATTGGACAAAGCACTAGTGACAAAAGGAAGATGAAAGGATTTCATACAGTAATGGAATCTGTAAGATTAAGATTATGTGTTATGTATATTTCACTTTTTTGAATTGGCTGCGGGGCTCCGCCCCCATGTGTCGCAATGCTCGCAGGGAACGGAGCCCGACACACAGTACATCGGGCTGAGGACACAGTGGTGGGGGGGGGGGAAATCGCAGGATCCTGGGGACAAGGTAGGTTACTTTCCCAGGATACTGCGATGCAATCCTGAGTGTGGCTCGGTGTTACTGCTTTTGGTAGTGAAAATTCCCCCCGAGCCAGGAATCGCCAAGGAGGTTAAATGAGTTTGGCAATTGAATTCCCAGAATAGACTGTAAAAAATAATGTTTGTGCATTGTGGTGGTGGAAAATCCACTTGTCAGGCCAGAGTTTGTCTTCAGGAATTTCCAAGTAACAATTAGTGTTGGGCGAATGGTTTGGCCTGGGTATGAGTTCGGGCCGATCATTTGACCGTTCACCAAACACCTGAATTTGCACGGTGTTTAACCCTCCAAACACCCTGCACAGTGCATTCTGCGCCCTGATTGGGCAAAGCTTTGCCCAATCAGGACGCAGTGTAAGCTTGTTGTTAAGGAGCGGGGCGGGAACAACTTTTGAGTCATCAGCTGTCAATGGTTTTCCCAGCTGACAGCTGAATACAACAAAAAAAAAAGGGATTTTAAGGGGAACCCCACACCAAAATTTTTTAAAAAAAACGGCGTGGTGTTCCCACTACGATCCATACCAGACTCTTACTCTGGCATGCATCCCAGCAGATCAGGAAGGGGGGATGAGTGAGCACCCCCCTCCTGAATCATGCTAGTCCACATGTCCTTAACATGCTGGGGTTCTTTGGAGCAGGAGGGGGGACTCTGCCTCACCACCCCAAAGCACCTTGTCCCCATGTTGATGGCTGACAGCCTCCCATCCCAATGCCAGACCCTTTGCTGGGGTTGTGTCAGTGGAGACCACAGTCCCATCCACTACCACATGAAAACCATCTTTTGTTAGTTGAGGGCAGAGGCCAGCAGCACTCTAACCTGTTGCAAGTCTTATGATGGAGGTTCACTGGGTTGTTCCTCCTCTGCTGCAAAGTCTATTAAATCCCCAGTCTTTGGGACTGGTGTCTGGAGATAGAGGTTCACCATCTCCTGTCCATGGAACCCATAAGATGTTACTGCTGCTGGGCAGAGGTTAGCAGAGCTCTGCCCTGTTGTCAGCACTTCAGTTGAAATCTCAGTAAATGTTACATCCTAAAGAGAAAAGTCAATAAAAACCATGCTTTCTGTGATCTATGGCTGGGGAGTAAGGATGGCTTCCTCTTCTCCCGAGCCCTTGAACTGCAGCTGCAAAGATGAGCCGGCTGTTCCATCTCCCGTACCTTCCTCTGGCTGCTAGACACATGCATTCCTCCATCCAAGCTCGTACTGTGCAGAAATAGGTTCATCAAGGTGGGTCAACACCCGCTGCATCTGCCATAAGAGCTCTTTAATAGCTGGAGGAGGGAAAGCACACTATTACTCTGCCCTACTGCCGACACTTCAGCCATGATTTCAGAGCTGTCAGCTGGTTCCTTTCTGACAGTCCCATGCAAAAGGGAGCCCAGCCCTGCTGCTGAACAGAGTCTAGCAGCCGTCTTTAGGCAATCTCTAGCTCCCATTCCTTAATGGCTAAAAACTCAAAGTCTTCTTGTATCTGGTGCACTTCCGAGACAATCAGTCTACGATCCATGTAATCCAACATTTCCTCTAAACATCACTCCAGATCGCTCCGAAAGTCAGGGTCCTTGGACAGCCATAGTCAAAGCCTGCTCGTCCGCTGCTCGTCCGCTGTCCACGGGCACACTTGGGCTACATACCAGTGGAGGGCTCTGTAGCTCCCGTTCAACCGCATCTCTGCTCGGATCAGCCTGCTTAACTCAGCTGTCCACTCCTTGTTGTTCCCACCAATAACAGCACGCGCACTTAATACTGCAACTAGTACCTTACGTGCATGGAGGGGAGCATTTTTCCCTGGTGGCGCTACTCCCGAGCTAGTGCTTCCTTCCACAGTTGCCAGCAGACAGAGTCATACCATCCCAGCAGGACCTGAACTAACGCTGGTCCCCTGTACTGTATCCGCATCTGTTAGGAGAATACCTGTAATGAGTGGAGACCAATGGCCGACAACGCCAGGCAAGCTCAGTTCTCAGGTCTGCAAGAGATAGGGAAGTCCGAATAGCTAGACCTATGGTCAGTGTTGGGGTCACAAGCCAAGGTCCGTGCAAGAGAAGAGTTTCGTAGTCAGGGTCACAAGCCAAGGTCGATGCAGGAGGAGAGTTTCGTAGTCAGGGTCACAAGCCAAGGTCGATGCAGGAGGAGATTTTCGTAGTCAGGGTCACAAGCCAAGGTCGATGCAGGAGGAGCGTTTCGTAGTCAGAGTCACGAGCCAAGGTCAATGCAGGAGGAGATTTTCGTAGTCAGGGTCACAAGCCAGGTCGATGCAAGAGGAGAGTCACAAGCCAAGGTAGTTTCCAACAGCAATAGCTGTAGCTTACGCAGTAAGCAAGATCAGACCACAATAATCTGGTGTCAGGAAGACAAGGTTTATATAGGAAGTTCATGGGAGGAGCAAGGAGTTCAAGGTTCAACAGCAATCAAGACACAAAGCAGGGTTGTCCCAATAGATCAGGCAGGATTGTCCAATAGAACAGGCAGGGAGCTGCCCAGCACCCCAGATAGCTCAGCATGAAGAATCAATGCCAGACACAGAAGAGGTCCCAGGTTTCAAGCCCAGGTCTTGACAGCATCTCTCCCAACCCCCTTCCAAATTCCTCTTCCACAGCGGCTAGTATCTTTACCTCTCATCTGATAATGAGGGAAAAATCCCAGTGGTGGTTTGGAGGTGTTCACAACAAGGAAGCACTTTGCCACCAATGTGACAGACTCTGGTACTCAAGAAGAGTATGTCCATCGTATAAGCTTCCATTGCCTGGTACCAGCATGATCCAAGATAGGGTGGTTTGGAAAACATCAACTATTTATTGAAATACAGCACCAGCACAAAGATATATACTGTATACTCTAGAACAGTGGTTCTTAACCTCAGTCCTCAGTACCCCCCACCAGGCCATGTTTGCAGGCTTTCCTTTTATCTTGCACAGGTGCTTTAAATCTAAGTCAAGGGCTTGGTATTTTGGACAGCTATTTTATCTAAGGGAAATTCCCAAAACATGGCCTGGTGGGGGGTACTGAAGACTGAGGTTAAGAACCACTGCTCTAGAACAATCCCCATTCTTTGCATAATGACACAGGATGGGGTAAACTGTACATCCAGTAACATGAGATATAGGTACATTCAAACTTTTCAACAAATAATTCAAATCAGTAGACAGTCTTATCAGCAGGTAGGGCTGTTGAAGAAATCCCCCCCCCCCCCCCCCCCCCCAGAAACTAATAGCTGACAGTGCTTTCATTTGCCCGTAAGCTAATCCACATGAACATATGACATCCCACAATAGTTTACTACCAAGACAGACAGAAACAATAGGTGATCCATTTAGCAATTAACAATGGGAGAGACATGCTTAGCAGAAAAAAAAACATAACAAAACCCACCCCACTCCACCTCAAACTATCTGCAACAGTCTATGAGACACACTCCTACAATATCCCAGCAGTCTGAAAAGGTGGAAATAATTTAGATTCATATATTTTTTGAGGGATATTGTTGATAAATATTACTGTCCCAATTAAGAAGCCTTTCCAACTTTCAACACAAACCACACATATAAAACACGTGATAACAGGGGTAAAACAAAATGCTGAGTCCGGTGTGGTTGTACTGTGTCTGGTTAGGACAGGCCAGACTGGGGTTCTCGGTCACCATGTGCCCCTAATAGACACAGGGTAACTTACACATAAGAGGGGCCTGGGGAGATGAATAAGGAGTTTCCCAACCTCCCTAACGTAAGCTGGGTTCCATGGCCCCTCCACCCAAAGTGACTCCCGTCACACAATTTTTTTTATTTTTCCTATATCTTCATGGGATTAACAGAAGTCCACCATGATGTTGGGAATTATGGCATGAATAATGCACACACCATACTTGGTTGTGGATTTAGTTTTTTTGTTAAAGGGGTTGTAAACCTTCGTGTTTTTTCACCTTAATGCATCCTATGCATTAGGGGAAAAAAACACCTGCCAGTCAGCGCCCCCCCCCCCCCTCGTTTTACTTACCTGAGCCCCTTCATCTCCTCTGCACGTCCCCGCCGCCCTTCTCTCCACGGAGTCCCGGCTTTGATTGGATAGATTGATAGCAGCACAGCCATTGGCTCCCGCTGCTGCCAATCAAATTCAATGACATGGGCGCAGACGAGTCATACACTCAGCATCTATGGACGCTGAATGAATGACTCAGGAGCGCGCCCGCAAGGTAACCCCCTCGGGAGAGCGCTTCTCCTAGGTGGTTATCTAAGGTGGGGAGGAGCCGCGAGAGCCGCATAGGGACCCCAGAAGAAGATGTTCAGGGCCACTCTGTGCAAAACGAGCTGCACAGTAGAGGTAAGTATGATGAAGATGCAAATTAAGGACTCTGAACGGCCGCACTCCAAGAAAAATTCAAAGGCCTTTATTGGTAAAATATGGAGTCACACAAAAATAGGTCACAGCAAAGCAAGAAAATAGCTAATGCATTTCACACTACCAAGAGTGCTTACTCATAGCTGAGGTAAGTATGACATGTTTATAATTTTTTTTTTAAACGAAAGCTTTAGTATCACTTTAGGTTCAGGCTTTTCATAGTAATTGGAGATACAACCACGTCAGATGCACTGTATAATGTGTGTCAATGACCTACAAATATATCACTGGTCTTTATCATGTGCTGGTTTATTGTCAGCTGTGTGTGATTATGTTCTGGATAATAACTCTATATATTTTGTATTGCCTTGTTTGAAAGTCAGAAGTTCTAATCCCTGTCAAAGAAATAGCCTTATCAGGCATTATCAGCGCGTTCCTGTGCGCATGCGTGGAAGGATGACGGTTCAGCACATACGGGTGCGTGACTGAACAAAATGTTGAGAGTACGTGCGTGCTAGCGCGCACATTGCGTGACAATCGGGACTCTGCTGGCCTATAAAAGGCTGCCCATATCTGCTCAAAATTGCTGGATTGTCTTCAGCTCTCCTCTGTTCCTGAACCTGTATTGTACTTCCAATTGATTACTGTTGTAACCCGGCTTGCCTCCTGACCTGTTCTGATCTCTTCTCCAGTGTTTGACCCCCCTTGCTTGGCTCACTTTGCTATTACCTGCATCTGCCTGATTACCAGTGTTTGACCCCCAGCTTTGCTCACAGACTGTTATTATCTGCACCTGCCTGATTACCAGTGTTTGGCCCCTGGCTTGGCTTACGGACTCTGCTATAACTTTACCGATCACTCACCTGTGACTGACCCTTGGCTTGCCTCACCACTCTCAGGCAACAGGCCTTTACTGAGTGTTCTGAATACTCCATCATCTGTATCCAGTTGCAGACTACACAGGACTTACCCTCACACCTTGCCATCATCACAAGCAGTCTCCAAGTGATTATCAGCTCAAGCCTTCTCCAACCTGCTGGCAACCCGTGCTTCTTTGAGCCCTATACCTCCTCCTGTATCACCTTCAGGGGTATACCGTGCTTAGCCAAAAGAGGAGCCTCTTTCAGCATCCTGGCCTCGGATAAGGTACGTGAAAGTACAATCCCTCCATGTCAGAGGCAGATAGAGCTGGTTTTCCACTCGAGGCCCTGTGCCAGCAGGTCACTGCTCTCACTCCGGCAGTAGAGACTCCAGCAAGGCTATTTTTAATCAGAGGGTCGGCTGCAGCACCCAATGGTCTCTCCTGCTCCCACAGACTCAGGTCCATCATCTTCCAATACAGCATCCTCCTCTTCTCCACAAGACCGGGCCAGCTCAACTCCAGCAGTAATGGTGGCACCCCCTGAACCAAGAGGTCCTATGCTCAAACTTTTTCTAGGGGATCGGAAGAAATTCAGAACTTTCAAGAATGCTTGCTCACTTGCCCTCCAGCCCAGAACCTTCTTTTCCGAATCTGTGAAAGTGAGGTTCATTATTTCCCTGCTATCTGAGGAATCCCAAACGTGGGCCCATAACTTGCTTGACCAAAAAGAACCCTTATTGAACTCTGTAGATACCTTTTTAGAAGCAATGGCACAGCTCTATGATGACCCACAGTGCTCAGCAACTGCCAAAGCCTCTCTGCATACCCTGTCCCAGGGTAAACACCTGGTAGAAAATTAAAAGACTTTTGAAGATGGTCTGCTGACACTGGGTGGAACGAGGCTGCTCTCAAATACCAATACCGACAAGGCCTCTCTGAGACTCTCAAAGACGAACTGGCCCGAGCTGAAACACCCGCCACCCTAGAAGGCCTAATTCAACTTGCCATAAAACTTGGCAGGCGCCTGCGGGAGCGGCAATCTGAATGCTTTCAAACCTCCCACCCTACTTGGATGTTACCCAAGATTCCACCAGTTCCTTCTCCTCTGCCTAGTCTTTCTTCCACTCCTGTCTCGGAAGGTGAACCTATGCAGTTGGGTCTGGTCCGTTCACCACTCACTGCCGATGACGAGCAACGCCATCGGCAGGCCAATCTGTGTCTATACTGTGGAGGAGGCGGACACTTTCTATGCAATTGTCCTGTGAGGCCCAGTAAGTCACACTAACCACTTCCCATGAACTTTCAGGTTGCTGGTCCTTCCTCGTCTCACCTTATCCTCCCTATATCCCTGCAGGTGGCGGAAAAGGAAGTCCAGCTCTTGGCCATCGTTGATTCAGGGGCATGAAGCTGCTTATTGGACTTCTCCCTGGCTAAAAGACTCTGGATCCCTCTCCAGGGCAAGAAGCAAAGCCTTCAACTACTTTTATATTTTGTATCTTGTTTTTTACCTTGGATTTTGCTACAGCCTTGTTGGCTACCCCCCCCACCACACCCCTCCCCCCTTTTTTCATTATACTAGCCATTTTTAATTTAAAATAAAGATTCAACAAGATAACAGAATTACACTATCAGTCTCATTCCTTTTTCCTTCACATACGGATTGCACGGTGGTGCATCCCCCAACTCCAGTGACTGGAACAGGCTGAACACATCCACTGAGGAGGATTTCTTCCATCGTTTGCCCCATACAGGAGGATTTCCCCACTACCTGTTGAGGATTTTACATGCCTATTACCCCTGCAGGGGTTAGGCACTCCGGTGAGTGTTTGCTTAATAGGGGTCACTCTGTGGAAGGAGGGGAGCACTGAAAAAATCACCGGTTATCCGTATGTTCTGCTGGAATCATTTGCTACAGGAACTTTTTGAGTTTTAAACAAGACGTCATCAATTTTTATTTATTTTTTCATCACTGTTTGGACACTGGTTTTCCTTTTTTTCTTTTTTCTTTATTGGGACATGCTTTAAAGACTTTATAGTATACCTTGTTTGGAGTACATACGGACCTGAGCACTTTAATTGTTTTATAATAACGGTTCACTTGGATTATCACATATACACATCTATATATATTCTTTTATTTTTTGATGCAATATTTTTATATAGATATAATATTTTTAAATATTCTTATGTATTTATAAGGTTTGTGTCACGGAGTTACTTTCAACACTTTTATCATTGTTCATTTATTCACATTAATATATTCACATATAATTGTTAGCATTTTTGCACATAATTTATTGTTCATACATTTTTTCTGAACAATTCACTTATATGGTGTAGGTCATTATCCATCACATATATATTTATATATTTTTCTATATACTTTTTATACTGTCCATAATAATATATATTATCCCTTCTCTTGCTTAGCACATATGAATTTTTAGCATTTTTTACACCCATATTGAACAGCGCCACTATCCCTTATTTCATTTTATTCCTCTATTACATACTAGTGTGTAGTACTTTATTGGGAGGCTGCAGTTCTATTTTCCTAAGCGCGGATTCCTTAGTCTATTTTACTTTTAGTCTTAGTCTTCAACAAATTTAGCCTTACCCTGTTAAGGACCCGTTACTCAATAAACCAGTCCCATCCTCACCATCACAGATTCTGGCTACCAAGAGTTCAACTTTTTTGATGTTATATGCTCACCCCTGTTCCCCATCATCACCAAGAGAAAAGCTGACAATCTTCCATCCCATTGCCTTGTGATTACTTGTTGTGACCCGGATTGACCTTGACCTGCTCTGACCTTCTCCTGCACCTAACCCTCGGCTTGCTTAAAGGACTTTGCTTCCAGTCTCCTGTGTTTGACCCCCGGCCTGCTTAAGGACTCTTCTATTCATCTACCCTGTTGGGCTCCAGGGTCTGCCTATCCCTGCATGGCTGCCAGCTCTCCAGCGACCTTCACGCAAGACCTGTCCAGCCTGCTGGCGACCCATGCCTCTTTGTGCCCTTCACCCTCTGTACCACCACCAGGGGTGGAGTGCGCTTAGTCGCAAGGGAGAACCGCTCTCAGCATCTTGGCCTCGGTGAGTACATTTCTGACACCAACCTGATCTGAAGACAGCAATCACACAAGCTTCCAGACAGTGCACTGAACCTGAAGTTTCCTCCCTAAGGAATCAAGATGGGTTGCTATGGTTTCAGGACAAAATTTTCATTCCTCAACAAGTGAGACTTCAAGTCATAAGAACCTTCCATGACCACAAGCTTGTAGGACATTTTGGGGTACAGAAAACATTGGATCTTATACAGTGCTCCTTGGTGGTCCAGTTGGAAGCAAGATTGTAAGAATTATGTCAGTTCCTGTACCACGTGCCAACGCAACAAAGGGCCCAATGCCAAGCCCTGGGGTCTATTGCCATCTTTGTCTATTCCAGAACAGCCCTGGAAGAAGATCTCCATGTTTTTTTTTTTTTTTTTTACTTACGTCCTTCTGAGGGATTCACTACCATCTTGGTGGTAGTAGACCGTCTCTCAAAGATTGCACATTTTCTACCTATGGTTGGCACAGCCTTAGACACAGCAAATATATTTATCAAAGTGATCGTCAGGTTGCATGGGGTGCCGGATAACATTGTTTCTGACAGAGGAGTAAGATTAACTTCCAGGTTTCGGAGAGATCTTTGCAATAGAAGAATCCCTTTCATCAGCATACCACCCACAGAGCAACGGCCAGATAGGAAGGACAAATCAAACCTTGGAGCAATACCTACAGTGTTTTCGTACCTGCTCTCAAAAAGACTGGGTGTCCTTTCTTCCATATGCAGAATTTGCCTACAATAATTCCTTGCATACTGCCAATAATCATTCCCCCTTTTGGGCCAATTATGGGTTTCATCCCTCTTTCTTACCCAATTCCATACCAGAAGCTTCAGTACCTGCGGTCCAGGATCGGATAAACTTCATCCAGACTAATTACCAGCAACTCTAGAAAGCCATGCAGTAGGCCCAAGAAAACTATAAAATAAACCACGACAAAGGAAGAAGAGACAGTCCTGTTCTCAAAGTGGGAGATGAAGTTTTCTGTCTGCTGTAAATCTTAAGATCTCCTGCCCATCACGGAAATTAGGACCGTGATGGTTCTAAAAAAAATCCTATTTTCTTTACTGTACATCATGGGACACAGACCACCATAGTCATTACTATGTGGGATGTCCCAAAGCAATGCATTCTGAGGGGAGGGAGACACAAATAAAAGCAGGCCACCATCAGACGTGAGGACCTATACTGGTGCCTGCAGCACACTGCGCCCAAAGGCGGCATCCTCATGCCCTCATACATCCACCCGATAGAATCTAGTGAATGTATGAACCGAAGACCAAGTTGCGGCCTTGCAAATCTGAGTCATGTAGGCACTTACTGTCCTGGTGGAGTGCGCTCTAACTTGGAAAGGTGGAACCCTCCCTTTCAAAAAATAAGCCTGAATAATAACCTGCCAAATCCACTTAGAAATAGTAGACTTTGACAATGCCTGCCCCTTGCTGGGGCCTTCTGGCAGTACAAACAAAACATCAGTTTTTCGTGTTTGAGCCATCGCTTTCAGATAGACCTTGACTGCTCTCACTACATCAAGAGTGTAATGACTTTTCTTCTGCAGAACGAGGTTCTGGAAAAAAAGGAAGGCAGGGCAACATCCTGATTCAGATGAAAACCTGACACTACCAGGGGCAGAAGGTGAGGACGCCACACCACCTTGTCCTTGTGAATAATTAAATATGGCTCTTTACAAGAAAAAGCAGCCAACTCTGATACTCTTCTTGCAGAGAATATAGCAACCAGAAAAAAACGATTTCCTTGTCAAAAGGACCAATGGAATATGGCGTGTTTTTGCAACACCGACAAAACTAAATTCAAGTCCCATGGGCACAAGGGTGACCTAACTTGCTGATTAATATGCGTTACCCCTTGTATAAAGGGGTCCAACTCCCAACGCATGCCAATTCTACTGTGTGTCATAGTAGGAGATTACTACCTTTTGAATGTTCAGATTTAAATAAAACTCTTGTACAGGAGATCACATAACTGAATGAAACTCTAGATCCTCATTCAGCCCTTTTGAAGCTCAACTACCCATACTATAGATCCAATGCGTTTCTCTCCTACAAAGCTTTTCTACCGCTCGCTATCTAGGTCACCCCTGATGGCCTCGATGCCACACGAAGCCAGTCAGATCTTCATTATGTTTCTACGAAAAATGGCGGGGGTGGGTACTACTATTTCACTTAATCCGCCTGACCCTCAGGGTCAGATTTTGGGGAGCACAGAGGAATGACTTGGAAATATTACCTTCCACATGATGGTGGAGGGCAGAGATGGGGTTATGGGTGAAGAACAGGAATAAGTCAATGTTTTGGTCCAAACCTAAGTTCAGACCAAACTTTGTCCAAATTCCCAAACTTTTACCCATTTAGCCACCTGTTTGGCGGGAGCCGAGCATCATATGTAGAAGTGGTATTTCCACAGCTTCCACTCACTTAATCCTGGAGTTGGGCTTTACGTTTGGCTATTTTTGTGTCTATGGATTGCATAACAAGATACATTTTTTTCAAGGCAATATCAGCAATAAAAGTATTTTTTTTTTTTTGGTATCCTAAGAAAAATAATACAAGTATTAATTTGTTATTACAAAGTTATTGCTAAATCAATAGGTTCATAGTGAGATGTAAGACTTGCTCTGGTCCATAGGTGGTGTACAGGTGTGAGAGATGAAGTGATTAAACAGATAAAAGCAAGGGATTTCACCCTCTATGTGCATTTCACGAACAAACCATCCATGGATATCATTTGGTCCTATAGATGCTTTTCACGAACAAACCATCCATGGATATTATTTGGCACTATCGATGCTTTTCACGAACAAACCATCCATGGATATTATTTGGCCCTCTATGTGCATTTCACTAACATACCACCCATGGATATTATTTGGCCCTATAGATGCATTTCACGAACAAACCATCCATGGATATTATTTGACCCTATAGATGCATTTCACGAACAAACCATCCATGGAAATTATTTGGCACTATAGATGCTTTTCACGAACAAACCATCCATGGATAATATTTGTCCCTATAGATGCATTTCACGAACAAACCATCCATGGATAATATTTGTCCCTATAGATGTATTTCACCAACAAACCATCCATGGATAATATTTGGCCCTATAGATGTATTTCACGAACAAACCATCCATGGATATTATTTGGCCCTCTATGTGCATTTCACGAACAAACCATCCATGGATATTATTTGGCCCTATAGATGCATTTCACGAACAAACCATCCATGGATATTATTTGGCCCTATAGATGCATTTCACGAACAAACCATCCATGGATATTATTTGGCCCTCTATGTGCATTTCACGAACAAACCATCCATGGATATTATTTGGCCCTATAGATGCATTTCACGAACAAACCATCCATGGATATTATTTGGCCCTATAGATGCATTTCACGAACAAACCACCCATGGATATTATTTGGCCCTCTATGTGCATTTCACAAACAAACCATCCATGGATATTATTTGGCCCTATAGATGCATTTCACGAACAAACCATCCATGGATAATATTTGGCCCTATAGATGCATTTCACGAACAAACCATCCATGGATAATATTTGGCCCTATAGATGCATTTCACAAACAAACCATCCATGGATATTATTTGGCCCTATAGATGCATTTCACAAACAAACCATCCATGGATATTATTTGGCCCTCTATGTGCATTTCACAAACAAACCATCCATGGATAATATTTGGCCCTATAGATGCATTTCACAAACAAACCATCCATGGATATTATTTGGCCCTATAGATGCATTTCACGAACAAACCACCCATGGATATTATATAGGTGAATTTGCGTGAGAAAATCTTAAATTAAAAAGACTTATGACAAATAGTGGCGCTGCAATATATATCTGTGCACACAACATTCCAGTGCAAAAATAGATAAATAACTCAAACTATATGTGTATATTAACTTAACACACCAATAAGTGCCTAGTGATACATATAAACATGTAAACCAAAAAAATGAATAATGTAGAATAATTGGCAAAAATAAGCCAATCAAACTCAAGCGGAAAATAAAGTTCAAATAAACCGCTGGTGGTTAGTGCAAAAGTTCCATAAATAAATATTTGAATTTGAAGCAAATCAATCAAACAAAATCTTCTGTGCTCTTCCACCACACCACAGTCACGTGTGTCTCCTCTCCCAAAAGAAAACGCACTCACCACAAAGGTATGCCCACACTTTCGTGAAGGGCCGCTCAACCCCATGAATAAGTCTAACTGATGACGAAACATGTCGGGGGCGGGGCTAAGCAGCAACCATCATTAGAGTTACCTTAACGCAGGGAGCCAAGGAAGGAGTGGAGAGTTTTTTGAATTGGAGGTCCGGCCAAAAGAGACGTGGGTGAGAGACACACAGGCTGACACACCTTGGGTCCGCCGTGGCCACATAACAGACAGTGATGTGAAGTTGGATTTGCGGTGCGGTGCTGTGTGCTACTACTTTTGCTGGTTTTAATGTGATAAATGTGAGTGGATCTTTTGAAGTGCTTTCTTGTGTTTTGCAATTAAAATTGTTATACTGATTCACACTATGGAAAGCATCCTCTTTTATTTCACATGTGAAGTGTAACCAGCCAATCAATTAACCAGTTATATTACTGATCTGCGGGAATTCGATTGACCCCCCCCCCCCCCCCCTGGAGGGACCCTTATGCGCAGTGGCCCTTCACGAAAGTGTGGGCATACCTTTGTGGTGAGTGCGTTTCTTTTGGGAGAGGAGGCACACGTCACTGTGGTGTGGTGGAAGAGCAAAGAAGATTTTGTTTGATTGATTTGCTTCACTTCAAATATTTATTTATGGAACTTTTGCACTAACCACCAGCGGTTTATTTGAACTTTATTTTCCGCTTGAGTTTGATTGGCTTATTTTTGCCAATTATTCTACATTATTCATTTTTTTTGTTTACATGTTTATATGTATCACTAGGCACTTATTGGTGTGTTAAGTTAATATACACATATAGTTTGAGTTATTTATCAATTTTTGCACTGGAATATTGTGTGCACAGATATATATTGCAGCGCCACTATTTGTCATAAGTCTTTTTAATTTAAGATTTTCTCACGCAAATTCACCTATATAATTTATTATTTAAGTGGCAGCTTTAGTTAGGAGTGCTTTATCACCTGAGCGCAGTGGGAGGTATCTAAATAGGGGCGGTTTATTTGGATTCCTGTGGTATTTGTCACCCATGGATATTATTTGGCCCTCTATGTGCATTTCACGAACAAACCATCCATGGATATTATTTGGCCCTATAGATGCATTTCACCAACAAACCATCCATGGATATTATTTGGCCCTATAGATGCTTTTCACAAACAAACCATCCATGGATATTATTTGGCCCTATAGATGCTTTTCACGAACAAACCACCCATGGATATTATTTGGCCCTATAGATGTATTTCACGAACAAACCATCCATGGATATTATTTGGCCCTATAGATGCATTTCACGAACAAACCATCCATGGATATTATTTGGCCCTCTATGTGCATTTCACAAACAAACCATCCATGGATATTATTTGGCCCTCTATGTGCATTTCACCAACAAACCATCCATGGATATTATTTGGCCCTATAGATGTATTTCACGAACAAACCATCCATGGATATTATTTGGCCCTATAGATGCATTTCACGAACAAACCATCCATGGATATTATTTGGCCCTATAGATGCATTTCACGAACAAACCATCCATGGATATTATTTGGCCCTCTATGTGCATTTCACAAACAAACCATCCATGGATATTATTTGGCCCTATAGATGCATTTCACGAACAAACCATCCATGGATATTATTTGGCCCTCTATGTGCATTTCACAAACAAACCATCCACAATAATAAGGCCATTATTTATAATTATTATTATTCCTATATATATTTCATTGAACAGTACATTTTATCTTTAATTATCATATACATTTTCTGAACCCATTTTTCCATTATTGGATTCCATTTGTCCATCATTATTATTACTATATAGTATAATCCATTTGGTCCATTATTTATAGTAATTATCATCATTATTATTGTTACTATTTCCAGTATCTCACAAAAGTAAGTACACCCCTCACATTTGTGTAAATCTTTTCATGTGACAACACTGAAGAAATGACACTTGTCTACAATGTAAAGTAGTGAGTGTACAGCTTGTATAACAGTGTAAATTTGCCGTCCCCTCAAAACAACTCAACACACAGCCCTTAATGTCTAAACCGCTGGCAACAAAAGTCAGTACACCCCTAATTTATTATTCTTCATCTTCTTCAGGGAAGAGTCGGAGTTTGTTCTATTGGATGGAAGTTTCTCTCAGGAGACGGAATCTGAATTTATTATTCTTCATCTGATGACTGAAGTCAGTTTAGAGACACATTTAGAAGTTTGTATTTCTTGTGTCTTATACAGTAATCTCTTTATTCTCCGTGTTGTCGGATTCCCCTGATAGGTGATATTCCGGAGGCCGGTTACCATATGCCGGTGATATTTCTAACATTGCAGAGAATAGTAAATCCGGAGACATCGATCTCCATTATTAGAGTGATTGTAAACCTTCTGTGTGCCGTTCTCCCAGGACTACCGACACCTGAGCTGAGCGCCCCCTAGAGGCCCCACAAGACCGGCACATGATTACAGTGGTGGGACCGCTCCATTCACAATACAACAAAACAAGAACTAAGTCACCAAAGAACAAAATGTGATATTTTACTGGATGAAAGTTTCTGCCGAATCCCCAGGAAACAGACGCCGAATTTACTCATCACTATCCCAATACAAACTCCCATCATACAAGTCTTACTATGTCTCCTTCACTTTACATATTCATTCACCACCTAGTTTATGTGACTAGGAATTAGATACAAATAAAAAAATAGCAATAATAATAATAATAATAATATAATTAACATTAATAATAATAATAATAATAATAACATTAATAATAATATTAACATAAATAATAATAATAATAATAATAATAATATTAACATTATTAATAATAATAATAATAATAATAATAATAATATTAACATCATTAATAATAATAATAATAATAATAATAATAATAATAATAATAATAATTTTAACATTAATAATAATAATAATAATAATAATAATAATAATAATTTTTTTAACATTATTAATAATAATAATAATAATATTAACATTAATAATAATAATAATATTTTTTATTATTTACTCATCATCACTATTCCAATACAAACTCCCATCATACAAGTCTTACTATGTCTCGTTCACTTTACCTATTCATTCACCACCTAGTTTATGTGAATTAGATAATAATAAATACATACAGTAATATTAATAATAATAATAATAATAATAATAATAATAATATTAACATTATTAATAATAATAATAATAATCATCATAATAATAACATTAATAATAATAACATTATTAATAATAATAATAATAATAATAATAATAATAATAATTTTAACATTGATAATAATAATAATATTAACATTAATAATAATAATAATAATAATTATAATACTAATTTAACATTAATAATAATAATAATAATAATAATAATATTAACAATAATAATAATAATAATAATAATAATAATAATAATAATTTTAACATTGATAATTATAATAATAATAATAATAATAATAATAATAATAATAATAATAATAATAATAATAATAACATTAACATTAATAATAATAATTATAATAATAATAATAATTTTAACATTAATAATAATAATAATAATAATATTAAAATGTATAATAATAATATTAACATTAATAATTATAATAATAATAATAATAATAATAATAATATTAACATTAATAATAATAATAATATTTCGTATAACTAGAATTATTAAATAATTGTAAAGTGATGTTCAATGTGTACATTGTGCTCCTAGTTTGCTGTTGGTGTTGAACATCCAAATATTGCTGACTTTGTGTCTTTTGCCCCTATAAGGTGCAGTACATAATGCAGATTTGAGGAGTGTAGGGGGAGGAGGGGCCACTCCCGCTGTGCTATTGTGTTTTATGACGGGAAGCCTTCCCTGCCAGCAGACCACATTGATCAGTGTTGATTAGGGATGAGCCCCCCCCCCCCACCCCCGGTTCGGTTCGCATCCAGAACATGAGAATGGACCTAAAGCTCGTGTGAACTTTCGAACCCCATTAAAGTCTATGGGACTCGAACGTTCAAAATCTAAAGTGCTAATTTTAAAGGCTAATATGCAATTTATTGTCCTACAAAGTGTTTGGGGACCCGGGTCCTGCCCCAGGGGACATGGATCAATGCAAAAAAAAGTTTTAAAAACGTCAGTTTTTTCGGAAGCAGTGATTTTAATGATGCTTAACCACTTCCCGACCGGCGCACGTCGATGTACATCGGCAGAATGGCACGGACAGGCATAAGGGCGTACAGGTAGCGTGAGACGGGTCCCGCGGACTCGATGCCCGATACCCGCGATCGTCTCGTGGGAAGGATGAACGGGGAGATGCGGAAGTAAACAGCATCTGCCCGTTCTGCCTAGCAACAAGTGACACTGATCTCTGCTCCCTGTGATTGG
The DNA here is from genome assembly GCA_028564925.1 of Lithobates sylvaticus. NCBI lineage: Eukaryota > Metazoa > Chordata > Amphibia > Anura > Ranidae > Lithobates > Lithobates sylvaticus. The sequence continues at coordinate 626,523,810 of CM053027.1, read as the reverse complement.
AGCAGAGATCAGTGTTCACTAAAACACAGCCACGCCCCCCCAGTTAGTAACACGCCCCTAGGAACACTTAACCCCTACACTGCCACCCCCTGGTTAACCCCATTCACTGCCAGTGTCATTTACACAGAAATCAGTGCATTTAAATAGCACTGATTGAGCCCACTTTCCCCAGCGCTCTTTGCGCTGGCTATAGAACCCATGGCTATCCTGATACGCAGATCTCCTGAGATCCGTGGTATTCCCTTGGGCCCTGTGGAGGAGAAAATTTCCCTTTACGCTGGCGACACCCTTCTCTACTTACGGGATGCCCCTGCCTGTCTTGGTAAAGCTCTTGACCTTATCAACACCTTTGGTACGTATTCGGGCATTCGGGTTAATTGGGGGAAATCTGTTCTCTTTCCTCTCCACCCCTCAGAGGCAGGCATGCCAACAAACACCCCGCTACAAATAGTCTCCCAGTTCAGGTACCTGGGGGTAAATATTCACAGGGACCTGAGACAATTTATTCCCCTCAATCTAGATATGGTTATGTCCTCTCTGGTTCAGAGATGTTCGTCCTGGAAGTCCCTCCCCCTCACGCCTGTAGGTAGAATTAACCTAATAAAGATGTCGGAGCTCCCCAAGTTCACCTATCTATTTAGACAGACGCCAGTACATATCCCGCAGACTCCCCAAGTTCACCTATCTATTTAGACAGACGCCAGTACATATCCCGCAGACATTTTTCAGGAAGCTGAACAGCCTACTCACTTCCTTCATCTGGAACGGCGCTACTCCCAGGATAGCACAGAGTGCGCTTCAGCTCCCAACCACGTTGGGGGGGACTGGCGATGCCCAGTTTCCTGAAATATTATTGGGCGGTGGTCCTTGTGACGGTCAAGTGGTGGCTATCGGAGGTCCCGCCTAATCCTGCGGCCGCACTGGAGGCAGCGTTGTTGGGATCCCACTCAGAACTGCAAAAACCTGATTCACAGGGGCCCAAAAAGCCGCCCCAGTGTGACCCCCTCGATGAGGGTGACATTGAGGGTGTGGGACGCGGTTAAGGGGAAGATGGGGGGGGTCCCCGAATACACCGCTCTGGGGCAACCCTCCCCCACCTTGGCTCCGTTCCCGACCCTGCATTGTGGGCTCGGAGTGGAGTCAATACTCTGGCGGATGTTGTCTCCGGCAGTGAACTACTCTCCTTTGATGACTTGAAATTGAAACACGACTTACAGAATCAGAGGTTCTTCAGGTACATCCAGTTACGCCATGCCTACCGAGCACAGTTCCCACAGCCCATCAGCATAGAACTAAATCCACTGGAAGAGCTCCTGTCCACGGATAGGGACAGAAAACCCATGTCTGCCCTCTATGCGGAATTGATCGGTCTGGACACCTCTGTGGTCTCTAGGCTGTTCGATAAATGGAAGGCAGACATACCAGAGATGGCTGATGATGACTGGGAAGAGGGTATACAACAATACCTCCCACTCATGGTCTCGTCTCGGGATCGCTATACCCAGCTCAGATTTATCCACCAAGCATACTACTCTCCGAAACGCCTGGCTAGTATATACCCCACTAGGAGTAACTTGTGCCCTAAGTGTACTACGACCATAGGGTCCTTTATGCATGTTGTATGGTCATGTGATCGCCTACAGACGTACTGGAGGGCTGTTACGGCGGAAATTAATGCAATAGGGAAAATACATGTTCCATGCACCCCACTACCTCTGCTATTGGGGATAGTCGACACTTTGCAGATGACGCAAGCAAAAAAACACTTCGTTTTCTATGCGGCCTTCTACGCCAGGAGGGCGATCCTTCTTAAGTGGAACGACCCCAGCATTCCTACAATCTCCCAGTGGAGGGCCCTCGTTGAAGCAGCGCTACCACTGTATAAACTAACCTACATGGGGCGCAACTGCCCCCAAAAGTTCGAAAAGATCTGGGGGGCTTGGGTACAGGAAAGACAGCTCGATCTTCCATAGTATTCATTCCGATATGCATACAGGGATGGGAAATAAGGTAGAACACTCACTGGGAGGGACTAGATTCTCTACCATTGTATTAGCTATTGGACCTCTAGGGGGACCTAGGTCCTCAATATTGGAGATAGTGCTCTATGGGATGGGAGGGAAGGAGGGTGGGGTAGTGCTGTGGTTCTCCTGAATACAATATATAATGTGCTAAAGATGCCTCTGATACCAGTGGTTTTTTTTTTGTTTCTTTTCCATTGAACCTACTTTATCTCTTAGCATTATTGGAGAATGTCTTGACAATGTTTGTTGAAAATAGGATCTCTTAGTATGTATCTGCTCTCCCTGTTGTGATACCTATACACACGATTGTATCTGTTCCGTTTATCTGACATGTACTGTACAAAATAAATAAAGTTCTTTGTTAAAAAAAAAAAAAAAATAGCACTGATTGCTGTATAAATGACAATGGTCCCAAAAATGTGTCAAAAATGTCCGATGTGTCCGCCATAATGTCGCAGTCACAATAAAAATCGCTGATCGTGCCTACTAGTGGTTCTACGTTTCATGTATATTCTTGATGCTATGCCACTCGCCTCTACGCATCGACTGTATGTATTATTGTGTTTTCTCATTGTACTTGTTGTTTTCAATAAAAATTTTGAAAGTAAAAATCGCTGATCGCCGCCATTACTATTAAAAAAAAAATTATTAATAAAAATGCAATAAAACTATCCCCTATTTTGTAAACGCTATAACTTTTGCGCAAACCAATCAATATTCGCTTCTTGCAATTGTTTTTACCAAATATATGTAGAAGAATACGTATCGGCCTAAACTGAGGAAAAAAAATAATTTTTTATATATTTTTGGGGATATTTATTATAGCAAAAAGTAAAAAATAATGTTTTTTTTTCAAAATTGTTTTTGTTTATAGTGCAAAAAAATAAAAACCGCAGGGGCGATCAAATACCACCAAAAGAAAGCTCTATTTGTGGGAAAAAAGGACGTCAATTTTGTTTGGGAGCCACGTCACACCACCGTGCAATTGTCAGTTACAGCGGCGCAGTGCCGAATCGCAAAAAAGTGGTCTGGTCTTAAGCCAGCAAAATGGTCCGGTCTGAAAGTGGTTAAAGTAAAAAAAATAGAAATATTCCGTAAATATGGTACCTGGGGGGTGTGTATAGTATGCCTGTAAAGTGGCACATGTTTCCCGTGTTTAGAACTGTCCCTGCAGAACATGACATTTCTAAAGGAAGTCCCACTCAAAACCAAACACCCACCCCCCCCCCACCCCCCCCCCCAAAAAAAAGTGAGGGGGCGAGGAGTTTTAGGCACTTTTGGGTGGAACTCCACTTTAACAATCAGCAATCAATGCTCTAATATATTAATTATTTTAGATACCAATAAAATACTCTTTATATAGAACTTTTCTGTCCCAATGTGAGGGGATCTCCTTCCTCTCTACCTATCAGGGATGTGGCCGTAGAATTAGCAGAATTTGAACCTCTTCCTTTTTGTTTTATATTATAGAATATAAGCTGCTTTCAGTGAATATGATTTGACATCTTATGGGAAGGGACCGGGGGGGATCATTACTTCTTAAAGTGATATTAAAGTCTCTTTTTTTTGGGGGTTAGAAATAATAAACATGTTCTACTTACCGACTCTGTTAAATGTTTTTTCACAGATCGGCCCGGAGCCTCCTCTTCTCGGTTCCCTCCTCTGTGATCCTGGCACCTCCCTCCTGCCGAGTGTCCCCGCAGCAGGCAGCTTGCTATGGTGACACTCGAGCCGAGCTGCTGCTCTGTGTGTCCATTCAGACATGGAGTTGCGTCTCGGCCCCGCCCCCTCTCTCTCATCATTGGCTCACTGACTTTGATTGACAGCAGCGAGAGCCAATGGTGCCTGTGGCAGTGTCTCAGCAAATCAGGAGGGATATTCCCGATAGCCGAGACACTCCTGAAACATCCATGGATTGAGATGGGACTCAGGTAAGTGTTGTGGGGGGGCTGAGAGGGGCTGCTGCCTAGGATGCATTAAGATAAAAAAAGCGGTTGGAGGGTTGCAAAAATGCACCATTGAAATACGTTTTGCTTGCCCCATTTACACATTTACACATGTGTAAATCTACCCATAAAAGAGAAGTGAAGGATTTCTTTTTTTGAAGTGGATGCAGCATTGGTCTGATGCTACACCTGTCCCCGCCAGCTCTAAGGCTGAGAACAGAGCGATCAAACACCTGCTGATTGCTCAGTTCTCAGACACTCCGAGAGCAGAGAGCTGGTAACTGTCAGTCACCGGCTCTCTGCTCTGCCCCCCCACACTCACTGGAGCGCTAAGCTGTGGGGGAGGGGGGCAGGAGCAGCCACTGAGAGCCTGAGCCAAGTGCCGGTCCAGGCATGCGGGTGGATCCCGACCATATGGCTGTGTTCTTGCCCGAGCCTGGACTGGTTCTGTGACGTCAGCTGACCGGCTTCAGCCCGCTGTCTGCTGAAAACAGGTCACAGGGGCGCAGAACGGACTCCACTCCTGAGATCCACAGGAGAAGAACCAAACAAGCTTCACCCGTACTTCTCCTTCAAGCTTTGTCTTTGACATGCCTGACCAGGAGATCTTAGAGCTTGCCCACATACCTCCTTACAGGGTCCTTATGAGTAAGACCCTCTAGTGAAAAGTGCATTGAACTCCTCTGATGTTTAATGACTTCTTCAGAATAAAACCTCTGATTGATCAATGAGCACCTGGAACATGTTGTTTGTTTTGAGATGTTCTTATCAGGATCTGGCGAGGTGTGGGGTAGGAGTGCCTCTGCAGCATTGAATGGGAAAGCCGAACTATCCCCTGTGGCAGCAGATTCTACAGAATTGTATACAAGGAAACATACTTTTAGGGCTTTTTTTCAGCGGGAGCGCGGGGGGAACGCAGTTCCGGCACCTCCAGCCCTGACTATATGCAGTGACAGTGGGGTGTGCTGAAGGGTCCAATGATTCCAGCTGCCGGGGGATTTATTGTTGTTGGGGGGGTCTATTGTTGTTGGGGGTCTATTGTTGCTGCCTCCCACCAGAAACAATTGACTCACTAGCAACATAAGACCCCCATCTTACATTGCTAGTGGGTCAATTGTTGCTGGGAGGGATCTACTGTTGAGGGAGGGGTCTATTGTTTCTGGCTGCTGGGGGGGGGGGGGGTCTATTGTTGCTGGGGAGATTTATTGTTGAGGGATGGGTCTATTGTTGTTGGGAGTCTTATGTTGCTTGTTGGCAATTGTAGCTGGGAGCGATCTACTGTTGAGGGAGGGGTCTATTAATTCTGTCTGCTGGGGGATCTATTGTTGCCAACTGCTGGGGGATATTTTGTTGCCAACTGCTGGGGGATCCATTGTTGCTGGATAAATTTATTGTTGAGGGGCAGGTCTATTGATGCTGGGGGGATCTTATGTTGCTGGTGGTCAATTGTTGCTGGGAGCGATCTACTGTTGAGGAGGGGTCTATTGTTGCTGGCTGCTTGAAGGTCTATTAATGCTGGCTGCTGGGGGGTCTGTTGTTAGGAGGCAGTATTTTGTTGCAAGCAGTCTATAGTTGCTGGGATCCATTGTTATGAGGCAGTATTTTGTTGCAAGCAGTCTATTGTTGCTGGAGGCGGATCTATTATAGTTGGGGGTGTCTATTATTGCAGGGGATCTATCTTTACTTGGGGGGCTATTGTTGCCTGCTGGGATCCATTTTACTGCTTTTCTTTAATAATTACCAAGTTCCATACAGATTACTTAGCATCACAAAACAATACTTGGTTCTGTTTTTTCAAAAAAAAAAGGTGGTACTGGGAGGTGGGTAGGGGTGGAGACCAGAGATAGTACTTGGAGATGGGTAGGGGGTGGAGACAAGGGATGGTGCTTAGAGGTAGGTAGGGGGTGGAGACAAGGGATGGTGCTTGGAGGTGGGTAGGGGGAGAAGACAAGGGATGTTGCCTGGAAGTGGGTATGTGCGGAGACAAGGGATTGTATGTGGAGGTGGGTAGGGGGTGGAGACAAGGGATGGTGCTTGGAGGTGGGTAGGAGGCAAAGACAAGGGATGGTGCTTAGAGGTGGGTAGGGGGTGGAGATAAGGGATAGCGCTTGGAGGTGGGTAGGGGGCGGAGACAAGGTATGGTGCTTGGAGGTGGGTAGGGGGCGGAGACAAGGTATGATGCTTGGAGTGGGTAGGGGGTGGAGACAAGGGATGGTGCTTGGAGGTTCATAGGGGGTGGAGACAAGGGATGGTGCTTGGAGGTGCGTAGGGGGTGGAGACAAGGGATGGTGCTTGGAGGTGGGAAGGGGTGGAGACAAAGGATGGTGCTTAGAGGTGGGTAGGAGGCGAAGACAAGGGAGGGTGCTTAGAGGTAGGTAGTGGGTGGAGACAAGGGATGGTGCTTAGAGGTGGGTAGGGGCGAAGACAAGGGATGGTGCTTAGAGGTAGGTAGGGGGTGGAGACAAGGGATGGTGCTTGGAGGTGGGAAGGGGCGGAGACAAGGGATGGTATGTGGAGGTGGGTAGGGGTTGGAGACCAGGGATGTTGCTTTGAGGTGGGTAGGGGGTGGAGACAAGGGATGGTATGTGGAGGTGGGTAGGGGGTGGAGACAAGGAATGTTGCCTGGAGGTGGGTCGGTGCGGAGACAAGGGATGGTATGCGGAGGTGGGTAGGCGGTGGAGACAAGGGATGGTGCTTGGAAGTGGGTAGGGGGCGGAGACAAGGGATGGTATGCGGAGGTGGGTAGGGGCTGGAGACAAAGAATGGTGCTTGGAGTTGGGTAGGGGGCGGAGACAAGGGATGGTGTTTGGAGGTGGGTAGGGGCTGGAGACAAGGGGTGACTTGGGAGACGGGAGTTCCTGCACCTATTCTCTGAGAATAGAAGCCCTGATTAGATCCTATAACATAAAAATTCTTTGAAATGAAGTCAACCTATCACTTAAAATCTGAAATTACAGAGAACGTGCTCTCATCAACTTTAACTCGTATTAATAATAATTTTAGAATTCACCAATCAAATTATATTTATTAATATAGACAGATACATCTACATAGATATTTGATCCCTCAAATAAAACGGTATCATTATTTATCTTTCTGGAAGGGGGGTGACATCTTCCCTCTCTTGAAGAGCGATGGGTGATGGGTATCTCGGGTATCTGACACTTTAGGGTATTTTGGATATTCCCCCCCCCCCCCTCTGGTCTCTGTGGTTCCTCCTCACTAAGTGACCACACTATTCTCTAATGATATAACGGCTGGTGGGAGGAACCACTACAACCCGCAGGAGACAAGGATTCCAACAAACCCAACATGTCTGATCCCAGCAGTGTCCAGAACAAAGATTAAACCCACCGTCCACCTAAGAGGTAAGTATGAAATGTTCAGATTTAATAATGTCCATTCTCAATACATTAGCAAAATACTACAATTACCAATAATAGAGATAATGCTATAACTACTGGTAACCCAGCGTTGCTCCATACTTATTAGTGGATAAATGTTTTTATATTCAGGTCGGGTCTGAACAGAACAAGGGATGGTGCTTGGAGGTTCATAGGGGGAGGAGACAAGGGATGGTGCTTGGAGGTGCGTAGGGGGTGGAGACAAGGGATGGTGCTTGGAGGTGGGAAGGGGTGGAGACAAAGGATGGTGCTTAGAGGTGGGTAGGAGGCGAAGACAAGGGAGGGTGCTTAGAGGTAGGTAGGGGGTGGAGACTAGGGATGGGCCCGGTGTTCGATTCGAACCCATGTTCGAATCGAGCACCGGGCGTTCGCTCGCTCGGCGAGCCCAGAACTATTGGGGCCGCTCGCATCAAATTCGTGTGATGCGAGCGGCCCCGCAATGCATTGCAGCCCGCGCAGTGCAATGCTGGCTGATGATTGCCGGCGGCCTCGCATATTCTGTTTCAGTCAGTGTCAGCGTGTAAGTGTGCTGCTGACAATATGTGCTTTATTTCTGGGGATATGTGTGTGCGTGCTGTTAGAACAGCATTGCAGTATCACATCTGGGGGGTGTCTATAGGTGGTCTGTGAAGGGGGGCAGGTTTCCTGTGCTTAGAACTTTCCCTGCAAAAAAGTGTCATTTTTGCAGGAAAAAAGCTATTTAACCACTTCCCGACCGCCCCATGTACATATACGTCGGCAGAATGGCACGTACAGGCAGAACCACGTACCTGTACGTGCCATTCTTCCGGCGGGTGGGGGGTCCGATCGGACCCCCCCCGGCCGGCGGGGACGGTCGGGATCGCTTCAGGAGCGATCCGGGATGAGGGGACGGCCAGTGGTTTCTGGCCACCCCCTCGCGATCGCTCCTGGCGAATCAGATGCTTCCTCTGTCTGTGTCAATCAAAACACAGGCAGAGGAAGTGATGTCACGCTCGGTGCGCCGGTCTATGTGACCGGAACGCCGAGCTGTGAACATCTAAAGGTTAGTGCACCAACAGTACACTGACACCAGTACACATAGGCACACAAAACACCCCCCTGTCACCCCCAGATCACCCCCCAGATCACCCCCTCCCCCCCCCCAGTCACAGTGTCACTAATTGCAGTGATCATTTTTTTACTGATCACTGCATTTAGTGTCAGTGTGACTGTAATAACTGTCAGTGCAGTTAGTTTTAGGTCCAAGGTAGCCCCCTACCCCCCCCTAATAAAGGTTTAACCCCCTGATTGCCCCCCAGGTAACCCTTTCACCCCCTTTTGCCAGTGTCACTAAGCGATCGTTTTTCTGATCGCTGTATTAGTGTCACTGCTGTCGCTAGGTAACCATTTTTTTTTTTTAGGTAACCGCCATGTTTATATAGGTTCATAAATAGGTTTATAGGTCAGGTACCCCCATATTACAACCTAAATAAAGGTTTTAACCCCTTGATTGCCCCTAGAGTTAACCCTTTCACCAGTGATCACCGTATAACTGTCACTGGTGACGCTGGTTAGCCAGTTAGTTATTTCGTTATTTAGGTTCCCCGTCAGGTTTTTATATAGCGTCAGGTACCCCCATATATTACCTAATAAAGGTTTTAACCCCCTGATTGCCCCTAGTTAACCCTTTCACCCCCTTTTGCCAGTGTCACTAAGCGATCGTTTTTCTGATCGCTGCATTAGTGTCGCTAGGTAACCATTTTTTTTTTTTTTTAGGTAACCGCCATGTTTATATAGGTTCATAAATAGGTTTATAGGTCAGGTACCCCCATATTACAACCTAAATAAAGGTTTTTAACCCCTTGATTGCCCCTAGAGTTAACCCTTTCACCAGTGATCACTGTATAACTGTCACTGGTGACGCTGGTTAGCCAGTTAGTTATTTCGTTATTTAGGTTCCCCGTCAGGTTTTTATATAGCGTCAGGTACCCCCATATATTACCTAATAAAGGTTTTAACCCCCTGATTGCCCCTAGTTAACCCTTTCACCCCCTTTTGCCAGTGTCACTAAGCGATCGTTTTTCTGATCGCTGCATTAGTGTCGCTAGGTAACCAGTTTTTTTTTGTATTACTGTTACGGGTGACGCTGGTTAGTTAGCTTGTTTTTTATACTGTCAGGGCACCCGCCATTTATTACCCAATAACGGTTTAACCCCCTGATCGCCCGGCGGGTGATATCAATTAGGTTTTAGGGTCAAATAAGGTCTGCGTCGCCCCAGGTTAGTGCCAGTACCGCAAACACCCACGCGCAAAGCATACACCTCCCTTAGTGGCACAGTATCTGAACAGATCAATATCTGATCTGATCAGATCTATACTAGCGTCCCAGCAGTTTAGGGTTCCAAAAAAAAAACGCATTGTTAGCGGGATCAGCCCAGATACCTGCTAGCACCTGCGTTTTCCCCCTCCGCCCAGCCCAGCCCACCCAAGTGCAGTATCGATCGATCACTGTCACTTACAAAACACTAAGCACACATAACTGCAGCGTTCGCAGAGTCAGGCCTGATCCCTGCGATCGCTAACATTTTTTTTGTGGTAGCGTTTTGATTCAGTCGCTTCAGTCAGGAGCTTTTTTACCTGTGAATCTCAAAAAAATAAAAAAAACAAAAATAGTTGTCGTTTTATTGTTCTCTCTCTCACTCTATTCTCTCTCTATTGTTGCTCTTTTTTTACTCCATTCTATTCTGCAATGTTTTATTATGTTTTATCATGTTTTATCATGCTTGCTTTTCAGGTATGTAATTTTGTTTACTGTGTTTTAGTGTTGAGCATTTTTTTGTTTTCAGGTGCGCCATTCAGTTGCAACGCGGATTTATTTATCTTGACAGCAACAGCGTTTGCTCCCACGATACATAAAGCCGCGACTCCAACGCTGTAGGAGGTGATTTCACCACCACAGTTAAAAAAAAGAGCATATATGCCGAAGCATGGGGGCAGCAGGGGGGGGGGAGGAGCGATTGGCTCCTAATGCCACGTACATACGGTCGAAATTCCGACCGTGTGTACACGGCATAACTTTTGCGGGAGGATGCCCCCATGCATCGGCATATATAAATGGTGCATGTATGCCCATCATTAGAAGTGGGTGGATGAAGGGAGGTATTCTAATGGTGGGCATACCCACCAATCAATCTCTTTTTTTCGTTCAGCCAAGAGGCTGCATGAAAAAAAAAAGATTACAATATATGTCCAGTATGTTGCTGGACTTTGAATGGTTATACCAGAATGATGCCTGCAGGTTTAGGTATCATCTTGGTATCATTCTTTTCAGCCAGTGATCGGCTTTCATGTAAAAGCAATTCTAGCGGGTAATTAGCCTCTAGACTGCTTTTACAAGCAGTGGGAGGGAATGTCCCCCCCTCCCGGATATAAACCGCGCCATTGGGAAATTGGGAAAGCATTTTATCACACCAATCTTGGTGTGGTCAGATGCTTTGAGGGCAGAGGAAAGATCTAGGGTCTAATAGACCCCAATTTTTTCAAAAAAAGAGTACCTGTCACTGCCTATTGCTATCATAGGGGATATTTACATTCCCTGAGATAACAATAAAAATCATAACAAAGAAAAAAAAATGGAAGGAACAGTTTAAAAATAAAATAAAAAAGCTAAATAAATAAAAAAAAAAACAAAAAAAAAAAAAAAAGCACCCCTGCCCCCCCTTCTCTTGCGCAAAGGCGTACACAAGCGTTGGTCTGGCGTCATATGTAAACAGCAATTGCACCATGCATGTGAGGTATCACCGCGAAGGTCAGATCGAGGGCAGTAATTTTAGCAGTAGACCTCCTCCGTGAATCTAATGTGGTATCATGTAAAGGCTTTTAAAGGCTTTTAAAAATGTATGTAGTTTGTCGCCACTGCGTGTTTGTGCGCAATTTTAAAGCATGTCGTGTTTGGTATCCATGTACTCGGCCTAAGATCATATTTTTTATTTCATCAAAAATTTGAGCAATATAGTGTGTTTTAGTGCATTAAAATAAAAAAAAGTGTATTTTTTCCACAAAAAATGCGTTTGAAAAATCGCTGCGCAAATACTGTGTGGAAAAAAAAAATGCAACACCCACCATTTTAATCTGTAGGGCCTTTGCTTTAACATTATATATAGTGTTTGGGGGTTCAACGTAATTTTCTTGCAAAAAAAAAATATGTTTTCATGTAAACAAAAAGTGTCAGAAAGGGCTTTGTCTACAAGTGGTTAGAAGAGTGGGTGACTTGTGACATAGGCTTCTAAATGTTGTGCATAAAATGCCAGGACAGTTCAAACCCCCCCCAAATGACCCCATTTTGGAAAGTAGACACCCCAAGCTATTTGATGAGAGCAATGTTGAGCCCATTAAATATTTTTTTTTTTTTGTCCCAAGAGATTGAATAATGAAAAAAAAAAAATATATATTTTTTTTTTACAAAAAGTTGTCACTAAATGATATATTGCTCAAACATGTCATGGGCATATGTGGAAATACACCCCAAAATACATTCTGTTGCTTCTCCTGAGTACGGGGATACCACATGTGTGGGACTTTTTGGGAGCCTAGCTGCGTACGGAACCCCAAAAACCAATCACCGCCTTCAGGCTTTCTAAGGGTGTAATTTTTTTATTTCACTTCTCACTGCCAATCACAGTTTCGGAGGCCATGGAATGCCCAGATGGCATAAAACCCCCCAAAATGACCCCATTTTGGAAAGTAGACACCCCAAGCTATTTGCTGAGAGGTATGGTGAGTATTTTGCAGATCTCGCTTTTTGTCACAAAGTTTTGAAAATTGAAAAAAAGAAAAAAAAAATTTTTTTTTCTTTACTTTCTTCATTTCAAAAACAAATGAGAGCTGTAAAATACTCACCATGCCTCTCAACAAATAGCTTGGGGTGTCTACTTTCCAAAATGGGGTCATTTGGGGGGGTTTTGTGCTATTTTGGCATTTTATGGCCTTCGAAACGGTGATAGGTAGTGAGGAGTGAAATCAAAAATTTGCACCCTTAGAAATCCTGAAGGCGGTGCTTGGGTTTCGGGGCCCCGTACGCGGCTAGGCTCCCAAAAAGTCCCACACATGTGGTATCCCCATACTCAGGAGAAGCAGCAAAATGTATTTTGGGGTGCAATTCCACATATAACTATGGCATGTGTGAGCAATATATCATTTAGTGACAACTTTTTGAAAAAAAAAAAAAATCTTTTTTATTTTTGTCTTTATTCAATCACTTGGGACTAAAAAAAAAAATATTCAATGGGCTCAACATGCCTCTCAGCAAATAGCTTGGGGTGTCTACTTTCCAAAATGGGGTCATTTGGGGGGGTTTTGTACTTCTCTGCCATTTTAGCACCTCAAGAAATGAAATAGGCAGTCATAAATTAAAAGCGGTGTAAATTCCAGAAAATGTACTCTAGTTTGTAGACGCTATAACTTTTGCGCAAACCAATAAATATACGCTTATTGGCATTTTTTTTACTAAAGACATGTGGCTGAATACATTTTGGCCCAAATGTTTGACTAAAATTGAGTTTATTAGATTTTTTTTATAACAAAAAGTAGAAAATCTCTTTTTTTTTCAAAATTTTCGCTCTTTTTTCGTTTATATCGCAAAAAATAAAAATCACAGAGGCAATCAAATACCATCAAAAGAAAGCTCTATTTGTGGGAAGAAAAGGACGCAAATTTCGTTTGGTTACAAAATTGCATGACCGCGCAATTACCAGTTAAAGTAGTGCAGTGCGAAATTGAAAAAAGACCTCTGGTCCTTTGGCTGCCAAATGGTCCGGGGCTGAAGTGGTTAAAAGCACTCGCGGCTAATGAATTGATGGCTCCTGTAACACAGAGAACTGTCATTCATTGATAAAAAACAAAAAAAAAAGCGTAGGGGTCCCCCCTAATTCAATAACCAGGCCCTTCAGGTCTGGGATGGATATTAAGGGGAACCCCAGCCAAAAAAAAAAAAAAATGGCGTAGGGTCCCCCTCAAAATCCATACCAGACCCTTGAGGTCTGGTATGGATTTTAAGGGGAACCCTAGCCAAAAAAATTGGTGTGGGGTCCCCCTCAAAATCCATACCAGACCCTTATCCGAGCACGCAACCTGGCAGGCCGCAGGAAAAGAGGGGGGACGAGAGCGGCCCCCCCTCCCGACTGAACCGTACAAGGCCACATGCCCTCAACATTGGGAGGATGCTTTGGGGGCAAAGCACCTTGTCCCCATGTTGATGAGGACAAGGGCCTCTTCCCCACAACCGTGCCCGGTGGTTGTGGGGGTCTGCGGGCGGGGGGCTTATCGGAATCTGGAAGCCCCCTTTAACAAGGGGACCCCCAGATCCCGCCCCCCCCTGTGTGAAATGGTAAGGGGGTACTTTTGTACCCCTACCATTTCACCAAAAAAGTGGCAAAAATGGTAAAAATGACAGGAGACGGTCTTTGACAATTCCTTTATTAAAATCTTCTTTCTTCATCCTTCGGTTTCTTCATCTTCTCCTTCCGTCATCTTCTTCCATCTTCTTCTTCCATTTTCTTCTTCCTCCGATCCGCTTCTTCTTGCGCTGGTCTTCTCGTCCTTCTCGTCCGGCATCTTCTTCCGTCGGTGACGGAAGGAGAAGATGAAGAAACCGAAGGATGAAGAAAGAAGAAAGAAGATTTTAATAAAGGAATTGTCAAAGACCGTCTCCTGTCATTTTTACAATTTTTGCCACTTTTTTGGTGAAATGGTAGGGGTACTTTTGTACCCCCTTACCATTTCACACAGGGGGGGGGGGGCAGGATCTGGGGGTCCCCTTGTTAAAGGGGGCTTCCAGATTCCGATAAGCCCCCCGCACGCAGACCCCCACAACCAATGGCCAGGGTTGTGGGGAAGAGGCCCTTGTCCTCATCAACATGGGGACAAGGTGCTTTAGGGGTCTTAGACCCCCAAAGCATCCTCCCAATGTTGAGGGCATGTGGCCTGGTACGGTTCAGGCGGGAGGGGGCGCTCTCGTCCCCCCCTCTTTTCCTGCGGCCTGCCAGGTTGCGTGCTCAGATAAGGGTCTGGTATGGATTTTGAGGGGGACCCCACGCCATTTTTTTGGCTAGGGTTCCCCTTAAAATCCATACCAGACCTCAAGGGTCTGGTATGGATTTTGAGGGGGACCCTACGCCATTTTTTTTTTTTTTTTGGCTGGGGTTCGCCTTAATATCCATCCCAGACCTGAAGGGCCTGGTTATTGAATTTGGGGGGACCCCTACGCTTTTTTTTTTTCATTTTTTTTTTTTTTTTTTATCAATGACTTTTTTTTTATGAATGAGTTTCAATGAATGACTGTTCTCTGTATTACGGGAGCCGTCAATTAACATTAGCCGCGAGTGATTTTAAATAGCTTTTTTACTTTCAAAAATGACGCTTTGCGCAGAGACAGTTCTAAACACGGGAAACATGCGCCCCTTCACAGGCATACTATAGACACCCCCCAGGTACGAAATTTAAAGGAATATTACACTTTTATTGTTTCAATTTAAGCATTATTAAAATCACTGCTCCTGAAAAAACGGCCGTTTTTAAAACTTCTTTTTGCATTGATACATGTCCCCTGGGGCAAGACCCAGGTCCCCAAACACTTTTTATGACATTAACATGCATATTAGCCTTTAAAATTAGCACTTTTAATTTAGAACGTTCGCATCCATTATAACTAATAGGGTTCTAAAGCTCGCACGGACTTTAGGTCCGTTCGAGGGTTCTGGTGCGAGCCGAACGGGGGGGTGTTCGGCTCATCCCTAGTGGAGACAAGGGATGGTGCTTGGAGGTGGGTAGGGGGTGGAGACAAGGGATGGTGCTTGGAGGTGGGAAGGGGCGGAGACAAGGGATGGTATGTGGAGGTGGGTAAGGGTTGGAGACCAGGGATGTTGCTTTGAGGTGGGTAGGGGGTGGAGACAAGGGATGGTATGTGGAGGTGGGTAGGGGGTGGAGACAAGGAATGTTGCCTGGAGGTGGGTCGGTGCGGAGACAAGGGATGGTATGCGGAGGTGGGTAGGGGGTGGAGACAAGGGATGGTGCTTGGAAGTGGGTAGGGGGCAGAGACAAGGGATGGTATGTGGAGGTGGGTAGGGGCGGTGACATGGGATGGTGCTTGGAGGTGGGTAGGGGGTGGAAACAAGGGATGGTATGTGGAGGTGGGTAGGGGGTGGAGACAAGGGATGGTGCTTGGAGGTGGGAAGGGGCGGAGACAAGGGATGGTATGTGGAGGTGGGTAGGGGGTGGAGACAAGGGATGGTGCTTAGAGATGGGTAGGGGGTGGAGACAAGGGATGGTGCTTGGAGTTCGGTAGGGGGCGGAGACAAGGGATGGTGCTTAGAGGTGGGTAGGGGGTGGAGACAAGGGATGGTGCTTAGAGATGGGTCGGGGGTGGAAACAAGGGATGGTATGTGGAGGTGGGTAGGGGGTGGAGACAAGGGATGGTACTTGGAGGTGGGTAGGGGGTGGAGACAAAGATAAAATTCTAAATAATTTTAGAATTCACCAATCAAATTATATTTATTAATATAGACAGATACATATACATAGATATTTGATCCCTCAAATAAAACGGTATCATTATTTATCTTTCTGGAAGGTGGGTGACATCTTCCCTCTCTTGAAGAGCGATGGGTGATGGGTATCTCGGGTATCTGACACTTTAGGGTGTTTTGGATACTTCCCCCCCCCCCCCTGGTCTCTGTGGTTCCTCCTCACTAAGTGACCACACTATTCTCTAATGATATAACGGCTGGTGGGAGGAACCACTACAACCCGCAGGAGACAAGGATTCCAACAAACCCAACATGTCTGATCCCAGCAGTGTGCAGAACAAAGATTAAACCCACCGTCCACCTAAGAGGTAAGTATGAAATGTTCAGATTTAATAATGTCCATTCTCAATACATTAGCAAAATACTACAATTACCAATAATAGAGATAATGCTATAACTACTGGTAACCCAGCGTTGCTCCATACTTATTAGTGGATAAATGTTTTTATATTCAGGTCGGGTCTGAACAGAATTATGTAACATTTTGGGAAAAATATACAACCAAGAAGTCCAGAACTTGAGGCTATTAGAGCAAAAACCTCCACAGCCACCATGTATTTCCCTCTGGTGCTCAGATAGGCCGGGATCATGGCAATCCAGACACTGCAGAACACCAGCATGCTGAAGGTGATGTACTTGGCCTCATTAAAACTGTCCGGTAATGTCCTCGCTAAAAAAGCGATAATGAAACTCACAGCTGCCAGAAGGCCCATATATCCCAGGACAGAGTAGAAGCCGATAACTGAACCCTCATTACACTGAATGATGATCTTCCCCCGATAAGAGTGAGTGTCCCGATCCCGGAAGGGAGGAGAAATAGACAACCAAGTGACACAGATTATGACTTGAACCAGTGATAAGACACAAATGATAAAATTCGGTAGTTTGGCTCCCATCCATTTCCTCCAGGGGCTCCCAGGTTTGGTGGCTTTAAAAGCAATACACACCATGATACTTTTGGCAAGAAGAGAAGAGACGGCAACTGAGAAGATGACACCAAAAGAGGAGACACGGAGCATGCAGGTCACATCTACTGGATGGCCGAGGAACAAGAAGACACAGAGGAAGCTCAGCATGATGGAGACCAGGAGAAGATAGCTCAGGTTCCGGTTATTAGCTTTAACAATGGGGGTGTCCTGGTAATGTATAAATATCCCCAATATTAATCCAGTCAGAAGACAACAGAGGATGGAGACAGCCGAAAATACTACAACAATGGAATCAGTGTAGGAAAGAAATTCCACCAGTTTTGGAACACACCGATCCTTCTTCTCATTTGGCCATTCTTCATCAGGACATTTCATGCAGTTTTCACTGTCTGCAAGAAGAACAATACAAACACAATGAACATCGGGGTCAAAGCTTCAATCAGTGCATTTTAGGGCCTCAGGAAATAAGATCGGCCGTCACTACATCAGGATGGATCGATTTTCACATATACAATATTAGGGATGAGGCGAACACCCCCCCGTTCGGTTTGCACCAGAACCTGCGAACAGACCTAAACTTCGCGTGAACATTAGAACCCTATTAAAGTCTATGGAACTCGAGCGTTCAAAATCAAAAGTACTAATTTTAAAAGCTAATATGCAAGTTATTGTCCTAAAAAGTGTTTGGGGACCCGGGTCCTGCCCCAGGGGACATGTATCAATGCAAACAAAAAGTTTTAAAAAACGGCCGTTTTTTTTTCAGGAGCAGTGATTTTAATAATGCTTAAAGTGAAACAATAAAAGTGTAATATTCCTTTAAATTTCCTACCTGGGGGGTGTGTATAGTATGCCTATAAAGGGGCGCATGTTTCCCGTGCTTAGAACTGTCCCTGCACAAAGTGTCATTTCTGCAGGAAAAAAAAAAGCTATTTAAAATCACTCGCGGCTATAATGAATTGTCGGCTCACCGTAATACAGAGAACAGTCATTGAAAGTCATTGATAAAAAAAAAAAAAGTATGGGGTTCCCCCAAATTCAATTACCAGGCCCTTTAGGTCTGGTATGGATATTAAAGGGAACCCCGGGTCAAATAAAAATAAATAAATGACGTGGTATGGATTATAAGGGGAACTCCACATCCCCAAACACTTTTTATGACAATAACTTGCATATAAGCCTTTAAAATTAGCAGTTTAGATTCCTCTTATAGACTCTTACAGGGTGGTCCGCGGCTTTTCGAATTTGTCGCGAACATCCCAAATTGTTCGCTGTTCGGTGAACAGGCAATGTCCGAGTTGAGATTAGAAAAATAAAAAGCTGCGCATACCAGTAAACAAAGAAAGCCAAGTTAGTGAGAACTCACTCTAACTATAAATCACAATAAATAAATTAAAATTGAATGTGTATAACATTAAGTGCTATCTCAACATAATATGAAAACATAAAAATCAACACCCAGTGATGAGAAAAACTCTAAATGTGACATATATTGAAAATATATATAAAGTTTAAATGTATGAAAACCATTCCAAAAGTTCATATGTGGACCAATTGGTGAAAAATAATTGGCTTCAAGAGTGTTCTAGTACTCGTGCTTCCACAAAAGATTTCAGACTGTAAACGTCCTGCATCAAATTTCTTTCAACACGTTAAGTGAATATTCCTATACACCACCACCGAAGAAAAGATGGCCGCTTACCAAAGGTATACAACCCCCTGTTACAGAGGGTCAAACAGGCGTGTTATTAGATTATCTCTATATCGACCTCCAGTAGGATAGTGACCACAGACCTCCAGACACTCCTGGCATTAGGCTTAATGGACCTCTGAATCTCCCTCCAGGGGATCACCCAACGGTGCACAGCATGTAAAGGAATTAGGATACTCCAATAGTGCGTTATCTCACTTCTTTCGTCAAACCCGAGCTCTTCTTGAAAGCCGCCATCTCTTCTCCCTGACAGGAGAAAGGGGGGGGGGGGGGGGGCGATCGGGGAAAACCTCTGACAGCCTGCAGCTCACCTTTTTCCTGTCACAGCTCCGCCGTGTTCTCTGCTGGACTGAGCAGGGAAAAGAGCCAAAGTCACACTACACTGATGGGGGGATTGAAAGCACCTTGATGGTGTCACCCCACTGGTACCGATGCAACTGTGCTGAATTTAAGATCTGAGCCCTGATTACAGGGGGCACTTGACCCCCCTTGCCCCTACCTGCGGACTCCCATGGCAATGACTGCCATTTTATTGCCTAAGGTCTCTACCAAAGAACATATAAAATGTTTGGTAGTTTTGAGTAATTGGATGATTTTTCCATGTAGGAGAGGAGTGCCGGAATCGGTCTATAAAAGGATAAAACATGGGGATGACAAAGATCTACAGAACTTCATAAAGACAAATACAAACCTCACCAGAAATGTTGGAGATCTCTCCTTCTGGACATGAGACGCACTCATAGCAACATTTATAAAGTAAAGATCCAAACTTTTTGCTGGTGCCGGGAATACAGGGATCCGAACATCGAGATACTGCGACCTGGAAATCAGATATTATTATTATTAGGGCTGTTACTGATTAAAATTTTGGTGTTCGATTAATCGTTTTTTTTTTTTTTTAAATCAATTAATCAAGTATTTTCGATTAATTATAACGCACATACAGATCCAACTACTTTTAGCTGATCTCCTTACATTGCAACTCTGCATTAGTCAGTAGTAAATGTGGTATACACTATATACAATCACCAGGCACTAGTTACTTTCCACAATCCATGACTTAACTTCACAGTTCACACAAATATGTTTTAAATTCAAACTGTTGCACTGACCCACAGTAGCGTGACAATCCCTCCACCTCCGGTCTAACTAATCACTCTCCCCTCATGGCATGGACCCCTGTGCAAACAGGTGGTCATGCAAGCGGGTATCAAAAGGGTTAACACGGACCATAAACTTCTCCCACGTCTCCTTAGATCTCAGCGAGGACACAGGTCATGGGTAGAAAGAAAAGATCTAAGTGCTCACCGCTTTAATTTTTGTGTTCAAACACAAACTACTCACATAAAGATGATAAAAACACAGCATGTAAAGCCGACAATCGTGTTAGTTCCGTAGGGCAGCAGCGGGTGACGTCATGCGTAGCTCCTCCCCCGTACGCATTACGTTTAATCAGAACTTCAACGTCACCGGACTCCTCCCCCTTCCCTTTGTTAGCCGACGGAGGCACTTGGGGAAGGGGGGAGGAGTCCAGTAACGTCACGGACATCGACGGAACTCCCTGAAGACCCGGAAGCCGGCGGAGAGGTGAGTACAGATCAAAAAAATTAATTGATTAATTGAGGAATTAATATTTAATTTACCCAGCCCTAATTATTATTATTATTATTATCTTTTTAAAGATCCATCATATTTCATGAGGCTTTTCAAAAGTGTTACAAATGAGGTTTGGCTTTGCCTTCACCATGGGTTCAAGTTGAATTCTTCAGGTTTGATATCCAATCAGGCTGGGGGGGGGGAGGGGGGGGGGTCAGCAACCTGTAGATTGCGGACAAGTGACTGGTAGATCGGGGTTTGGGTTTGCTGACCCGCCATTTCAGAGCATCAAACAGAGTGCAGTGCAGAGGGACTCCTTGTAAAGTTGGAGGTGTAGTAAGGACCAAGAGCCGCATAATCCGATGTCTCCTCTGTGGTGCCGGATCCTGTCCCATGCCGAGTGACACCAACTGCACTCCACCTCTAATCCCGGCTAGTGGTCTCCAGAGTGGTGCCAGCAGCAGAAGGAAGAGATCTTCGGGTCAATGTGAAGCATAACACCGAGCATATTAGTATAAGGCTGCTTTCACAGTGATGTGATGTGCTGCGGTTTACCCAAGTAGTTTGGGGGGGGGGGTTGTAAATCCTTAAAGCTAAGATGTGTTTTTACCGCCCCAACCACGCCCCCTTTTGATGCAGTTGACAGCAGTGTACACATATCGCAGTCATAGCAAGCGTTATAAGCCCTGCCATGGTTGATGGGTGTAGCACCTGCCAAGCATGACCCATTTAAGTGAACGAGGCCGCTCTGTAAGTGCCCTACAACCTTGTGCAAAACAGCAAACAAAGGGTTAAAGCAGGCAGCGTTGTGTTGATTTCTCACCACCCGCTTTAACCCCTTGGACCCCACAGAAGCATGCAGTTACAGGATGATGCAGAGTGGCCCTGTTTACTTAAATAGGTTGCGGTTGGCAGGTGGTAGCACCCACCAAAAGCGATTTGAGTGTGTTCGACAGGTGGTGAGGAGGCAATATGCACACAATTGCGACAGTAATATGGCAATTAGAGGTTTGAATCAGGTGTGAGGAGGCGACACTGGATGACACTGTGCCCGGTGATCTTTGACTTCTCCCATGTTGTTCAGGTAGATCTCCACCTCTTTAAGGTTGCCTATCTCTGCAATCAGGGGTCAGTATTTTGGGGTATTCATTTATTTGGGGTGTTTATTATATGTAGCACCCTCCTAGATAGGTGCTAGAATGTAGTTAATGAATATAGTGGGCTCTCCTAATCCTCCCATTGAATCTCTCCAACAAACATGAATCTCTATTAAAAAGAGTCTTCCCTTTACCTGGACTGACCAAGCTGTCCCATACCTGGGAATTAAACTTTCTCCACTCCCAAACCAGCTAGACGACAAACTATAGAGCCTTCCAAAAACAACTTTCCCAAATACTCCACCAACTGCGAGTTTCTGGACTATCCAGACCGGGGAGAATGGCCTCATTCAAGATGATCATTTTGCCCAAACTCATATACCTAGTTCACACAGTAGTATTGCCAGTTCCCCAAGCTTTTTATTTTTACTCCATACATGACAGAGCGCAAAATTCATATGGGATAAAAAGCCACCTAGATACGCTCACCACATATTAGTAAGACACCATAACCAGGGCAGGGTAAGGATTCTTCACATCCGTATCTACTACTATGCCTCTATCTTGGACCAATTATACTACTGGTGGCACACATCCTCCAACAAAACTTGGTCACCTATGGAATCCCCACATCCCACAACTTACAATCTGCTGGACACCCTTCTCCTCACCACTGCGGGTTCCCAGTTACCTACAACACCCTCCGTCCCATCATCTAGAGCATCATTACTGGCTTGGAAGAAGTACACATGGAACACACCACCCAACCAACCCAGACATGCCCACCCCATCCCTCTTAAATCACTAGCAGCTCAAATTACGAATCTTAGGATTTAGCACTGGTACACGTATGGAATTAACTCCCTACTAGATCTCAAGTCTCAACAGCCCTTAAATACCTTCAATAACCTCCAAAACAAATTTCCTCTCCCAAATTCTGAAGCATATACGCATTAAAGGATTAGGGATGAGCCCGGTTTTCGATTCGAACCCATGTTCGAATCGAACATCGGGCGTTCGCCCGTTCGGCGAGCCCAGAACTATTTGGGCCACTCGCATCAAATTCGTGTGATGCGAGGGGCCCGCAATGCACTGCGCCAGTTGCAGTGCATTGCTGGCTGATGATTGGCCAAGCATGCTTGGCCAATCAAAGAGCCAGCAGCGAGGAGAGCCAGAATTGGCCACAGGATGCCTGTGGCCAATTATAGCTCAGGGGGTTTAGTTCACGTCCCACAGTATAAAAGGCCGCCGCGCCAGCGGCCTCGCATACTGTGTTGTCAGTGTCAGCGTGTCAGTGTTATGTGCTGCTGACTGCTGACATTATGTGCTGTGATTCTGGGGATTAGTGTGTGCGTGCTGTTAGTACAGCATTGCAGTATCACATCTGGGGGGTGTCTATAGTATGCCTGTGAAGGGGTGCATGTTTCCTGTGCTTAGAACTGTCCCTGCACAAAGTGTCATTTTTGCAGGAAAAAAAAACTATTTAAAATCACGAATGAATCGCTAATGAATTGACGGCTCCCGTAACACAGAGAACAGTCATTCATTGAAAGCCATTGATAAAAAAAAGTCATTGATAAAAAAAAATTTAAATTAAAAAAAAAAAGTGTGGGGGTCCCCCCAAATTCAATAACCAGGCCCTTCAGGTCTGCTATGGATATTAAGGGGGACCCCAGCCAAAAGAAAATGGTGTGGGGTCCCCCTCAAAATCCATACCAGACCCTTATCCGAGCACGCAACCTGGCAGGCTGCAGGAAAAGAGGGGGGGACGAGAGCGCCCCCCCTCCCTCCTGAACCGTACCAGGCCACATGCCCTCAACATTGGGAGGGTGCTTTGGGGGTCTGAGACCCCCCAAAACACCTTGTCCCCATGTTGATGAGGACAAGGGTCTCTTCCCCCACAACCCTGGCCATTGGTTGCGGGTGGGGGGCTTATCGGAATCTGGAAACCCCCTTTAACAAGGGGACCCCCAGATCCCGCCCCCCCCCCTGTGTGAAATGGTAAGGGGGTACAAAAGTACCCCTACCATTTCACCAAAAAAGTGTAAAAAATGGCAAAAATTACAGGAGACGGTCTTAGACTTTATTAAAATCTTCTTTCTTCTGGTCTTCCTTCTTCCTCTCTTCAACCTTCGGTTTCTTCATCTTCTCCTTCCGGCATCTTCTTCCATCTTCTTCTTCCATCATCTTCTTCCTCCGATCCGCTTCTTCTTGCTCTGGTCTTCTCGTTCGACATCTTCTTTCATGGCGTCTGCGTCTCTTCTGGGCTGCTCCGCGCCACTGGGTTGGCACACCAAATTTGGGATTCCTAGACCCAAGTGGCCCCGAGATACGGGGCCCCAAAGTCGGGTCGGAAATTTTTTTTTTTTTGCTGCAGAAAAGTGATTGACTTGAGTATAAGCCGAGGGGGGCACTTTCAGCACAAAAAAATGTGCTGAAAAACTCGGCTTATACTCGAGCATATACGGTACACTGACCTGTTTTGAATTTACATCTTGTCAATATTCTAAGTATGTTTTAGGAGTTATTCTTTGTTAAGCTCCAGTTGGAACATCTGCCAAGATTTGATATGGGTGACCTTCGCGCTATTAAAAACTAGAAACAAGTGCACATAAAGCCAAAAAAGATATATAAAAGTGTGTGTGTATGTATAGAATAGTGATAATGAGACTCAATAAGTAAATAAATAGCTGGATAAAAACCAGCTAAAATGTGCCAAAAGTATAGAATAAAATTCTTAAATAAAGCAGCAAAATCTAATGGTAAACACAAATCCACAAAATAGCATAAAAACAATAATGATTTTGCGCTAAAAAATGAGCACCTAAAAGATATTAAAGTGTAAGCATAAGATTATTAATAATGATAATACTGTATTAGTGCACTGGTGCTAATAATAAGCATTAAAATAAATAATCTAGAATCCCATAGTGAATCAAATAAATATATGGTGATGAAAAATTAGTCAAAAAATAGATAAAGCCAATACGTGTATAAATATATAAAAATGTATAAAAGTACGCAAAAATCCTAGTGGGTACTAGAAAGATGGATATATGACGTATGGATGATAAACAAGCAATGGAGTCCAAATATCAAATTAAAGTGGAGAAGCAGTGCACAATGTCCATATGTCACAAATATGTCTCTATAGCCCCCCAAAAAAGGGGGGGGGGGTGACTGTAGCCACAATTATCTTCTAAGGCAAACGGGGAGGTAAGTGCAGGGAAATATGATCCTTAATGGTGCTCACTAGCCTCCCACCTTAGGAACGCTGTCACTGGGCATTGGATAATATATCTGGCTCTATCCAGGCTCCTCTCCTCCACTGTCTCCACAGAGTGTATACTTCTCACTGGGGATGTCCTCACGTTTCACTAAAGTGCTTGGTATCGTCCGGCGGAACACACCTCACCAACAGTAGGAATAAGGGATAAAAAGGGGCCTCCAATAGTGAAGTATGTTTTGATAATTCTCAATTTATTAAAAAACAAAGTGCATCCTTACATGAAACAAACAGGTTCTAAGCATAAAATGGCGGCTAGCGCCAGTCTCACACCACTTCCGGTATCGTCCAATCCGGCCACTCCCTACGCGCTGCGTCACGTGCTCGTGTCTTCATCAGTCCCCTGATGAAGTCACGAGCACGTGACGCAATGCGTAGGGAGTGGCATTTTAATGCTTATTATTAGCAATAGTGCACTAATACAGTATTATCTTTATTAATAATCTTATGCTTACACTTTAATATCTTTTAGGTGCTCATTTTTTAGCGCAAAATCATTATTGTTTTTATCTGCCAAGATTTACCATGTAATCAGTGGCACATCATCCATGTGTGCAGGGTGTTCACTGCACATGGGCCCCCAAAAGGGGGGGACCACACTGCACACATGGATGATTGTTCCTTGATCGGAAAGATAATCGGTGTGGCGGGGGGACAGTTGCAAGCTACGATCTCCCTGCATGGCTTTTCAGACAACCGCTTCTCCTCCTCTCCCTTCTGTGGCTGTCAGCTGGAATCCCATACAGGGAGATTGGTGCTCGCAACTGTCCCTCTGCCACATCCCCCCCAATGTCAGCCGTGTCCTTCTCCTCCAGCCCCGTGTTCTCCAGACCCCTGTCCTCCTCCTCTGATGGCTGTGTCCTCCTCCAACCTCATGTTCTCTGTCCCCCTGTTCTCCTCCGCCCCCCTCGTTCCCCCGAAACTGGCTCCCTCCTCTCCCGGCAGCTGCGGGGGATGTGTCAGGATAGAGAGCGGAGGAAGGAGCAGGTAAATATGTCATTTACAGGCTCCTTCCTTTTCTGAATTGGAAATGGAGAGTGATCGCATCCGAACGATGTCCTGTATTAACTGAGCATAGTAATCTGTGTGTTACTCGGCTTCAGTTTATGAATAGACAGGAGCCTCTGTCTTCTGTCCATTCATCTTTAATGCCGAGAAAGGAACTGGGGAATCTGTGTCTTCAGCCTCTTTCTCTGTCTCAAAGGGGAGATGACAGGGATCTGCAGAGATTCCACATCCCAAAAACACTTAATCAGCAATATCCGCATCAGGGGCTTCATAGCTGCTGGTAATCCATGACTAATTAATTTTGATAAATGTCAGACGGTCCATGGAGTCTGTGGACAAACGCGTACTATTATCAGTAACAAAACCTTCATCACCACTAAATTTCCAATGCAGGGCTGCCCAGCAGCTTGATTGCATTCTTGGCAATTTCTGGCCAGTGGTCTATTCTCATGACCCAGTAAGCCAGTGGATCTCCGACTGGAAAGCTCTCCATCTCTGTATTCGCCCCTAGATAATCATCAACAGAAGCCTCAAAAATATTTTTTCTATGACACTGTAACCTACCAGAGTCAGGAAAAGCATTAGATAAAATCATTTTTAATGTGTCCTCAAGAGATTTCATCGTCTGCACTCTCTGTGGGGATGGGATGAGTTCTGAGACTTTCCCCTTGTAACGATGGTCAAGGAGGCTTGCCAACCAATAGTGATCCTTCTCCTTTATGCCACGTATTCTTGGGTCCTTTCGCAGGCTTTGAAGCATGAGGGAGCCCATGCACTGCAAATTTGCAGTGGCATGAGACGTCTCTGGGTCACTGTATCTGATTACAGTATCTATTAAAAAAAGGTTTTTTTTACCGTATCACCACATAATGGTATTGTGGATACGGTATAGGATAAAAAATCTAGATGCCACGTCCTGAAAATTTACGTTTTATAGAAAAATTCAACTAACTTGTGTTGAGAAATGATGATTACAGTATCTGGAACTGCCTCCTCCCAGCCATGTACTACTTCCAAGGGTCCTGCGGATGGAAAACCATCTCTTGCTGTTTGATGTATGTCTTCCTCTGCTTCAATGCCTTCAAAACTGCCAGAAACCTCCTCCTTCTTTAGTAAAGATGGTATATTTGTCTAAGTTCCTATACTTTTTTCGTAACTCTCCTCTGCTACCACAAGCTTCCTTTTTTGATGAATTTAATGGCGTTATATCTTCCTTCATGTGGAATGGGAGACCTCCACGTCTGGCTATTTCCACGCTACAGTTGCCTCTCACACCGCAAGGTCTGTCGTTGCCTAATTTTCTTAATTCTTAATTCAGTGTTTTGCTGGCCTATATAAGGACTCCAATTGCTCTCATAAATCGCTGGATTATCGTCAGCTCTGTTTCCTGTGTTCCTGTGTTTCTTTCTCCTGTTTGATTACCTGTTACCGACCCGGCTTACCCTGACCTGCTCTGGCTTCTCTCTTGGCTCTGAACCCGGCTTGTTTCACGGACCTGCTCTTGTCTGATCCAGATTGACTTCCTGTGCTTGACCCCAGCTTGATCACAACTATACCTCCTGCCTCTGCTTCTGACTGCCTTCTTGTGTTTGACCCCTGGCCTGGCTTCTGCTTTTCCACCTGTTAAGATCCGCCAGTACCTCCAGGGAATCATTGGCTGTGACCACCTTCTCTGCTCCTGGGTGTCCGCTCCTGGAACCATCAGACAGCTTCACCGGCAGGCAACCCGTGCATCTCTGGGCATAGCACCCTCTGTCTCCAACTTCAGGGGTACTCTGCACCTAGCCGCAAGGGTAGCCCTCTCTTCACCTCAGCCTCCAGCCTGGTACGTGACAGTGACGCACAGTGGAAGCAACCTTATATAGCCACATAGCACCTTAAACCAGGTGGACCTGATCCCTGAAACCTGCTAGCGTCTAGGAGACACCTTGTGGTGGACACTGGAACTGCAGTAATCAGAGTATCACAGTGCCACCATCAGGCAAACTCAATCCTAACAACAGGGTCCCCCCCCCACCCCCTATTATATTTTCTATGGTAATGGTACCATTACTACAAGTGATCACAGCAGATCAGGATGTACAGTGCATCTGGAAAGTATTCACAGCGCTTCACTTTTTCCACATTTTGTTATTACAGCCTTATTCCAAAATGGATTAAATTAATTATTTTCCTCAAAATTCTACAAACAATCCCCCATAATGACAACATGAAAGAAGTTTGTTTAAAATCTTTGCAAATTTAATAAAAAATGAAAAGATCCCATGTACAAGTATCACAGCCTTTGCCATGACACTCAAAATTGAGCTCAGGTGCATCCTATTTCCACTGATCATCCTTGAGATGTTTCTACAACTTGATTGGAGTCCATCTGTGGTAAAGTCAGTTGATTGGACATGATTTGGAAAATCACAGGCCTGTCTATATAAGGTCCCACAGGTAACAGTGCATGTCAGAGCACAAATCAAGCCATGAAGTCCAAGGAATTGTCTGTAGACCTCTGAGAGGATTGTATGGAGGCACAGATCTGGGAAAGGGTACAGAAAATGTTCTGCATTTTCTGGTCCCGATGAGCACAGTGATCTCCATCATCCATAAATGAAAGAAGTTTGGAACAACCAGGACTCTTCCTAGAGCGGGCCGCCTGGCCAAACTGAGCGATCAGGGAGAAGGGCCTTAGTCAGGGAGGTGACCAAGAACCCGATTGGTCACTGTGACAAAGCTCCAGCATTTCTCTGTGGAGAAAGAAAAACCTTCCATAAGAACAACCATCTCTGCAGCACTCCACCAATCAGGCCTGTATGGTAGAGTGGCCAGACAGAAGCCACTCCTCAGGAAAAGGGACATGACAGCCAAAATGCACCTGAATGACTCTCAGAACATGAGAAAAACAAAATTCTCTGGTCTGATGAAACAAATATTGAACTCTTTGGCCTGAATGGCAAGCGTCATGTCTAGAGGAAACCAGGCAGCGCTCATCACCTGGCCAATACCATCCTCATAGTGAAGCATGGTGGTGGCAGCATCATGCTGTGGGGATGTTTGTGAGCAGCAGGAATTGGGAGACTAGTCAGGATCGAGGGAAAGATGAATGCAGCAATGTACAGAGACATCCTTGATGAAAACCTGCTCCAGAGCGCCCTGGACCTCAGATTGGGGTGAAGGTTCATCTTCCAACAGGACAATGACCCTAAGCACACAGCCAAGATAACAAAGAAGTGGCTAGGGGACAACTCTGTGAATGTCCTTGAGTGGCCCAGCCAGAGCCCAGACTTGAACCCGATTGAATATCTCTGGAGATATCTGAAAATGTCTGTGCACCGACTCTCCCCATACAACCTGAAGGAGTCTGAGAGGTCCTACAAAAAAGAATGGGAGTAACTGCCTAAAAATAGGTGTGCCAAGCTTGTAGCATCATACTCAAAAAGACTTGAGGCTGTAATTGGCGCCAAAGGAGCTTCACCAAAGTATTGAGCCAAGGCTGTGATACTTCTGTACATGGTAGGAGCCTGTGATATTTATGTACATGGGAGGAGTCTGTGATATTTATGTACATGGGAGGAGTCTGTGATACTTATATACATGGGAGGAGTCTGTGATATTTATGTACATGGGAGGAGTCTGTGATATTTATGCACATGGGTGGAGTCTGTGATACTTATATACATGGGAGGAGCCTGTGATATTTATGTACATGGGAGGAGCCTGTGATATTTATGCACATGGGAGGAGTCTGTGATACTTATATACATGGGAGGAGTCTGTGATACTTATGTACATGGGAGGAGCCTGTGATATTTATGTATAAGGGAGGAGTCTGTGATATTTATGCACATGGGAGGAGTCTGTGATACTTATATACATGGGAGGAGTCTGTGATACTTATATACATGGGAGGAGTCTGTGATACTTATGTACATGGGAGGAGCCTGTGACATTTATGTATAAGGGAGGAGTCTGTGATATTTATGCACATGGGAGGAGTCTGTGATACTTATATACATGGGAGGAGTCTGTGATATTTATATACGTGGGATTTTTTTATTTTTAATAAATTTGAAAGATTTCAAACAAACTTCTTTCACATTGTCATTATGGGGGATTGTTTGTAGAATTTTGAGGAAAATAATGAATTTAATTAATTTTGGAATAAGGCTGTAACATAACAAAATGTGGAAAAAGTGAAGTGCTGTGAATACTTTCCAGATGCACTGTATTGAACATAAAAATAAGGAATAGGGAACATGCATCTAATCTAGATATTTCACTCACAGCTGTGCAATTATGCTCAATAGAATTGAAATTCTGACAATTTTTTCATTATTCGGACATTCAGATGTATTTTAATTTCTGAATTACAATAATATTGCATTTAAACTAATCTGAAATAATGAATCAAAATGTTTGATGAAATTCTAATTCAAATAGTTTTTTAATTGAATTTGAACAGTATTCTAATCAAATCGATTTCAAATCAAATTTGAGTTTCCAAAGAATATAAAATAGAATAGAAAATACAGGAATAGAAAACAATATAATAAAATAGAAAAGAATAGAAAATAAAAGAATAAAATAGAATAGAGTAAAACAGAACAGAATAGAAAATAAAAGAATAATAAATAGAATAGAAAAAAAAGGATAGAATAGAAAATAAAAGAATAGACTAAAACAGAACAAAATTAAATAGAAAATAAAAAAACTGAATAAAATAGATTAAAGAATAAAGGAATAAACTAGAATAAAAAATAAAATACAACAAAATACAATAGAAAGAATATAACCATCTTCTGAAATTTGAATTTTGAATAGAATAAATTCAAATAAGGTGGCGACTGAATGAGGGTCTGTTACAGCTCCCGGAAATCCAGGAGGAAGTAGCAAAAGAAATAAACGCGTATTTTCAGACAAACGACACCCCGGGAAGTAACCCGGGTACAGTATGGGAGGCGCACAAAACTGTGATCAGGGGCATCCTGATCAAACATGGATCTAGAATAAAGAAAGAGAGGGAAAAACAGGTGATGAGTCTCCTACAAGAAATCCATGTTTTGGAACTCCAACAT
The DNA here is from genome assembly GCA_028564925.1 of Lithobates sylvaticus. NCBI lineage: Eukaryota > Metazoa > Chordata > Amphibia > Anura > Ranidae > Lithobates > Lithobates sylvaticus. The sequence goes on along the minus strand of CM053027.1, from coordinate 626,493,206 downwards.
AAGAGGACCCCGACCCCTCCCATCGGGAGAGACCTGGGACACTTGAGGCGGCAACTAACGGACATCCTGCGTTTTAAGGCTAAAGCAGCCATACAAAGAGGAAGGAAGACTACCTACGAACTAGGAGAGAAATGTAGTAAACTGCTTGCAGGCAAACTTAAAGGGGAAACCACGACAGCTTATATACCTCAAATAAAGGGGAGAGACGGGAAAATAATTTCACTTCCTAAAGATATAGCGCAGACATTCGGGGAATTTTATGCCGCATTATACAATCTAGAAGCAACACCTATCTTGAACGCGTCCCAGGAGGAATACCTCTCCTCGGCAAGACTGTTAAAACTCTCATCGCCAGATCGGAGGAAATTGGACTCACCTATTTCCGTAGAGGAGGTGAATGCTGTAATTAAAACGTTGAAGCCAGGAAAGGCACCTGGCCCCGACGGCTTTACATTACATTACTATAAAAAATTCTCAACCCACTTGAGTACTCAGCTGGTGAAGGTCTTTAATGCTTTAGGACGGACTGCAGCATTCCCCCCGGACTCTCTTCTGGCACACATTACGGTGTTGCCGAAGGAGGGGAAGGACCCGATGGAGTGCGGTAGTTATAGGCCGATTTCGTTACTGAATGTGGACTTGAAGCTCTTCACTAAAATCTTAGCATCTCGGATACAGCCATTACTATGCCAGCTGATCAACCTAGACCAAGTGGGGTTTATCCCCACGCGGGAAGCGCGGGACAACACCATCAAAGTCCTTAACCTGGTCTACCATGCCGATAAGACAAACACCCCCAGTGTCTTTTTGAGCACGGATGCGGAAAAGGCATTTGATAGAGTGAGTTGGCCCTTTCTGTTCACAGTGCTGAAACAGGTCGGCATGGGTGATCAGATGATTAATTGGATTATGAGCGCCTACACACATCCAAAGGCAGAGGTGAAAGTAAATGGAGTGTTTTCTAAACCCTTTAAAATATCAAATGGCACTAGACAGGGGTGCCCTCTTTCACCACTGCTGTTCTCACTGTCTGTGGAGCCCCTATTAAATAAAATAAGGCAAAACCCGGATATCCAGGGGTTAAAAATAGGAGACCGAGACTATAAGATCTCGGCCTATGCGGATGACTTGCTGTTCTCCCTGTCTGCACCACATATTTCAATTCCTAATTTGATGAGAGAGTTTGAAATATACGGAAAGTTATCGAACTTAAAAATAAACTACACGAAATCAGAAGCGATGGGAGTTGCGCTGCCGACCAAGGTCCGCAACGCAATTCAGTTAAACTTTAGATTTAAATGGGTGACTGAAAAGTTAAAATATTTGGGTACGTATATTCCACCGAACATAGGAAAGACTTATGAGGTAAATTTTCCAGCCTTATACAACTCAGTAAGGAAGCTTCTGGATAAATGGCACCATGGGATTCACTCATGGTTTGGACGTTGTAACATCATAAAAATGAGCATTCTTCCAAAATTCTTGTATTTATTCCAAGCTTTACCAATCACTATTCCGGTAGTCTATCTCCGTCAAATTTGTTCCCTTTTCATTAAATTTATATGGGCGGAGAAAAGACCCAGGATAGCGAGGGGTATTATGATGATGCCTAGGGGTTTTGGTGGAATAGCAGTCCCAAACGTATTGAAATATTACCAGGCAGTCCATTTGGGCAGAGTGGTAGACTGGTGCAGACACGGAGAATTCAAGTCATGGGTAGATCTGGAACAGCAGGCAAGTACGATACCACTACGCAGAGCACCCTGGTGCTTTGAAACAATTCCACTGTTTATTAAGAAGCATCCGACTATAGGCACTACTCTGCGTATCAGTGCCAACCTACTGCGGGACCCTAAAATCTCCTCAAAAAACTCACCACTGTTTCCCATCCTGGGAAACCCGGGGTTCCCCCCTGGAACCGAGGCAGGTGTATTTAAAAGTCTATGGGAGAGAGGAATTTCCCAAGCTTCACATTTTATGTCCAACGGGGCCTGGCCCACCTTAGCAGCCCTGAGGCAACTGGGGGGTAGTTTTGAATTAAAAACGTGGAGAGCGATACAGGTACTGCATTTTCTGAGATCTCTGGGGCCCGCAGAAAAATACGATCGTAATCTGACAATATTCGAGCAATACTGCGAGGAGCAAGAACCATTCCCCAGGTTAATCTCAAGAATGTACGGGATGTTAAATAACCCCTCAGAACATTTTGTGCTTCCTAGTATAGCTAAATGGGAAAGGGATTTGAATAGGACATTTACCCAGGACCAGAGGAGGAATATTATTTACCTCTCCCAGAGTACATCGATATGTATAAGAATCCAAGAGTTAAATTATAAAATAATGATGCAATGGTATTATACGCCAATAAAACTACAGAGATTTTTCCCCGAAACATCAGGTGCTTGTTGGAGATGTGGAGAGGAACCAGGAACCCTATTCCATATACTATGGGCGTGCCCTAAGATCAAGTCATATTGGGGGGAGGTCAGGAGAATATCCCGGAAATTTACAGATATCTCAATTCCGGAAGACTCCGCCTTCTTCCTTCTCCATGTCTCCCAAATACCGACTCAGACATATAGAAAATCCATTCTCTGTCATTTGATTAATGCAGCCAAGGCAACTGTTATTGGGTACTGGAAAGATTCAAGCCCACCTTCGATAGGGAAGTGGCTTAATAGAGTGCGAGAGATAGGAGCTATGGAGGACCTAGTGGCTTCGGGCCAAAATAAAAAAGAGCGTTATGATAAAATATGGGCAGGGTGGAACAGATTTATAAATACAGAGGAGGGAAAGAGAATGATGTCTGGGAATGTCTGAGGTTGAACCTTGGATTTTGCCCGTGTCGCCGGGGTGGGGGGGGGGGGAGGGAGAGGAAGGGAGGGAGTCATTATATTTAATTCTCTTTTTTTTTTTTTTTTTTTTTTTTTTTTTTGTTTTGGGTTGGCTTTTGTTCTGGGTAGGTAGAGGGTGGTAAAAAGTTGAGAAGGGAAAGTGGGGGGCAGAAAGGGAGTGTACCCTAAATCCCCCGATACAGTAATAGGTAGAACTACGGTTAAAAAGGCAAGGGTTCAATATGATGAATTGTAGTATGTTTCCAAGTCGAAATGGGTGAAGTGTAATATTACGTTGTGAAACGGAAGTTTATGTTGTTCTTGTATATAAGCGGAATTTTTTTTGGACAATGTATTCTGTATTTTTCCCTTTTTCTTCTGAAAAATAAAAGATTAAAATATAAAAAAAAAAAAAAAGAATAAATTCAAATAGAAAAGAATATAATAAAATAGAAAAAATGGAATAGAAAATAATAAAATAGAAAATAAATTTATATAAAAGAATAAAACAGAATAATCAATAGAAAATAATAATATGGAATAGAAAGAATATAACAATATAACCATTTTCCAAAATTCTAATTTCGAACAGAATAGAAAAAAATATATATGTAGCACTGACCCCCGAAGGAGCTGCTTGATTGATTTGGGTCTGCACTCTGCTAATGAACCCCCACTGACTTGGCTCAGTCCCCTTGACACAGCTGTGGTGCGATGTTGGTGTGGAATGAAGTGGTGAGACACAACCCCACAATACAATGACAATATACCTGTATTATCACCTGGGTATCCAATGGCTCCACCCGCTGGGAGAAGAACAATACTCCACACAAAATTACTTAACCAAAAGTATATTTTACTGTAGTTATGTTAATAAGGTGGTTACAATAATTGTGCTGTCACATCAACATAACATGACAGGACAATGAATCTGAACAACAAATGAATATAATGTAACTACA